>OZ020248.1:10569761-11169761 GCA_963971285.1 Astropecten irregularis
AGAAGGAGATAAATCTAGCTGCAGGTATAGACCTTTCTTTTGTTTACAAACATTCGCTGCTGGTTGGCATGGGCGGCCAAATGTTGTATTAAAATCTTTTCGACAGACGGCGTGACCAAATTCAACATTTTTACAAACTTTCCATGGATGTATACAAAAATACACACCATCATTGCTTGTGTTGTTTTATTAATACATTCAGCAAAAACTCGATCGGGCTGTGACGTTGCAAAAAGAAAGGTCTATAGCACACAATCTGCTGCCTACCTTTCCGCCATGTTGGATCAACTTTGTCTGACCGTAAACCTACCCTTTCCTCGGTTCTCGTTCGGTTGAGCCAATGACGCAATTGAATCAGAACCGAAGTCGCCCAAACGCCGAACCCGTGACCAGCACAGAAACATAATTCATGGTACGGGCCGTCCAAAACCGCGCCTCAGCACTTTGCAGAATATCAAAAGACGACACTTATTTATTCAAGTATGCAAATTGTTTTACAATCATTCGATTTTGACATCCCGCAGTGCCTGCAGCTCTTTGTGGAAGATCTTGAACCCCTGGAAATAATCAAAATGCCCCAGTACCGTGATCACCACCAGGGCCAACACCACGCCGCTCTCCAGCTTCACCACGGCCAAGATATTCAACATCGCCCCGGTGTTGAGGTCTCATCCACGGTCGTGCATGTTCAGGCCCACATCGTCCGGCCACCTGCCTCCGTATCCGTACGGGCCACAGTCTTATGGACCGTGCAGGCGCTGGCTGGATTTACCTTGATCAGTAGTGGTATCACCCTGATGACAGTAGGCTTCACCAGCGATATGGGCAGTGTGGGGTTGGCAGTCCCCGGGATGTTCCTCGCTGTGGTCGGTGTCGGTCTTCTCGTGATCCTGGTCGCGCGGCTGTGCAGGCTGCAACGGCCGCAACACCATGCGGCAACTGCAACAACTGGTGGACTGCAGCTGACCGGAGTGGGATCGACACCGGCCCATCAGCCATGGATCTCATCAACACATCAAGCATCGCCACCCGGTGACCCAGCAACAGTCTACGTAGGTCCACCAGGTGGTCTAACTCCCTCGGCACAGACCGGCAGTCCTACCTACCAACCAAAAGCTCAACACCAACCTCCATCTCATCAGCAGCAGAACCAACCAGCTACCGTAGCACAGTCACCTCAGTAAGTTGTGAATATGATGAATTATGTACCACCACCCCATTTCCATTATAACCCAATAGGTTAATATCACTCTATATTAAAATCCATGGGGGTCGATTTCACCAAACTCATCGTAACTTATTACTGTCAATCATAGAACTTATAATGCATAGCAGTCGTAGGAAACGCGTACGATGGGTTACTTATCTTTTGTATTAAACTCGAGTAACGACCGATCGTAGAGCTTCATGAAATCAACTCATGTTCTTTTTCACATCACGCATGCCCTCTTCTTTGGTTCTTGCAGGGTTCCTTACGACCAGTCAGGGGACACCAGCGTTCCTTCATATCCCCCACCGACCTACGAGGAGACGGTACAACAACTGACAACTCGTACCAACGACCCTGAGACAAATGACGCATAAAACGATAGAAACTGCACAGACTGGAGTCCAAAGCACCGTGTGGGAGCCCGTTTAGCTTCGTAGCTTCGATCTTAAGGCTCCTAAATTAAGGATCCGTTGCGTGACTGTGCTGGAGTCGATTTCACCAAACCCATCGTAACTTACTATCAATCGTATAGGACTTATGATGCATTGACGCCCCACGTAGAAGTCGAATGATACGATGGGTTATCCTTCGTAACTTGAGTTACGATCGATCGTAGGGCTTCGTTAAATCGACCATTGTCGATCTCGTTAGCTGAGTGTCAGGCAGAGTGACTGGCGGTCTTTGCAATGGCTTGATCTCATTGAGTGAGAGACACTCATGTACCGGTATTGAATATAAACAGTAGACTGGGCTACGACTGTGGCTCTCGACTACGTTTATTGATGACAGTATAAGTCCACCTCCAAGTTTCAGCCTTTGTGGACGAAAAAAACGAAGCCGGAGCCGAAGCAAGATTTCGAAACGGGCTCATAGATTTCGATGACTTCTATACAGGGTGTCCCTGTAAAACGCAACACTTGTGTCGTGAACTATTATATGAAAATTAAATTGTTTATCACTTCAAGATTCAGCTTTGTGATACAACTATGTCTTGGCTAGCACCATGTAGAATTTAAGGAAAATTTGACTAAGTTGAGTAAAAACTAAGACTGAATTACCCAACCTCAAAACCCGATTTTCATCTTTCTTTCATACACTTTATGTGTGTATTGACCACTATGCGCGTTATCCTTGTAAATTTGTTTTTAAGGAGTTCTCTTTCAATTGGTCATATTTTCCCCAATTTCAGTCCCAATATGCTTAAATTCTACATGCTGATAGCCAAGACATGGTTGTATCATATAACTGAATCTTAAAGTGATACACAGTTTAATTTTAACATAATGGGTCCCGACACAGTGTTGCGTTTTTTCTGGGATACCCTGTATACAATGTTGTCACTGATGTGGCCCCTAGACGAAATTGCCATTGATTCGGGGACATCCCACGAATCCAAACCTTTTTTCTACTCATTTCACAAATGTTGTATGATAGTTTAAGTTACTATGTGTTATTTGTTTAGATGTAATGAGTGTCCCAATGTAATTATTCGTAAACGGAAAGAAAGTTGGAAAACATTTTTCTTGGTGAGGTAATGTTTGGCTTATGAGCATAATATTAAAGGTAGTATCATACTTTGGTAGGAAACCAAGACAGAAATGTTCACAGATTTACGTATAACTTACAAGGTATGAAGATGGTGGTGGTAGAAACATACCGTTAGTCCGCCTGAAATGGTGTATTTATCTATAAATTAGTAAAACAACGACCGGAAATCTTTTTAAAGATCAAAAATAAAAGAGAAAAGACTTAAGAAATACTGTGGTCGTTTTTCACTGTTTTCTCAAAAACCCTGCACCGTATGGGACTGGAATTTTCACCGATGACTGTTACTGTATCTGTCTTGATATTTTTGCCAATGAATCTGTATTTTCTTTGATAAAAACCAAAGTATGATAATACTTTGATGATAATTAAATAAGTAATAGATTGATGGTTTGATAGTAAACATAATATAGAGTTTGTGGGCGTTTTGGGCAATGAGCACTTATTCCAATGATAGGTCTTTCTGCGAAATGTTTTCCCGCCTCTGAAATTCTGTCTTCATGGTGACAAATTTCATGTATATAGGGTACCTCCATCTACATATGTAATAGAAACCACTTCAACTGATTTCGATTCCACTACGGTCGAAATCTAACAATGGAACATGCTCAATGTTTCACGGCTCCGTGCGTTTTGCGATGTGATGATATGAAAACTAGACGTGCTCACTTGCTTTTAAAGGGATGGTACAGAACTGTTTTTTGCGACAAAACCGTTGCTGACAGTGAAAGCACATTATGTAATCCATCATATACCTTAACTGACAAACCTGTAGAAGTTTGAGGTGGTCAATCAGCCATCTGGGTCACGAGAAAATAGTGAAACCCGTGTACACATTTCAACGATATTATGCGTTCATAATTAAACG
Source organism: Astropecten irregularis (assembly GCA_963971285.1). NCBI lineage: Eukaryota > Metazoa > Echinodermata > Asteroidea > Paxillosida > Astropectinidae > Astropecten > Astropecten irregularis. Next base: position 10,573,385 of record OZ020248.1, read on the forward strand.
CTTCGAAGCGATTTATTACAATCGGAAAATAGTTTCATTTATTTCTTACCGAATATGGCATTTCAGACAAAAACATTTCATGGGATGTTTTCTCCTATCATCACCATTATACTGTGTAAGTTTTATGTGAATCTGTGATCTTGAAGTGTATTTTGTCTTACCAGTACTGTACCATCCCTTTAAGCACCACAACTGATGATGAAATCCATACTGCCATAGGGACCACACGCGCACACTTCTAACCGTGAAGAGAACCAGAAATGCAGAAATCCAAGTGGACATAAATATCAAGGACGATACAGTAACAGTCATCTGTGAAAATTTCAGTCTCATACGGTGCCCACTGTTCGAGAAAACAGTGGAAAACGTCCGCGCTGTTTAAAGAAAAAAAAAATTTCACCGTTATTTTTTAAAATATCAAAATTGTTTTTGGGCAATGGTTTTATGTTTTCTGGAAATATAGCTTTTCAGGCGGAAAAATGTTAACGGTATGTTTCTACCATCACCATTTTGTATACCCTGTAAGTTATATGTAAATCTATGAACATTTCTGTTTCGGTATGCTACCAGAGTATGATACTACGTATACCTTTGATGAAATCGTGTGTGATTGTTGTATTGGGATTTGGGCATGCACCATGCGATACAATTTTATTTCACCAATAATAAAAGTCAGCCACGATTTCGTGTAATGACACAAAATGGAACACTACTTGTGGGGAAATATTAGACTTGCGTTTGCGTGAGGTGAATATTCATTATCAGAAGGCATTAAGAATTAGCAATGTATTAAAAATAATATGTAATCATCAAATAACCACAAGGGAAACTGACTGAATTTTTAAGTCATTGAAAAGTGAACAAAGACAAATTTGTTCACATTTCAAAAATAATATGTGGCAGTTTCCATGTTTATCAAGAACTCCACCGCGATCAACGTTCTTTCCCTGTTTCCCTGTTCAGCCCCCCCCCTTTGTTCTGATCCTCTCATCCATGTTTGTGTATCTTCACTTGCACGTCCTGTTATTCGTGACAGATGCTAGGATCGAAACGTCAAGCCGTCCTCACTCCAAGCATGCACATTTCAGGCCATTCTTTTATTTGTTGCCCCTGTTTACAGCAGTTGGTTTTTGTAAACAAGAAATCGATTGATAATCTAAAGCAAACATTTAAAAACACGTCTTGCCGTACATGTCTCGCTACTCATAACGCCTAGTTAGTTCATTTGTCCATGCGCGCAGCCCGGTGAAAAGAAGCGATCACACGACCGTTTCGACCACGGCCAGTTTCATGGCCTTGCTTAATTTCCATGTGTTGTGTTTTACTTGTGGTTGTTGTTCGCGCTGACCATGACTATCAATTTTTTTTTTTATGGTGGTTTGTTGTATTGAGACAGACATTTTGTGCTTAGCAATTCTTTTTGTGCTTAACAGCTCCATGAAATTGGCCCCTGAATTTCAGCTCTCACAGTCTTCCAATTGATTTGTTCTTGCGCACGCGCACGTTTAATACGCCCATCTTTGTCGGCAGCACGGTGGTGTCAAAAATAGCCATGCATGTCATTTGCCTTGGTCTACTCAACAAAACAACAACGTTTCCCTCACGTCGAGCTGCAGATAAATATTCGAGCTGTTTTGTGAGAGCGTGCTACCAGTAATTTCTCCACGGTCTCCCCCGGGGAACTTGGAGCGATTGCCGGGGGTCGGAGTCGAAGGAGGGGAGGGTGCAGCGGAGAAGAATCGGCGACACCCGTACAAATCTTACCCCGACCGGTGCCAGAATCGAGTTCGTAGCCTGGGTGTGGACCGGTCATGAGCGTGGACAAACCAGGAAGGATGAAGGGTGTAAAGATGCCGTGTGACTCCTGGCAACCACAGCTTTGCGTGTATCTGTTTATAATCAGTAAGTTTCAAACTTTCATTCTCTTTTTTATTAAAAAAAAAACCTGTTTACGGGGATGACATAAATCGTACCCTTTTAGCCGACCTGATATAGGCCTAATTAAAGTAGATTACTTGATATTGCTCAAATTGCGCACATTTTGCGCATTTTTGGAAATATCACTTTACGTACATGTTAATTTAGTTTACCCGGTCATTTTCGGCAAATGAGCGGACAATTTAAACGCTGCGTCATTCCATGTCGCATGAAACTGCAAGGCACCTCAAAATATTCATTCGATTTCACTTCATGTGCAAGCAAAATAAATGTAAACAAGCGTCAGCCGAATACAAAGAATCGCCTTTCAATTTAAAAGTCCACTAAAACATCATTCAAATTCGCAACGGCTTTTATTTTTAGCAGCGTGCTAAATTGAATGCCGATTTTGCAAACTGAACGCCTGAACTGAATGAAATGCTATAAAAATACTGATGATGCATCAAAGTTAAATCGAGTGACAGTTTCAAATTAGGAGGCAAAATCACATCAACACCATGAATGAGTGAAAATGAAATTGGCCGCCCATTTTGCCGAAAATGACCGGGAAAACCGATACATTCGGCTGAAAATTCCCGTGATTGATTAACCCATATACACTGCATGCATTGCTCATCTACGTCGGAGAAGGGTGAGCCTAATTTCAATTTGCATAGACCTAACCGATCATAACTGGACAAATTATGGTCCTGGCATTATTCATATTTGTACTTTTCGTTATACAACTATAATTTGGGTATTAGGGAGACGGACTAGAATGTGACAGTGGATATATTTTTGGAGACATCGGGAATTACGGAAATATTTATATGTCCCCTCAAGGTATCAGGTAAATTTCAAATACAATCATACATGTATCTGTAAAGTCTATATCTATAGAATGCCTTCATAAACATACGCCGATTTCACGTTCATGTGTTTGGAGGCACGAATGTACAATTATAATGTAAAGGTTAAAGAAAGGTTTGTGCATGACTCAATGTGAATATCTCCCTAACTATTGTTCTCGTTTATTACGCCACACATTAATGATTCAGGCGCGGTTCTAAAGAGCCATTTTTTTTGTAGGGGAGGTATCGAAGACCCGGACCCAATTTCATGGGATCCGTTACTGCCTATTTTTGTGCTTACGGGCATTGCTACGCGTGTAATCTATTTCATTGAATCCGTAAGCAAGACTCTCGGTTAGCAAAGAATTTCTAGGGTGACCGTGATCATTTTCTGCTAACGCGCTGACGTATGCATTCCGCACAAATTCATTGCTTACCGTTACCAAAAAGGAAACTCTTCCGTGAAATACGCTAACCGTAACCAAAATAATTATGCTACCGTAAGCGAAGAATGTTTGCTAACGGTAACGGATTCCATGAAATTGGGCCCCGATTTTGTTGGGGCTAGACGCTTTGTCTTACACACGCTTCTGCTAATGTCTTTTTAGCTGCAGTAGAAAAGCATGCATCTATATAATTATACCGTCACACAACGCGTTTTTTTAATGCAATAGACCGATTGCGAGACGAATGTTTACATGCCATCACGTGCAGGCGCGGATCCAGGATTTTACAAGACGGGGGGCACACTCAAAGTGAAACATCTGAATGTCAATTTTTCCTATACCTCCATGGTACATGGACGAAGATCCAATGTAGGCCTATACATGTATTGTCAAAAAATTGCATTGGTATCCTATCGGTCGAGGTTTGACGATATATCCTTTGAAGCATTAATAACTGTCATGACATAATATTTATTATGCGTGTCATACTGGGGAGCAGTGGCGTACGCAAGATTTTTCCAAGCGGGTGTTTGAAAAAAAAACTTGGGAAGCCGCGGCGTGGGGTGCGGGGCCCGCTTTAAGGGCCCCAATTTTTTTTTTTGATATTAGATGTTCTCTGATGAATACTAGAGTATTTCCGGGCCCTTTTTGATAGCTTTTTGCCATGGAAATAGGTCGGAATTTTTTCGTTTCATTTTTGATTTAGGATTTTAGAGACAAAGGATTTATATATTTTGGGATGGCAAATTTGTTTTTATACAGTTTTCAGTTTGACGAAGGATCAAAAGGAAATAATCATTCAGCCATAAAATTTCTTTGAACAATATTAAGAAATATGAAATATATTGTTAAGCCATGAGTTGCACCAGTTTTGAAGAAACACGGCCTTTTATTTCGTACCAGTTATCTGGCGGCCGCTACAAAAACATTCACACCACAGGAAAAGAAATGTTTTTACGCAACCGCGAAACTTTATAATATTCACACCCGATGTCAAATGAATATATTTATCTGGCACTAATGGGCTTCCGTACAAAGCTGTGTAGTCGACACTTTGAAAATGTTTCATTTCTAATAATTCAAATGAATTGCTTTTCAATAAACATGGAATTTCCACGAAAATCTAAATGAAATCCAGATAGAACGAAGAAGGACTTCCTTTCAAAAGTAAGAACAGTGTCCATTTATTTAGTGGAGTAGCGTTACCATGGACTAGAGGAAGGAAATACAAGTAATGTTGGGATCACTGCTAATAAAGTGATCGATAAGATTAGGAGGATCGGACTGTGCCGCCCATCAGTACCGTACTCTGCTTCGTGGCCACGTCAGCTGTGTACAGTGAAAACGAGTTTTTGTTACCGTGCGCACTACTGGCAAAAAGGCGAGCCGAGACATTTGCATGTTGTCAGTTTTTCTTTGTGTGGCTGACAGAATGAACTGAAGAATGATGATTTTCTGCTCCTTCTCCCTTCTTTCTCCTTTTCTTTTTTATTTCGTCAAATTTTACCGGGGGCACATTTTTTTTCCCTCGTGAAATTTGACCGGGGGGCACGTGCCCCCGCGGCCCACCCCTGGATCCGCGCGTGACGTGACTTATAGTGGGTATTGTGTCATCTCATTTGGCACAGAGCAGCAGTGAAAACATGCAAAGAAGAATGTGGGCAATTATAATTGTCTTCTTTGCCCGTTTCCACTGCTGTTAAGCACCAAATGAGATGACAAAATACCCACTATAGGTCACGTGATGGCATGTAAACATTGGTCGCCCAATCGGTCTATTGGCGCTTAAAGGGATGGTACAGAACTGGTGTTTGCGACAAAACCGTTGCTGACAGTGAAAGCACATTATGTAATCCATCATATACCTTAACTGACAAACCTGTAAAAGTTTGGGGTCAATCAGCCATCTGGGTCACGAGAAAATAGTGAAAACCCGTGTACAGAGAACTGTACACATTTCAACGAATGAATAAAACGCTTCGAAGCGATTTATTCCAATCGGAAAATAGTTTCATTTATTTCTCAACGAATATGGCATTTCAGACAAAAACATTTCATGGGATGTTTTCTCCTATCATCACCATTATACTGTGTAAGTTTTATGTGAATCTGTGATTATGAAGTGTATTTTGTCTAACCAATTCTGTACCCTCCCTTTAATATCTGAAAAGTTCAGTATTTTCCAGAATTGTTTTTTCAGTTAGAACCGCCCCTGAAATGCATAATTTGTTAAATTGCCTATTAGGGAGACAAGAATTGCGTCGTTGCTGTAGCTGGGTTTCCTATCAATGGGAGAAGGAGATTAGTTTAGTGCACAAGTCTGTGGGGATGTTTCCCCAAGTAGACCCTATCCATTTGGAAGTAGCGTCGGAAAGTGAACATTTTGAAGTCTCCCTTTTTTTTTTCTCGAAACTTAAAATAACTTATCCCTCAGAAATTAATTTTTTTCAATCGTCAAAGTCTAAAATCTTTATCTGGTTCAGATGGGTTTCCTAGCAAAGGGAAAGGGGCTTCTTTTAGTGCGCAAGTCAATGGGAATGTATCCCCATATATACGTACCCATTTTCGCTTTATAATAAGCTCGTTATAATTTATATAATTTATTCGCGGAGGAGATATAATAATGTAAACCATTTATTGCTCTTCAAACACGTAGATAAGCGCTTCACTAAGTGCCTTTTGAGCACACGTGAACAAAATCATGCACTGGCTCAGGTGAGATTCTAACCCACGACCTCCTGCTAGTGCAGATGCCATATACCGCTATAGGCCACCAAGCTATATGTGTCAGTAGAGTAATTTTTGGTCATTCATCATAATTTGTGCAGTGTTTTCCCATGTAATTATGTCACAAATAACAACTTAGTTCTATATATTTTAAGGTGTATTTTTCATTGGTTTACAGGCTTTTGTTGTTTTTTTGTTTTTTTTCGTTTTGCTTGGTTTTGTTTTGTTTTACATTGTACATGACATTTTCCTATATTGTGTGAGTTACAAATTAACATTACATCGTTGTATGTACCGTATAATATGCGCGTTACAACTGAAAAACAAAGCTTCAGATGCCGTAACTAGGGTCCTTTTCTAAACCCTGGCTTCGGCTCAGGCTCCGGCTTCGGCTCCATTTCGTGAATCTATTTTTAAATACCGGTAACGGGTATCAAAATACAGGCTTTAGGCTGTGGTTTGGACGTAGATACCCTATTTTGTACAGGAAAACAGAGATTCAGATTCAATGAAAAGCCACAACCTATATTTTCAGCATATGGATGACAGCGCCGGAGCCGGAGCCTGAGCCGGAGCTGAGGTTTTGAAACTCGGGCCTAGAGCTCCGAACGATTGTATCCAGAAAACCAGACCAAGCCGAACAGAACCGAACAGATCCGAACAGACCTGAACAGAACCGTACAGAAAAGTAGAGAACCGAACAGAACCGAACAGAACTGAACAGAACCGAACAGAACCGTGCAGAACAGTAGAGAACTGAACAGACCTGAACAGAACCGTACAGAAAAGTAGAGAACCGGACAGAACCGAACAGAACCGAACAGAACCGTGCAGAACAGTAGAGAACTGAACAGACCTGAACTTAACCGAACAGAACCGTATGAACCGAACATACCTGAACAGAACCTTACAGAACCGTACGGAACCGAACAGATCTGGACAGAATCGAAAATAACCGAACAGATCTTAACAGAACCGCAAATAACCGAACATACATGAACAGAACCGAACAGAATCGAAAATAACCGAACAGACATGAACAGAACCGTACATTACCGATCAGAACTAAACAGACCTGAACAGAACCGAACAGACCTGAACAGACCCGTACAGAACCGAACAGAACCGAAAATAACCGAACAGACTCGAACAGAACCGTACAAAACCGAACAGAATCGAACAGAACCGTACAGAACCGAACAGAACCGAACCGATAGAACAGAACAGAACAGAGCCAAAATGAGATGGACAAACAATTACACACAAACAGTTGTATTTTACATACATTCTCTGCATAACCATTGTGTAACTATGTTCATCCGAGGACTTTTTTCTGAGAAATATTTTATGCCGAGACGATTTTTAGTGAAATAAAACGAAATAGACAAAATCATTGGGAAAAAGACGTGCGTGCTTTTTTTTTGCGGGTTTTGGGTGCTTTTCTTTCTACAATTTATTGTTGGCCTCCTTCCCTAATGCAGCTCACTGACGAGGTCAATTAAAGGTACAATACATGATTGGTAAAGGTCACAGGACAGCACTCATACTTTGTCTGATCAAACATGTACATGAAATAAAAAACCTGTGAACATTTGAGCTCAATCGGACATTCTGAGTCACGAGAAAATAGCGAAAACCCGAGTCAATTTTTCTTATAAAACATGAAGAATGGTTTTGATCTTACCCCGAGATCAGAACTTTTTGGGGTCTTTGTTTTACTAATTTCTGGATAAATACAGAATTTCAGGTGGAAACATTTTAACGGTATGTTTCTACCAGCACAATCTTCATACCTTGAGTGAACGGGGGATAACTCAAACAACTCGAGTGAGGGTGTCCTTTATGTTTGTTTCAAAAATAGTTGGGACGAACGATCTTTGGAAAAGACACTAAATCTTGATTTCCTTGAAAAACACAGCAATCTGATGAACCAAGATTTCCCATGGTGACTGTTTGCACTGTTTACGAACTGTTGAGTCCATTTTCTGTCTCAAACTCAATAAGAATGTTTTGGAGGCCTTGCAAATCCTATATGCCCCCTTTAAGCTAGTGGCCACAATTATTGGTCACACTTCCAATGGTGTCTATTATTAGTTTCATCACTGATGCTGAACTAATTTCCAATAAAACGAAGGGCGGATGCAGGTATTATGCTAGCAACAGCCAGCGGAAATTAGCACGCACGATGTATATGATAAAATGGTTACCCAAGCACATTGTCAAACAGACGCGTTACCATGACTGCCGGTGACCTTGTTTGGTTTGGTTTAATTTATGGTATGGCGTACTGTTTTTGAGTGATGAATGTTATGAAACGAGGTGTCAGAAGAAAGTATATGGTGTTATATCGTCCTTTCTTAGTTTGTTTGCATGCATTCTTGTTCGTCTGGATTGTTTTTGTTAATACGCGGTTCGCTTTGTTTGTTGTATGCAGTTTTTTGCTGTTTGTGTGTCTTCATTATTTTGTTTTGTGCTGTATTAGGCCTAAAACAAAATTGTTTTGTTGCCCTCAAGTGGAAAAATTTAAATTTTGGGTCGGTCGGTCGATTTTTTTAATTATTATTTCTTTTGATTTTTAAGAATAAATACAGGATGTATGGTCACCAGGGCTTATAAATCAACGGTCTTGAGTCGTTTTGAGGAGACACGCTTTTTTACTGCTAAATCTTACATTTTCTGTCAAAAATGGTGAGTTTCTATAATTAAGGACTCAGAGAAAAAACAACAACTACATATTGTGGTTGTGGGAACAACCACTAGGTGTTCGGGGTCTCATTTCGTAGTGGAACTGTTATGTTAACATAAAAATTATGTTGGAACGTATGTTTTTTGTGCCCAAATCCTTCTGTTTTCGAGTTATTTTGAGTCAAACTTCAACTTCCGGTAAAACCGGAAGTGGAGGTCATTTGTACACAGCACTGAATTTATTAATTGTTGAGATTTACGCGTTAAGTTTTCGCGGGTTTTGGGTGCTTTTCTTTCTGCAATGTTTGGCCTCCTTCCCTAATGCAGCTCACTGACGAGGTCAATTAAAGGGTCTCTGCAATGGGAATATTATGGCTTGAACATGTGCCAATAAAAAAAAGTGTACACGGGGATTGTGATTTTACCCACTTCCTCAAACTGATTCAGGGTTAAAAACAGGGTTTTTTTGTATGCTTATTAGCATTTCCATATTCGTGAGCAAAACTGTGATGTCATCTGGGGAACTGAGAGCAGTATAAACAAAAAGTTGAGGTTGTTTTTTTATTTTGCCAAATATGTTCCTTTCACTCAACCGGTTGTGTAATTTTTTTACCAAACCATTTCTGTTGGTCAAGTTTGCCTCTTCATGTTTCATTATATTTTTGCTGTTGGTTCCCTTCATGAGTATGCGTGAAAATCCCCCGTTTTACAAAGCCATTCAAAGGAAAACCAAATGCTGGTTTGAAACCAAAATAATAATTGCCATTCATTATTTGTCAGTATTTTCTCTGCATGAAGGCAATAAAATAACCTGACTGAAAAAAGTACTGCAGGAACCCTTTAAGCTAGCTAGTGGCCACAATAGCGCTCCGCACTAATGACGTCAAAAAATCCCCGGATGTCAGACAAACATTGTCTCACACGTAGTGTACATGCACGCGCGCACCCACACACGTTTGCATGGTTGCAATATTTGTCTGAGATCCGATGCTATTTTTAGCGCCAGTGCGGAGCGCTATTAATGGTTACACTTCCAATGCTGGCTATTATAGGTTTTCCCGGTCATTTTCGGCAAATGGGCGGCCAATTTCATTTCCACGCATTCGTGTTGACGTGATTTTGCCTCCTCGGTTGAAACCGTCACTCGATTTCACTTTGATGCATCCGTATTTATATAGCAGTGCATTCAATTCAATTCAACTGTCGTTCAGTTTAGCCATGCAAAATCGGCATTGAATTTAGCAGAGTAATCGCAAACAACGATTTATACCAGATCGTTACTTACGTTTTCGTTTTGAGACAACCAATTTCGCAAAATGAGCAAACATAATTTATGCAAACCCCGTTATTGCAGTGTATTGCAATGGTGTCGCATCTCATCATCCATTTTGAAATGAATAGCCCCTCCTCCGACCAACCTCTCTCTTCGTCCGGATCTCAAATACGTTGCAAACAAATGCAAACCCTTTTACACCTGTTTATCTCGTTGTATCTTGTGTCATTTTCCCTTTCCATGAATTTCTATATTTCTTTGATTTGTTATTTGATTATTCTTAAGAGAGGATTGGTGCCATGGATGTGTATTGAAAATCATGGTGTTGATGTTCAAATTGACTGCAAGCTCAATGTTATCTAAATCATTCGAATGCATCAATCAACCGTCAACATTAGATATTCTCTTGTACAGCGACCGAAAGCTGCCATTATTTTCGAGGATTTTTCAATTACAAACATTTGTCGTCAGGGGACATCACTTAAGTGGTTTCCATACAAGAAGTGAACCATTATATACCCTTTTTATTCTTGCGGTACATTCATAATTTCAGACAGAACGCTAAATTTGCTGAACAATTCACAGAAATGCCTGCCCCAAAACGAATTCGAATGACTAAGCGCACGCCGCCAAAAGCCGTTGCGAATTTGAATGCTGTTCGAATGGAATTTTTAATTGAAAGGCGATTCTATTTAATCCCCTGACCCTTGTGAACATTTCCTTGCACATAAAATGAAATCGAATGACTATTTTGAGGTGCCTTGCAATTTCACGCGAAATGCAATGATGCAGCGTTTAAATTGTCCGCTCATTTGCCGAAAATGACCGGGAAAACCTATATTAGTTTCATCACTGATGCCTAACTAATTTCCAATAAAACACAGGGAGGGTAGAGGTATTATGCTAGCAACAGCCAGCGGAAATCAGCACGCACGATGGATATGATAAAAAGACGCGTTACCATGTTTGGTTTTTGTTTAATTATGGCCATAGAGCTATATTAAAGGGATTGCATACGTTTGGTAATTTGAGCCTATTGTTTGTTTCAAACCAATATAATTGTATATATATACCATAAAACTAACCTGTGAAAGTTTCAATTCAAAAGGTGGTAGCGTTTGTGAGATTTTGGCGACAAACTAGAGCGGTTATTTCACGCCAGATAACAGTAAGTCAATAGCTGAGAAGCGTTACGGCCATAACGCTTCTCAGATTCATAATTTTTGGAGATAAAAAGTGACATATTTTTCCATAACCGCGGTACTTCGAATTGAACGTTTCTCAATATGCATTATACTATCCAAAGCAGCTGTACTTCTCACCAAGTAAGTTTTTATTGCCATAAATTTTCAGAGTCATTACCAAACGTATGCAATTCCTTTAAAATGACTAGAGCGCTAGCTCCGTGTAGAAAGTGATGCCTGCTGGGCGCATCCATGTTTGTGCACAAACCTATGAAAAGCCCATAATTCTGTACGTTTTTTGTACGTTCATTTGCATACTGCGTTGTGTTCTATACGGGTGCGTCATCGAAGTCAAATACGCCCGAAATCCGACGCACCCTCGGTAAATGCGCGTTTCATTTGGGACCGTGCGCGCACACGCTCTGCACTTCAGTCACGCAATGATTGCATGCGTCATATAAAGACGCGCTAGGTACCGTTCGTGCATACTTGAGCGTTGCATATAGAGTACACTCTTCGAAAGGCATTCCAGTCAAAGTGTTCTTGTTCCAAAGACACGCACACCCATTCAAAATGACTGCGCCCAGACGGCTTCAAAACTTCTACTCACGGGCTGCGTTCGAGCGAGCTACTCTTGTTAACACGAGTATACTCCTGAGCGCTCGAACGGCCGGAGTACGACACTCGGGTCAGCGAGAGTATACTCTCCAGCGTTGGGGAGTATACTCCTGCACCGGAGAGTACTGCGCGCGCATCACACTCGTGTTACCGGGAGTAACCGCTCGAACGCAGCCACGGAGAACGCAGAGCTAGCGGTCTAGTAATGCGACGGCACGACGAGACAATGCGACGGCACGACGCGACGCGTACATTGAGCGGCGCTTTCTCATGCGGTGTACGTGCTTAGAAACGATAATTCAACAGGCGACGGCACGACGCGAGGGGCAACGGTACGACGCGACGGGCGACGCGAAAGGGACGACGGGCGACGCAGATATGGCGTCTTTAGAACACCATACGCGACTCCAACAAAGCCCTATACACACTATACAAAAACAGGCGACGGCACGACGCGACGGCCCGACGCGACTATGCGCCGTGAAAGAAAAAAGAATGCGCCGCGTAAAATGGCCGAAATGGAATTCCATAGTGACTGTGTAAGTTCTGAATGATTTTGTATTTTTTTTTTTTTCGCAGGTTTCATTTCCCGTTCAGTGGTGGCTGGTTCCGGAGCGTGCTACCTACTGAACGAGCCTGGGTTGGACGGCGTCATGAGATGGGTCCTACCGTACGATGACCCTTGCTCCTGCCTGGAGAAAGACCTGCGCCTCGGCGGTCTCAACACCCATCACCAGTACCGCCCCTTCGCACCGGCCACCTTCGACATGTCGGCGGTGAATTTCACGGACCTGAAAGCCGTGCTGCAACTGCTGGACTGCAACGAGGAGCCGGGTAAGTTCCGACTCGGCCGTCAGCCTGTTATTTCTTGTGGTGGGGCCAATGCACAAACCCGGCCCACGTCAGTCTCAAGTTGTGTCATCCCGTGTCCATCCACGGTGGCCCCTGTGTCATGACGGCACATTATCATCTTGTTGCGATGCAGAGGCGCAACGGGGTTGAGTTAAGTTTGCGATTACCACTGCTGGGGCCGATTTCACTAACGCTTTGCGATCATCGCTAAAACCCAAATCCACCGCTACAAGGAAAATTGCTATGTAAAGTAGCGATCGATTTTCCGTTTGGCGATGCATTTGGGCTTAAGCGTTAGTGAAATCGGCCTCTGTTGCATCGGAGGGTCGATTTCACGAAGCCATGCGATCGATCGCAGCTTGAGTTAGGAAGGATAACTCATCGTATGAGTATTAAAATGAGGGGCCTATCCCGCGTAGGGCTGCAATGCATGATCATAAGTCCTACGATCGATAGTAAGTTACGGTGAGTTTGGTGAAATCGACCTCTGCTTTATTGGTCTATACATTTGAGCTGATATGTGATGTGAAACAATGGGAGACTTTTGAGAATCGGTCTTCATGGACCTTATCGAAGATAGCCTGTTTTCCGCGTGCGCGCGCAAAGGACAGTGGGCAACATTGGGTTTAAAAGTTTTACCACTGACATCGACACGCGTATATTCGTATAGCTGCCGGCTCGCGAAGTTTAAAGTTGTCGAGTCACTTGTTCCAGCGGTGTAAAGTTGAGTACTTATTTATAGTTGAATTTTCATGTCCCTACGTTTTATGCACTCAGCGCCAGCCCTAACAACCCTGCGTTTCCCAGAGTACTTTGCGCACAGCCAATTTTTGGCTATCTCCGATAAGGTCCATGTCAACAGCGCACGCGCACGCAATAATTATTGTGAGCACCCGCGTGCTGTTTTGCGCCTGCGCTGTTGTGCGTGCGCGTGCGCTGTTGAAATGAAGACCGATTCTCAAAAGTCTCCCATGGTGAAATCAACAGCTAGGGCCTGTTTGTTTCACGCAGAGGATCATGAATCCTTCGGATCCGGATCCCATTTTAGCGTACCCTGCATAGGAGGTGGATCCGAAAAATGGGATCCGGATCCGCAGGATTCGTCCGAAACAAACGGGCCCCAGCTAATGCCATGTTTTTAGCGCATGCGTTCTCGGGCCGTTTTCGAAAGCTCGGCTTCTGTCTCGATTAAAACATTGAAAATAACTGCTGTTATTTCCCACTGAAATTCCGTTTTTAATGTACGTACGAAGTAACGAGCCGCATAGTCCGTGCGCAAACAGAGTTATGCTTTCAAGTCTTCAGGCGATTAATCGTCTGGTCTTGATTTGTCATCTTTCCATACACACTGCAGAATGCACAGTTTTCGACGGCGTCACGTCTGCCGGGTACCGGTACGAGTTCGGGCCCCTGCCGAAATCTAACGACGGTGAGGTCTTGATCCGGTTCTCCGTTCGGGCCCAAAGCGACGTGCACATTGGGCTCGCCAGCGAGAACCATGACATGGACTACAGGTACGAGATCGTGATCTGTGGATGGACAGGCACCAAGTCTGTCATTCGCCGGCAACGTTTAGACGGTTACACAGATCTAGTTCAAGTCACCGGGTCCTTTCTGAGCGAGACGGAGTACAGGGAGTTCTGGGTGCGAGCCGTTCCTGGAGCGTCCACCGTGACCATCTCGGTCGGGAAAGGAGGCGAGGAAGTGGCCTTCATGACCTATACCGATGACAACCCGCTAGGCATCAATTACGTTGGGTTCAACCAGTACTGGTCATACATGGCCAGTTACAAGTTCTGTGGTCTTCAACCGAAGAACTAGCCTAAAGTGCGATTTGAAAAGAAAAAAGGGAAGGTTAGTAGCTGCATTACTAGCAGCGTAAGCAGTTGAAACATCAACAGCAGAAACAGCAGCAAAAAAAAGACAAAAAAAAGAATAAACATGTAATACACCAGCACCGGCACCGGCACCAGCATCAGCAACAGCAACAGCAACAGCACCGCCACCCAGCAACAGCACCGCCACCCAGCAACAGCACCGCCACCCAGCAACAGCACCAGCACCGCCACCCAGCAACAGCACCAGCACCGCCACCCTGCAACTGCAACAGCACCAGCACCCAGCAACAACACCACCAGCAACAGCACTGTCACCCAGCAACAGTAAATGTCCCTTCACCAGCAACAGCACCAACACCGTGCACCGGCACCGATTAAAAAGGGACGTTAGAAATTTAGGCCTCAGCCTGACTTTAACCGTTCAGCCTCCTACTCCCCCAGCCTCCTGATGTACTGTTGCCCTTTTACCGTTCAGCCTCCAACTACATCCTGCCCCTATAGCCTATAGTACCTTCAGCTTCACACAGACTCCTGCAGTCTCCTACTCCTTTAGCCTCCTACTCCTCCAGCCTCCTGATGTACTTTTGCCTTTTTACCGTTCAGCCTCCAACTACATCCTGCCCCTATAGCCTATAATACCTTCAGCTTCATACTCCTCCAGCCACCTACTCCAGCCTCGTCTTGATGTACTTTTACCCTTTTACCGTTCATCCTCCTACTACCTCTTGTCCCTATTATAGCCTATTGTACATTCAGCTTCACACTCCTGCATCAGCCTCCTACTCCAGCCTCCTGATGTTCCTTTGCCCTTTTACCGTTCATCCTCCTACTACCTCTTGTCCCTATTATAGCATATTGTACATTCAGCTTCACACTCCTGTAGCCTTCTTCTCCTCCTGCCTCCTGATGTACTTTTGCCCTTTTACCGTTCATCCTCCTACTACCTCCTGCTTCTTTGGCGTATAGTAACTTCAGCTTCACATTCCTCCAGCCGCCTACTCCTCCGGTCTCATACTTTGCCAGCATCTTACTTCCTCCAGCATTCCACACCCTCTTTGGAGCCTCTAACAACCTCCAGACTCCTTCACTTTAGCCATCTTACTTCTCAAGGATCACTACTCACTCCCTGTTGCACGTAAATTCGGTGGTCCACCTAATATTTCACTCACCTACTCAATCACTCGAGCCGTCCGCCCGACCTTGAGGGATGAGCGATGACGCCCAGCTTATGACGCCAAGTCTTGTTTGCCATCATCCTGATGACCTGTGAGACATAGTTGATTTCCCTAGCTCTGCAATCGCATTGAAGCCCTCCATCCACCTCTTCATTGGTCTACCCCTATTTCTGTTTCCTTGAATGCAACCATGTAGCAAAGTTGCAGGCAGTCGTGTTTATTGCATCATATAATGTTTTCGAAGTAGCGCATCCCTTTGACGGCTATCCTATTGTTAACTGTTTCGTTAAAGAGGATTTTAAACACTCAACAAATCTCGCTTCATTTGTTAGAACTATAATTTTTAAATTACTTGACATAAGAATAAATCATTAATTATCTCACACGGAACACAGAAAGAGAGTCTTTTTAGATGATTTCGTGACGTCAGATATAGGGCATTGGATTGGATCATTCGAATACAATTGTATGTGGATCGCTTTGTGGAAACACTATGTAACACTCGTTCGTACTTCTCGTAAGGTCTCAACGTTTCGACTAGCCTGCTCTATAGTCATCATCAGAAGACTGAATGAGGATCTATATATATATGAAATTGCATGGCCCCTAGTTAGTTCATCTGTCCGTGCAGCTTGGAGAAAAAAAGAAAGAAGAAGAAATTACCCGGCCGTATTGACCACGGCCAATTTCACGGCCCTGCTTAGCAAAAACAAAGTGCTAACCATGAAATTTATGTCATGAAACAGGATTAAGAACCAAATTAATAATGATAATAATTATTATCTTATTTAGCGCCAAATCCATCAAGGATGTTCAGGGCGCTTTACATTAAGTAAGATAAAAACCAAAAGGTAAAAGGTTAAATGTAGTATCATACTTTGGTGAGAAGTCAAAACAGAAATGTTCACAGATTTACGTATAACTTTCAGGGTATATGAAGATGGTGCTGGTAGAAACCTACCGTTCAAATTATTCCGCCTGAAATGGTGTATTTATCCAAAAATTAGTAAAACAACGACCGAAAATCTGTTTGATCTTTTAAAAGATCAACAATAAAAGAGAAAAGACTTAAGACATACTGTGGCCGTTTTTCACGATTTTCTCAAATGGGCAAGTGGGCACCGTATGGGACTGAAATTTTCATAGATGACTGTGACTGTATCTTCTTTGATATTTTTGCCCATGAATCTGAACTTTTTTGACACAAACCAAAGTATAATACTACCTTTAAGCAAGAAATAAAACAGCACACAGCATTTCAGAATCAAAAGAGTATGTACCTTACACCTTAATCGTAACATTGAAAACGAAATGTAAACAAATATTAAAAAAAAAAAAATAACAATGACAATGGCTTTATGATCTGGGGCCAATTTCACGGCGCTGCTTAGCAAAAAAATTTGCTAAGCATGACATTTCTGTCTTGATAAAAACAGGGTTAACGACCAAATTTACATGTGTTGTGTATCGCTTGTGATTGTTCTTTGGCTGTTGTTCACTGACCATGAACATCAAATGAAATTTTGAACGGTGGTTCGTTTTATTGGGCTAGATATTTTTGTGCTAAGCAAATTTTTGTGCTTAGCAGCGCCATGAAATGGGCCCCTGAAATGCCCTCCTCGACCAGAATGTCTGAGAGACAGTGATCGTCAGAGCCTGATATGAGAAAATCGAGGATGTGGCCTCGTTGATGAGTAGCAACACTAATGTGTTGTTTCAGTCCATGAGAAGTCAACACAAGCTGACACAAAACAGTCACAAATATTTCGGTGATAGGCGGCAGATCATTGGCAAAAAGCATCATACCTTAGTCTATGCCAAGACCAGATCGATAAAGGATGGATCAGGATGGTTTACAAGGAACCAGGCGCGGTTCTAGAGCCACAATTTTTTGGGGGGCTAGAAGAGCCATTATTATTATTATTACTTTTTTTTGGGGGGGGGGGGGCTAAAAGAGACCCAATATTATGGGCTCTTCTAACACTCGCTTCTGCTATTTCTTATCAGGGTTCGAAGTCATGCACATTACAGCCTACACAACGCGTTTTTTATTTGGCGCTGAATAATTGAAAAAAAAAATTGACAAAATTGTTTGAGGGCTACAGCCCCCTAGCCCCACCCCCCCCCCCCCCCCCCCCCGTAGAACCGTGCCTGCAAGGAACATGCTATAAACTGATTATTTCGTTCCAAAACTGGAGACAAAATAGAACCTGACTGCCATATTGAACAGCGCCCTCACAAAATTCCATGTTATGTGTTTCACCCGTTATTGTTCTTTTCTGCAGCTTTCCACGTGCGCAGTTTGTCGACAAAAATATATTCCGCGCATTGCGATTGGCCAACGAGTTGCAAACTAATGGTGGCGCACTATTGTGAATCGCCCGTGTAGTTATTTTTTGCTTTATTACATCTCCATAAAATTGGCCCCTGAATTTCAGCGCTCACGTCTTTCAATTTCATTGTTTTGTCTGTGCGCACGCGCACGTTCAATACGTCCATCTTAGTCGCCCATCACTGGGTGGTGTATTGGGTGTATTAGCCACGCATGCCATTTTCATTGGTATACTCAGCAAAACAACGTTTCCCTCACGTCGAGCTGCAGATAGTTCGAGCTGTTTGTTGAGAGCGTGCTACCAGTAATTTCTCCACGGTCTCTCCCGGGAACTTGGAGTGAGTGCCGGGGTCGGAGTCCAAGGAGGGGAGGGTGCAGAAGAATCGCCGACGCCCGTAAAAATCTTACCCCACCCGGTGCCAGAATCGAGTTCGTAGCCTGGGTGTGGACCGGTCATGGGCGTGGACAAACCAGGAGGGATGGAAGGTGTAAAGATGCCGTGTGGCTTCTTGCAAACACAGCTTTGCGTGTATCTTTTCATATTCAGTAAGTTACAAACTTTCATCTTCTTCATTTCTTTATCATTTAAACAAAAACTGTTTTCGGGGGCGGCATGAATTATTGTGTCAAAGAAGAATTGCACGCGTTTGGTCGACCTGACAACAAAACATTTTTAAATTCTTCCTATTTCGCACATTTTACCAGGCGCGGTTCTAGAGCCAACATTTTTGGGGGGCTAGAAGAGCCATTATTTTTTTTGGGGGGCTAGAAGACCCAATATTTTGGGTTCTTCTAACACTCGCTTCTGCTATGTCTTATTAGGGGTCGAAAAACATGCACATTATAGCCCACACAACGCGTTTTTATGTAATTGGCGCTTAATAACTGAAAAAATCCAGTATTTTCAAGATGTTTTTTTTCACTTGAATTTTTTGTTGGGGGGGGGGGGGGGGTGGGGGGCTAGACAATTTTTTTGGGGGGGGGGGTAGGGGGGGGGGGGTGGGGGCTACAGCCCCCCCTAAATTCTAGGTGAGTATAGAAGCTGGGTACCAGCTAACCTGAGTGTACCAAACCAAACCTAACCTGAGTGTACTAAATATCAGGAACCCCAAATAACACATGCACCTGCGAAATATTGAGCTCAATCGGACAACTGAGTCACGAGAGAATAGCGAAAAACCGACTCAATTTTTCTTATAAAACATAAAGAATGGTTTTGATCTCATCCCGAGATCAAGACTGTTCCCCGTCTTTGTTTTACTAATTTCTGGATAAATACATCATTTCATTACAGGTGGAAATATTTTAACGGTATGTTTCTACCACCACCATCTTCATACCCTGTAAGTTATACACAAGTCTGTGAACATTTCTGTTTTGGTTTCTACCAAAGTATGTTACTACATTTCACAGGTACATTTTAAATACAATCATATATTTGTAAAGTCCATAATTATTTAAAAAGAAAACACAGAATTCCCTTATTAACATACGCCAATTTCAAGTGTATGGGTTTTGAGGATGTTTTGAAATAGGTTAAAGAAAAGTTATGACACAATGTGAATGTCTCCCTGACTATTATTCTCGTTCATTATGCCACACAAATGATTTATGCGCGGATCTAGAGCCAATATCTTTTTGGGGCTAAAAGAGCCATTATTTTGGGGGGCTAGAGGAAATGTTCACAGATTTACGTATAACTTTCAGGATAGGAAGATGATGCTGGTAGAAACATACTATTAAACTATTTCCTCCTGAAATGGTGTATTTATTCAGAAATAAGTAAAAACAAATGCCGAACACAGTTTTGATCTCGGGGTAATTAGATCAAAACCATATACTTTGTGTTTTATACAAGAAAAAATGAGTTAGGTCTTCGCTATTTTCTCATGACTCAGATGTCCGATTAAGCTCAAATTTTCAGAGGTTTATTGTTTCACGTACATGCTTGATCAGACAAAGTTCTGTGACTGTTGCTGTGCTGTTCTGTGACCTTTAATAATTATGCATTATACCTTTAATAACTGAAAAGATCAAGTATTTTCCAGATTTTTGTTTTGAACTGCATTTATTTATTTATTTTTTTTTTTTTTTGGGGGGGGGGGGGGGGCGGCTAGATAATTTAAAAAAAAAGTTTAAGGAGGAGGGGGCTAAATTGCATATTAGGGAGACGGGTTTATAGCCATGGAAAGTGAAAACTTAAAATAATTTAACCGTCAGAAATATCTTCTTCTTTTTTCAATCGTCGTAGTCTAAAACTTTTGTCCATAAAGTTTGGTTCAGCTGGGTTTTCTAACAAAGGGAAAAGGTTTTTTAGTGCACAATTGTCTATGGGAATATCTCCCTAAGTACCCAGTCTTGGTGATATTATTTCATAATTTGGTCGTTCATCACTTTGCCTGCCCATAATTTGTTCAGTGTTTTCCTATCTGTAATTATGTGACGGATACCAATATTACCAGTTCTATATTATAAGGTGTATTTTATCATTGGTTCTGAGGCTTTTGTTATTGTTGGTTGTTGTTGTTTTCGTTTCGCTTGGTTTTGTTTTAGTATTGTTTCACACATGTACATGACATGTGCCTATATTGGATTACAAATTAGCATTACATCGTTGTATGAACCGTATAATATGCGCGTTACAACTGAAAAACAAAGCAACGGTGCCGAACTAGAGCTCCGAACTACGGTATCCAGAAAACCAAACCGAACAGAACCGAGCCGAACCGAGCGGAAGAGGCCCGAACCAAATCGAACAGAATCCGAGAGGAGCAGAACCGAACAGAACCGTACAGAACCGAATGCACCAGTATACAGAACCGAACAGACCTGAACATATCCGAACGGACCAAATAGACTTGAAGAGAATCGAATCAAACAGCATCGAGCCGAAGCGAGACGAGCAGAACCGTACAAAACCGAACAGAACCGAGCAGAGTCGAACAGAATAGAACTGAATTGAACTGATTATAACGAAACAGAACAGAACAGAACCAAAATGAGATTGAAAGAATACTTGCGCGCTTTTTTGTTTTTTATGTTTTTTTTAGGTGCTCTTCTTTCTATTGTTGGCCTCCTTCCCTAATGCCGTTCAGTGATGAGGTCAATTATTAAGTGAGTGGCCATGATTATCGACCGGTCCGTCATCACACTTCCGATGCTGGCCATTATTAGTTTCATCACTGATGCCCGATTAATTTCCAATAAAAGGAAGGGAGGGTGCAGTTATTATGCTTGCAACGGGCAGCGAAAATTAGCACGCACGATGGATATGATAAAAGGTTATCTAAGCACATTGTCAAAAATACGCGTTGCCATGCCTTTATTGTTTGCTTTTGTGTAATATAGGCCTAGATGCTTGATGAATTTTTTTTTTTAGGGAGGTTTCGGATGCGAACGGATAAGCGTACGTTTTGCAGTCCATTAACGTCAACAGCCAATCTGATGTTTTTCAATAGTGCACTGTTAAAAAAAACAGAAGATTTTACAGAGAAAAAATTACAGAGTCTTTCTGAAAATTGTTGTAACAGAGAATTTTCTGCAAGTTAACAAAACAGATTTCCAAAAAGAAAGAGAATTTGTTTTTTTTCAGGAACTTTTTATGCTTTCAGACCGCATATACCGATTTTCTGTAATTTCACAGAGTACTTTGTGAATATAAAGTTATCCCAATTTTCAATGAAAGATCTGTTTTCTTACAAATTGTTTTGTGAAACATTGTAGCCGCAGACCATCTGTAATTTTATAGAAAAAATCCCAAAAGAAACGAAATAAGTGTTTAACAACAGAATTTTCCATTAATTTTACTTGAAATGGCGCATTTACTGTAATTTAAGAGAACATTTTATTTCTTTCAGACAGTTCTTTCTTTTTCATGAATGATCTTTAAACGGTCATTGATTTTTCTTTTGCAATTTAACAGAACAGATTCCCAAAGAAATAATGAAAAATTTATTTTTACAGGAAATGTTAATGCTTTTAGACCACATATACCGATTTTCTGTAATTTCACAGAGTACTATGTGAATATAAAGTAATCCTCATTTCCGATGAAAGATCTGTTTTCTTACAAATTGTTTTGTGAAACATTGTAGCCTCAGACCATCTGTAATTTGACAGAAATATTCCTAAAAGAAACGAAATAGTGTTTTTTCAACAGAAGTTTTCACTTATTTTACTTGAAATGCCGCATATTCTGTTATTTAATTTTGTGGATTTCAGACAGTTCTTTTTTTTCAGTAAATGCTGTTTAAACAGTCAGTAATTTTGCTCTTGCAATTTAGTATCCAAAAAAGAAAGAACAATTTATTTTTACAGAATATTTTTTATTTTCTCCTAAAATATTTTTTTCCTGTAATTTAACAGTGTTTCGTAGATTAGAGGAAGCTTCCTCTTTTTTACGTTTTTTTAATGAAGATTGATTTGTGCAGCATTTTAACCGCAGACCATCTGTAATTTTACAAATGACTGATTTCAACCAAAGATTTCACTCGAAATGCAATATTTATGTTAGGGGCCTAATCGGGAAATTATTTTGTAAATTTCAGATAGACCTTTCTTTTTATCAATTATTTTTTCAGTAGGCCCTACATAAAAAAGAGGGTAGGTCTAGGCCTACTTTTTTGAATCACAGCCGATTCAAAAGAGAAAGGAATTTATTTTCAGAATCTGTTTTCTGTCATACCCAGTGATTGGCCAATTTTCTATTAAACAATGAATATTCAATAGGCCTATGTAGGCCTACGCTACACATGCTACATCGTGCAGCGCAGCACAGCTGCACATGTACTACTTCACGTTGAATAGACCAACCACAGGCATCGCACGTCTAGCTAGCTAGCTATGATATGACCTTGACAGTGATACTTTTATATCTAGTGCGTTGTGAATTTATGTGCATGTTTCTTTTTATCTTCTTCGTGCATAAATAAAGGAATAAGTTATAAGTCCATCTTACTAACTGTAGTTATAGTGTATACCTACATGTACCACTTAGAGAAATCATTTACATGCATTTGTCATGGGCATTATTCACTTTTATGAAGTAATGCACACATTTTAAACTGATAGATTTTACTTTTGTTCCAGTTTACTACAAAATAATATTTATTAAATCATTCTGTTTTTTTTAAGAAGATTATTTATTTATCACACACAGATTGTCTGTTAAAAACAGATAAACTGTTAATTGTGTCAAGAATTGTGCAGTAAAATTACAGTTGTTCTCGAGACTCTGCTGCAGGCACTTTTCTGGGTTTTTTTCAAGAGAAATTTCATTCGACACTAAAAGAAAAGTCTGCTATAAAACAGATGCACTGTAAATTCTGATAAGAATTATGCAGTGAAATTACAGGAGTTCTTGAGACCTCTGCAAGCACATTTCTGTTTTTTTTAGAAGATTATTTATTTATCACACACAAAGTGTCAGTTAAAAACAGATAAACTGTTAATTGTGTTAAGAATTGTGCAGTAAAATTACAGTTGTTCTCGAGACTCTGCTGCAGGCACTTTTCTGGTTTTTTTTTCAAGAGAAATTTCAATTGTCACTAACAGAAAAGTCTGCTATAAAACAGATGCACTGTAAATTGTGATAAGAATTATGCAGTGAAATTACAGGAGTTCTTGAGACTTCTGCAAGCCCATTTCTGTTCTTTTAAGAAGATTATTTATTTATCACACACAGATTGTCTGTAAAAACAGATAAACTGTTAATTGTGTTAAGAATTGTGCAGTAAAATTACACTTGTTCTCGAGACTCTGCTGCAGGCACTTTTCTGGGTTTTTTTTAAGGAGAAAATTTCTAACAGTGTGAAGTCTGTTTCCGACAACGGAGAATCACTTTTGTACCTGACTTTGAGGCTAATATTGTCTTATTCTTAAGTTTTGAAATGCATAGAAATGACATATTCGTGTTCAGAAAATCCTTTCTTTTTAATCTAATCATGCACATGACAAAAAATGAACAGAGAATTACGAAAATACAGACATAATAGTATGATTATTAAGTAACACACAATATGGCGTGTGAACACTCGGTCTATTAGGGCTATTGGTCTTTGTTGTTATAAGTCCCAGGCAGTGACAGTATGACTGTATCGATGCCATGCAATGTGATCGATTTGTTTTTCTCCCGAGACATTTTATTGGTAATATCATGGTTTTTGTCAACGTAATGCAGATTCATGGGCAAAAATATCAAGACATATACAATAACAGTCAACTGTGAAAATTTCAATCCCATACAGTGCTTACCTTTTGAGAAAACAGTGAAAAACTGCCAAAGCATTTTTTAAGTCTTCACCGTTATTTTTGTTTCTGGTCACTCTTTTCTGGATAAATACACCATTTCAGGCAGAAACGGTATGTTTCTACTATCACCATCATTACGCCCTGTAAGTAGTTAATAGGTAAATCTGTGAAGATTTGTGTTTCCGTATGCTACCAAAGTATGATACTACCTTTAAGCTGATATTCATTACAGGCGCAAGATAGAAGAAGAATATTGGTCAATTAAAGGTACTGTGCAGGATTGGTAACACACCCCAAACAGAAAATTGTTCACAGATTTACGTGCAACTTTCTGAAGAGTATGAAGGTGGTACTATAGAAACATACCGTTTATGATATTTCCGCCTGAAATGGTGTATTTATCCAGAAATTAGTAAAATAACGACCGAAAACAGTTTTGATCTCGGTGTAAGAACGAGCACATTTTTTATGTTTTATAAGAAAACAATTTAGTCGGGTTTTTCGATATTTTCTCGTGACTCAGATATCCGATTGAGCTCAAATCTTCACAGGTTTATTTTTTCTGGATTAGATTAGACAAAGTGTGAGTGGTTTTTCTGCGACCTTTATCAATCATGTATTATATCTTTAAGCTGATTTTCTCGACAGCCTTGAGTTCTTAGCAGAATTCGTCAATTAAATGCTGTCAGCATTGTGTGAAGCGTTTTCAATGAAAACATTGCAACCATGCAGCCCTGGCATAAACACAGATCTTTTATTCAAACGTGCGCTTGCATGGTCAGTGTGAATATGCATATTATCAAAATAGAGAGACAATAAAAATTGTATCTCTGTTTCTTACACGGGGTGGGTGGGGCTTTCCAGTTGCCTATAATCCCCTGAGCCAATCAAGATTCAAAAAGTGACGAACGACCAACTTGGATCAGCCTTAAAGCAGAGTGTACACTGTCAACATTGCCGGTAACATTCTTAGTGAGTAACATTCTTAGTAACATGTTAACCAGGGGCCAATTTTAAGTGTTAAGCACAAAAAATGCCTACCACAAAATGTCTTGCTCAATAAAACAAACCACTATTAAAATTTGTTTTTGGTAGGGGGCCTATCCTTGGTCAGCCAAAGAATAATCACAAGACATTGATACACAACACATGGAAATTTGGTTGTTAATCCTGATTTTATGGTTAGCAAATTAATATTTGTGCTTAGCAGGGCCTAGTCTTGGTCCACGACTATGTTATTACCGTACTCGAACGTACGAACCGATTATCCGCACTGACACGCACGTACGTACACCCATTATAAAGGCCTTCGATAACATAGTCTTGGGAGTCGTGTAAGGGCTGTGAGTTGCGCGCGCACCTCGTTAGTATAATGTATGTAGCGCGCTACTTCGTCACCATGGCACACTGTTGAATATGTATGATATATAAGAATGACGCTGGTCATTATGGTCATTCCCCTCAGGCAAAACCTGAACTTCGAGGCCTGCGGTCAGCTCCCATGGCAACGCCCGGGTCAAACAATGCAGAGATCGCTGCATTCCCACGGCCGACATGTGGGTATTGATATGCATGCGGTATACAGGTGTATGTACCATGCACGTTGTATCATGGAGGTAGAAATCTATTTCTACCTCCATGGTTGTATACAGTGTGAATTATCAAAGAGCTACAAATTATGAACAGTGTAAATGTTTTTGTTTATAGGCCTACATGCCTACATGTAACTTAAAATGGAGTGTTTCACTGTAGACCTCAGGCTTAATAATACTTAAATAGCACGTTTAAAACTCCTTGCTTCGTGTTTGTTTTTACCAAATGCAATGGAATTATAGTAATACAAGGTACAATAATTCAGCAACCGTGGATTTCTACATTATGTTGTAAATTAGCCACTGAAATACACAGTCATATATCTCCCCAACTTTCGCCCAGTCACATCGTCGAAATGTTAACCAAAAGGCACGTATACAGTACCATACTATTGTAACTGTACCATTGTGTAACTTCACGGGGTGCCTTGTTTACGTGTATGCACGTGCGTGACCAGAAAATGGGCAGCGCCCGACCTTTAGATGCAACGCATGCGCAGTGTGTTTCCCCCCGATTTCGGGGGGAGGTTTTACACGATTCCCAAGACTGTATTAGTGACAGGTCCGTGCGTACGTGTGTGCGGATTACCTGTACGTACACACGTATGGTCAGTGCGGTTCGAGTATCCACACCAATACAGTCTTGAACCAAGACTAAGCAGGGTCATGAAATTGGCTCCATGTAGCTTGTTGCTGAAAATGATACACAGATCAAAGCGAATTGGGTAACATGTCGCACCAACTGTACCTCAGGTGTTGACAAAAGAATGGAAATGCATTGATACCGAGATGTTGCCTAACATTAACCAATCAGGAGTAAGCTCTAGTCACATGACCCTGTGTGATCATGTGATTTGGACAACATGACAGCCATCTTTGTAGGGGACTTGGTCTAACATGCATGTTGCCCAGGGACATGTGCATATGGGGCTCAGTAGGGATGAGTTTTGTAGTGGCATTCAAACCGTATACACTAATAACAAAAGGGACTAGAAGCATGTGCAAACCCATTGGAGCTCTCCTAGCAAAATGGGAACACTAGGAGGGTTCAAGTTTGCAGGCGTTTTACACTTAACTGACACAGTCAGCAGTCAGTGGGTGCGTGCGTTTAATTGTGTGTAAAATCCTACGAAGCTGTATTAGGGACATGCAGAAAAAATAAATTTGTACGAATTTTATAATGTCGTACGTACGAGTTATAAGTCGTACGCATACGTACAAGTACGTACGACTTATGAATCATATAATCGTACGTACTATTAGTCGTACGTACGAGATGTAAATCGTACGTACAAGATACATCTCGTACGTGCGAGATATGATTCATAAGTCGTACGTACGTACGACATGTATCTCGTACGTACGAGTTAGGTCCGAGAGAGGTAAATTTATGTTTTCAGCACGTCCCTAATACAGATTCGTATAATTATAAAACAGCTTCGTACATGAAGAATCCTGAATGATTTTGTTCATTTTTGTTTTTCGCAGGTTTCATTTCCGGTTCGGATGGGGCTGGTTCCGGAGCGTGCTACCTACTGAACGAGCCTGGGTTGGACGGCGTCATGAGATGGGTCCTACCGTACGATGACCCTTGCTCCTGCCTGGAGAAAGACCTGATCATCGGCGGACTCAACACCCATCACCAGTACCGCCCCTTCGCACCGGCCACCTTCGACATGTCGGCGGTGAATTTCACGGACCTGAAAGCCGTGCTGCAGCTGCTGGACTGCAACGAGGAGCCGGGTAAGTTCTGACGCGGCCGGCCCTCTAAAACGCGGCTGTCATTTCCGGGTGGGCAATGGCGCCATTGCACAGACCCAGCCCACGAAGTCAGCCTCTTGCGCCTTCCTTGTCCACATAATTATGCTCGGTGACCCCGTGCCATGGGGGCACCAGAAATTCTTGTCGCGATGTCGGATGCGCAAATAAGGTGTGGTGTCATGGTTATAAGTTTGCAATTGCCACTCCTGTCCCATCTGGGTTATGTTTGCTGCTTTATTGGCCAATAGAGCTACAAACAGATTGCCAGATTCGCTTAAACATTCGAGTTGACGTGATACACCAGGGCGCGGACTGCACGAATTGTCGAAACTGCTGCTACAATTTTGTGAAATCAACATCTCACGCCTGCTGCAAAGGCTACAGTCATGCACACTGTTTGATGATGAAATTATAGGCCCTTTCCAAACCTCGGCTGAGGCTCCGGCTTCGGCGCTGTCATCCGTATGCTGGAAAAGTTAATTTTGTCTTTTCCTTTAAGCCGAATCTCTGTTTTCTTGTACAAAATAGAGTCTCTTCTTCCAAACCGTAGCCCAAAGTCTCTACTTTGATATCCGTTATTTTAGAATGTATTCAAGAAATGGATCCGAAGCCTGAGCCGAAGCCGAGGCGTGGAAAAGGACCTATGATTTGTATGCTGAAAAAAAATGCCACGTTTTTAGTGCATGCGTTCTCCGGCCGTTTTCGAAAGCTCGGTTTCTCTGACGATTAAATACGTTCCAAAAACATGAAGTGCTTTAATTGAAAATTATTGTTAATTGAAATTCCGTTTTCTCTTTGAAAGCAGAACTTAAAATTCCAAATTAATGACCGCCCCAAAAATCTCTATTCTCATACCAATGTTTAAAATGCATGTACAAGTATTACGAGCCGTATAGTCCGAGCGCAGAGTCAAGTATTCCAGTCTTCTGATCAATATATCAACTAGTCTTGATTTGTCATCTTTCCATGCACACTGCAGAATGCACAGTTTTCGACGGCGTCACGTCTGCCGGGTACCAGTACGAGTTCGGGCCCCTGCCGAAATCTAACGACGGCGAGGTCTTGATCCGGTTCTCCGCTCGGGCCCAAAGCGACGTGCACATTGGGCTCGCCAGCGAGAACCACGACATGGACTACATGTACGAGATCGTGATCTGTGGATGGCAGGGCACCAAGTCTGTCATTCGACGGCAGCGTGCTGGTTCCATTCTAGTTGTAGTCACCGGGTCCTTTCTGAACGAGGCGGAGTACAGGGAGTTCTGGGTGCGAGCCATTCCTGGAGCGTCCACCGTGACCATCTCGGTCGGGAAAGGAGGCGAGGAAGCGGCCTTCATGACCTATACCGATGACAACCCGCTAGGCATCAATTACGTTGGGTTCAACCAGTACGGCTCTTACGTGGCCAGTTACAAGTTCTGTGGTCTTCAACCGAAGAACTAGCCTAAAATCTAAAGAAAAAAAGGGAAGGTTAGTAGCTGCATTACTAGCAGCGTAAGAAGTTGAAACATCAACAGCAGAAACATCAGCCAAAAAAGAATAATCATAATACACCAGCACCGGCACCTGCATCAGCAACAGCACCGCCACCCAGCAACAGCCGTGACAGCAACAACACCAGCAACAGCACCGCCACCCAGCATCAGCAACAACACCAGCAGCAACACCGCCACCCAGCAACAGCACCAGCACCGGCACCCAGCAACAGCACCGACACCCAGCAACAGCCGTGACAGCAACAACACCAGCAACAGCACCGCCACCCAGCATCAGCAACAACACCAGCAGCAACACCGCCACCCAGCAACAGCACCAGCACTGGCACCCAGTAACAACACCAGCAACAGCACTGTCACCCAGCAACAGTAACTGCCACCCAGCAACAGTAACTGTGCACCGGCACCGATTAAAAAGGGACGTTAGAAATTTAGGCTTCAGGCTGACTTCAGCCTCCTGATGTACTTTTGCCTTCTTACCGTTCAGCCTCCTACTATATCCTGCCCCTATAGCCTATAGTAGCTTCAGCTTTACACTCCTGCAGTCTCCTACTCCAGCCTCCTGATGTACTTTTGCCCTTTTACCGCTCAGCCTCCTACTTCCTTCTGTCCCTATTATAGCCTATAGTACCTTCAGCTTCACACTCCTTCAGCCTCCTACTCATTCAGCCTCCTACTCCTCCAACCTTCTGATGTACTTTTGCCCTTTTACCGTTCAGCCTCGACTCCTTCTTCCTCCTGTCCCTATTACAGCCTTCAGCTTCGTACCTCCAGCTTCAAACTCCTCCAGCCTCCTACTTCTCCAGCCTCCTGGTGTACTTTTGCCCTTTTACCGTTCAGCCTCCTACTACCTCCAGCCTCCTACTCCTCCAGCCTCCTAATGTACTTTAAACCTTTTACCGTTCATCTTCCTACTACCTCTAGTCCCTATTATAGCCTATCGTACATTCAG
This sequence comes from Astropecten irregularis, assembly GCA_963971285.1. Taxonomy (NCBI): domain Eukaryota; kingdom Metazoa; phylum Echinodermata; class Asteroidea; order Paxillosida; family Astropectinidae; genus Astropecten; species Astropecten irregularis. The sequence continues at coordinate 10,603,330 of OZ020248.1, forward strand.
CTTCACACTCATTCAGCCTTCTACTCCTCCAGCCTCCTACTCCTCCTGCCCCCTGATGTACTTTTGACCTTTTACCGTTCAGCCTCCTACTACATCCTGTCCTTATTGTAGCCTATCGTATACCTTCAGCTTCACACTCCTTTAGCCTCCTACTCCTCCAGCCTCCTGATGTACTTTTGCCCTTTTACCGTTCATCCTCCTATACTACCTCTTGTCCCTATTATAGCCTATCGTACATTCAGCTCCACACTCCTCCAGCCTCCTACTCCTCCAGCCTCCTACTACTCCAGCCTCCTACTACCTCTTGTCCCTATTATAGCCTATCGTACATTCAGCTCCACACTCCTCCAGCCTCCTACTCCTCCAGCCTCCTACTACTCCAGCCTCCTACTACCTCTTGTCCCTATTATAGCCTATCGTACATTCAGCTCCACACTCCTCCAGCCTCCTACTCCTCCAGCCTCCTACTACTCCAGCCTCCTACTACCTCTTGTCCCTATTATAGCCTATCGTACATTCAGCTCCACACTCCTCCAGCCTCCTACTCCTCCAGCCTCCTACTACTCCAGCCTTCTACTACCTCTTGTCCCTATTATAGCCTATCGTACCTTCAGTCTCACATTCCTGCAGCCTCCTACTCCTGCAGCCGCCTACTCATCCGGTCCCCTACTTCGCCAGCATCTTACTTTCCCCAGCATTCCACAAACTCTTTGCAGCCTCTTACAACCTCCAGACTTCTACCAGAGGATCCCTACTCGGTCCCTGTAAACTCGGTGATCAATCTAATATTTTTCATGCACAAAAACCCGCTCTAAAAATGTACCGAACGTACAACCGCTATACAGGGTGTCCCAGAAAAAACGCAACACGGTGTCGGGAAGCATTATGTTAAAATCAATCAGTTTATCACTTCAAGATTTAGATATGTGATACAACCTTGGCTTGGCTACCTGGAATTGGCGAAAATATGACCAATTGAAAGAGTACTCCTTAAAGACAAATTTGCAAGGATAACACGCATAGTGGTCAATACACACATAATGTGTATGAAAGAAAGATGAAAATCGGGTTTTGAGGTTGGGTAATTCAGTCTTAGTTTTTTCACTCAATTTTAGTCTAATTTTGCTCAAATTCTACATGATGATAGCCAAGACATAGCTGTGTCACATATCTGGATCTTGAAGTGATAAACAGTTTAATTTTCATGTAATAGTTCTCGACACAAATTTTTTTTTTGACACCCTGTATAGGGTTAATAGTGTTAATATTTGTTATGCATGATCATAATACCGTATTAGCAAATTTCTAAACAAAAACACAACATACCAAATCTACCCATGCTTGTTTTGCATACCTTATATGAACCTTTTCTTTATTCCCATTAACAGACCCAATGGACAAATTCAAACCATTTCTGTTTAAACTATAACCATTATATCATGATGGAATTTGGACCGAATACCCTTTGAATGATAAACTTCAATTTGCGACGATAAACAAAAATTGAAGGTGTCTCCTTGTTTTGCCTTTACTTTGGCATCACAACTTTAACTGGACGTGTGTGGGTCCACACAACGTCTTGGGATCCTACATCATGTGGACGTCCTTTGTCGCGTAAAGTCCACACTGTGTATGCCACTCCTGTGCATTTGTATTTACTCACCCAAAAGTAAAATTTTAACCATTCTAAATGTATACTCCTCATTCATCAATTATTAACATTATAAACTTTAATAGTTGAGTTTTACATGTATATTTTTCTGTGTTGTATTGGATGTAATTATAGTGTCACATAACATTTAATCTTAAAATGTGTAATACCTCTGGGTCAATTTGGCCGGTTGAGCGATTTAAAGATAAGGTGCGTGGTTTAATATTCTGAAGTAAAACAAAAACGGAATTCATCTTTATTTAAGAAACAACAACCAATCAACACATACTCGCAGAATGATCAAAGGATTATTTGATTTTTCACTTTATAAAAATTGAAAGCTAGAGAATTAGAATGAAGCATCCTTTAAACTGCATCATTTCTCGATCAGCTCGATGAACTCAATCTAAAAATGCATCACTTCTGGAATCCCAACAAGTGTATGATGTATCCCCGTGAATTAAGGTAAAATATTGGATTGGTATAATGTGACAGAACAACTTCATACTGTTCATAGTTTGATTTGTCGTGGAGTATAAACACATCCGTGAAATATTCAGCTCATATCATCATCGGAAACTCAGGCGCGGTTCTAGAGTCAACATTTTTTGGGGGGCTAGAAGACCCATTATTTTTTTGGGGGGCTAGAAGACCCAATATTTTGGGTTCTTCTAACACTCGCTTCTGCTATGTCTTATTAGGGGTCGAAAAACATGCACATTATAGGCCACACAACGCGGTTTTTTTTATGCCATTGGCGCTTAATAACTGAAAAAATCCAGTATTTTCAAGAATTTTTTTTTCACTTGCATTTTTTTTGGGGGGCTAGACAAAATTTTTTTTTGGGGGGGGCGGCTACAGCCCCCCTAGCCCCCCCCCCCCCCCGTAGAACCGCGCCTGCGGAAACTGTCCAAAACAGCGAAAAACGCTAACGGTGTTTTCAAATCTATATATTCACAGGAGTTTTGATTTCAACCTGTTTTCGGTCTTTGTTTGATTAATTTCTGGAAAAACATACCATTTTAGGCGGAAATATTTTAACGGTATGTTTCATCTTCATACTCTGAGAGTTAAATGTAAATATGTTTTACGGTATGTTTCTACCAGCACCATCTTCATATCCTGTAAAAGTTATACGTATATTTGAACATTTCTGTTGTATGTTACCAATCCAGTATTGTACCTTACATGTTTCATCCAGAGAAATATCAATTTACGAGCAGGGTATTAAGAAAACAATACAATAAAAACAATTGCACCAACATAGTCCATCTCGGATTTTGTGAAAAATATATTATCGTCCTCTTTGAAAGGATTATTTAAAAGTCTTATTTCTTAAAAGAGAGAAATTTGCCCACCCATCCCCATCTTGACCACTGTATTTAAGCCACGCCCACTCGACAACTTTGTCTAGTAAGACTGAACATTTATACACACCTTTGAGATAAAGTATTTACATAGTTTTATCGACAATCTAACAATCCATTGCCATATTGTAGGGCCTACATTTAGTTGCAAAAATCAAATGTAAACTTTTAAATCAAGGAAGATGGAAAACCTACGTACGGGCTTTCATTTGAAACCTTAAAGGTAATATCATACTTTGGTTTTTATCAAAGAAATACAGATTCACGGGCAAAAATATAAAGACAGATACAGTGTAGCAGTCATCTGTGAAAATTTCAGTCCCATACGGAGCCCACGTTTTGAGAAAACAGTGAAAAACACCCACAGTATTTCTTAAGTTTTTTCTCTTGTATTCTTGATCTTAAAAAAAAAAAACGTTTTTCGGTCGTTGTTTTCCCAATTTCTTGATAAATATACCATTTCAGGCAAAACAATTTCAACGGCATGTTTCTACCACCAACATCTTCATACCCTGTAAGTTATACGTAAATCTGTGAGCATTTCGGTTTTGGTTTCTTACCAAAGTATGATACTACCTTTAAAGGTATAATACATGATCGGTAAAGGTGACAGAACAGAGCCCACACTTTGTCTGATCCAGCATGTACATGAAATAATAAATCTGTGGAAACGTGAGTCACGAGAACATAGCGAAAGCCCGACTCAATTTTTCTTATAAAACATAAAGAATGGTTTTGATCTTACCCCGATTTCTGGAAAAATACACCATTTCAGGCGGAAACAATGTTTCTATCACCACCATCTTCAAACCCCGAAAGTTCAACGTAAATCTGTGATTGAACATTTTCTTTTTGGGTATGTTACCAATCCTGCACTAATCTATCTTAACTATAAAATGCCACTTAGATATTTCAATTTCATGAAAAGCTGCACGATCCGACCTTTTTCATCCAAATGACATAAACAATGAAATGATTGAAGCTCCTCGACATCTAAAAAGTCGTAACATTTTTAATGTCGCCTTCCAAAAAAACCCCACATCTTTCCGATTTTTTAACTCGAACAGAATTTTTTTTTTTTTTCATGTTTTTGATTCGGCCCCAAACCAGGCGATGATGGTTAAATGATGACGAAACGAAACTCGAAGCAAGTTCGCAAATCCCATTGTTTTAAAGGGCGTGTACAACATTGGTAAAGGTGACAGAGCTGCTGCAGGCTCCTCATTATCTGATTTGTCATTTAATGAAAACATACCTGTGAACATTTTAGTTCAGTTGATCATTGGAAACACTAGAAATGGCGAAACCAGTTGCAATTTTTACGCCAAATTGTGCAGGAATAGCTGTCTCATTTCTTTATCTAGCCAAAATGAAACATGTTTTGGTGTTTGGTTTTGCACTTTTCAGGATAAATACGGCATTTCAGGCAGAAAATTTTCACAGTATGTTTCTACCATCACCATCTTTATACCCTGTAATTTATAGGTAAATCTGTGAAGATTTCTGCTTCGGTATGCTACCAAGGTATGATAGTATCTTCAAAGGGTGACATTGTACATACGATTTGGCGTCTCTTATACAAGCTCAAGGATCTGTTTCTAAACATGCGAGACATCAGTCAAGTTCTGACACATCACTAGTCACGATTGTACGTTGATGTTCACCTTATGTCTTGGGCATCAGTGGATCGTCTCAATCTCAATTTGCATCCAAACATTTGGCGAGTAGCACCGATTCAGTGTTTTAGACGTTTGAAGTCCCTGGCAAGTCGACGCTACAGCTACTGATATCTTTAGACGGGGACTGGGGCGATTTGTCGGCGGTCGCCCGGAAAGAGACGGTCAGTGGTAACACGTTGTAGCAGTCCGGTGCTTTGGGTGGAAGCGATGGGTCGAAATCAAACTCTCTGGAGCGTGGATAAATGGCTACTATTCCAGCTGAGCTGTTGGAGGTTGGTGAATCGTGTGGCGTGCCGTACTCTGAGTCCAGAGTACCCACCGATAGCTCGGACCAGCTGATACTCGTTCCGGCAAGCTGGTCGAAGATCGGCCGAGGGTCGGCGTGCCGTGGCGAGCTGCTAAACTCAAGCTGGTACCGGGCCGTGGTTGGATGGTCTATAGGGACGGTACAGCTAACGCTCTGAAGCGGAGGGTTCGAGGCGGTTGTCTGCTGTGGCTGCACCGGCGTCAGGCTGATCTTGTTCACGGTGACGCGGTGAGCTCGCCGGTGGGTGTACCGGCACGTAACGGCACCGACTGCGACTCCAAGCCCGCCGGCGATTATGCAGGTCAGTCCCGCCGTGGACGGATGATAGGACATGCCTTCGAACATGAAGACGACGCCCAACAGGACCAGAGGAAGACCGGAGCTGACGAGGACGATTGCCGTGATGAGGAGGACAGCGTACACGGTGGAGGCGACCCGGCCGAATCTCCGATTCCTTCCCCGCTTGTTCATCCTGCGCTCCCGGCCGTGTCGACGTCGCCGGCGGTGTCTTCGGCGGTGTTTTTGCTTCATGAGACCCGCTTCAGTACCCTTGCTGCGACCACCAATGATGCCATTAAGTCTTCCAAACATGATCTCTTGTCACCGTAACTAGGCCTACAGTTCGGGACTCTATTCCTCCCAATTCTGACCCTTATCACATATCTTGTCCATCATAGCACAAACTTTGTTAGAACAAGACCAATATTACATTGAGGTGTTTCAAATATCCAAAGAAGATCTGGCGACATCGTCAGGGTGGCGAGAAGTCATCAAGGCAATATGCCTCTTGTTTGTCGACGATGTTCCAATTAAGAGCATTAATACATTTCTCCACGACCAGGTATATATACAGTTTGCTTGAGACAGTTAGTTGGAGTCAAATCACACCACAGTAGTCCTGGTTGCAATCGACCGGATACACTTAAAGACAGCACCCCGTGCATCAGGGAACGGCTATACTCCACGTCTCACTGTACCGGTTATCCAAGTAGCAATCTGGAAGAAATTGGTTTCTGTTTGCTCGTAATGGTTTCAAAGGCACCGGCGACGAAGATGCTCTCTTGTGCGTGTGTTTCAGACAAATAGTCATTTGCTGACTCGGGTCTCATAATTTCCCCTTAAATTGCTTGGTCATGATTACCCGGTAAAGCTGACGCAGGTCGTGTGTTCTATAATTATTCTACACCCACAAGGTATTGGCTTTAGAGTTGATGTACCTGTCATGAACGGTAAATATTAGGTGCTTCACCCGCCGGCGTGTTTCCATACTTCACAATTGAAACAGCCGCACAAGTGCCCCTTCCAAAGACCACGGAGGCAGCGATTACGTAATGTTTTCCTTTGAACGAGAGCCCGACGACACTTTCATGTGCGCTTTTCTCTTCTTGAGAAGCGCGTGCCGTGCATATTCACCGACTTCACTTCCTTGACGCAAACAGACATCGATTTGGGTGCTCATGCACACTATGCAAAGTTGACATACAAGCTCTGTGTGGTCTGAAGTTTACGGTACGGTGCGAAAACGGATGAAAATCGGACGGTATAGACTTCTTTTTCAGAACTTAAGACGATGTTGTTGCATGTTTTGTTTGTTTATTTGAGTTTCTAGAATGACTTTTTAAAATGGAAGGAAGAGATTACAGGCTAATGGAGAAAAATGATCGTAAAGGCAAAAATCACGCTCACAGGCTGCAACACTTTCATCGTGGATCACGCACGACATTATACAGTATCAAAAATCTCACGGTTCTTGTCACGGTAATGATAATCCCTTCGTGATTCACTGTGTAATTGCAGCCGGGTAATTGACTTGCTCAGCCCGGCAAGGTCTCGCCGCGCATTCAACCCCGTTCGCGTGCACTCGGCATAACGTGCTCCAGCTCCGAAAGGCTGAGTCAATTTCTGCTTAAAAGCAAAACAAAAATTGCTTAAGAGTGAGAGGTCTTCCTTGATCAAACAGCCTACTAACCAAATGTTCATGTGATGTTTTACTGCTTTTGACTTGTATCCGGCCGTTGTTTGCTGAGAGTAACATTCAGAAGGAGTGTTGGCCGGCATACTGATGTCATTAGTGTTTACCAAGGATTTTGGTCCTTGGAGCAAATTTTTGTGCTTAAAGGTTATATCATACTTTGGCTTTTGTCAAGGAAATACAGATTCATGGGCAAAAAATCAAGACAGATACAAAAACAGTCATCTGTGAAAATTTCAGTCCCATCCAGTGCCCACGTTTTGAGAAAACAGTGAAAAAAGGCCACAGTATTTCTTAAGTCTTTTCTCTATTATTTTTGATCTTTCAAAAGATCAAAAAGATTTTCGGTCGTTGTTTTACTAATATCTGGATAAATACACCATTTCAGTCGGAAAATGTTAACGTAATGTTTCTACCACGACCATCTTCATACCCTGTAAGTTATACGTAAATCTGTGAACATTTCTGTTTTGGTGTCTTTAAGGCCAAAGTATGATACTACCTTTAAGCAGCTCGACTCCTGATCCGTGACTTCTGTGCCATCACGAAGGAAGGCCTCGTGTTACTTTAGGCCATTGTAAACATTTGATTGAGACTCACGACTTCAAACATGACTTTTATGCCCAGCGGTGGGTGGTCATTATGTTTCTATGTCGCACTTCTGAAAAATGGAGTGATATTCTTAGACTTCAGTTGTATACACATTGAAACCCAATTAGAAGTGAGAGTGTCAAAACATTTTGAGACCGTAATTGGGCGAGAATCAAAATCCCAATGCCTCTGTGATATTTAACAGGCTGTTTATGTGAAGCAGAGACCAATGCGCAAACAATATGCTGGGACGAGAAACACCAGGGGCCAATTTCATAGAGATGCTTAGCACACAAAAATCGCTTAGCAAAAAAAAATGGCTTGCCCAATAAAACAAACCACCATCGAAAATTCTATTTGATATGCATGGACAGCCAAAGAACAGTTGCAAATGATACACAACACATGGACATTTGGTTGTTAATCCTGTTTTTATTAAGGCAGAAATGTCATGCTTAGCGATTTTTTTTGTGCTAAGCAGCTTTATGAAATTGGCCCAGGACAATCCGTGTTTTAAGAGAGCTATAATCTCGAGCTTGTCGATCCGGTTGACCCTATAGTCCCTGTATACAGGGTGTCCCCAAAAAACGCAACACTTTGTATCAAGAACTATTATATGAAAATTGAAATGTTTATCACTTCAAGATTCAGATATGTAATACAGCCATGTCTTGATTATCACCATGTAGAATTTGAGCAAAATTGGACTGCAATTGAGAGAAAAAAACCCGAAGACTGAATTACCCAACCTCTAAGCCCAATTTTCATCTTTCTTTTAATACACATTATGCGTGTATTGGTTACTTATTCTGGAATACTGCAAATTTGTTTTTAAAGTGTACTCTTTCAATTGGTAATATTTTCGCCAATTTTAGCCCGATTTTGCTAAAATTCTACACGGTGATAGCCAAGACATGGATGTATCATATACCTGAATCTTGAAGTGATAAACAGTTCAATTTCAACAAAATGGGTCCCGACAAAGCGGGTTTTTTTTTTTTTTTTTGGGGGGGAGCACGTTGTATTTCTTGTACACTTCACAATTCGCGTTGCGGGTCGCGGAATAGAGTCCTTACGCATTTTTATCGCAGCCATGACATATGACATTATGGGCGAATCACAACCACTAACTTGTTTTCACAATAGTGGGCCACCGTGAGTTTGCAACGTACGCGTTGGTCAATTTGTCGACAAATTGCGCATCTTTCCACTTGCGCGGCAGTTTGTCGACAACATTTATTCCGCGCAATGTGATTGGCCAAAGCGTTGCAAAATTATGGTGGCGCACTATTGTGAATCGGCCATATTGTCGCATGTTTCTAGCCCGGAATGTTTTCCGCACGCTTATTTTACGAAGGTCTGCACGGTTTTAGCTCCCGCTAAGTTCCCGCCTTAATTATGTCACACTGAGCAGTCCTTCGTTGGTCACCACATTGGTGACCGTGACCGTGACCGTGACCGTGAAGAAACAGTCGTGCCCAGGCGCGGTTCTAGAGCCAACATTTTGTGGGGGGGCTAGAAGAGCCATTATTTTTTGGGGGGCTAGAAGACCCAATATTTTGGGTTCTTCGAACACTCGCTTCTGCTATGTCTTATTAGGGGTCGAAAAACATGCACATTATATGCCACACAACGCGTTTTTTATGTAATTGGCGTTTTTAAGCGCCAAATAACTGAAAAAAAATCCAGTATTTTCAAGAAATTTTTTTCACTTGCATTTTTTTGGGGGGCTAGACACAATTTTTGGGGGGCTACAGCCCCCCCTAGCCCCCCCCCCCCCCCCGTAGAACCGCGCCTGGTCGTGCCAACTGATAATTTATGCTCTGTTAGCGCCTCTGCAGAATCCATGCATCTACGGGAGTTTTTCAGTTTTCCACGCGCTTTTCGGTCGCATTTGTGCTGAATACTGACTCAGTTAATTTCGCGAGTTGCCGAAAGAGGGCGCCCATTCAGATACGCTGTTCGTTTGGCATCTTGGGCGTAGACTGGTTTCCCGTCCCTGCCTTATTTTCGGTTTCTATTCGCAAAATTGACGTCGTCTGAGAAGACTATAGGCCCTGGCTGCAGCGGCAGCGGTAGCAGCAAAGGCAGCAGCAACAGCAACAACAGTTGCATAAAAGGCAGCAACAACAATAAGATCGAAGTGCTGCAGAACAGAAAAAGAAGCTGTTGCAGCAAATTTAGCCGTACAGCAGCAGCAGCAGCAGCAGCAGCAAAGGTAGCCGTGCAGCAGTAGCAACAACAAAAGAAGCCGTGCAGCAGCAGCCGCAAGTAGCAAAGGTAGCTGTGCAGCAGCAGCAGCAACAGCAAAGTTAGCAGCAACAGCAACAGCAGCAACAGCAAAGGTAGCCGTGCAGCAGAAACAGCAACAGCAACGGTAGCCGTGCAGCAGCAAAGATAGGTGCAGCAGCAACATCAAATATAGCCGCAGCAACAGCAACAGCAAAGATAACCGTGCAGCAGCAGCAACAGCAAAAATACTCTTATAAGCAGCAGAGAGTATAGCTGCAGCAACGTGTAGCTGAAGCCCTTTCCCATAAACCTCTTTTTTTCTACCCGTAGTCCTCTCTACAAAGGCCCACCCACTCAATATCTCCTCCATAATACATGCATGCTCAAACGACTTCTCATCTCCATTTTAATTCCCTCAGCAATTATCCCATTTTCCCATTATGCCTGCTTCCATCCATGCATTAACTACATCCCCAGCCCTCATTTACGTCATTATCTGTTTTAAAAACAGTTACCACGGAAACCGAGCCCTCAGACCCCCCCCCCCCCTCCCTATAATATACCAGTACCATTGGCGAGTGTGCGCCGCTACTGGAAAGCACGGTAACAACAACGGTGCACGCATGACGAAGGTTTGATACGAGGGTATCAAACTCTCAAGCAGTTATAGCTGTCTGGTTTGGCATTCTATTTTCGACTTTTGGTTTCGCTACCAAAGCAAGCCGCGGCTGAACTTCGGTCCTGTATTTACATTGCAATTATACTCGTTGTCTCGATCAGACGGAAGGAAAATCGTAAGAAATTGACAACATTATTACGGAATTAGGGAACTAAAAAAATCATCCGTTTTGCGAGGAATTTGCGTGTACTCACCTTTTTGGCTGTTTGCCGGGAGAGATGCGCTAAACAAGCACGAGGAGGACGATGGCAAACTGCGCCACAGGAATCTTGACTTTGGGGTTTCTTGTCCTGGTACGTATATTCATTAATATTGTTGGCTATAAGCGTCTAGGGGCCAATTTCATTTCATTTCAACTAATTAGGTAGTATCATACTTTGGTAAGAAGCCAAAACAGAAATGTTCACAGATTTACGTATAACTAACAGGGTATGAAGATGGTGGTGGTAGAAACATACCGTTACAGATTTTCCGCCTGAAATGCTGTATTTATCCAGAAATTAGTCAAACAACGACCGAACATCTTTTTTTATTTTTTGAAAGATCAAAAATAAAAGAGAAAAGACTTAAGAAATACTGTGGCAGTTTTTCACTGTTTTCTCAAAAAGTGGGCACCGTATGGAATTGAAACTTTCACTGATGACTAATACTGTATCTGTCTTGATATGTTTGCCCATGAATCTGTACTTCTTTGACAAAAAACAAAGTATGATATTACCTTTAAGCAGCTCTGTGAAATTGGCCACTGGGATCGATTTCACGAAGCCTTACGATCGATCGTAACTGGATTTAATTCTAAGGTTAACCCATCGTATCATGCGTAGGGCTGCAATGCATCATAAGACAAGTCCTACGATTGATAGTAAGTTACGATGTGTTTGGTGAAATCGACCCCTAGACGACTGAAATGATGCAGGTTTTGAAACCAAAAAGCATGGGAATTTGTTAGTGAGCAAAAGGAAATTGCAGGCCTAGATTACTCGTTTTTTCGGCCCTGTTCAAATCAAGAGCATAAAACCTTAAAAACAAACACAAATATGCATATTATACGTTGGTGGTGTTTTGAAAACATTTTTTTGTTTAAGGTATAGTATCATACTTTGGTAGCATACCGAAACAGAAATCTTCACAGATTTACCTATAACTTACAGGGTATAAAGATGGTGATGGTAGAAACATACCGTTAAAATGTTTCTGCCTGAAATGCTGTATTTATCCAGAAAAGAGTAAAACCAATGACCAAAAACATGCTTGATCTTTGTAAGATCAAAAATAACGGTGAAAAATTCAAAAGATACCGTAGTCGTTTTTCGCTGTTTTCTCAAAAAGTACTGGCACCGTATGGGACTGAAATCTTCACAGATGACTGTTACTGTATTCTTGATATTTTTGCCTATGAATCTGTTTTTCTTTGACAAAAACCAAGGTATGACAAAGACGGTCTGGGTAAATCATAAACTGAAATTTAATAACAATCTTTCGCTGTAATTCAGTGTGACAGGCATTATGATGTTTGTTTCAAACCCTTACAAAAAAAACAAACAAATTGAATGATCATGTGTTTAAATGTCACATCATACTTAAGCACCTTACCAAAACAGAAATCTTCACATATTTACCTAGAACAAACTGTGATGGTAGAAACATAACGTTGTATTTATGTATTTTTTGTATTTATCAAGAAAAGAGTACAACCAAAGACCGAATACAGTTCTCAGAGAGATCAACATTCCTGTGAATAGATTTGAAAGTTTTTTTAGTTGTTTTCCCAAAAAAGTGGGCATGCAGCGTATGGGACTGGGAATTTCACAGATAACTGTTGCTGTATCACCCTTGATATATGTGCCAATGGCCCTGCATTTATTTTCCAAAAGTATGAAATTACCTTTAATAATTCAAGATAAAATGCACTGCACATGATAATAGTATTACAAAGACGGGCTAGCTGAAAAAGTATGATAGTATATATAATGGAAATGTTCTAAAGCACTTAAATTTTTCCATAGACGTTTCAAATTATTACTAGGTTAATTGCCAATATTCCTCAGCCTTTGAAATATTGTCCTCTTTATTGAATGAGATATTTGGCCCATCCAATCATGATTATGCCGAAAACGTAGTGATATCCAAAAGAACCGATAGGCCTATATAATGTGCATATGAAATTGTGGAGCCATTTACAATCCAGACCGCTGATCGAGCGAGGGAAATTATTAAAATCGCTATTCATTATTTGTTTGATTTATATTATACTTCAAAACCACTGTTGATAATTTCTTTGGAGTGCTACATGTAGTCATGGAGTAATGTCACGGCGATCTATCAAATGAATATAGATGGTCATGTTGATGAATGTGATGTGTTCGTGGACACAATGGACACATACAATACGTGGCAATTTATTACATACCAAAAACCGACACATACAATATATCCCTTGAGATAAAGCTCATACATTATTGTGTGCAAAATGTTTGGTTCACACCAGAAATTGGAGGGGGAGATGAAGGTGTATATCGCTTGCTTTGGCAATTTAAATTACGGAGCTCTAGAGGTGCCATCCTACTTGTCCAGCTCACCAAATATGACATCTTAAATCGCGGGAAAAGAAATCGATGTTTTTATGATTTTATTTATTTCATTGATATCGATTCATATAAGGGAACAAATGAAGAGTTCATTTGCAAAAACAAATGTATTTGTGAAACATTTACTTAAATTTAGTATCCTACTTTGGCAGCATACCGAAACAGAGATCTCCCCAGATTTACCTATAACTTACAGGGTATAATGACGGCGATGGTAGAAACATACCGTTCAAAATTTTTCCGCCTGAAACGGTGTATTTATCCAGAAATTAGTGAAACAACGACCGAAAATCTTTTTGACCTTTTAAAAGATCAAAAATGAAAAAGAAAAGACTTCAGAAATACTGTGGCTGTTTTTCACTATTTTCTCAAAAAGTGGGCACCGTATGGAACTGAAATTTTCACATATGACTGTAACTGTATCTTCCTTGATATTTTTGCTCATGAATTTCTTTGATAAAAACCACAGTCTGATATTACCTTAATAACACATAGACGAGCCGGTCAATTTATATCAACCCTTACTCAGTGTTTTTGATGTATTTTTTTTCTTATTATGTTTTAATATTGCGTTTCAACAAGTAGCATACAATTATAAATTGTGACTTACTGACGTTGGGGGACATTATTCCTCATTCTGTCGCGTCATCTCAACTTCCACTGCCTATAAACAATACCCAAATTATTAATGACTGTTCCACTTGAAAGGGCACGTCTCATGCCTACTGCAGAACGATCGTGTCTTCTTGTAAAGTGCAGTGGTGCATGACTCTAATGATAATAAAAACTGAGCTGCATAATAGGCCTATTATAATATTGTAGACTTTGCTATGGTCGTAATTTACCAATGAAGTCCTCCATAATCATGTCATTTTTTTTATTCGTAAACATGCCTTGTTGTCTTTTAATATCCAAGACAAGATCTAGCTCAATTAAACGGGTCTTTCTGTTTGCATGAAGTTATTAAAACTAAACATTTCTCCTCCAGTTTTGGCTCTTGTGTAAATATATCGATTCGTTGTCTGTTATATGCAGACTGAGTAAAACCAAACACCAAAAACAATGTTTGATCTTGGCAAGACAAACAAAAACATCTTTATGTTTTATAAGAAAAAATTGATTCGGGTTTTCGCTATTTTCTCGTGATTCAGATGTCCGATTGAGCTCAAATGTTCACATGTTATTATTTATTTCATGTACATGCTGGATTAGACAGAGTGTGAGTGCTGCTCTGTGACCTTTACCAATCATGTAAATTATACATTTCAGGAATATGATGCAAATACCGATTATCACTTGGTTTCAAATGGAGGCAAAATTGGCTTGCATTGAATATGATAGCTCATGAACAATCTCTTAAATGATATAATCTATATGCATCATAATCGTGACGGTATTATAGAAGAGGGCTATAATGGCGTTGCGTGCGTGTGTTAAGCGATACCAATGCGTTTGGCGTAAACACGCTGCAATGAGCGTACCTATTGTGGTGTACACACGGACGATAATTGTCATTGTCAAAGGCCTATTGTCCACCGAAGCCCATTGTCATGTCTTCATCAATATAATCCCCTGTCCAATTAATACTAATGGGTATCAGGTAATGCAATAAACGCTAGCCTTCAACGTGTATTAGATTAATGCACTGTTGAATGCGTCAGTTTCTCCCCTGTAGATATGGCCTATCTAGGTTAATGTGAGGGCGGTTCGTAAATGGCTTTTCTGAATTCGGGTATTTTTTCTAACCGGTTAATGATTATGATCAGTATCCGCGGGACCGGTTCCTTGGCTTTAAAGGTAATATCATACTTTGGTTTTTATCAAAGAAATACATATTCATGGGCAAAAATATCAAAACAGATACAGTGATAGTCATCTGTGAAAGTTTCAATTCCATACGGTGCCCACTATTTGAGAAAACAGTGAAAAACTGCCACAGTATTCCTAACTCTTTTCTCTTTTATTTTTGATCTTCTATTAAAAGATCAAAAAGATTTTCGGTAGTTGTTTTACTAATTTCTGGATAAATATACACCATTTCGGGCGGAAAATTCTTAACGGTATGTTTCTACCATCACCATCTTCATACCCTGTAAGTTATACGTAAATCTGTGAACATTTCTGTTTTGGTTTCTTACCAAAGTATGATACTACCTTTAAGTCTTTTCTCTTTTATTTTTGATCTTTTAAAAGATCAACTTGAAAGATTTTCGGTCGTGTTTTTTTTTACTAAATACACCATTTCGGGCGGAACATTTTTAACGGTATGTTTCTACTACCACCGTCTTTATACCCTGTAAGTTATACGTAAATCTGTGAAAATTTCTGTTTTGGTTTCTTACCAAAGTATGATACTACCTTTAAACAAAAATTACAGTGAAATAAAAATGGGGTCCCGTGCACTGTTATACGATCGGTGAATGTCTAACAAAAACATTAACATCTCATATTGTGCTTCGAACTCTGACGGCGAGGCCATGTAATCACCAGGGGCCTATTTCATGGAGCTGTATATAATGCTTAGCACAAAATGCTTGCTCAGTAAAAAATACCACCGGTATTAAAATATTCCATTTGATATTCATGGTCAGCGAACAACAGCCAAAGAACAATCACAAGCGATACAAACCATAATGGGAATTTGGTTGTTAATCCTGTTCTTATGAACTTCAGAAATTTCATGGTTAGCAAAATTTTGTTTCTAAGCATGGCCTGGTTGTGGCTGTTAAAGGTAATATCATACTTTGGATTCATGGGCAAAAGTATCAAGACAGACACAGTCACAGTCATCTGTGAACATTTCAGCCCCATACGGTGCCCACTTTTTGAGAAAACAGTAAACAAAACAAAAAAACAGCCACAGTATTTCTTAAGTCTTTTCTCTTTTATTTTTGATCTTTTAAAAGATCAAAAAGATTTTCGGTAGTTGTTTTACTAATAGCTGGATAAATACACACCATTTCAGGTGAAAATATTTTAACGGTATAATGTTTCTACCACCACCGTCTTCATACCCTGAAAGTTAAACGTAAATCTGTGAACATTTCTGTTTTGGTTTCTTACCGAAGTATGATAGTGCCTTTAATGCACATCTGTCCTGGATTTGTTTTCATCATCTCTGGATTCTGGGGCAAGCTGCTTGCTCGAAAACAACGAGATCGCATCCGTCAACTGAAAACCGATTAAAATGCACGGAAATGCTATAATATAACTTATTGTTATCTTTAAGCCAATTTGGGCTGAGGCCAATTTCACGGCCTTGCTTAGCACAAAAATGTGTTAACCGTGAAATGTTTGTCTGAATGAAAACATGATTAACAACCTTAATATGTCCATGTGTTGTGTATCACCTGTGATAGTTCTTTGGCTGTTGTTCGCCGAATATGAATATGGTGGTATGTTTTATTGAGCAAGACATAAATTTTGTTGTGCAAAGCAAATTTTTGTGCTAAGCAGCTCCATGAAATTGGCCCCTGGATAGCTCAGGTAAGAGAGCCTAACCGGCATTCCGGAGGTCGCTGGTTCGCATCCCACTCCAGTAAATTTGTCTTTGTTCACTTAATCACTTTTCAATGACTTAACCCAATTTAATCATTTAGACGCCATGACCATAACGTATGCCTACCGGTCCGGCCTCCTTTTCGATTTTAACGCTGATACTTTACGGTTTAAAGTATTTGTGTGGAGTCGTAAGGGGAAGCCTGTGGTATTATGCCATATAATAACGTGAGAGTAGGTCGTAAGCAGTCGTAAAGTATAGTAACCATACGTTTGGTTTTCGTCGTAGTTCAAATTTCAAAATGGTCAAACACTGAAATAATCGTTACAATAACTATGTTGTTTTTAGTGGTACACATAAACAATTAATGGTGCATTGTTAACTCGACAAAAATCTCTTGTTGCAACTTATTTTTTTCATTGTATTGTTGATAATGGCAAACCCTTCATTTGCTAAGCGCGTTTCAGGCCAATTTGGGAAACTTAGTTCTCTCTACACAAAATGAAACGTTAGGCCTAATGGCCGTATGTTTGTGACCATTGGGTTTTGATTAGATATCAGATTATGTTTAATTTCGTTCATTCCTTTGTTTTTTTTAAACAGGTGTACTCGCCAATAGCGACAGTCGGTAAGTTTGGTCGATAGACAGTTTATTTCTTTGACATTTTGTGTAATCGTTTCTTTTGTTTTTCGTTTGTTATCTATGTTATCTTTTGTTGTCTTTTGTTGAAAAGAAAATGAAAAGAATACAATTAAAAACAAAAGAAACAAAAAAGGCCTTTTGTTTTGATTTGTTTTGGTTTTTTTCCTTTGTTTCATATTGTTTTGTTTTCCTTTGTTTCCCTTTGTTTTCTTTCGTTCCTTCTCCTTTCCTTTCCTGTTCATTTATTATATTATTGGTGGGTGCCTAACTTTTCACTCGAAAACAACGAGTGGTCCCGCACCGAGAGACGAACTCTCACAGTAGCCATGAGTCTCGCGAGAAAGTTGAGTGGTTTCACGAGAGTTGCGTGAACGAAGAAATGATCACCGCGACTTACAACGACTTGTCTGCTTATACTCCACACCCAAAGTTAAACTTACTGATCATGTGATAGTCACGTGGAGTGATGACGCCAAAAAAAAGCGCCGCCCAAAAAATGCGACGCCAAAAAGACAAATTGCGACAGAAAAAAAAAATGCGACGGCAAAAATTGCGACGCATTGACGGCACAAATGGAACACCATACTCCATATTTTTCATTATTTTTCATGGATAATTACTGACTTTTATACTGATAATTTTATTTTTTTGACAATCTCTCAGTCGCTGCAGGTATTGGATGTTCAGTAGTGGATAAGGCGAATCCTGTATTTAAGACGGCTGGTGGAAATTACGACCCGGCCTCGCTCACACATGAAGCCTGTATCTTCGCTTGCTTTCAACAATCTTCAACGAGCTTTGGGATACAGGTATGACGGGGTCCTCTTTTGGAAATTATAGGCCTTAATTCCGGCCAAAGCCCAATGGAAAAAAACTAAATCACACATTTTTTAAGAATATAGCATAATTACCGTTTAAAGGTAACATTAACAGGATAAGATACCCAAAATACCCAAACAGAAATGTTCACAGTTTTACGTATAACTTTAAGGGTGTGAACTTAGTGCTGGTAGAAACATACCGTTAAAGGTAACTACAAGATTGGTAACATACCCAACTGACAGAAATGTTCACAGATTTACGTATAACTTTCAGGGCCAGATGGTGTCGATACTAGAAACATACCGTCAAAATATTTCCATCTGAAATGGTATATTTATCCAGAAATTAGTCAAACAAAGACCGAAAACAGTTTTGATCTCGGGGTAAGACCAAAACAATTCTTTACGTTTTATAAGAAAAACTGAGTCGGGTTTTCGCTATTTTCTTGTGACTCATGTACGATTCAGCTCGCATCTTCAAAGGTTAATTTCATTTCATGTACATGCCGGATCAGTTAAAGTGTGAGTGCTGTTCTGTGACATTTACCAATCATGTATTATACAAGTCCTTTAAAACATTATCGCTCATCCAATGAAAATAATGTTCAAGGGCAGGCGGTGTCGCATTGTAATTAAGTCATAACCTTCATAATACATTTCGACTCTGATGAACCTTTTTGTCCATGCTTTTCCCGTTGTTTGTTTATACTTCTTTAATTTGACAGACATTTTTTTTTTTACTCGACTGCCAAATAATAATATTGTAAGGGAACACGACCTATATACCTTCAACTGAAAAAGCGGGGCTATAGGACTTATATAGTCGGTCGGTTGAATTGTTATTTGGGGTAACACACCACATGATCAAAAAAGGCTTTCTGTTCTGTTGCATTCAATACGAATACACAGCATTTGGTAATATAGCAGTTTTAACCAAAGTGGCTTAATTCCCACTTTGCAATGTGATGTGTGATTATTTTTAAGTTCAGAAGACCCCACCACAAAAGCTGTTATACTTTTTGCATATTTAAGGCTTCTGATGACTGCAAAACAAACAAAGATAATTGACTAAGTTAGGGACACCACCAATTAATGTAGGGCTGGATAGCACAGTTGGTAGAGCGCCGGCACGGTATTCCAGGCCGGGGTCGCTTGTTCGAATCCGGCTCCAGTCAATTTTTCATTGTTCAACTTTCAATGACTTCAGTCAGTTTCCCTTATCGTTATTTGATGATTAGATTTAAGATCATTATAGTTTTGATATTGTTCCTGTTTTACACGGATTTTTTTAAAATACGTCACAATTCCATTTTCTGACAACCAGGCCGGGCAGTGCCTGTGTTCTACGGATAACTACTCGCCTGAGCCGTCCACTGAGTGTGGCGACCCGTGCCCCGGCGATGCCAGCCAGGCTTGCGGTAACGACACCCACATAGCCTTCTCGCTGGATCCGATCCCCGCACTACCACTGCCCGTCACCGTGACCGACCCATCTCCAACGGTGATCGCCGGCCAGTCGACGGTTCTGACGGCCAGGGGCGCGGACCCGAGCAACGCCGACATCCGGCTGGAGTTGGACCCCGGGGACGGCACCCTGGTCAGTGACTTGACCTCTTCCCCGATGACCGATCACGTGTACTGGGGAGGCGGTCAGTTTCTGGTAGTGGCCACAGCTTGGAAATACTCCCTGGTAAGTTAAATCTTTCTTCCGTTACAATGTCTTAAAGGTAGTATCATACTTTGGTAAGAAACCAAAACAAATAATGTTCACAGATTTACGTATAATTTATCCAGAAATTATTAAAACAACGACCGAAAATCTTTTTGATTTTTTAAAAGATCAAAAATAAAAGAAAAAAGACTTAAGAAATACTGTGGCTGTTTTACGCTGTTTTCTATAAAAAAAAAGTGGGCACCGTATGGGACTGAAATTTTCACAGATGACTGTTACTGTATCTGTCTTGATATTTTTGCCCATGAATCTGCATTTCTTTGATAAAAACCGAAGTATGATATTACCTTTAAAGATGAAGGGATCGATTTCACCATACTCATCGTATAACTTACTATCAATGGTAGGGCTTATTAAACATTGCAGCCCTACATAGAAGTCGAAGAATACGGATCCATTATCCTTCATAACTCAAGTTACGATCGATCGTGGGGCTTCATGAAATCTACCTCAGAGCCAATAATGTATATTGGCAATCACTAATTTTACAAAAATCAAGGTTAAAGCTTTCATTTCATTTGATGAAAACTATATCAATGATTGAAATTAAATTAATAGCTGTGGCCAAATCTTTAAAAACAGAAGAATTAGATTGAATTCTGAGTTAAACCCATCTTGCCGACAATTTAATTTTTAAAAATCATTGATGCATTTTTTTTTCATACAAACGGATAATTATTTTTCCCCCTGCATTTTTGTTCCAACCATTTCGCCCAAACAATGAGGAACTGACTCTTTGATTGATTTTAAAAAGAGAAAAGCATGTTAATTAAAGGGTTCTTTCTGCAACAAAAATAACGAAAAAACTACAACCGATACACAGGTAATTATGTAAACCACTATAACACATTATTTCGCACTTAAATGTTTAACGCTCGTTATTTTTTTCATTCGCTTGTACTGAAAAGCTATTATGCTCTTGTTATATACTATAAGGCCTATTTCCTCTGTACTAATGGCTTAATTTTGTGCCTGACACAAACGACAAAATATCACTTGTGTGGTTCATTCGCATGATTTCTCCAAGCCGTATAGATAATGGCACTTAATGATGATGATGCTCTTGTTGCCGTAACCATGGGGATATACAGTGGCTGGTAATCTGTTTCCACTCCCGCGATGACGATGTCGGTTGCCATAGCGACTGGGATGACTGTCACGGTTCTCGTTTTATTTGGGGTGATGATCTGTTATACTTTCTGTTTATTTCATCCTTGATGCAAATTGCATTCTCTCCTCTCGTTTTTTTTTTTTTTTTTTTTTTTATAGATATTTGCGCATGATGCTGCGCAGGTAACCGTTGCCATGACAGTGGCAGGCATCTCTATCCAGTGCCCGGATGCTGTAGAGATTGAGAAATGGCTGATCTGTACCGTGGAGGTTGTGCAAGGCACAGACGTGACACTGACCATGCAAGTTGATGGAGTTGATCAGGATCCTCTGCTCATGTTGGGAAGTAAGTCCTTTTCAAAGTGCTTAAAGTTAGGAGGGCCTGACGCGTTTCGTTCCTAGCAGGATCTTTCTCAAAGGCTGAATGACAAACTACACGAACATACACGTGAAGGAAGCATACATAAATGGATCAGAGGATATAGACAAAGGGAAGGCTGGGGTGGTTGTCCACACCCTCTGATCCATTTTATAAATTTCAGGTCATTTTGGCTGATGAGCAGTTTGCAGCAGTTTATTACTTGTATTGACAAATAGTTATGTGTTTGCTTCACTCCTCAAATGAAAATACAAAACAAACTGGCAATAATATCATGCAGAAAACTATTCGTTTCACCGCTCCTCGACCTGTACATGTTGCTGTATAATTAGCCCAGTCATGTAAAAGGCCTACTTGTAAAAGAGATGGAAACCCCAACAACAAACACTGTACTGTATACTGTCCGACAAAAACACGTGCCAGGGAGTTGAATACAAACTAAAACACATTGTTTCAAACAGAGTTAGTTAATTATATATATTAGTTAATAATTACTTCTTGAAATACTTCTTGGATTAAGTTCGCCTTTAAATTGTTTGCTGATTAGGCCTATGCCTACTGATACACAATTTCCAGTCATGATAAAGGCATGCATTTGCCTTGCACCAAAAGTGTTAATGGCCGGCGTGTTCCTTGGAGTGACTCTTTTGCGAACTTCAAACAGGCCAAATTAGGAGGATTGAGTGCACTGCGTGCATGAGGCCTAGAGTTTCGTTGCATGCCTACAAGGGTGCAGACCAGTAAATAAATTCCCATAGGCTCCCACGCAAAATGGCCAATTAAAAAAATCGGCAATCGACCAATACGGCAAAATATAGGTGAAAACCTCAATTTTCATTTTCTTTTCAATTTTCTATAGGTTAACCGATGACTTTTTGCCGAAAAGTACATTCAAAGAAAAATACCCCTAAAACGGCCGAATTGACCGGTGCCAGACCAAAAATAGTACCCCTCCACTACAGGGCAAAAATAGAGCGATTTTAGGGCCTGATTTCATCCAAACGGCTCAAAGGTGAAATTCCAAACTCAGGCGATCGGGTTCCATCCATTTTGTCTACAAGACTTCCAACGTAGGGCTCACCAGACGCTTTAAGAGAAAAGATTTTGAGGGTATACCGAAAATTAATGAGTTCCGCTTGAGCCCCCCCCCCCCCCCAAGAGGGTCCCTGAAAATAAAATGGGGAAAAAAATGGGGGAGAGGGAAAGGGGGAGGAGGAGGGGGGGGGGGGGGGTGAGTCACAAAATGTTTGTTGGGCGTTTTGTGGGAGAAAAAAATTCTTTGAGCCCCCCCCCCCCCCAAGACAAGATCCTGGGTGCCTACAACCGAGGTCCAAAACGGGCATTTTGAATCCAAGAACGGTTGTGGAAAGTTTGTCAATACCCAATAAGTAAACCCTTCTGCTAGGTAATAAGCTGAATGATGTATAAATCCTGTAAATTCACCTTATATCATTGAATATTATTATTAGTATTCAATACACCCGCATCACTGATAAAAAAACTTCTTAAAACATTTTGAGCGCATTCCGGTTCTTCTAATTTTGTGCTAAAACTGCCGAATTTTTTTTATGGCCAGACGATAGGGTCTTATCTCTCTTATTTTGTTTTCCCACAGGCTTTACATGTATGATTTTGCCTTTCCTTGTCACACACAAATATTGTGTCACTTGGATTATGTACGATGGACTCATGCTGCGGCGAGATAGAGTCGAATTTTATTTAGCATGTGGCCCTCAAACGCTTCCGTACTATTCGGTTCTTTATGTTTTTATCATTATTTTTTTCTTGATTGGTCAGGTGCCACCGTCACTGCATTTGGCGTGGTAGGTCCGAATGGTACCCAGACTCCTGCTACAGCCACCACGTGGGTATTACCTGCCACAGAATCAACACAGCGAACTCGACTGTTGTCAGTGGAGGCTCTGGTCAGCGAGGTCGGCGACGGATCCTTCACGTTCCTGGTAGGTTTTGACGGTTTTATTTTCTTACACAAATCAGCCAGTTTTAACGTTTTTGCTGGAATACGTCAGGAGAGATGAGTTTAGGGCAAGATTCTCCTTGGATTTGAAATACCCTGCAAAATGAAACGTTATACTTTATAGGCCTAGATTGTTGTTGTCTAGGCCTACTTGTTGTTGCAAATGTCATGTTGTGAGTTGTCTGGTTGTTGTTGTTGTTGTTGTTTTTTTAAAATAATATTAATAATAATAATAATAAATACAATTTTTAAAGCGCCTAATATAGGTATGTGACAAAAATTTTCAAAACCAAGACATCTCTTAGTCAGTTATATTTTTGGAAAGAGCATAAAATTAGCTATAAAATGACACCAGAACCAAGTTCATAGCCCAAATAGGCCTATTAGTATTAAGAAAGTAACATAATTTATTGATTTTTAAATCACGACTGAAATTGGTCCATCGTTCACCATGGATACAAATGGGACAGAATGTGACCGTTTTGACTGTTTTAACCAGGCTGTAATGTCATTGTAAAAGTTGTTGTAACTTCCTTGTTTTTGTATGTATTTGAATGGGGTAAAAAACATATGAATGCATAGAACCAGTACAATTAGAAGGTGATAATATCCTTTATTAATCATAATGAGTATTGATTTTGATTAATGATTAATTAACACTGGTTAGCTCACCAGTAGTTGGATTGACCATATTCAGTTATGTCACTTGTTATGTATTTTTTCACAACCTTTGTACAATTATCATGGTCAAAATTATGGTTTCGGTCCATGGATTTGTTTCTTATTTGAACTGAATGTTGATCAATAAATATACTAACAAGAAAAAAGAGTTTTGAGACAATGCATACATTCCTTTAGGAAGAATTTCCATGTAATGTTTGACCTTCGTCTTCCATAAAAGAAAAATCCAACTTCCCAGTAACGGAAAATTATGAGTTGCAAATCATTAGAAAGAAAAATTTGTCTACTATATCATCAGTTTGGTGGTTTAAGATGATGATGAAAGGGCAATTTGTGCAGAGTCAATAACACCACACTCACCATGCGCACTGAAGCATGTCATGAAAAAGTGGCTGGTGCCACAGACACATTGTTTACATGGACGATTGTCACGTACCTACCTAATACAAAAAGGACGCTTTTATGAAAATTTATTTGGCAAAAACCAAAGTATGATATTACCTTTAAGATATTGATTACCTCCATGATTAATGGGAGACTTTGGAGAACCAGTCTTCAAATCAACAGCGCACGCGCATGCACAACAGCGCAGGCGCAAAAACAACACAGCATGCTCACAATTACGTGCGCGTGCGCTGTTGACTTGCACAGCGGTTCTCCAAAGTCTCCCATTACCTGATGTCTACATCATACATGTATGAGCTTACACATACATTGCCCTATCACTTGGATGTATTTTTTTGTTGTTTGTCATCAGATCCTGAAACCCCACTGCCAGACAGGCACTTACTGTGCGACTGACAACACCTGCAAGGGGGATTCTTCATGCAAATATGACCCCGCCACGTACAGCAGCCCCCTGGTCCAGAGGACTTGTACTGTTGGCAGTTCGTACTGTCTTGCTGGGCAGAGGTGCACTGGCTCAGCAGACTGCCCTGCCAAGCCCCTCCGGTTCCAAACCGACAAGAATCTGCCGATCGATAGTGGAAGGCCGGGGTACGAAGTCGTGGCATCCATCCCTATGGTGGTCTCATCCATCGGGCTGTTCCGCCATGATTTTGACATCTCCCTCCCCGAGCTACACTTGCTGGAAGTGGGCCATGTCTTGGGGCTGTCCTTCACGGTCATCGGGGCTCAGATTGCCGTACATGTAGATGCCAAGCCGAACCAGACGGAGGCGCTGGAGTACAAACTAGCCGGAAGCCCTCCCGCTCAAGGAGCTATCTTGGAGCTGGGGAACTTCCAGCTGGACTCGGCCAGGCATCTGATGAGAGCAACGGGCATCGTCCCTCTAGTCACCGAGACGCACCTCATGATACCAGTCATGGGCGATTATGAAATCACGGCCTCCGCAGGAAATGACATCTCCTCGTCCCCGACTGTGGACAGTGCCAACGTATCTGTCCAAATCTTCATCATGGGTAAGCAGCTTACGGCCGGATGACCAAGCCAAGTGTTTGGTTGATGGCTTCCAGGTTTAGAGGAGGCACATTTGGACATAGACTTGCAGGCAAGTCGTTGTGAGTTGCGGTGATCTTCTCTTCTTTTACGCAACTGCGCGGGCCCACACGAAAATAGTTCCTGCGCCGAGATCTGAACTCTCGCCATAGCCATAATTATCGCAAGAAAGTAGAGCTCTGCTCACCATCAGGAGACGATGATGTCTCCTGATGAGGACTAGAGCAGGCAAGTCGAAACATTGAGACCTTACGAGAAGTGCAAACGAAATAGAAGTGCGAATTAGTACGAACGGTTCTTACATGATGTTTCTGCAAAACGATCAACATACCGATTGTCACCATGTAAAGCCCTCAAATCTTTCATAATTATATTCATCCAAGGGGAATGACTTTGCAGTTTAGTATTGGGTGTTGTTCTGTTCTTCTCTCCAGGTTTGGAACTAGAAGCATTGCAGCCTGCTGTGGAGCCATTGCAGAATGCATCCGTTACTGTTACCTTGGCTAATGGAAGTCATGTTCGGTACTTAGTGGACTGGGGTGACGGCAGTAGTGTGGACACCTATTACACATATGTGTCAGGTAAGAAGTGACTTAGGGTGTTTACGAAACGGAGGCTCAGGCTCAGGCTCCAGCTCCATTTCACGAATCCATTCTGAAATAACGGGTATCAAAATAGAGGCTTTTGGCTGTGGTTGGAAGTTGATTCTCTGGTTTGAAAAGGAAAACTGAGTTTCAGCTTCAATGAAAACCCACAACCTATATTTTCAGCACATGGATGTCAGAGCTGGATCCTGAGCCTGAGCCTGAGCCTCCGTTTCGTAAACGCTCTTAGGTTCTGATCAAAAACGTTGGTTCCTTTTTTGGGGGATCCTGTTTGTTTTGCCACAGATCGTCCAGAATTCCAGTTTTACTAAGCAGTTTTTATCTTGGAGTATTAGATCAAAACCCTTCTTTACGTTTTATAAGAAAAATTGAGTTGGGTTTTTGCTGTTTTCTCGTGACTCAGATTTTCACAGGTTTAATATTTTGACATTCAGTTTCCCTTGTGGTTATTTAGGTTTATTATTTCATGCACATATTGGATCAGACAAAGTGTGAGTGCTGTTGTGCGACATTTACCAATCATGGATTATAGCTTTAAGGTCACAGAACAGCACTCGCACTTTGTCTGATCCAGTACATGTATGTGAACGAAATGATAAACCTGTGAAAATTTGAGCTCAATCGGACATCTAAGTCACAGGAAAACAGCAAAAATCCCACTCAATTTTTCTTATAAAACATAAAAAATGGTTTTGATCTTACCCCGAGATCAAAACTGTTTTTGGTCTTTGTTTTACTAATGTCTGCATAAATACAGCATTTCTGGTGGAAATATTTTAACGGTACGTTTCTACCAGCACCGTCTTCATACCTTGAGTGAAAGGGGATAACTATTAAGTGAGGGTGTCCTTTATGTTTTTTTCCAAAATTGTTTGGACAAACGATCTTTGGAAAAGACACTAAATCTTGATTTCCTTGAAAAACCCAGCATCTGATGAACCAAGATTTCCCATGGTGACTGTTTGCACTGTTTACGAACTGCTGAGTCCATTTTCTGTCTCAAACTTAATACACTTTTTTTGAGGCCTTGCAAATCCTATATGCTCCCTTTAAAGGTAATGTTTTTTTGTCAAAGAAATACAGATTCATGGGCAAAAATATCAAGGAAGATACAGTAACAGTCATCTTTGAAAATTTCAGTCCCATATGGTGCCCAAATTTTTAGAAAACAGTGAAAAACGACCGCAGTATTTCTTAAGTCTTTTCTCTTTTTGATCTTTTAAAAGATCGAAAAGATTTTCGGTCGTTGTTTGACTAATTTCTGAATGAATACACCATTTCAGGCGGAAAAATGTTAGGGGCCTAACGGTGTGTTTCTACCACCACCATCTGCATACCCTGTAAGTTATACATAATAAATCTGTGAACATTTCTGTTTCAGTTTCTTACCAAAGAATGATACTACCTTTAAGTTGTCATGGCCTTCAAAATCATGTGGAATCCTCCTCCATCATGTGGAAACATCTAAAAACACATCTTTTCCGCTAACGCCAACTGCCAGCATTGGTCTTTTCATTGTTCTTTAAGTTTCATTTGCATTTATATAATGTTTTGGTTCATTGTAACTACTTTTTCTTCTATATATAGGCCCCCTAATGCGCTTTGTATCTTGTTAGAAAAGGCGCTATATAAATGCTATTATTATTATTATTATTATTTTGTCCCCTCTCCGCCAACGTTTTGTCCAGATTCCTTCAACATATCCCATCGGTACAGCGTCGCCAACGACTACATGCTGAACGTCACGGCCGTGAATTTGATCAGCAGCGAGACCCAGCTGCTAGTCATCTTAGTGCAGAACCCGGTCGTCCGAGAACAGTACCTCATCTCCGCCGGCGATTTACACGAGGTGGCCGGAGATGGAACACGTACGTACCATATGTCACGATAATAATAATAATGTCGGGGTATGATGTCTGCGATCCCAGGGGGGTAGGTTACTGGTGTTCGCCACCGGGGTAGGCAGGCCTTGATTTTTAAGGAGAGTGAGACTGAGAGTGATCACTCCCCTCCGCTCTCCTTAATGTTTTCCAAGGAGAGTGAAAAAAAGAGCTCCTTAACAATTTAAGGAGAGCTGCCCTTTCTTCAAAACATCACGTAGGCCTACATTTTTCCCGCTGACATTTACCCTTTATGGAAAATACAAAAATAGTCTTTTTATATAATCTTTTTCAACAGGACAAGCACAATGTTGCATGTTTTCTTTTTTCTGACACTGGACACATGCAAAAACTTGGTTTAGCAAGAGCAAACTGCTCTCTTCATTCACTAGTATGAGTAGGCCCTGTATTGATTTAAAGAGTTGGATTTGCAGCTCGAACTTGTTAAGTGTTTAGTGAGAGCAAATCACTCTCCTTAATTCTTTACTTTGATTTAAGCAGGGCTCGAATTTCGTGAAAAAAAGTACTGGACAGCAGGTCTAGTAAGTGAAGCATTTTACTAGACCTGAACTTTTTTCACTAGACCTGTGGCATTCATGTACATAGGAAAACCGTAACTGTATGCAATATTGTTTCAAAAATTATCAATTTAGGAACCATTTTCTTTGTGCAAGGAAAACAAAATCACTAGATAGCCGGACTAGTGCGGTACATACTTTACTAGACTGACACTGAAATCACTAGACTGGTCCAAGGTCTAGTGGATATTTTGAGCCCTGATTTAAGGAGAGGGATTTGCAGCTCTCCTCATTTTTATTAAAATGAAGGCCTTGGGTAGGGAGATCACTCCCCCTTCAGGAAAGACACAGCTGGACACCACATACATGTAGTCAGTATCTTGGCCAAATTTATTCAGGATATTATAGAGAACAAAACAAAAACCCCAACACTAGGGTTTTCCCATCCCCTTATCACAGTGTGGCAGAAAGGTTCACATCTAAAACATGCACTCACTACCGGAGAAAATCCAGGTGGGTATGCTCATGGGTATTCATGAGTGTAACGGAAAAGAGGCCCGCGAAATGGGGCGCCCTCTGGGACTCTGCACTTAATATTAACATTACCGTAATATAATATAGGTTTTCCCGGTCATTTTCGGCAATTGAGCGGCCAATTTCATTTTCACGCATTCGTGTTGACGTGATTTTGCCTCCTCGGTTGAAACCGTCACTCGATTTCACTTTGATGCAGCCTTATTTATATAGCATTGAATTCAATTAAATTCAACTGTCGTTCAATTTAGCCATGCAAAATCGGCATTCAATTTAGCAGAGTAACCGCAAACAACGATTTATTCTAAAAAATTACTTACGTTTTCGTTTTGAGACAACCAATTTCGCAAAACGAGCAAACAAATGCAAACCCCTTTATTGCAATGTATTGCAATGGTGTCGCATCTCATCATCCATTTTGAAATGAGAACTAGCCCCTCCTCTGATCAACCTCTCTATTCGTCCGGATCTCAAATACGTTGCAACAATGCAGGCAATATGTGCAAACAAATGGAAACCCTTTTACACTTGTTTATTTCTTTGTATCTTTTGTCATTTTCCCTTTCAATTAATTTCTATATTTCTTTGATTTGTTATTTCTTTATTTACTGGCTTGCACCTGATTAAGTCTCAAGAGAGGATTGGTGCCATGAATGTATTGAAAATGGTGTTGATGTTCTAATTGAATGCAAGCTCATTGTAATCTAAATCATTCGAATGCATCAATCAGCCATCAACATGAGATATTCTCTCGTACAGCGACCGTAAGATGCCATCATGTTTGAGGATTTTTCAATTACAAACAATTGTCGTCAGGGGACATCACATAGGGCCTAAGTGGTTTCCATACAAGAAGTGAACCATTTTATACCCTTTTTATTCTTGCGGTACATTCATAATTTCAGACAGAACGCTAACTCTGCTGAACAATTCACAGAAATGCCTGCCCCAAAACGAATTCGAATGACTAAGCGCACGCTGCCAAAAGCCGTTGCGAATTTGAATGCTGTTCGAATAGAATTTGTAATTGAAAGGCGATTCTATTTAATCGCCTGACTCTTGTGAACATTTGCTTGCACATAAAATGAAATCGAATGACTATTTTGAGGTGCCTTGCAGGTTCACGCGAAATGGAATGACGCAGCGTTTAAATTGTCCGCTCATTTGCCGAAAATGACCGGGAAAACCTATAATTATACAGCATTGGGGACGATTCCCTACAATAATAATCCCGCTCCAGTCAATTTTTCTTTGTTCACTTTTCAATGAAAATAATAATAGTAATAAACTCCTCAAAAAACGTTCTGCAAATTGAGGGACGATATCTCTATGATTATTCCTCTTCATAAGGCCGTAAAAAAATTTGTTGTGTTGCCCTCAAGTGGAAAAATTAAAATTTTGGGTCGGTCGGTAAATTTTATATTTTTTGGCCGACTTTCAAACATTTTAAGAATAAATACAGGATGTATGGTCATCAGGGCTTATAAATCAACGGTTTTGGGTCGTTTTGATGAGACACGCCTTTTTACTGCTAAATCTTACATTTTCTGTAAAAAATTGTGAGTTTTTATACTTTAGGACTCAGAGAAAAAAAAGAAAAGAAAAAAAATCCTGACCCAAAGTTTTGGCATTTTACGGTCGGTCGCTGAGGGCAACACAACAATTTTTTTTTTCGGCCTAATGATGTGTCATTTGTTGATTTACTCGTGGAATATACAGTCCTGATAAATGTGCAGCAATGTCCAAAATGAAATGTTGCAAAATTCATTGTTTTTCAGTAGAGAATTCCAAATCGTTTTGAGGATGGCCTGATGAGTTTGAATGGTGATGATGCGCTGATGCATGGAAGTCTACACATGTATGCTGTATTCTCAACGCATTTTGCAACATTTCATATCTGACTTTGCCCTATATTCAGACAAAATACGTTGGTGGTGTCCCTAATAGTCAATTGTCTTTGTTCGTTTGGCAGTCAGAAGCCATGAAACCACGGACATATACTGCTAGGCCTATATCCCAAGGATCATTTTATCGATATCCACAGCAATGCTGCAACCTGGGAACGGTACATGGGGGATCACTCAAAGAGGATGCAGCTTTTTTATAATCATGATTGTTTAATGATTTTTTTGTTGATGTACCCTGATTTATGTGCACACTTCCCAGGCACAGGAGATAAAATGTTGGCGTTTGGGGTAGTGCTCTGTTATGCCCTGCTAGTGCCCCATCCCTTTTATTGTCATGTCCACCAGGTTGGGCAAAGATTTGCCCCATTTGTCCCCTAATGTAAATCTTCTGCCCTTTGTTATGAGTGGAGGTTTGTAATAAAATCTTAAGAATGAAGATCGGAAATATGTTAGTATGAGGAGAACATAAGTTCTGGCCCCTTTTTTTTCTATCAAAATTATTCTAATTTTTATTTATTCTGTAAAAGAAATTGTATTAATTAAAAAGCTGCATCCTCTTTGAGCGATTGCCCCTGTGTACTCTTTCTCAGGTTGCAGCATTGCTAATTCTACATGTATCTTAAATGATCATTTGGATATAGCGGTATGTATTGTGAGTGGTTTCATGGCTTCTGACTGCCAAACAAGCAAAGATAACTTACTGTTAGCCGGGACACCAGATGGATAGTTCAGTTGATAAGAGTGCTGGTAATGTATTCCAAGTGTTGCAAGTTCAAATCTTACTTCAGTCTATTTTCCTTGGTTCACTTTTCAGTGACTCAAAATTTAATCCAGTCAGTTTCCCTTGTGGTTATTTGATGATTTTTTTCTTCGTTTTTGTGTCGTTGTTTCTCATACTGATTCCATGCAGCCACACAGGTAGTGGTTACTATCACCCTGGTTAACCCCAACACTGACCTTGTGGCCACTGACTCCATCGCTGCCTTCAAATGCCTGAAGGAAAGCACGTGTCCCCAGGATTCTGAGACCGACCTCTCAACTCAGACCACCGATGGCACGTCCCGGACACAGTCACTGAGTTTCACCGTGAATGGGACGTACACCATTCGGGTGAACATCTCCAATCTCGTCAGTTTTGAGATATACGAGATTAAGGTAGGGAGACACGATGAATGAAAAAGCCCCCAGGAAAAACAATGACTTTGTGGGAAGTTGAGACAAATTTGGGTGCATAGGTGGGCGAGTGCTTTAGGCACTCGCCTCTCACCAATGTGGCCCAGGTTTGATCTCGTCTTGGTCATAATGTGAGAAGAGTTGTACATTGGTTCTCTCCTATGCTACAAGGGTTTTCCTCTAAGTTTTTCGCAATTAATCGAATTGAGTCGAGTCATTTAACTTTCGGGACTCAAGTCAAGTCGAGATGCAAAAAGTCGAGTTGGACTCATCTAGAGTCATTGACTACTCTATGTTGTTGAGGTGGAATATTTGGAAATAAAGCAAATGCTTCTCTTGTAGATCACATTGCACGAGCGTCTGTCCGGTGTAGAGACATTCACTCAATACCTGCCGTCATCGTCGCAGAGTTCCGTGGCGAGATTCGGACACGGCGCAGCCAAAGATACCTTCCTGTCCGACAGGCCAGTCGAGTTTAACATGAAGATAGCATCTGGTACGTTCTCATCAATCTGGCAATTATATTTTAAAAATTGACTCTTTATTACGTTTCTGTCATCCGTAATGCTCCGTGGATGCCGCATCCTTAATTTCTAAGCTTCATTGGCTACCTATCAAACAGCGACTATCTTTCAAACTTTTTCTCGTGGTCTACAGATGCTTACATGGTATTTCTCCACCCTACTTGTCTCAATTACTCACTTTGTATCAACCAGGCAGATCGGGACTCCGATCTTCTGATGACAAACTTGTTATGTCTATTCCTACTCGGTCAAAATCTTTCGGAGATAGATCATTTTTCTATAGCTGGTCCCAAACTGTGGAACTCTGTCCCTATCAACATCAGGAATTCTCCCTCTGTCACTGTTTTTCAGATGGTGCTGGTAGAATGAGACCGGTAAAATATTTCCGCCTGAAATGGTGTATTTATCCAGAAATTAGTAAAACAAAGACCGAAAAATATTTTTGATCAAAACCATTCTTTATGTTTTATAAGAAAAATTGAGTCGGGTTTTTGCTATTTTCTCGTGACTCAGATGTCCGATTGAGCTCAAATTTTCGCAGGTTTATTATTTCATGTACATGTTTGATCAGACAAATTATCAGTGCTGTTCTTTAACCTTTGCCAATCATGTATTATACCTTTAAGACTGAAATGAATTTTGTTTTTTTTTCTTTTGGGGCAATACGCTATATTATCATCTTTTATTAAGATTGTCTTCTTTTTTGGTTCCTTTTGTTTCCTTTTCTAGGGTCGGAAGTCAAGTACGTTGTTGATTTTGGGGATGGGTCACCACTAGCAAACTTCACTCATGAAGAGAGCCCCTTCGAACACGATTTTCCAATAGTAAGTGTCAAATCAGTGTTGGGGTAATTGGCTTGCCATGAAGAAAGGACTGGAGATATTTCTGATCTTTGACTTTGGAGGGGTTGAAGTTGCATCAGTCTGTATTTAAAGGTAGTATCATCATGGATATATAAAAAAAACTAGATGACGCATTGGCTGCTTGTGGCCGCGTCTTTAACGGCGGCGCCATTTTAGATGGGAATTTGGGAGTTTCAAATCCGTTTTTATGGAACGCCGTAGCTATCTTCTTTAGATTGTTTGCTTCGGTAATTCCATTACTCATTTTGTCAAAATGAATGATGGAAGTTGCAAACAGAATGACAGAATGACAAACTGAATGTTGGAATTGGTGACCGGAATGACAAAACGGCAAATGAAATGATGAAATTGGCAAATTAAGTGATGGAATTACCGACAAACAATCTAAGCCACCGAATATAGCTACGGCGTTCCATCATTGTTTCTGGTGCATAGCGTAACGCGTTACGGCCGGAACCGCGTACCGCGCAGCTTGCGCGATCGTTATAATAAGCGCTTGAATGTCTAGGTTCATTTTTGTCCTACCTAAAATGACCGCGTCCTGCATGCGCGGATATAGCTCCCATTGGTTTGTACACGGGTGCGTCATCAAGTTTTTATATATATCTATGAGTATCACACTTTGGTGGCATACCTAAACTGAAATCTTCACAGATTTACACATGTACCTATAACTTACAGGGTATAATGATGGGAATGGTAGAAACATACTGTTCTGCCTGAAATGCTGTATTTATCCAGAAAAGAGTAAAACCAGTGACCAAAAACAATTTTGATCTTCTAAAGATCAGACATAAAGGTGGACAGATTTAAAAACATACTTTTGGCATTTTTCACTGTTTTTTTTTTTTTTTAAGTTGGCATTGAATTGGACTGGAAATTTCACAAATGACTGTTACTGTATCTTCCTTGATATTTGTACCAATGTATCTGCATTTCTTTGACCAAAAAAAAAAAAGATTGTGAGTCGGTTGTTCCACAACTCCTCAGATTTTTCATCAGTTTCACTGTCTCTCTGCTCAGGTTGGTGTGTACCTCGTAACCATCTGGGGTAGTAACCCGGTATCGGAACCCATTGAGATAACGACCACCGTCAAGACGCTGATTCCGATACGTGGCGTTAATCTGAAAGACATGGGCGTGTCACGAGTGAATGAGACCAGGCACTTGAACCTCAGCATGGATGCCACGGGCACCGACTCCTGCGTGTTGGTGGACTTTGGTGACGGGTCTCAGGCGGAGGCCTACGGTAACTGCATTAACCATCCAAACTGGCGCGGAGAGCTGAACCAGACCATAAACCTGGAGCATGTCTATCGCGAACAGGCTTCTTTCACCGTTTGGGCCAACGGCTCCAACACCTTGTCATCGGACAATGGCAAGCTCATCATCCCGGTGGCCGAAGCCAAGAAGCCTTGCGGTCTACCCGACATCAGCATACAGGACACCAAGCCGGGCTGGTGGCTCCCCAGAGTGATCTACCGCAAGGACCAGCTCATCTTCCAGGGCAACACCAAGCTGAACTGCTGGTTCATCGACAACACCAAGACGTGGACGCTGGAGCAGCTGAACCCGCAGACCGGCGACACCCTGCCGGCCGAGACAAGCTCCCTTCAGCAGCCGACCAGCACCGTGTCTACCCTGATCCTTGCTCCGTATACCCTGGACATCGGGCTGTACCGCCTGTCCTTCCAGGTCACCATGAATAAGACGCTGACGGACAACTTGGACTTCACGTCGGTGGTGTCCGATTACATCGACGTCCAGCGCTCGCGTCTCCACGTGGCCCTCATAGAAGGTCAGATGACAGCCATTGTCAGGGGCTGGGGGACCATGCTACACTTAAAACCCGGAGTTTTGTCCAAGGACCCTGATGTACCCCCAGACCAAGATGACCAGGTGAGATTTCAAAGATCTGGGACTATTGCTCCTTACAGTACCTCCTTCAGTTAGTGGGTACTGTATCCAGTGCTGTGTCCGAGTCCTGTCAGTCCGAGACCGAGTCCAGTCCATTCGAGTCCGAGACTGAATCCGAGACCAAGACCGAGTCAACACCAGAGTCAAATTATCCAGAAATTAGTAAGGCAACGACCAAAAATCTTTTTGATCTTTTTAACGATCTTTTAAGACTTGAGAAATACTGTGGCCGTTTTTCACTGTTTCCTCAAAAAGTGGGCACCGTATGGGACTGAAATGTTCACAGATGACTGATTCTGTATCTTCCTTGATTTTTTTGCCCGTGAATTTGTATTTCTTTGACAAAAAGTATGATATTTCCTTTTATAGAGATTGTGTTTTTTGTTTCGCTGGTCATTTCAGGGCTTTGAGAAAATCAAGTACCTCTGTCGGCGTATAGGAGAGGAGTACTCATCTACGGATTTTTATGTTGAGATTCCCGAAGAGCTTGACACTAATGCCACAGATAGAGGAGGATGCTTTGGCTCAGGTGAGAGAAGCCTTTAGCTTGAGGGATACACCATAAGAATATGGCTATTGTTGCTTGTAGGAGGCGCAAAACAACGCGCGCATGCTCACAATTGCGTGCGCGTGCGCTGTTGACTTGAAGACCGGTTCTCAAAAGTCTCCCATTGGAGGACGTATTTTAATCAGGTGACCACGAAAGCCTCGGTCAAACTCGGTCATATACTGTATGTATTAAAGGCTATGTCCGAAAATGTTGTCTAGAGCTATGGTCTAGGTCTACAGCTACAGCTATGTCTATGGAAGCACTTTAGCCATTGGAATTCAGATGCAGCTTCGGCTACGTACTGTGCCCTCAAGTGATATTTATTAAAGTTTATTTTTATGACGTCGTCGAATTATTGTCTGCTCAATCGTTACGCGTCCGCGTTGAGCAAATGTTTGTTTACAACGGGCGATCGATTTCATCAGGATGGATAATGATATGATGAACTCTTTCCAAGAACAGTAATTCTGACAGTAAAACGAGAACCGAACAAAAAAACTCACATCTGTGTGTTTCCGTTGACCCCGAACAACTCAGCATGATCGCTTTCCATTTTATTTGCACGGATCAAGACAACACTTCTTACGGCTAGATTTTGATAACGTCGTAGCCGTAGATGTAGCTGTAGACAGCATTTCGGACAGCGCTTCAAAATGGCCGCTGTAGACAATAGCCGTAGACCTAGCTCTAGACAACCGTTTGGGACACGGCCTAAAACGCACATGTGGACGGCGCTTAAGAACAAAGTCAGAATGGTCGATAGAGT
This sequence comes from Astropecten irregularis, assembly GCA_963971285.1. Taxonomy (NCBI): domain Eukaryota; kingdom Metazoa; phylum Echinodermata; class Asteroidea; order Paxillosida; family Astropectinidae; genus Astropecten; species Astropecten irregularis. Next base: position 10,639,934 of record OZ020248.1, read on the forward strand.
CTACGTAAAAATCAAAAACACAAATGATCTCCCATCATAATGTCTCACGAGTCTCGACAGATCACATGCTGCGAGCTCTCCACTAATATTTCTTTCATCCCAGTGTTTCTCTAATCTTTGCCAGGTCCTGGTATCTTGAACTCTACCGAGCCCACCCTGAGCTGGAATACCACCCTGATGTTGACGGACATACAGTACGAGCTGCTGGTCATCATCACCAAGGACATCCGCAAGGGCAACTTCACTCTAGAGCTGGAACTCAAGCCCGGCGACCCTCCACAGATCACTATCACGTACGTATATACAGGCTGGATCAGTGGATGCAATATTCTCAATGGTTGATGAGCTATCCGGTCTCTATATAGAGATCAGTGGATGCAATATTCTCAATGGTTGATGAGCTATCCAGTCTCTATATAGAGATCAGTGGATGCAATATTCTCAATGTTTGATGAGCTATCCGGTCTCTATACAGAGATCAGTGGATGCAGTATTCTCAATTGTTGATGAGCTATCCAGTCTTTATACAGAGATCAGTGGATGCAATATTCTCAATGTTTGATGAGCTATCCGGTCTCTATACAGAGATCAGTGGATGCAATACTCTAAATGGTTGATGAGCTATCCAGTCTTTATACAGAGATTAGTGGATACAATACTCTTAATGGTCAATGAGCTATCCAGTCTTTATACAGAGATCAGTGGATACAATATTCTCAATGGTTGATAGCTATCCAGTCTCTTTATAAAGATTAGTGGATAGAGTACTCTCAATGGTTGATAGCTATCCAGTCTATTTAGAGATAATTGGATACAGTACTCTCAATGGTTGACAATCCAGTCGCTATATAGAGATCAGTGGATGCAATACTCAATGGTTGATGAGCTATCCAGTCTATATAGAGATCAGTGGATGCAATACTCAATGGTTGATGAGCTATCCAGTCTTAATATAGAGATCAGTGGATACAATACTCTCAATGGACAATGAGCTATCCAGTCTTCATATATAGATCCAAACCTTTCAGTTTTTCATTACGCATCAAAATGCTGACAACCATTAAGTGTTGTTCTGGAAAACAACTTTTCTAACGCTCAACTTTTAAACTGGTTCCCACCACCTCTGTTTCACTGATAGAGTGGGTCAGGGCACCATCTACCTGCCCGGCAACGGGGCCCAGATTATCAATCCCACGGGCAACGTCAGACTGACGGCCTCTTGCACGGAGTTCTGTGAGGGCATCCAGTACACGTGGGACATGAAAGGCATGAACGCAACCGGCTACAAGTTCAAGCTGCCTGGCTGGCAAGTATACACGACAGGTAAATGGTCGAAACATAGACATATAAGAAAACTAGATGACGCATTGGCTGTTCGTGGATGCATCATTTGCGGCGCCATTTTTAAACACCTGTCAAATTCGTTTTTATGGAACGCCGTAGCTTTCTTCGTTAGTTTGTTTGCTTCGGTAATTCCATCATTGAATTTGCCAAATTGAATGATGGAATTGGCGAACGGAATTGAATGAGAAAATAACAAATTGAATGATGAAATTGGCAAACGGAATGGAATGAGAAAATGACAAATTTAATGATGAAATTGGCCAATGGAACGGAATGACAAAATTGCAAATTCAATGATGAAATTGGCAAACGGAACGGAATGAGAAAATGGACTCCGCAGCATCCAGTTCTGCATCAGTTGCCTGATGAAGGCTAGCAGTACCAGCAGCCCAAACGTCGCTACCAGCAACATGACATCGCATGACTTTGATCACCCTTCTTCTTTATATCTTTTTACCATCGCGATGAACAACCCTTTCCTTTGTACAGAGTTACAAAATGACAATTCAATGATGAAATTGCCGAATTGTAAAATGAAATACCAATTGTTATCTTAACCACCAAAGATAGCTATGGTGTTCCATAATGTTTCTGCGTGCACCACGCCGGCGCAGCTTGCGCGATCGTTATAAGCATGTAAGCTCTGCCTTGCGCAACGCTTTTAGTAGGTACTGTATAACATGGCTGCCATCATGATGCATGTACATGTACTCTGATACATTTGTGCGTCATCTAGTTTTCTTATACATCTATGGGTCAAAAGCCCAGCCTTTCTGGATTTGGATATTCTTTTCCTCAGATCAGGGCAGACAGTCAGATGCTTATCAACAGAATATTAGAAGGAACAAAAATGTTTCAGATTGACAGGGAACAGGAATAGTTCTGGGACTTCAGGAATAATTTATGAATGAAATAAACATTAGCTTAAAGACTCAAAAGGGTAAACAGAGCCAATTATAGCTGTTAAGCTAGAATTATGTTAAACTATTGGCATGTTTTTTTTGCTAAGAAAAAAAAGAGCGGCAAACCAGCAACATCCAGTGCATTAAGTCTTGGTTGGTTACCTGTCGTTGCCATACAGTAGTAGCAAAATGTTTCTGTGCTTAGTAGCTTAGTCTGGAAAAGGGCATTGCCTGGCAATGCAGTGCGTATTCGTATACCTGCTAGTTTTACTGCGATGCACTCCTTTCCTACTTCACACAGGAGAGGCGGAGTACCTTTACATCAAGAAGGCTCTGTTTTCCGAGTTCCCCGACTACCCTCTGTTTGAGATCAGGGCAGAGGCTGTCAACGGCAAGCAGGGTAAGGGCTACTCCAGCATGAAGATCCAGCTGAACGAGCCCCCAAAGGAAGGCACTTGCACAGTCAGCCGGGACAACATCACGGCCGGAGAGCCGTTAGAGGTGACCTGCGAAGGATGGATAGACGGGGAGGGTATAGAGTGGTACAAGTTCTTCGGTGAGTAACCGTGCCAAGGAGACGGAATTGAAATTTTTTTGTGGGATGCCTTGGCCTAATGGTCTGGCGTGTCATGCTCGAGACCTTACGGTCATTTTACATTGTGGGTTTGAATCCAGCCATGGGATAATGGTGCTTGCATCATTGGGCAAGATGCTTTGTCACATATTGCTCCTCTTCACCCAGGTGTAAATGGGTACCTGTGAGGGTAGAGATGGCTTTGTGTGCTTGATAAGCCCTTGTTGGCTTTGCAGGTTGGAAGCCAAATTGTCTTTCTTTAGGACCTCAATATCACTCAACCATGCACATATGATGTGATACCAATCCCCAGAACCCTTCAAGAAGATTTTGGAGGACTTCAGGGGTGGTGGGCTTGGTGGGGGAGCTAGTGGAGCTTAGGAGTCGATGATTATGCAGATTTTTCTCTTGTTTGCTTTTTTGACAGCCAAAACGTTGACATTTGAGGCAGCCCTCATCAACGTGAAGACATCCAAGACGGAGTTGAAGCTACCTCTTGGCTCCAAAGAGAATGATTATTTAGTCTCCTTGGAAGTGACTGCTGAGGATGTCATCGGAGCCTCTACCACCGTCAACTTTGCCGACGTCATTGTGAGTGTAATTATAGACCTTTCTTTTGCAACGTCACAGACCAAGTTTTTTGCCAACCAGCATGGCGGAAACCATGGCGAGCCATCAAAGCCAGGCATAAAAAATTACCACATATTTTACCAAGTTTGTACACAACGTTTCATAAACATTAAAAGATATTGCTGAATGTAATGAAAACAACACAAGCAATGATGGTATGTATTTTGTTCAGCCATGGAAAGTTTTCAAAAATGTTGAATGTGGTCTCGCCGTCTTTCGAGAAGACGAAACTGATTTGCAACATTTGGCTGCTCATGCCAACCACAAGTCAATGTTTGTAAACAAAAGAAAGGTCTATTGTTAAGAATCCCAAGCTTCCCCATGTCGAGCGTGCATCAAAATTGGCACAGTTAAAGTCTAAAGCCAACAAGCCTTCTACAAAACAAAAATAAACCCCCAAAAAGAACCAACTCAGAAGACTTCTCATGAACTGATGAAAGACTCTGGTATCAAGATCCAAAGCCTGTATTTCACTAAATATTCATGACCTATAGCCGAATCCCAATTGGTCAATTCACCGTCAAATGCCAGTGGATATATTTGCTGATTCACCAGCGAGTAGGCCGGGGAATCTCCGAAGGAACTGTTACACAAGAAACTGTCACAAAATTCGCAGTTTGAACCTTGGCCTACATGACGTTAATAATGACGGCTCATGAACACAAACATTTTGCTGCACTTTACTGATCTCTTGAAAATGTGAATATTTATGAAGTGTAGTAAAACAAATATCACATGGTTTATTTCGGGTAGATAGTCAGTTCTAGCTTCCCTTGATGTTGAAAGTTGACAAACCAATTATAGTTTGTCAACTTCCAACACCGCGGGAGCTAGAATTGACTGTCCACCCTCAAACCATGTGATATTTGTATACTGCTAACTCCTACGATTACCATTCTAAATTGCCTCCTAGCCGACTCGCCTCTTACCGTCTTGCCCCAATACCAGCTCGCCCCCTTGCCACCTCGCCCCCTGACCGACTCGCCCCTTACCAACTCTCCTCCTAGGCGACTCACCCCCTCCCCGACTCGTCCCCTGACTGACCGGTCCCCTGGCCAACTTAACCCTTGAATTATTCAGAAATGAGATGCAACATGTGAAGTTATTTATGCATCTTAATTAATACCCAAATGCTTCTGATTGACCCTTTTGTAGCACCTACTATGTGTTTATGTTGAATATTTTATAATTATGGTCAGGAGGCGAGTTGGTAAGGGGTGAGTCGGTCAGGAGGCGAGTTGGTAAGGGTGCGAGTTGGTAAGAGGCGAGTTGATAAGAGGCGAGTCGGCTAGGAGGCAGGTTAACCTGTATTCCATAGTCTGGTTGACCATAAGGGCATCACTGAGGTGTTTCTCAACCAGCCCTGGCCTCTCCTTTGCCGTCTGTTATTTGCCTTTCTCAAGGTGATACTCAGTTTAAGGCCTGTCCATTCAGTGATGTTGTCATCCCATCTCTGATTTCTGTCTACCTCACCTTCTCCCACCTGTTACCACCAACCTCCTAGGTTCGTCCGCCTGTCAAAGAGCGAGCAGCCAACCACAGCGCAGTGCAGGCCAAGCTGTATGAGACGCTCATTGCGGAGGGTAACCCAGCTCAGATTAACGCTCAGCTTCTTCTGGACATCTCGTTGCTCCTTGTCACTCCCACAACCAGCACCGGTACAGCAATCCCTTCTCATTTCAACATAGGTCCCCGAATCTTTCCCTCTCCCCTTCCATCTACCTCTCTAATACCTGTCACACCTAGCCGAACTGACTTGCCTGATTAATACATAAGCACAAATTTGTTGATTTTTGGGGATCGGTACTATTTTTTTTGTTTTACTAATTTTGCCCAACACAAGGTCCAAAAGGGCTGGGCTAAAGGAAAGGAGAGAGAAAAACAGAGCAATTACGAATATCTATTTACAAGAAAACTATTAACATTATGTTTGAATTGGAGGACCGGTCTTCATAAGTCAACAGCGCACGGGCACGCACAACAGCGCAGGCGCAAAACAACGCACGCATGCTCACAATTGCGTGCGCTGTTGACTTGAAGAACGGTTCTCAAAAATCTCTCATTGAGAGAGATCATATCCTGTAGGACAACAGGATGAGGGTAGGGAATTCCAGACTCGGCGGTCTAAGTTTTGAAGATTTTTAGCACCAAAAAGAGTCTATCCTAGACCGTTCAGACACAAGTAGGTAGACCCTTTTCAGTTTAAACCGAAGATAGAACACATTTAGTACTGTGTCTAAATGCCCCCATAGCCTGAACATAGAGTATAGAAGGTTAGGGTTAATACATCTTTCCATACACACTGATAAACATGTATGTATTCACGCATGTTTAGACCTCAAATGTGATGTGTGTCTTTTGACTTTCTCTTTGCAGAATCCCATCCGGGTGATGATGAAGACATTCCAACCAAGGTATTAATGTCAAAGATATGAGGGAAACAAACTAATATGCAACATTCTAGAAATCATATTTCTGTAATGATCATTTTTAATTCCATTTCATAAGAATATTTTTTTTGATTGAGAAAGATTTGAGGCTTTGCATGGTGACAATTGATATGTAGATGCGGTTTGCAGAAACACCATGGACATATTTGTTTTTACTTTCGCACTTCTTATTTCGTCTCACATCTGGTTATAGGTCTCAACATTTCAACCTGCTCTAGTGTCCTGATGAAGATCCTGCGAGGATTGAAACGTCGGGCCCTGCTACATGTGACTCCAAGCAGTTTACCAATAAGCATTTCCATTTGGGCTGGAGTAAGGAGGGCCTGACGCGTTTCGATCCTAGCAGGATCTTTATCGAAGACTTAATTTTCATTTGGTATTAGAATATGGACAAGCACAATGTAGATCATACATTGATGTCCATTGTTGTGACATTTTATTCATTTTTGTCGAAAATGTCTGGATTTTTTTCCTGTTTCTGTTTCCATTCCAGTCCGATGAAGATATATCGCAAGAACAACAGGCAAGAGCAGCAAAGGCTGAGGTAAGATCGGCATGAGTAGATGTTACTATACCTCATAAATATTCATGACCTAGAGCTGAATCCTAATTGGTCAATTCACCATCACGTGCCAGTGGATATATTTGCTGATCACCAGCGAGTAGGCCGGGGAATCTGTACACCTGTATTAAATATCTCATTGCACATGGAACATCACACTGCGCATGTAACATTTCACTGTGCATGGGTCATCTCACTGCGCATCTATCCTAGTTTGCAGCACGCGTGCGTGAACTTCGCCTTACATGAAATTTTTATGAAGAATATTTATGAGGTATAGCAAAACAAATATCACATGGTTTATTTTGGGTGAACAGTCAATTCTATAGCTTAGCGCAGAGTGATGTCAAATGAACACGCCGACCTTCGAGCGATGAAAACAAAGCATCAAGTTGTATGGTTTTGCAGACAATAAGCTGCCAGAATTGTTTAATCTTAGTATACGGTACTTCAAAGAAGGATTATTGTCTGAGGACAAACTATGACTCGACAATGGCAGTCATACAGAACGTGATTTCCGCTTCTTGACAAAAATATTCTGAAAATAATTCTGAATCTCGACTCAACGATGGTTGTCATTGGTTGTCAAGTTCATGAGAATACATGTAAAAGTACCCGGATGTCCGCGCTAATCTATAGCTTCCCTCGGTGTTTGAAGTTGACAAAGTAGTTCCCAAGGCGAAACTAGTTTGTCAACTTCCAACACCTTGTTTTTGGGTGGCTAGAATCAACTGTCCACCTTCAAACCGTGTGATATTTGTATAATATTTGATCCATCAGTCCCTGCGGTTGGTGGCGGCGAGTTTGTCCAAGATGGTCTACAAAATCTCTGGTTCTTCTTCCTTTTCTTTCCCGCTCCCATCTCTAGGAAATCCAACGGATGGCCGAGCTCCAGGCCTCGGTCGTCATGAGTTCACCGGAAGACATTATCCTGGTCACTAGCACCATGTCTCTTGTGTCGGAAGACTCCAAGGCCATGTCTCCTGCAGCTCTGGTAAAATATCCAACCTTTTTTCTTTTCTTCCTCGTCTAGAATTCCACCAAGTGCAATTTTGCAGAGCATAAAGGACAATTTTCTATAGGACGGGCACAAAGTCGAAACCCGGATTTTTTTGGAATTGTGATCAGTCAACATTTGGGCATTTCAGATGATGTAAGATAATGATTTTTGCTGTTTTGAAAACAAAACACTGATGATATAAGACCTCCAAAACAGAGATTGATGATAAAAATATTGCAGAATTGAGCCTTTTTCTAAACCTCGGCTCCGACTCAGGCTCTGGCTCTGGCTCTGGCTCCGGCTCCAGCTCCTGCTCCAGCTCCTGCTCCATTTGGTGAATCCATTGTAAATAATGGCTATCAAAATAGAGGCTTTTGGCTGTAGTTTGGAAGAAGATTCTCTAAGAATTTGAAAAAGAAATCAGAGCTTCAGGCTTCAATGAAAGACCACAAGTTCCAAGCCGTAACCAAGGTTTGGGAAAAGGCCCTTGGACTCTGTCACGTGTATTGCAACAGCGCCCTCTTATGGCAACCTCCGTTATTTGCTCTCTCAATGTCTCATGTAGGGCACGATGAGTGGCATGGCCGACAACATGATCAGCTTCGTAGAGACCGATTCCAGCGCCACCAAGGACGAGACCAAGCTGAACCAAGTTGGCAGCGGACTCATCACGTTTGTGGGGAACATGTTTGCGGTGAGGATCCTGGCTCTCTAGTAACACGGTCGGGTTTACGCTGAAACTTTCATATGTTCTGATCTCATCTTGCCGAAATATTCATTAGTTCCCGGCAAGCTGCTATTTGAAGTTTGTTTCAGGAATCTGTTTCACCTGGTAACCAACCTCTTCTCTTGGTCCTTTGACCTTCCTATGCCTTCCTTCCTTCTTGAGTAAGCTCAGAGGCGAGACCTCTTGACCTCTGGAACAGGATGTTGCTGGTTCGAATTCCATTCTAGTAGATAGATCTATTCTGGCTTTATATAAACCTGCCTCCGCTGGTTCCATTTTTATTTGTTGAATGCCGTTGTTGTTTTCATTTTGCAGGGCACTGCAGAGTCGGTTAACAATCCTATCGTCACTACTTCATCAACATCAACGCAAGCTGGTAAATAGCCTTTTGTTTTTAATATAATATAAGTTTAATATAAACTATTATAAGTTTAAAGGTGTAATACATGATTGGTAAAGGTCACAGAATAGCACTCACACTTTGTCTGATCAAACATGTACATGGAATGATAAGCCTGTGAAAATTTGAGCTCACTCGGACATATGAGTCTCGAGAAAATAGCGAAAATTTGTCTTATAGAACATAAAGAATGGTTTTGATCTTACCCAGAGATCAAAACTGTTTTTGGTATTTGTTTGACTGATATCTGGATAATACAGCATTTCATGTGGAGATATTTTAACAGTATGTTTCTACCAGCACCATCTTCATATCCTGAGAGTTATACGTAAATCTGTGAAAATTTGTTTGGGTATGTTACCAATCCTGTACTTACCTTTAAAGCGAGAAATTCTTAATAGTTAATACGGTACACAAAGTAGGCACACATGCTCATCTCAAAACTTCTGCTCTTCTGTGTAATACGATCTTGTGTTGTTAGCGCAGAATGGAGAAGTGCAACATGAGATGTGACCGTAGAGCTATTATTCAAATTCCTAGAGCGCTTGCTCCGCGTTCTCTGTGCGTAGATGCTTTGAAGCCGTTATGGGCGCAGTCATTTTGCATTTCAGTGCGTGTCTGACTGTCTGTGGAACAAGAACACTTTGACTGGAATGCCTTTCGAAGAGTGTACTCTATATGCAACGCGCAAGTATACATGCGCGAATGGTACCGGTAGCGCAATCATTTCGAGACTGAAGTGCAGCGTGTGTGCACGCACTGCACAGAATTTACCGAAGGTGCGTCGGACTTTGGGCGAATTGGGCTTCAATAACGCACCTGTTTAGAACTCAAACGCTTTAGCCCTATATGCAAATAGACGTTCAAAAGACATACAAAATGTTGTGTTTTCCATAGGATTGTGCACAAAGATGGATGCGCCCAGCAGGCATCACTCTGTACATGGAGCTAGCGCTCTAGTCATTTGAATATAGCTCTATATGGGATGTGACCCAGATGTCCAATTTTGAGTTCTAAACCTTTCTGGCTCGGTTCTTTTCAGCAATCGATGAACAGGAGCAAATGGCATCAGAGGTAAATGAAAATTCCATGTTAAATTCAAAATAGTTTTGAAAAACCTCATTTTTCATTAGAATACCGTAATACCCCTCATCAAAAATGGTTTTACGGATTGGAGCAAAAGGTAGAATGGGTATAAAACCCAATCCCATGTTCCACAAAATGTCTTAAAGGTAGTATCATACTTTGGTTTTTGTCAAAGAAATACAGATTCGTGGATAAAAATATCAAGGAAGATACAGTAAAATTAATCTGTGAAAATTTCAGTCCCATACGTTGCCCACTTTTTGAGAAAACAGCGAAAAACGGTCACAGTATTTCTTAAGTATTTTCTCTTTTATTTTTGATCTTTTAAAAGATCAAAAAGATTTTCGGTCGTTGTTTTACTAATTTCTGGATAAATACACCATTTCAGGCGGAAACATTTTAACGGTATGTTTCTACCACCACCATCTTCATACCCTGTAAGTTATACGTAAATCTGTGAACATTTCTGTTTTGGTCTCTTAACAAAGTATGATACTACCTTTAAGCCCTGTCTGCACTGGCCTTTTGTTGGGCAAAGTTACCGAGACGCTGGGTACTTTACCCATTTTAAGTCCAGTGCAGACGTCTCAGGAAGTCTTCCTCTCAGTTACTTTTCCCGACACGCGGGTATTTCTACCGGCCAACTTCTACCCAGGAAGAATTCCTGAGACACTTTAACCGAGACGAAAAGACCAGTGTGGACAGTGCGAGTCAGGTACTCTCATGAGCCTAGTATTGACAGCTCGGTAATGCTTCCGCGAGTGCACGGTTAAGTTACCCGAGTCAAAAGTCCAAGTGCGGACACAGGTGATATTTGCCCATTTTTCATTTACCCATCGGCTCGGTGAAACCCCCCAGGATAAAAATTCCAGTGTGGACAGGGCTTTAATCTTCTGGCCAATGCTACACGGACAAAGTTGGTCTCACAAGATTGTTGTCTTTGCCATTATTGTTTATGTCTGTTTGTTTGTCTTGAAGTCAAAGGCAAAAGCGGAATCCACCCTTGCTGGGCTTGAGCTGGTTGTGGAGCGACTGTACCAAGTTGTCGTGGTAGGCAAGCTTCCTGGCGAGTACCGGACCACGTTCAGCACTCCAAACCTAGAGCTAACCATCGACCGCAACAAGGCTTCCAAACTAGCCAACCAGACCATCCAGGATGGTGTCGGGAACGTGACCATGCCGGAGTGGTGTGACCTGATGGACGGGGAAGGTAATTGCTCAGAGGATAACATCATTGATTTGAAGGTGAGTTGAGGTCTCTGAGGAGACAGAGTGTTGGGTGGGGTCAGGGTTGTTAGGTGGGATCAGGGCATTAGGTATGGGTCAGTGTGTTGTGAGGTGGGGTCAGGGTGATGGATAGGGGGCAGGGCTGTGAGGGAATCATGGATATTTGTGGGGTCAGTGTGTTGTGAGGGGGATCAGGGATATGGGTGGGGTCAGGGTGATGGGTTGGGTCAGGTCATTGGGCGGGGTCAGGTCATCGTGTGGGGTCCAGGCATTGGGTGGGATAGGGGTGTTGGGTGGGGTCAAAGTGTTGAGCTGCGTCAGGGTGATGGATGGCTTCAGGGTGATGGGTGGGGTCAGGTCATTGGGCGGGTTCAGGTCTTAGGGCGGGGTCATTGTGGTGTGAGGTGGTCCGGGCATTGGGTGGGGTGGGGGTGATGGGTGGGGTCAGTGTAGTGTACATGCAAATCTTGATTGACCTGTGTTAAAATTTGCAAGAGTTTACACAAAGTAGACCCTGTTTGAATTTGAATTGACACGTAGAAAAGTTTCTGTATGATGAAACGGCCTTTAGAGGGAAGAATAGGTCCACATACGACCATTGATGGTTTGTTTGCTTCTTTTCCCTACAACAGTTGCAATCCACACCCAGAAATTCGTACACCTTTGCGAGTGGAATTCCGCCGGATAGACACGACAGCGGTCTGGTCAACTTCACCCTCTTCGGCAACAACAGCGAGGAATTAAACATCACCGGCTTGTCCGACGACAACCTCATCAACATCGGCTTCGGCAAGGATGATGAGATCGCCACCAAAGAGTTCACAGTCTTCGATCCAACGGACGGGAACAGCAGCTTCACGCACAACTTCCAGGTGGAGAGTGTAGGGGAGACCGTCGTGCTGGAGCTCCGGACCACCAACCACTCCGCCGTCTACGGGCTCTTCATGAGCCGCAGTTCCAATGTGTCCTACGAGGAGTACGACTTCATGTTCATCCTCCCGAATGCAACAGAGGAAGAGACGATGGATCCACCTTTGCAGTCACCCTGGAAGCCACCTTCAGCTGCCGATACCCCTTCACATCAAACCACAGCTGAGCCTTTAAGCACTGATAGCATGACAACTACAGACAGTCCATCAACTACAGCTGACCTGTCAACGACAGACAAACTACCACCTACGGAATCTCTTCCATTTGGCTTGTGGAAAAAATGGCGAGATAGCCTTACAGCTACAGACAGTCCATCAACTACAGCTGATCTGTCAACCACAGACAGTCTATCAACTACAGGTCATCTGTCAACCACAGACAGTGCATCAACTACAGACACTCGTAGCACTTTGTCAAGCGACAATTCTGTCACAAATCCAGGTAAAGTGGAATTAATTTATCAGGTCAAGAAGTTTTGATATTCCGTCTTGTTGCGACTTTGTTTGGAAGCTTCACGAGGAAAGAATTGTTTTTAAAAGATAGTTGATTTATGTTTAGAAAGCTAGAGAACCAATTTTTTTCAAAAATGTTGGGAAGGCTATGGGATTGCAGGCTGTGCATGTGGGTTGAAGCACAGTGTATTGTTGAAATTGGCTTGCACTGTTTTATTGTGATCTCGTGAGGTCTTGGGGTTGTGTTGGTTCGAGAAGAATTGGATGTAATAGAAGGATGTTAAAGATAGTATCATACTTTGGTAGCATACCGAAACAGAAATCTTCACAGATTTACCTATAACTTACAGGGTATGAAGATGGTGATGGTAGAAACATACCATTCACATTGTTCTGCCTGAAATGCTGTATTTATCCAGAAAAGAGTCAAACCAATGACCCAAAACAATTTTGATGATGTAAACATTAAACAAAAACAGCGACAAGATTTTACAAATACTTTGGCCGTTTTTCACTGTTTTCTCAAAGAGTGGGCACCGTATGGGACTGGAATTGTCACACATGACTGTTACTGTATCTTTCTTGATATTTTAGCCAATGAATCTGCATTTCTTTGACAAAAAAAGTATGATATTACCTTTAAAGCTCCACCCGTCAACAGAAGAATGCTACAACTGTATTTTTGATTTTATGCAGTTCCTTTTCGGAAACTCATCATTCTTAAAATTCTTTAAAAATTCTAGGCAAATCCGCCCAAAAGGAGCCTGTCGTCCACACTCTCCTCTTTGGCGCGGACCAGCACATGGGAAAGATCGGACAGTATCGTTTCAAAGTGGCCGAGCTTGCTCAGAACGGTACGCCACAGGTGAACTTCACCGGGAACTACTCGCTGCGTATCCTGCAGATCCAGTGCGCCTACTACCACTTTGACAGCAAGACCTGGTTGACTGACGGTGTTAGGGTAAGGCTGCAGCTAGAATGTGCCAAGTTGGGTGTGTGTGTGTGTGTATACCAGTGTTGGAGTACTCATATTCATACTCAAATAGAACTCGAGTACATGCAGATACTCGGCCGGTACTTTATAAAAAGTACTTGAAAATAAAATGTACTAATCAAGCACACAAAGCCATCTCTACCCTCAAAGGTGCCCATTTACACCTGGGTGAAGAGGAGCAATATGTGATAAAGCATCTTGCCCTAGGAAGCAAGCACCACTAGACCATGGCTGGATTCGAACCCACAATATGTAGATTGACCACAAGACCTTGAGTACAACACGCCAGACCACTAGGCCAAGGCACCCCATTAATTAGTTGCTGCTGCAACAGGAATCAACTTTCCGAAAGAAGGGTTGCATTTTTTTCAGTGTTGTAGTACTCGTACTCGGTACTGGCACTCGAACGTCCAAATACTCGCACTCGTCCTTTGGTACTGGTACTCGGGCAACAAAATACTCGGAACTGGACATCCAAAAATTGTACTCGAGCATCTACGTACTCGTACTCGAAAAAGAATACTCGATAAAAAAATCTGTTCAGTTAAAAGTTTGTGGATCTGAGCATTCTAACAACGAATCGAATATAGCATATAGAAATTACATGCTTATGAATAGTTTAGTCTGGAAAATAGTCTTTGCCGTGCCTGGCGTCGTTGTAACGTATTACTGTTGCAACGCAAATAGCCACGTGTGTTGACCACCATTTTTAGATCAGCTGTAGGCATGTCGTCCACATCGACTGTTGTTCAATTTGGGTTAAAAGAATACCGAGAATTTGTGCAGAATGGAGTCAAACGCAAACACTTGTTCGTTTTTTTCAGAATATAAGTACTTGTACCCGTACTCGTACTCGGAAGATAAGTACTTGTACTTCGTACTTGTACTCGGGTGCACAAGTACTTGTACTCGGAAACCAGTACTTGTACTTGACTGGCAAAGTACTCGACCTGTCTTGGTACTCGGCAGTCAAAGTACTCGGCAGTACTTGGTACTCGGGAAAAAAGTACTCGACTACAACACTGATTTTTTTTAATCTGATGAGGAATAATCTGCTTGACTTCCAGCAAAGAAAGGTCCATGCTGTTCACTCATGACCTCATTTTTTGCTTAACTAATTTTCTCAACGGTACAGGACACGATTCGTAACATTTCCAAACAGAAATGTTCACAGATTTACCTATAACTTTCAGGGCATGAAGATGGTGCTGATAGAAACATACTGTTAAAATATTTCTGCCTGAAATGGTGTATTTATCCAGAAATGAGTCGAACAAAGATTAAAAATATTTTGGTGTATTTAGATCAAAACCGTTCTTTATATTTATCATTTTATGAACATGATAGACTAGTCTTGGTTCACGACGTTGCTGTTGTCAAACGAATACCTGCACTAAGCTGCACGCATGTACATGTACATACATGTATGTACGGACAGGTGATCCACACGCACGTACTAATACTGACCTGTTTGTAACAACGTCTTGGGAATCCTGTAAAATCTCCCCCGAAAACGGGGGAAAACACACTGCATGCGTTACTTTAGAAGTCAGATGTTACATACATCATTACATACACGTACATGTACATGTCCGTGCATGCAGGCCAGTGCAGGTAATCATACATATTCAACAGTGTGTCATGGAGACTATGTAGCGCGCTACATAACGAGTTGCGCACACAACTCACGACCTTTGCAGGATTCCCAAGACGTTGTTACAGAGAGGTCTTAACGTACGTGTACGTGCGTGCGGGTCAGTGCAGGTAATCAGTTGGTATACATAAGAGTAATAGCAACGTCATGAACAAAGATTAATGCTACGCCAGACAAAGTGTGAGTGCTGTTCTGTGACCTTTACCAATCATGTATTATACCTTTAATACCGTTACAGATGGTGCTTGACAAGGATACAAAGCGGCCGATCTGTCAGACCAATCACCTGACCCCATTCTCATCTTCCTGGATCGTCAAGCCCGTCCCGTTGGACTTTGATCTGGTCTTTAGCGATCTGTCCTTTGCGAATAACAAGACCATCTACCTGACCTGTGCTGGCATCTATACCTTCTTTCTCTTCATCTTTGTGTGGGCCCGGCGTAAGGATAAGAAAGATCTCATGATGGTAAATTGTTAACCTTTGTTGAAAAGTGAACAAATTTACTGCAGCGGGATTCGAACCGGCAACCTCCTGAATACTATACAGGCACTCTACCAACTGAGCCATCCAGCCCTACGTTGGTGGTGACCCCAATAGTCAATTATCTTTGTTTGTTTGGCAGTCAGAAGCCATGAAACCATGCACACACCGCCATACCCCAAGGATCATTTTACCGATAGTCGCAGCTTTTTTAAAATAGCCATCTCCGGTACTTAACTTCTTAAGTAATAACTTACAGGGTATAAAGATGGCAATGGTAAAAACATACCATTAAAGTTATTTCTGCCTGAAATTCTGTATTTATCAAGAAAAGAGTAGAAAAAAAAGATGTTGCTGTTGCCTTTTCATGTTCAGTGTCTGCTTCAGTGTAGCTGCATATTGGGTTTTTAATTTGTGTGGCGTTTTTATAGCCTATTTTACTACAGTTTCAGAAAGTTTTTCTGCATTGGTCTCGGTCTGGGATGGCTTTTTTTGGCGAGCTGCTGCGAAGCAGTGGGAGTCGATGTAATACCGATTTCCGTCCGTCTGTCCGTCTGTCGGGCTGGCCGTCGGCGTGAAATGTTTTTTGGGGTGGTTTTTTTTTTTTCTATAAAAATTGATTATTTCAATCCGGAAAGACAATAGACAAATGTTACAGTTTTTTTATTTTTAGCTGTTTCGCATGCAGCGGAACAGCTTTTGTTTTTCTTATTTTTTTTTTTCTTCTTTCCTTTTTTTTTTCTTTTTCCACTTTTTTCCCATAGACATAACACAGGGATTTTCTACAAGTCACTTCTACCATTATGCCAATTCTGATCAACTTCATACTTGGCACATAGTTAGACCACCACCCCGAATAGTGTCCCGCGTATGTACGTCATCATGACGTCTTCACGTGCACAATTACGTCATCATAAAAGTGCATATTTTAGGGCTCTTTATCTCCAGAACGGCAAGTCCGATGCAATTCAAACTTGGTATGTAAGTATATGGGGACGTGTTATAGACAAAAATTGCAGTCACGTGTCGATGACGTCATCGTGCGATTTTATATGAATTATGCAATATTTGGACCTTTTCTCTATATCTCATGAACGACAAATCGTATTTTCGAAATTCTTTCGGTAAAATGTTTGTTAGGTAAAAGGGATATGCCACAATTTACCAAAAAGGTGTGACGTCATGATGACGTCATCAAAAAGCCGATTTTCAGATTCACATATAAGGGAATATCCGATGGTGATGAAACTTGGTGGGTAGGTAGGGAATGGTATTAGTATCCATAATGTGAAGTGACGTCACGATGACGTCATCGGCTGATTTTTTATTGATTTTTGAATATTTAATTTTGCCATTTTTTCCCAGAAACACATATAAGCGAATATCTGATCATAATATTAAACTTGGTGGATAGGTAGGGAATGGTATTAGTATCCCTAATGTGAAGTGACGTCATGATGACATCATCGGCTGATTGTTTTTATTGATTAAAAAAAAAATAATTTGGCCATTAGAGTCAAACATAACACAAAACACGGGCTTTGGAACCTTTTTGGACCGCTGATACGGCTATCTGTAGTAGTGGGACAAATGTGTACAGGTGAATGGAGCACGATGAGTTAGAAAATCTATCATTTTACTGTTTCCACCGCCCATATGCACAACCATACATACTATGCGCACTGGCCTAATATAGTAAACTCTGCCATTTCTGTGTTTCTCATGGCCGTGAATATATAGTATCTGTAGGCCTATAGTGTATGCGTGTATTTATGGACGAGTGACGACGCTCCTGATAGTTGTTTTAATACGACAATTAAGACACTACTGATGGGCTATTTTTCTGCACTGGGCTATCGGTGTACATGTTTATTTTTCATATTTTATAAAATATACGCGAAACAGCTCAGTGTTTGTTACAACAAACACAGGTCTAGTTTTTTATTTGCTATCATGTTTGTAACTGCACGTAATGCCGCAGCAAGCCATGACAGCTTCGCTGTTCTAGTTTCTTGTCTTCATGGGTTTTCTGTTTTCATTTTCTTCCTTCTGTGTGTAGCTTGGCGTGACACCTCTACCAGACAATAACCCCAGGCACAATTACCTGTATGAGATCGTTGTACTTACCGGCAAGAGAATGAACAGTGGCACCAGCTCCAAGGTAAGATCTTTAGTAGGGATCTCCTAGTGTCCTTTACCCTGTCTTTGCTCTCTCATTTTGCTCCTCTCCCTCCAAAAAAGATAATTGGCTTTTCATTGATAGCGGAAAAGCTGCACCCACTTCGGTTACTTTTAATAAGCAATCAATCTTAACCAAACTTGGTCCAAGTAAAGCTCCTATAGCGTAGATGTTTCGACTAGCCTGCTCTAGTCATAAGTAGATGATGATGTCTTCTGATGAAGACTAGAGCAGACTAGTTGAAACATTGAGACCTTACGAGAAATAGAAGTGCGAAAGTACGAACGATTCTTACATGGTGTTTCTGCAAACTGATCCACATACCTTATTGTCACCATGCAAAGCCTCAAATCTTTCTATCAATTCTTTGTTATCCATGAGCCATCAAACTATAGATCCATGCATCCATTGGTCTTTTTATCCTTTGTAATCCATTTATTCATTAATCCATCAGTATCACTGATCCATCATTTTATAATGTATCAGTCCATCGATATCTCTAGAAGCGTTGCCGAATATCTTTATTTTTATCCCTCTGCCAGGTGAGCTTTGTCTTATCCGGTGAGGAAGATGAGACTCCGGCTAGATCCCTTGAGGATCCCAAACGAGACATCCTCTGCCGTGGAGGCATCGACCGTTTCCTGCTAGCCACCCCCAAGTGAGTCCACGCCCACAAACTGTAGTACTTTGCACAGGAATATCACCCCTCAAAATTGCTAAAGGGTGTTTTGTTTTTATGGGGGTTTATGAGCTGGGGCCTGAGCGTGAGCCTTAGCCTTAGCCTTAGCCTGAGCCTCAGCCTGAGCCTCAGCCTCAGCTGTAGCCTTAGCCTTAGCCTGAGCATTAGCCTGAGCATTAGCCTTAGCCTGAGCCTGGGTCTGAGCCTGAGCCTGAGCCTGAGCCTGAGCCTGAGCCTGAGCCTGAGCCTGAGCCTGAGCCTTAGCCTGAGCCTGAGCCTGAGCCTGAGACCTGGCTGCTGTAAAGCACTCAGAGGATCATCAAGCACACAAATTGGCCATCTCTACCCTCACAGATACCCGTTTACTCCTAGGTGAAGAGAAGCAATATGTTACAAAGCATCTTGCCCAAGGATGCAAGCACCACTAACCCATAGCTGGATTGGAACCCACAACCTGTAGACTGACCAGAAATCTTGAATTTCCTTATCGATGGTCTTCCTTTCCTTCTCCTACAGATCCCTAGGTACTCTGAACTACATGCGCATATGGCACGACAACTCTGGTCAGGGGACTTCCCAGAGCTGGTACATGAACTACATCACGGTCCGTGACCTGCAGACCAAACGTCGTTACTTCTTCATCAGTAATGAGTGGTTCTCCCTGGTGGACGGCGATTGCCAGGTCAGTACTGGTTCTAGAAAATCAAGAAATTGTTCGTCCTCTGTCATAATTATCAAATAACCACAAGGGAAACTGACTGGATTTTAAGTCATTGAAAGACGAACAAAGAAAAATTGACTGGAGCTGGATTCGAACCAGCTACCTCCTGAATACCATACAAGCGAAACGTTGAGACCTTACCAGAAGAGCAAACGAAATAAAAGTGCGAAAGTAAGAGGTGGATTTGAACCAGCGACCTCCGGAATACCATACAAGATACAGATACAAGCGCTCTACCAACTGAGCTATTCAGCCATATGTTGGTGGTGTCCATAATATTATCAATTATCTTTGTTCGTTTGGCAGTCAGAAGCCATGAAACCATGCACATACTGCTATATCCCAAGGATTTTCTTATCGATACTAGCAGCAATGCTGCAACTTGAGAAACAGTACATGGGAGAAACAGGATGCGTCTTTTCAATTAATATAATCATCAAATAACCACAAGGGAAACTGACTGAATTTTTAGCCGTATATATCCTCTTCGAGTGATCCCCCATATACCGTTCCCAGGTTGCAGCATTGCTGCGCGTACATAGAGTTAAATAAAAAACTAGAGTGCACGCTTCGTATTCAATGTGCATGCTCTCGGCACTCTGGCATGGACGCGCAGCCGCCATTTTAGTTGGGGTGACTGAGCAACCGCAGTAGAGTCCAAAAATGGTACCCGGATGTTACTTGAAGAAATGCGCGCACTGTGCGTGACGCGATGTGTATTTTATGCACAGTGCTGCGCGCACGAACCGGGGTAAGAATATGTACGCACAATTTGAAACGGGACGCGCGCGTTTGCCCTTGTTTTCTTAGGCAATGGCGCTGGCCATGGTTCGAGCATCACGCCCAGAGTGCACACTCTTGTTTTTTATTTAACTCTATGTGCGCGTATCGGTGAAATGATCCCTGGCATATATGTCGGTGTGTGCGTGATTTCATGGCTTTTGACTGCCAAACGTACAAAGATACTTGACTATTGGGGTCACCACCAACGTAGGGCTGGGTGGCTCAGTTGGTAGAGCACATCTACAGTATTCAGGAGGTCACCGGTTCGAATCCCGCTCCAGTAAATTTTCCTTTGTTCATTTTTCAATGAATTTGAAGTAATTGAGAGGTGATGAACAAAGAAAAATCGACTGGAGTGGGATTCGAACGCGTCAGGAGGTTGCTGGTTCGAATACCAAATCGACTCCTGTACTGAACCTTCAAGTCATGTAGATACTGTTCCAAAGGAGCATCAATGTGGTGATCTTGACTCCGTGTACGTCTCCCTGTCTGTATGCCTGTTCAGGTTGACCGTCTGATTCCCGTGGCTGGCAAGGAGCAGATGCAGGAGTTCAGCCATGTCTTCACCAGTCAGACCGGCAAGAACTTCAACGACAGTCATCTATGGATCTCCATCGTGACGAGGCCACCAGGTAGTCGCTTCACTCGTATGCAGAGGGCCATGTGCTGCCTGATGGCCTTGTGGCTGGAGATGTTGACCAGTATCATGTTCTATGAGGCCGGTTCGGCCGCACCGCCCTCCTCGGCTTTCAACATCGGTCCTCTCAGCCTGTCCCCATCTGAGGTAAAGAGAAAAAAAGGGAACAATGCCATCAGCATCATCAATCCTATCGTAAACAAAACCCATCCACAAACACAACCTAGCCAAACCCAACCCAACCTAACCCCACCAAATGTTACAGCCCAACCCTAGCCCAACCCATCCCAACCCAACCTAACTTAACCCAACCCAACCCAACACAACCCAACCCAACATCATAGCCCAACCCAACCCAACATCGTAGCCCAACCCAAGCCAACCCAATTTTATAGCCCAACCAAACCCAACCTAACCTAACCCCCATCAAATATTACAGCCCAACCCTAGCCTAACCCATCCCAACCCAACCCGACCTAACTTAGCCCAACCCATCCCAACCCAACACAACCCAACCCAACATCATAGCCCAACCCAAGCCAACCCAATTTTATAACCCAACCCAATCTCACTCCAACTTTATAGCCTAACCCTATCCCAACCCATCCTAAATTAGCCCAACCCAAACTAAACCCTACCCAACTTAGTCCAACCCTTACCCAACTCAACTTAATAGCCCTCTGAAAAGAAAAATACCGTGTGCATTTCTCTCTGTTTTCTCAAAAAGTGGGAACTGTATGGAACTGAAATTTTCACAGATGACTGTAATTGTCTCCCTTTATATTTTTGCCCACGAATCTGCATTTCTTTTGACAAAGACCAAAGTATGATTTGAAACTGGTTCCCGTGTGCTTTGGTTTTTGCCACAGATTGCCATTGGCATCGAAGCCAACCTGATCGTATTCCCAGTCTCACTCCTCATGGTGCAGATCTTCAAGAAGTCCAGGCCATGGAAGAAGCAGGAGGACTCCACCAAGGCCACCACTGGGCAGTCCACTCCCAGCCCTGTCAGGGCCAAAGATTACAATATAGAAACGGTATTAATAAATGCTGCTTTGCAAATCCCAAGCCTTTGCGTGGGCGATGTTTTTACCACTTACTCTACACTGCGTACAAAAAGGAAAACTTTGGTAGCACATGTGATACTGGTTTCAGCATTTTTTCAAGACAGTTCAGGGTTCAAATTTCGTGAAAAAAGCACTGGAAAGCAGGTCTAGTAATTGAAGGATTTTTACTAGACCTGAACTTTTTTCACTAGACTTTTGGCATTCATGTACATAGGAAACCGTAATTGTATGCAATATTGTGTCAAAAATCATCAATTTAGACACAATTTTAACAAAATCAAAAGGAAAACAAAATCACTAGACAGCTGGACAACTTGAAGTGCAGTACACACTTTACTACTAGACCAACACTGAAATCACTAGACTCGGTCCAAGGTCTAGTGGATATTTCGAGCCGTGCAGTTGTGTTAAAGGTACAGTACAGGTTACATGTATAGGTAAGAAAACAAAACAGAAATGTTCACAGATTTACGTATAACTTACAGGGTATGAAGACAGTAATGGTAGAAACATACCGTTAAAATGTTTTTGCCTGAAATGCTGTTTTTATCCAGAAAAGAGTAAAACCAATCATGGAAAATTTTTTGATCTAATGGAAAATTTGAAAAGGGGGGAGAGAACCTTGGCATGCTTCATTTTTGTGAAATTAGCTCCACATTATGTCACGCCTCACGGTCCTACTTAGCACAAAATTTTGCCCATGATGAAATGCATGTCTTGATAAAAACAGGATTAACAACCAAATGTGTTGTATATCACTTGTGATTGTTCTTTGGCTGTCAGTTCACTATTCATGAATATCAAACTGAAGTTTTAATGGTGGTTTGTTTTTATATTGGGCAAGACATTTTTGTGCTAAGCATTTGTTTGTGCTTAGCAGCTCCATGAAATTGGCTTTCTATCTCCCATCTTTTTGTTGATTTGTTTGTTTGTTTATTTATCTGTTGCTGTTTTGGTGTTTACGATCCAGGTTTCATCCCGAGACGTTGAAATAGCCTGCAGAGGCTCCAGGGTGGAGTTAGTCCACGCCGACGACTTGGCGGCCAACACACCCGCCACCGACGCCCCTTCCGCCAAGACGGAGCCCAAGAAGAAGTCCAGCAAGCGCAAGAAGACCTCCCTGCCCTGGTGGTGTATCTACATCGCCTGGGTCATCTGCATCTTGGTCACCCTGACCGCTACGGCCTTCACCTTCTTTTACGGCCTGTATTTCAAAGACCAGAAGACCTCTAGTTGGCTCCACTCCATCACTATCTCCTTCTTCTTTGGTATCGTACTGACTCAGCCCATCAAGGTATGTTGACGGAGGAAACACCTTCGGGTGATGGTTTAAAAGGTAGTATCATACTTGGTAAGAAGCCAAAACAGAAATGTTCACAGATTTACCTATAACTTACAGGGTATGAAGATGGTGCTGGTAGAGACATACTGTTAAAATATTTCCACCTCAAATGGTGTATTTATCCAGAAATTAGTCAAAACAACGACCGAAAATCTTTTTGATCTTTTAAAAGATCAAAAATAAAAGAGAAAAGACTTAAAAAATACTTTGGCCGTTTTTCACTGTTTTCTCAAAAAGTGGGCACCGTATGGGACTGAAATTTTCACAGATTACTTTTACTGTATCTTCCTTGATAATTTTTCCCATGAATCTGTATTTCTTTGATACAAACCAAAGTATGATACTACCTTTAAAGGTATAATACATGATTGGTAAAGGTTATAGAACAGCACTCACACTTTGTCTGATCAAACATGTACATGGAATAATTACCTGTGAAAATTTGAGTTCAATATAATATCTCAGTCTACAGAAAACAGCAAAAACTTGACTCAATTTTTCTTATAAAACATAAAGATGTTTTCGGTCTTTGTTTGACTAATTTCTGAATAAATACAGCATTTCAGGCGGAAATATTTTAATGGTATGTTTCTATCAGCACCATCTTAGTACCCTGAAAGTTATACGTAAATCTGTGAACATTTCTGTTTGGGTATGTTACCAATCTTGTACTGTACCTTTAAAAGGAAGAAAAAAAGTTTTCGAATAATTGACAGGTTGAAAAGTTATATCATAGCTTGGTTTGTTTCAAAGAAAAATGCAGATTCATGAACAAGGAAGATACAGTTACAGTCATCTGTGGAATTTCCAGTCCCATACGGTTCCCACTTTTTGGGAAGACAGTGAAAAACGCCTACGAAACAATCTTTTCACTATTATTTTTTATCTTTTAAAGATCAAAACAAATTTGATCTTTGAAAGATCAAATATCATTTGAAAACATTTTGAAAATAGCATGGGCACAGAAAGTGGGCACCGTATCGAACTGAAAATTTCACAGATGACTGTTACTGTATCTTCCTTGATATTTTTGCCCATGAATCTGCATTTCTTTGACCAAAACTAAAGTGTGACTGTGAAATTACCTTTAAAAGTTTACAATCCAGATGGACTGCTTTTCTGTCTGGGGTGCTGTGGCCTAGTGGTCTGGCGTGCCGGACTCATGGTCTTGTGGTCAATCTAGAGGTTGTGGGTTCGAATCCAGCCATGGGCTAGTGGTGCTTGCGTCCTTGGGCAAGACGCTTTGTCACATATTGCGTCGCTTGTTGGTACATGTTAGGGTAGAGCTTTGTGTGCTAAATCCTGCGCTGTACAGTAGCTGGGGCTGTATACTCCCCAGGGAGTTGAGATTGTTTCAGGAATGTTAGTGGGGCCCGGTGACCAGGGATAATAATGGTAGGCGCCTGGAGCACCCTCTGGGTGGATATGTTGCGCATTATAAATGTCTTCTTCATTATTATTATTAAAAAGGAAAGGGTTATTCTTCTTCGCGATGGATACAGATAAGGAAAAAGGTGATCAATCAAAGTCACGCGTTGTCGTGTTGCTGGTAGCGACGTTTCGGCTGCCGGTACTGCTAGCCTTCATCAGGCAACTGAAGGAACGGATGCTGTGGTGTCCGTTATTATTATTCTTGCCGTGGTTGAAAAGTGAATCATAGCATAGCACTTTGATTGCTGTTTGATTGGCAGGTGATCGCTGTGTCTCTGTTCATCTCCTTGGTCTTCAAGACGCCTAACGCCGAGGAGGAAATGGAGGACGCAGAGGAAGAGAAGGCCGACCCTAAGCTCCAGGAAGACGAAGAATGGATGCATGCCCTCTACGGTAGATAACTCCCCCCACCTCCTAAGGAGGCCCATTAATTTTTCCTCCCGAGTTTGGTTTCGTTTCCAAATCAAGAGCCACACTGCCTTTTTTCAGTCGTAAACGTAGACTGCACTTCTGGTAACGTGTCAAATTTACAAGAACTCTCTCGAAAACAGATTTCAGAATTAAATTTTCTCCCGTGGAAATATGGTTGATAAAGAGTCCTCTGATAGTGTACCATACAAAGGGGTAGATTGTTGAAACAAAAAATGTCTTTTGAAACTGGAGAAAATTTCGGGGCTTTTTTTGTGTGTTTTTTTTTCAAGTAGGAAATTGAATGGAATGTTGCCTTTGAATACAATTCTTCAGAATCTCCTGGCTTCAGCAAGCCCTTGGTCCATGGGCCAATTTCATGATGCTGTTGAGCACAAGAAAAATGCTTAGCACAAAAATGTCTTGCCCAATAAAACAAATCACCATTTAAAATTAATTTTGATATTCATGGTCAGTGAACAACAGCTAAAGAACATTCAGAAGTGATACACAACACATGGACATTTTGGTTGCTAATCCTGTTTTTTATTATTGGTAGTATCATACTTTGGTAGCATACCGAAATAAAATCTTCACAGATTTACCTATAACTTACAGGGTATGAAGATGGTGATAGTAGAAACATAGGACCTACTGTTCCAATTGTTCTGCCTGAAATGGTGTATTTATCCAGAAATTAGTAAAACAATGACCGAAAATCTTTTTGATCTTTTAAAAAATAAAAGAGAAAAGACTTAAGAAATACTGTAGCTGTTTTTCACTGTTTTCTCAAAAAGTGGGCATTGTCATCTGTAAATGTCACAGATGACTGTTACTATATCTTCCTTGATATTTTTGCCCATTAATCTGTATTTCTTTGACAAAAACCAAAGTATGATATTACCTTTAACTTTAAGACACAGATTTCATGCTTAGCAAATTTCTGTGCTAAGCATGGCCTGGAAATTGGCCCTAGGCTTGAGGCCTCGCACTTCATCTCCTTTATCCAAAAAAACTGAAAAAAAATGGGCTGTGGTTTTCTGTTGGAGCTTGATGAGGTTCATTTTGTCGTTCAACACTAGATCTGTTGACTCTGATAGCCATAACCCAAAAGCTTCTGTGTTTTTTTTAAGCTGTTAACTTCAAACTTGATGCATGAGGTACACCCAAAGTTGAGGTCCGTTGAAGGACCTGGGACCGATTTCATAAAGCTCTGCGACGCGTCGCAACTCGATTTGCGACGTGTCCTAGCTGCAGCGCGTCGCATCTATGCGGTGAGCCCATAGAGAAAGGATGCGTCTTAACTCTGCAGCGCGTCGTAAGTTTTATGAGATCAGCCCCTGTTTCCGTTCTCTTCCCCTTATTCCTATCTTCTCCCTCGCCCTCCAGGAGGCAGCAAAGTCCCGGCCACTGCCAGTGGACCACTGGAGCCCCACGTGATCGAGAAGCAGCGGACCAAACGGGTCAAGGAGCTGAAGATGTACAGCATCCTCCGGGAGATCCTCTTCAGCGTCATCTTCGTCTGGATCCTGTCCATCTTCAGCTATGGCAACCAAGACCCTTACGCCTTCTGGACCAAGGATGCCCACGTCAAGCTGCTGGTCGCAGGGGATGGCAACCACACCTTCTTGAAGGTGAGGGGCTTAGCTGAGTGGAGTTTTTTTAATAGCACGCGGAAGCACATAGGGCAGTCGTGACCTCTTGTCATCAGCTAGTCTTGTTGCTTCTTGTTTCTATATGTCTCAGTTATTCTAAGGTGACCAGATGTCCCCGATTTGACAGTACCGTCCCCAATGAAAAATTGTCCTCGAAAATGTCCCCAATTCGACGAAATGCCCCCAAAAATTCTAATTGTCCTAAATAAAAAAAAATGAACACATGCTGTGCTGAAGAAGATCCATTCTTCAGAGAAGTATGCGAAGACAACCTATCTCGATTTACTGCAAAATATGACAATTGTATTTTCCCACACCCACTTTCTGTAGGCAAACAGCATTCCCAAGTTCTGGCAGTGGGTGAACACTGGTCTGGTTCCTGGCATGTATGCCGGGCCGTATTACAATGGTGACGAGCCTAGCCAAGATGAGCAAAGATTCCTGGGAGATCGCTACTCCAAGATCTTGGGCACGGCCAAGTTCCGTCAGTTGCGAGTCCCAAAAGGTAAAAAAAAATATTTGAAATTTCCATTCTTTCGGGTTTTTTTTGTCCGAGTTGGTTTTGTGCATGCGGGCGGGTGGGGACACCTCAGTAATGGCAGATGGTATGTCACACCGCTCTATCAGGGTAGCTCAGTTTGTGAGAGCACCGGTATGGTATTCGGAGGGTCGCTGGTCCGAATCCTGCTCTTGCCAATTTGTCTTCGGTAAGTTTTCAATTATTTGATTTTGTCGTTATCAGGGAAGTGCGATGTGAATTGGGCGTTCAAGCATATCGTATCTGAATGTAACATCGGGTATTCAACCACTACCCAGGATGAGGCATCTTACAGTAGAGGTTGGACTCCTTATGACCCAAGCGCTCCGCCTACCCCTCAGTATAACTTCACCAGCTACAGGGAGCTGGATAGCTACCCCGTGTGGGGTCGCCACAGCATGTATCTGGGCGGTGGGTACGTGTACGACATCGACACCACCAGCTTGCAGAGTGTGGAGGCTACCATGGCTAAGATGTACGAAGAGGCTTGGATCGACCGCTACACCAGAGTCCTGTTCATAGAGTTCTCCGTCTACAACGCCCAGACCAACCTCTTCAGCTTCATCAATCTGATGGTCGAGATTCTGCCGACGGGCGGGTGCTATCCTCACTACCGGGTGGACGTCATGAGGCTTCTGACGTACCACGAGGGAATCGGGCTGATCAGGGTCATCTGTGAGGCCACATTCTTCGTCTTTGTCATCTGCTTGACGATCAAGGAGTTGCTGCTGATCCGCAAAGAGGGCAAGAAGTACTTCAAGGTCTTCTGGAACCTGAACGAGCTGGCCATCATCATCCTGTCCATTGCCACCATGGTAGTGTACTTCTTTCGGCTGTTTGTCACCAACTCCATGCTCAACCTCTTCGCCGACAAGGACAGCACCAAGCCCATCAACCTGCAGTTTGTGGCCTACTGGAACGAGCTGATGGGCTACATGCTGGGGTGTTTGGTATTCCTGAGCACCCTCAAGTTTCTGAAGCTTCTCCGCTTCAACCGGCGCATCGGCCTGCTGTCCAGCACGATCCGCGGCTGCTCCAGCGAGCTCTTCAACTTCACCTTCATGTTCTCCTTCGTCTTTGTGGCCTTTGCCTCGGCCTTCTACCTCATCTTCTGCAACCGTCTCATCAACTACTCGGACATGCTCTTCACCATCGAGACCATGATCACCGCCGTCCTGGGCAAGTTCAAGTTTGGGGAGCTGCTGGTCACCGAGAGCATCCTGGGTCCCCTCTTCTTCTTCGGCTTCACCGGATACGTCTGCTTCGTCATGATCAACATGTTCCTGACCATCATCATCGAGGCCTTCAAGACGGTCAAGACGGACATCAACAAGCAGTCCAATGAGTACGAGATGGTGGACTTCATCTTGAACCGCTTCAAGTCTGCCACAGGGCTCAAGCGCAAGAAGGTCCAGGACGATGAGGACCTGCCCAACCTGGACATGGATGAGTACGAAGCCAACGTCGCCAAGTCCCTCCCGGACAAAGTCGACCAGCTCATGGAGAAGATCGCCCTCAACTACTTCGACAAAGGAACCTTCAACGACTTCATCAAGGAGATTGACGCCCAGAAGAAGAAGAAGGACGACTCCAAGAAGAGCGGCCGCAAAATCTTCATCAGTTGAACTGCTCCTGTTCCACAGTGTGCACTTTCATCCGGATCGGTCTTTAAAGGTTAAAAGTCAAAGGACAACTCTATTTAGCTGTTGTATTTTATTATCAGTGCAGGGGCCGATTTCATAAAGCTCTGCGACACGTCGCAACTCGATTTGCGACACGTCCTAGCTGCGACGCCTTGCATAGATGCGGTGAGTCCATAGAGAAAGGGTGCGTCTTAACTCTGCGTCGCGTCGCAAGTTTTATGAAAACGGCCCCAGATCAGAGGCCCCTCCTAAAAAAAATCATTGTAAAATCTGTCATAAAGGGCGTGTACAATGCTGGTAAAGGTCGCAGAACACCACACAAACTTAGTCTAAACTAGCATATACATGAAATGATAAGCCTGCGGAAATTTGAGCTCAATCGGACATCTGAGTCTTGAGAAAATAGCGAAAACCCGACTCAATATTTCTTATAAAAAATAACGAAAGGTTTATGATCTTTCTAAAATCAAAACTGTTTTTGGTCTTTGTTTTACTTATTTCTGGATAAATACACCATTTCAGGCGGAAATATTTTAACGGTATGTTTCTACTACCACCATTAGGCTTGGGCGGTTCCGGCGGTTCCGAGTGGAATCGCGATTCCAAAATGGGAACCGGAACCGCGAGTCCAATTTTGAGTGGAACCGGGTACCCACCTCTCCGCGATTCCAACACCCAACGCCCGGTTCCGAGATAATGACGCCCGATTCCAAGGCCCGAGTCATTACGCGATTCCAAAGTGAAGCCCGATTCCGAGCGCTAGCGAGTGAAACCCAATTCCTTACACACACAAGGCGCTTGCATGTGCAGTCACCCCACAGTGCATAGGCAATGCACGCTGCACACAGCTACCTTGCGCACGTGTTTATCCTGTCTGAGAGCGTGATTTCCGAGAATATTGTGGCCCCATAACATGGATAGTTTTAAGACAACCACTTCTCATTGTCTGCACGTACATCTACACAGACCACAACCATGACAACAGGGAGCGCCTTAAGTAAACATAATAATTTCGCGGGGCCCCTGACCATGGATAATTTTATAACCAAAGATCAGAAAAAAGAAGGCTCTCCAACATGCACGTGGTGCATGCCGTGCGGACTGACCGCATGCTCGGTCTTCATGTATTCATTGTGCCAGGCGTTTTTCTAGAATGTCATAATTTTTACAAGGTCAAAGTTCGTACTATTTCAGAATGTTTTTATTTGAATGGAATATTTCGGAATGTTTTCTTTCCTCCATGTTTAAATATTGTTACCGGTTCGGCGGTTCCATGAATATTTTACGATTAGCATCAGTATTTTAACAATTTAATTATAAATAAGTGTTTGTCCACTATCCATATTAATACATGTATTATCATATAGAAAGGTTATATTTGTATAGTGACATCGTAAGTCTTTTTCCCCAATAAAAAAAATCCCCCACCAACTCCCTTCCAACGACCCATGCTGAACACGCACCCAGTTATAGTTTATCACAAGTCCGCTGTGCTAGCACGCTACACCTGTAATTTGCTCTGGAGCCGGCTCCAACGATTCCGATATGAGGCCCGATTCCAGCGAGTCCCATACGAGGCCCGATTCCAGTGAGTCCCAAATGAGGCCCGAGTCCAGCGGTTCCAAAATGAAGCCCGAGTCCAGCGGTTCCAAAATGACGCCCGAGTCCAAGGCGATTCCCATGCGGGGAGCCTGGGTCCACTGTCATGTCTCGCACACTGTACCATGTGCCTGGGTCTGCTAAGCATTGCATGCATTGCGTACTGAAGTTATCCATGGTGCGTGGCCACAATATTTTTGGCACTTGTCCAGCCAGGTCGATCGTCATTGCTCTGTACATGTACACGGGTACATTACGCAATACGCACCGACGTTATTCATGTTGCGGGGCCACAGGTTTTGGCACTTGTCCAGACTTGCCAAAGTCTTGTAAACACGTGGTCGACTATTCCATTAGTGAGCATTGGGCGGCGTGTTTCAGATTAATTCGTCTAGAGGTCATTATTAAATGAAAACACTATGGAAGATACCTAAAACTACTTCTTGAAAGACCAATTATATCATTAATCATAATATCCCTGCAAGAATGAATCAACCACTGAATAGTTTTGCCATGACAAAACTAGTATTTTTTTTTAATATACCCATTGCAAATAATCTTAAGACCCATTGGACAGTTGAATCAAAGGTTGAAACCACACGCTGTATGGCGAAAGACGTAATTCTTATGTTTTTCTTTATTTGTTTAATGTTTTATATTGAATCTTATGTTTTTCTTTGAGTCTTTGGACCCGCGGTTCTATCTTGGAATCGCGATTCCAGATTGGAACCGGAACCGGCTCCGAAAATTGTGGAACCGCCCAAGCCTAACCACCATCTTCATACCCTGAAAGTCATATGTTAATCTGTGAACCTTTTTTTGGCTTGTTACCAATGTTGTACATGCCCTTTAAAGATGTTAGCCTATTAAAAATGTATAAGACAATAATAATATAATATATCAGTGAACAAAATATGTGTAGGTAAGCATGTCGATAAATGAACGTTGTAATGTAATAAAGAGTGACTGTATGGTATTTTGTGAACCCTTGAGATTAAAAGTAGTACATGTACATGATTTGAGCCGTCTCTCCATAATCATTGAGAAATCAATAGGTATAATTAGTTACTGTAGCCTGCCTAGCAGAAAATTATAAATTAAAGGTAGTATCACACTTTGGTTTTTGTCAAAGAAGTACAGATTCAGTGGCAAAAAAAATTGAAGGAAGATACAATCACTATCATCTGTGAAAATTCCAGTCCCATACGGTGCCCACTTTTTGAGAAAATCGTGAAAATCTGTTAAAAGATCAAAAAGATTTTCGGTCGTTGTTTTACTAATTTCTGGATAAATACACCATTTCAGACGGTAGGTTTCTACCAGCACCATCTTCATACCCTGTAACTGTAAGTTATACGTCAGAAATCTGTGAACATTTCTGTTTTGGTGTCATACCAAAGTAAGATACTACCTTTAAGATTGATCTTAGTATTTGGTGAAATTGACCACTGGAGTGATCATAGAGTGCCGTTAAAGGCAGCATACATTATTATTCGAATGAGTTACAGTGCCTTGATATATAATATTACCGAGTTCAAGTTTATTATCGTGTAATTATGTAAGTAAGTAAATATTTATTGAGGTATATAGTCAAGTGCCTTGATGTATAATATTACCAAGTTCAAGGTCATTCTCGTGTAGTTATGTACGTAATTAATTAAGTAAGTATTTGTATGGAGGAATAATGAGCCAAGTGCCTTGATGTGTAACATTCCTGAGTTTAAGCTCATTCGTGTAATTATGTAAGTATATATAAATCAAATATTTATAGAATAAAAAAAGAGTATTTAACAAAATATGAAATGAACATGTTTAGCCTAGAGCCTACATATTCGAAAACTTCTCCACACTTTGTTCTGTACATTAGAATGATTGGAACAGAGTTTTGCTTGTTGAAAAAATAGACTGTATTCCAGGGGCGGTTCCGCGGGCGCCACCCCCCCCCCCCCAAAAAAAAAAATGAAAACCTGGAAAAATCGGATCGTTTCAGAGTTACGAGCTCATTACTTGAAAAACGCGCTCTGTAGGCCGTAAGTTGCTTTTTGACTCTTGAAAAAGAAATAGCAGAAGTGATTGTTGGAAGATGACGTCACGTGCGAAGTGTCTACCCCCCCCCCCCCCCTCCTAAAAAAAATGCTCTAGAACCGCGTTTGCTGTATTCAAAGCTTAATAATATCGTTAATATTAACTCACCTCATATGCTGAAACTTCAAGTTCGGGGAGAATTGTTTTCTTGAAATACGAGTATTTGAATCGATGTTTACAGTGATTTATTGTTAAATAAAATATAATTATATAGAATTATTGGCTAGCTTGAGAGCAATAAAATATGTAACCAAAATTGTTTCAGTTTAATATTTTACTATACGGGGAGTGTATTTTTGTGTATGTGTGTGACCGAGACTTCATTTTCACATCGATTAACTGTTCATTTCTGTATGTCTCGAAACGCAATTGCCGTTCTTTGCTTGGAAAACGCACAAAAAGGGATAATTCAGTAAATGATTTGCTGATAAGGTGACTGACAGTGACACTGCTTAAAAATGGAGTTTGTTCGGGGGGGGGGGCACGTCGTCTGATTCTTGTATATGTAATAGTGTTTGCTGCTGCTGTTGCTGCTGCTGTAGCGTTGGTGTTGTTGGTGTCCAAGTTGTTGGCTGCGCTGTTAGTGTCACTGCAAAAGGCGATACCGAGCTGGGAACCGTTCCCGTCGGCTTGCTGGAAGCTTCAATCCCTCCTTGTTTTGCCGCCGACCAAGTTGCCGTTAATCGCTAAGAGGCATAGGCCTACCTGGGTTAAAGACAGCCAGAGCAACATTTGCCTGTATGCTTGGAAACCGAGGCTTAAAATGTATACATAAAGGACACATCGGACGAGGAAAATTTCGTGGGCGGCTCCATCCGTTTTCAGAAATGGACAAAATTGTGCCAAATTTGCGAAAACAGAATGGAAAAGAACGGACGTGGGAAGTATGTAGCGGGGATGTTCGTCGGAAGCCTAGCAGATGAAAGCGGACCGGATGGAAGTGGATGACAGCTCCGAATACTTTATATACGAGATGCATACGCTTACATCCTTTCCAGTAGCCTACCGTGCTACTAACGATGTATAGACGTTCCATGTACCTTATCCCTCTCTCTTTCCGTTTTCAGCTCCCCTGGATGCGAGTTTGCGAGGATGCCCAGAGGATGCAGAGAGGATACATGCACGATACGAAATTTTGCTCGTCCGCTGTGTCCTTTATGCAAATGTAGTGATTTCACCAGTGCTGCGGTTTCACAGCATACGAGATGGGGCTCATCACAAAGTTAATTGGGATCAGTGAAGTCAATCATCAGTAATTAGGAGACACAGAGACAGATGAAGTTGAATTTCAGTTAATCAATAGAAGAATTTATTCAGTCAATCAGTGTGTTCATTTGAAGATTGGAGAAATCAAGGAATCAATCACAGTTCAATAATTTTAGCAGCCAACCGGAAGAAGAAGAATGAAGCTCTCCTCCAACCCCCAAATAAAATGATGTCAAGATCAAGATTTAAGACAAGATCTCAAACAAGATGAAAACAAGAACAAGATCAAGATAAGATCCCTGGGGTAGTAAGTGTCTGCAGGTAAAACGAGACAAAACAGAACGGCAACTAAAAATGTGTACAGCGGTCAGTGATACAGTGTGTGCAGTGTATACATAGGCGGTCAAAGGTCAGGTTCACTGTGTACATTTAATACACTACACGCAGCATTACATGCATGCAATACAATGGCTGCATAGAAACAGTACATACACAGTGTACTGTAGTGTACGTGAATGGTCACACACACATAAATATGCCTAACAACGGCCATAAACAAACAAAATGTCATCGCCTAAAACATGCCAAATCACACTTTCTTCATCAATTTACAACAAAAGGGCACTCACCACACGTTCTGGAAGGTGTTGCCTACATAACCACAGAGGCTTCACGGCCTATCCATGCTCAAAGAGCATGCACAAAGATGCAAAATAATGCACCAAAAGTTGCAAGTTTGACAACTCCACAGAAAGTGAGTGGTTTCGCGCCTGTACGCTGACACATCACCCGAAGGCGAACAAACATATTACTGCGCCGTCATTAAAATAAGACAATTATTTACCCCAAGATAAATATTAAGTTACTTAATACAAAGGATGTTGTATAATAGCTTTGTATTAATATGTAATAGTACAATTATAGAATGATGAGTTTAATAAAAGAGAAATTATCCCGGAGCCCTATTTTCTATGCGGGACTTATTCTAAGTTACTGTGTGACAAGTCATTTCCTCGAACCGGAAACACTAATTTGCATATTATAATGAGGATAACATAAGATATATGGGGGCGGGCAAAGCGCAGATCCCCACAAATTCCCTACTTTAAAACCACGCGACCCGAGTGGTCTTAACGACATGTTATCCGATTTCACAAATTAAAATTCACATTAGAGTATTTGAATCAGGGCTGCGGCAATAATTGTTACAGATTTGAAAACATTCAACCCCGCACTCAAATAAGGCTTTCAAAGTCAACAATAACATTTCTTTTAACAACATTAACAATACATGTAGAATACATGGATCTACACATAACACAACTTGCATTAGTGACCATTGATGTGGGTAATACCCTGTCTCTATTTACACATGTAAATAAAGCAAACATCACTAATCACATCACAACATGAGCATATAAACACATGTTACATGTTACATGTAACTTTTCACATGTCCAAGTGAAACAAACAGGTTTCAGATTTTATGCAAAATCAAAATACATGCTCTAAGCTTGCAATTTCAAATATCCATACAATAAAGCATCGATTTACACAAAGTACAATTAAAAGCTGATATAGAAGGTTCTGTCTTTACACAATCATAAGACATATCTGTAAATGACTTCTTTAAGTCCACGACAATATTTTGTCATTCCCTCTCTAGTCAAATGACATCCATCTTCACATACATATTTAGGATAATTCACTCTTCTTTGCGAATACTGGCATACAATAGGGTAGTCCTTACATTCTCTTGCAAAAAGAGTATTTACTCGCTTGACCCGGTGATTGAATGTGGCAACATCAACCTGCCCATACCTTGTAATTTGTGTGCGTTGCACAACAGATAATAATACAACACGTTGGGGATTAATCCCCTGGGCCTTAAGCAAATCAAGGAATTTAAATGTATTCTGCAGCAAAACTGCAGGGGTACCCTCTTGATTACATAGGTCATTCGTGCCCATGTCAATAATTAAAACATCAATTTGTCTCTTTTTCAGCTCTTTCAGATAATGATCTGAACTTGAGAATATTCTCTCATAAGAAAGACCTGGATGGCCTTCTGCAAACAGAGTGCAAACATCCTGCACACCAATAAGATCACAAACTGATTGATGGCATCTCTGGGCCTCCCTGGACAGTCGCGCAACAAATGAGTGTCCAAATAAAAATACATGTCTTTGCTCTGACATAATACTAATAAAAATGTGTGCACAAAAATGGCAATATAAGCGTTAGCTTCCAGAACATGTGACAAAGGCGTGACCTGGTGAAAAACACTAGCATCATGATTAATTATCATTATAGATTAGATTTGTCCTATTCTGCTCACAAAAGAACAATACTTAAACACATGTACAAGTATAAATACTGGCATCCTGCCAAATAGTTATCATAAACAGGTATCAAACTACAAATCTTGTAGAAATGGATGATGGATAATGAACAGTCAATGAGGTGGTAACAACCATGTCCCGCATCACAAGCATGAAGCAGGCAGCCTCCTATCCGGTTCATCTCCATCATTCTAAGTTATCTCATTCGGCCATTGGCCCATCCGTTTCTTCTTCCTTAGCCGTTTTGAACGTCTCACAACTGGTTTGTGCACGGCCGGCTCTGGCTGTGGCACATCACCATGTATCTGCTGGGGTACTGCTTGTTTAAACAACGGGGGCAGTGACACCAACACTTCATCATCCGAACTTTCTGACTTGGACTCACTATCCTCATCTGAGGAATCATCCGACACAGGGAGATTCTGGAATGGGGTCCTACTTGTAGGTTCAGGCAACTCGCCCCTGGGGTCCACAATGATCATTTTTCTGTTGAGCCATTTTTCTGTTCCACCTGTAATAGGTCTCACAGCATACACATCCCCATGGGAATTATGCCTAACCACCACATACTGCTCACTATCAAAATTATCACTAAGTTTATGCCTATCAGTGAAATGGCACTTCTTAAGCAATACCCTAGTACCCACTGGGAGAGGTTCCGCATGTGCTCGCTGATCATATTGCCTCTTATTTCTCTCTGCGGCCTTAGTTAATCGGTCCCTAGCAACTGCATGTGTCTTCTGGATAAACTTAGCTCGCTGTTGGATAGTGTCTTCATCCCAGTTCTTATGTGTATTGGCAAGCAAGTGATCTAAAGGGATAGATGGCTCCCTGCCAAACATCAAAGTATAAGGGGCATAACCAGTTATACTGTGTGGCGTGCTGTTGTAAACAAACACTAAGTGCGGAAGGAGTTTTGGCCATTTTCTGCGGTTCTTGAGATCCACAGACTTAATGAGACCACAGAGCGTTTTATTGAACCGCTCTGTCTGTCCATTTCCTTGAGGATGGTAAGGGCTGGTTCTAGTTTTTGTTACTCCATATAGATCACATAATTCTTGGATAAGGCGACTCTCGAAATTTCTACCTTGATCCGAGTGGATCCGGGTAGGTATACCATAGTGTACGAACCAATGGTCGTGAAGGACCTGGGCCACCACCTCTGCAGTCTGATTTCTACAGGGGACTGCCAATGCAACCTTTGTGAAGGCGTCGGTCATAACCAACACATCTTCTATGTTACCATGGCCTTGATCTAACTTCAGAAAGTCTATAGCCAAACATTCCAGGGGCTGGAATGCCAGGAGATGTCGCATTGGGGGTCGGACCACTGGTGTAGTTGCCTTGGTTACCGTACAATGAAAACACTTTTGAATGTGCTCCTTAACATGAAGAGTCATACTAGGCCAAAAACAGCGTTTCTTGATCAACCCAAGTGTCCTCCCAACTCCTTGGTGACCCCATTGGTCATGCGCAGCTTTAATAATATCAGACTGGAGCTGCTTAGGTACCAATAACTGGAATGTCTTACCAGAATCAACATCACCAACTACTCTATACAAAACTCCATGTTGCTCAACAATCCTGGGCCACTCACGCAACCAAGATTTAATTCCTTGTGTGTTCTGGCTGGAATTTAAGCCACCTTGACCAGGATCCCATTTACGCTCCCACAACTGCCACACTTCCCCAAGTGAATCATCCCCCTTTTGTATAGAGGCTAAATCCTCATATGAGTATGATGGCAACACTGAAGAGGCTAGTACTGGAGGTTCTACATCCTCCATCAATTCTCGTATCTGAATACATTCAGGTGTCTGAACAAGGCGCAATGAGTGGGGCAAAGGAGTGCACTGAGTAACGGTCTGGAAAATGTCCGTCGTCTCAGACACAGACATACTGGGTGGACAGCGGCTAAGCGCGTCCGCACATTTGTTTGAACGGCCTGACCTATACCTGATCTCAAGATCAAAAACTGAAAGCTGAGCGACCCATCGCTGCTCTGTGGCCCCCAATTTAGCTGTCTGGAGGTGGGCTAAGGGATTGTTATCAGTCCACACTGTGGTGTGGCGACCCAACAAATACTCCCGAAACTTTTCGGAGACTGCCCACTTAAGAGCAAGTAACTCCAGCTTAAAGCTGGACAAATCAGAATATCCCTTCTCAGCCCCCCTCAGACAACGACTGGCGTAGACCACAGGGTGCAAATTCCCACTATCATCATATTGTGACAGACATGCCCCTAGTCCCTTCAGAGAGGCATCAACCTCTACTACAAAATCACGATCAAACCTCGGATAGGCTAAAACTGGGGTACTACAGAGCGCCTGCTTAAGCTCATTGAAAGCTTGATCTGCTTCATCTGACCAAGGCAGGGACCCATTGGGGTTCCCTACTTTTACTTCTGCCTTACCGCTCAATGCATGCAAGGGACCCGCTATCTTCGAAAAGTCCTTAACATAACGCCTATAATAGGACGCAAGCCCAAGAAATGACCGCAATTGTTCCCTATTGGTAGGGACTGGCCAATTACGAACATGATCAACTTTACCAGGGTCAACAGAAACTCCTCGGTCACTCACAATGTGACCCAAATGAGACACAGAAGCCTGGAATAACTGACACTTCGAACCATTTAGCTTCAAACCAAACTGTTCCAGTCTGACAAATACTTTGCCCAATCTATCTAGGTGTTCTTCCACTGTCGTAGAAAATACAAGCAAGTCATCCAAGTACAAAACCAATTCAGAAAGATTCATATCTGCAAATATCGACTCCATGATGCGCTGAAAAGTACTTGGGCTATTAACAAGCCCTTGGGGGAGTCTTAAAAACTCATATAGGCCCCATGGAACCCGAAAAGCAGTCTTATGTATAGAATCCTGGTGCATGGCTACTTGAAAGTATCCATGCGCCAGATCCAATGATGAGAAGAGTCGGGACCCACCCAAAGACTCTAACGTCTCCTCTATTCTAGGGAGAGGGAATGCATCTTTCTTCGTCTTTGCATTCAGGCACCTGTAATCTATACATAATCTTAACTGCCCATTCTTCTTTCTCACCAAAACAACAGGACTGGCATATGGACTCTTGGATTTCTGTATCACATTTTGGTCCAGTAAGTCTTGCAACAATTTCTTAACTTCAGCAGCCTGACTTGGAACTATGCGACGATATGGCAGATTTATAGGTTTATCATCACAGACCTTAATCTCATGAGGGATTAAATCACAACATCCCAAGTCAAATGGTCCTAAGGAAAATGCTTTCCCATGCTTCTGTATTAACCTAGCTGCTGCTTCAGCATCAGTGGCTCCCAACTCCCCAAGACTAAGACCAGGAGGTAAAAAATACGTTGAACCATCTGAGAATGTAAACAATTCTCTTGATTTGCTACTCGGATTGTCATTATTGACATCACTACACTCATGCAAATCCACACCAGGCCCCTCATTGTGCCTATGGTCAACAAAAACTTGGTGCACGGAAACTTCATAACCAACATCACAACTATCCAACAAAATTTGTTCCGTCACCTCCACCTCCACTGCCTCTGCCACTTTAACAAGTGCAGGGATAACTAATGGCTCAGGATTTGTGTTTGCCACTAACACCGAAATTGGGCCCTCATCCACCAATTGGACCCCATCTAACACTTTAAAGGTGTTTGGTGAAGATTCATCATCACCAATCACCGACACAGGAGAACATGATTGCACCAACACAGACTTCTCCGCAACAGTGACACTAGGGTCACTCAAATTACATCGCACGGCCCCAACAGACCTTGCAGGTATAATGGTGTGCTCACTGGCACACACCTCAAAAACTACAGGTGTTACATTACTTTCCTGGCAACCTGACTTACTGACCCCTCTTTCAGGGTTCTCAACTGAATTAAACCACTGCAATGCTAGCCCTAAATCCTCACTCAACTCCAAGTTCCTAAATTTATTCAGTCTAGACGACAATTCTCGCAGAGTATTACAACCTAGCAGAACTGGACTTCTTTCACGGATTTTGCCATTGGCCTCATCACTTAATACAAGAAAGCTAGCAACAAACTTTTGCCCAAAAATCTCAACTGGAGCCTCCAAATACCCATCTACTGGGACAGATTGGCCATTTACGCCAACTAGTTTCACAAATTCCCCCACATCATCTAATTCTCCTAATTTCTTGGACAATTGTTCACGATAAAATTTGGCAGACACCAAGGAAGTAACGGCACCCGTATCCAACACACAATTTGCCCGAGCCCCAGCTATCAGAATACTAGCAGAAGGAGAGCTCGCAATGAGCTTTTTCCTTTCATCTGCTGAAATGAGTCTGTCCAAACTTAGAGGTTCAACACCATCTGTTTGGTTTGTGGGCTCGGGATCACCCCCCGACATAGCGCCCTCTATGGCGGAGGAACACCTTTTCCCGACTCGCCATTGCAAGTGGGGCTAGGTTCCACTGTGGGCTGTTTGCCCTTTCTTTCAAGCATATTTCTTCGCTTGTAGCAGTTGTCCATGGCATGACCAGGCTTTTTGCAAAACGAGCATGTTACAGTAGACTTGGGGAAACCCCTCTGTCCCTTCTCTATAGCACTAGCCAAACGCTGAAGGCAATCATTATTGGCTGTTAATTGCTGTAATACAGCACTCTGCTGTTGCATCATTACAGCTTGTTGCTGCACTAATTTATCTATGGTGGTAGTGAGGCCTTTCTGACTTTCAACCAGGTCACCCATTGCCTTAGTGCTAGCCAAGTCTCCACAGCTGGCCCTACTGATCATGTGATCTGTTTGATCTACGGAACATACTGGGTCACTAGAACTTTTGCAATTTGGCAGTCTATCTACATCTTGGAACAGCTTCAGGGCAAGATTTCTCAAATCAAAGAATGTTGATTTAGGATGGTCAACTATGAGACGGCGTAGTTCTCTACGAACTGAGGGGTCTGTAACTCCCCTAACAAATTGTTCTTTGAGGGCACCTTCCCTCAGCTGATTCAAAGCTGCCTTTTCTTTAGAATCAGTGGCCATGGACTCCATCCTATCATACAACCGCATAATTGTTCGGCTGAAATCAGTGAGACTCTCACCCTCAAGTTGCTCTCGTGAGTAGAACGCATAGTTCAACGACTGAACGGTCTCAGGGGACCCAAATCGCAACCGCAGTAATTCCTTAAGCTTACTAAATTCATCCCTGTCCTTCAAAGGACAACAAAGTACCTCCTCACGGGCAGAGCCAGAAAGGTGATCCAATGTTGCACTAACTTTTTCCTCATCAGTTAGACTCAACTGCCCAGCATAGGTTTCCAGATCAACCAACCATTCCTTAAGAGTGGGGTCACCCGTTTTTCTAGGGGTCCCCCGAAACTTAGTCAGTTTGATGGTCGGGGCCCTCTGATACTTCAAGTTTGAGAAAGCGCTAGCTAGAGTCTCGGCTAAAGCTTGATTAGATTTGAAGATGGCCTCAGCCATCACTTCAGGCATGGCCATGGTTACAGCTCTATGCCACACTCAATCACCAGACAACAACAAAAAAAGTCAATATTACATATTGAACTCAGTCCCACAAAGGGGGAACACAAGGTGAATTCAAATCTCACCTACCCTTCTAAGAATAAGAAGAATACCTTTCAGAATAAGACACGCATACGAAAGCTAAATTTTTAGCTTACAAACTACATGTGTAGGCCATTGACACAAATAATTTCCACTATCTTGTTATCAAGCATTGGACATACAAGATGGAATTTGAAATAAACAAAACGTGTCTATAGTGTAGGCATATCCAGCAATGGACACCAAAAACATTCACAATTTCACATAAATATGCAAAATCAAAATTATACAATATAAGTATAAATATAGACAACCGGAGCGGCTTCAACTTAGCTCTCTGCCAGGTCCTCAAGTTGTAGAGGCCTCCACGTAGTGACTCGATCAGCAGTTCCGCCGTTCGTCATACAGTCACG
The DNA here is from genome assembly GCA_963971285.1 of Astropecten irregularis. Taxonomy (NCBI): domain Eukaryota; kingdom Metazoa; phylum Echinodermata; class Asteroidea; order Paxillosida; family Astropectinidae; genus Astropecten; species Astropecten irregularis. The sequence goes on from OZ020248.1 coordinate 10,681,629, forward strand.
TCGAAGTGGAAGTTGTCCCGCCTCCGTTCTGCTACACCCAGGGATCTTGAAAGTAGACTAGTAGTATAGTAGTAGTAACATCGCTCAGCTACATCACACCGATGAAGAATCCCGTGAAGATCAAAATTCACTGGATCCCATCCTCGTCGCCATTTTTTGTAGTGATTTCACCAGTGCTGCGGTTTCACAGCATACGAGATGGGGCTCATCACAAAGTTAATTGGGATCAGTGAAGTCAATCATCAGTAATTAGGAGACACAGAGACAGATGAAGTTGAATTTCAGTTAATCAATAGAAGAATTTATTCAGTCAATCAGTGTGTTCATTTGAAGATTGGAGAAATCAAGGAATCAATCACAGTTCAATAATTTTAGCAGCCAACCGGAAGAAGAAGAATGAAGCTCTCCTCCAACCCCCAAATAAAATGATGTCAAGATCAAGATTTAAGACAAGATCTCAAACAAGATGAAAACAAGAACAAGATCAAGATAAGATCCCTGGGGTAGTAAGTGTCTGCAGGTAAAACGAGACAAAACAGAACGGCAACTAAAAATGTGTACAGCGGTCAGTGATACCATGGAGCTAGGAAGAGAAGGAGATCGAACTTCCCGGGCGAAAATATGCAGCCAATTAGCGCTATCTCTACCCCCATTGCTTCAGTGCAGCGACCGCCCACAGAGATCGCGTAAACAATTCAGCTTCACGGTGCCCTGTGCACAGATGATGACCGCCGCTTTTCGCTGGTAACCAACAACCAGCATGTTTCACTCCGTGTTGAAGTATGCTGGCCAATGTATTCCTACGTCATATCGCTGCATGTAAATTGCAGACTGGAGTAAACCTTTTGGAAACGAACAAATGGTTTCGGCATGCGCAGTACGTTCAATAAGTGACACGTTGTTTTCATGTGGACAACGAATGGTAGATATTTTCAACAGCTTTCGAACGATATATTACTCACCAAATTCCGCCGAGATTTCGGTAAGTTACATTAGTATTTATGAAAAATCTCATAATAAATATGATATTTATTGGAAGTGTCATTACTGTTTTTTTCACAAGTGTTCTCGATTGAAATATTGGGTGTTTTACGGGCATGAATTGAGCATTCCAGTGGTGCCTTATTCACTCGTACCCAACCTTACCCAACTCGAAACGATCGCTCCAAAAATCATGAAGTGATACGTATGAATATTCATTTTCGTTTGGAATTGCAACTGATGTTGGAAAAAATATCGCGTCTGTTTAACCGCCATGTTATAGCGTAAAATTATTAATGCTTTTTGTTGATTTAAACCAAGTCAAATTGGCCTAATTCATTTTAGGCTGCCAAGGCAATAGGACTAGTATTAGTTTAGTACAGTTTTTAGGCCTATATTTAAAAAAAAAAGATTAGGCGGGCCTATGAAAATTGAAATGAAAATAATTAATCAATTTCTGATTGTGTTGAAACATTGAGACTCATAATAATTTTTTATTGACTTATAGCTGCTATCTTATCTAGGCCTATCAGTTTTTGTGAAGAGCTGCATAGCTGTAATGAAAAGAAATATTTTATTGTTTTAAGATTTAGCCTACATACATGTAGGCCTAACCCTGAATCCAAGTTATGAATATGAATTATGATTTAGCTTATCTGAAAAGTAAACTTTACAGGATTATTTCTGATGTAAAATGATTCACTTCGAAGAAGCAGTCGTAGGCCATTTTTGTTTGCAAAAAAAAAAAAAATTTCAAAACACCCTTAATAATGTAATCATGGAGCTAGGAAGAGATGTTACACAGTACGGAGAGTATGAAATTAAAAAATATATTAATGACATTGGCTAATTTATCCTGCGATACAAAAAGATAATCGTTTATTTCTGAATTTTGAATTTGTTGAAGGACACCACTTAAACTAGCCAAAAACTTGAAAAAAGATAAATGAGAGTAATTTTCCTTTTTAGTAATATAAATAATGCATACAGTAAATTGTGGGTATGGATTTTCATAATGCACTTCATGACACTGTGGCTACAATTATGCATATTTGAATTTTTTTAATTTAATGTTTTTGTGATTTTACTTTTATTTTTCAGGATTTTTTGTATTCAGGCACGACCCTGGTGACATCTTTGTTTTGTAAAGGCTGAGTTAAGAAGCTTTGTGAATGCTTGCAACACACATGCTTCAAATGGAGGCTTATTCTACCATGGTATTTTATCATGGCCAGTTCTGAATTGTCTCTTCAGAACATTTGTAGACTCTGCGGAAAGGAAGGGGCTGTGCAAGTTGGCAGGACTCCACATAATAAAGACACCTACACAAATATAATTCAACGAGCCCTTAACATCGACATCACATGCGACAATTCTTGTGTTCATCCACCGTTCATTTGTCACAGCTGCGAGAGGAAGTTGAAGATCTGGTGGGATAAAGAAAAGCGCCACAAGAAGGACAACATATGCAACATTAATGTTCCTCAATTTGTTGAAGTAGGCTGCCCACATTGTTCCTCATCGGTCTCGTCATTTGAAGACATTGCCACGTGCCACAACTTGGTAGTATGGCAGGGCCCAACCTTCATCCAAGCCATGAGAATGTGGACAAATGGGCTGCCATGTGCATTGGTTCGGAAACTGGCAGACATGTCATGGGAGTTATTTGTTTGTAACATTCAAGTTGTATCTGGAAGCGCCGCAATTGAGGGCCTACCCACTCGTCTTGAGGACAATGCCAGCATTGTTGCCCTCATACATGCCGTCGCCAACACGAATGTTTGTGTTGGCGTCAATGAGTTTCCTGTATTGGTGAAATCCAAGTTTGGTATGAAGGGAGAAATACCTATCACCATAACCGGAAGCGATGTGTACCAGGTCCAGCCATTCGAGACGGTGCGCCACAGGAATTGCTCACTTCTTATCAAGAAGCCAGCAACAAGGTGCACAATCTGCAAAGTGCATCGCGGTGATCTGGCATCTGCAGAGAACCGGATGACCAAAAATGTGCCAGTCACTGGAAGCAGTTCCTGCACGAGAAATGATCTAATGAGTCGAGGAGATCTTATCCGGAAAACCACTCTTCTCAGCCAGGAGAAAAGATGTCTGCAACGAAAGACCAAGAGCATGGCTGCCCAGATCACCAACCTTATTGAGCGTGAAGGCACAGAACTACAACCAGAACAACAACAACAACTTGAAGTGTGTGTCGCAGAGCATGATGATACACTGAAGGAACTACTGGGGCATGGAACACCAGCATCCCTTCTCTGGGAGCAGCAGAAGAAGAGTGCCAGCAAAGGAAAGGGGATGCGCTGGCATCCAGCTGTAATTCGCTGGTGCATTGCTGTTCGTAGTAAGTCCGCTAGTGCCTACAATCTCATCCGAGACAGTGGTTTTCTTCACTTACCCCACCCTAGCACTCTCCATCCATATGCTCATTTTGGCAATCCTCAGTCTGGTTTCAATGCAGACATGATGAAGCGTATAATGAGCGACATCAAAATCACATCACTGGCTGAACATCAGCGGAACATCACTCTGGCATTTGATGAAATGAAGGTCAAATCTGACCTCGTATATAACATGAGGTCTGGGCGCATAGTTGGGTTTCTTGATGTAGGAGATATTGCCAATGCTATCAATTCCTTTGAAAGGAAATGCAAAGGTGATGAGGATCCTCCACTTGCATCCCACGTCCTTGTGTTAATGATACGGGGTATCTTCACTTCATTACGTGCTCCCATTGCATACTATGCAACCTGTGGTGTTTCCAGTTACCAGTTGTTGACAATAATGAATGAAGCCATCTTGTTGCTTGAGACTGCTGGTTTCAAGGTGAGAGCTATTGTCTCGGATGGAGCATCTGCAAACAGAAAGTTCTACCGGCTGTTTGGTGAGACGGAGCAGACTGGGACATCCTACAAGGGCCCAAATCCAGCCAACTCCTCAAGAGATGTGTATTTGTTCTGTGATGTTCCTCACCTGTTGAAGACGACCCGCAATAATTGGGAAAATTCTGGATGGAACAACAAGACCAGGAACTTACATGTATGTATTCATTATTTTGTATTCATCGTTTGGTGTTTTCTGTCTGTGTTTATTTCTTTCTTTTCTTTCTTATCCTTTTTTTTGGGGGGGGGGAGGGCACCAATTTCCTGTGTTGTCAACAACCGTAAACACAAGTGAATTCAATATAGATGGATGTTGTGTTTTGGATTTCATTAATTCATTTATCCAATTTTTATTTACCTTGCAACATGTTATTTTACCTCCAATAAAGGTGCATGGTTCTCAATCTGTTCTTTGGTGTTTGTGATATTGAATCCTGAGAATTGGGAACCAGTTTCATTGTTATGCATTATTTAGACTTCATCTGTTTATTCTTTGATTTAGTTCCGCAAGCAAGACATTAAGTGGGGACATCTGGTTCAGCTGTACGAAAATGATGTTGGTCTGCAGAGGGCATCTCCTGGTCTGCGGAAACTTCACAAACTGACGTACGAACACCTCCATCTGACACCATCATTACGAATGCGGGTTTACATGGCTGCCCAGGTATTGTACTTTTTTTTTTTAGATAAAGCAAGCACCATTTTAATACTGAACTTTCGGTTCCCATACAATGTATGGACCACGGCAGAGATTGATTGGTTCTAAACTTGTTAACATGTTTGATGAACTTTGCTAGCCCAACCACTAATGCATTTTTGTCTTTGGAAATTCCCGATAATAGGTCAGACGTAAGATTTGTACCAGCCATTAATTTTAAATTCTCAAGCAGCACATGAAAAAAAACATTTAAAAAAAAGCATGTATGATTACATGAAAACACAAAAAGAAGCATGTTTAATTGCAAAAAATGTGCAATTACAGTACATTTATTTTTCATCTACTCACAAACAATGCTAATATTATTTTATAACAACATGCAGAGTTTTGCATTGGACCAAAATATTATTCCAATACTTGAAAATGTCAATTATTTATTTCCTTTTTATTTTGTTTTATAGGTTCTTAGTTCAACTGTGGCAAATGCTTTAGAGGCTCAAGGAAGACATGATACCAAGTCAACTCAGCTGTTCGTGTCGCACTTTGACAAGTTTTTCGACTGCCTCAATGTATCAAATCCCCATGACGGAAGGAATAAGTGCAAACCAGCCCTACAAACCTACTCAACACCAGACGACTGGCGCTTTAAAGTAAATATTAACATTTATATTTCTGTGAAATCTTTAAAGCAAGACATGGATTTTTTAAAATGGCTTTGGAAAATGAAGAGAAAATAGGCAATAATTATTGCTGATTAATTTCAGTTGTAAAATGTGCTAAAGATGTTTAAGGTTTTGTTTCTATTAGATAAACTGAACATTAATTAATTGATTCATTTCCTTTTTCTTAAACCTGTAGTGGCTTCAAGAAAACTTTCTTGGGTTTCTGGATGAGTGGCAGAAGGAGGCAGACAGCTACCAAGATGTGGACAAAGAGACAAGACGGAAGATGTGTCTCAGCAGAGAGACACTTGAAGGCCTTAGAATCACAAGTAAGTTTGAATTCATGGGACTTGCCCTTAGTCTGGTTCCCGGACCCAAAAAGCGCCCGACTATTGTCTGTCAAATATAGGGTCAGGTATCGTCTACGTGTACTGGAGGGTCACGTGACCAAAAAAGTCAATTTCGGACTTTTTACGGAAAAATTAGAAACTCTAAAACTAGCTTCTGCGCCTGCGCAGACATGACAGCTGTGTCATGTTCTATTTTTAACCGTAGCCGATACCTGACCTAAGATTTTTAATAAGAGTCGTCAGGGAATCTTTGGGCAGGGAACCAGACTAACTTGCCCTAGGACCTGCTCACCAATGTTTTTGTTCTCCAGTGTGTGTGTAATTTCTTCTTCGCCTAGGATTATGTGCATTGTGCCACTAGTTAGTCATGTAATTGATGCAATCCATTGTTATTCTTGAAGTACACAATTATTTATACTATTTTTCCCCTTCTTCAGTTTCTTCCTTTGTAGAACTTGGAAAGACGCTTCTGACTGAACCTGGAGTCGAGTACCTGCTCAGCGAGAAATTCAGTCAGGACCCTCTTGAGGAGTATTTCTCCAAGCAACGCAGCACTGGGGGAAGTTGTGATAACCCAACGGTGGAGCAATTCGGCCACAACATGTTTGCTCTCCACGTCGCATCTTCTTTCGTGAAGGCATCAAAGAGGGGTAATGTTCGCAAAGTCCCACAAGGAGAAAATTCCATAGATGACACCCCATTACCCAAAAGGCCAAAGTGTAAATATTAGTGTTCATCTTTTTCTGTGGCCAAAGTATGAATGTAGGGTGTCCATGTGCCACCCATCCAAAAATGTTCTCTCTAAATTTGATATCCATTTTTTTTTTAGATTTCTCAGATCTCTGCCAGCTTATAGAAAATTAATTGCAAAGCTGATCAGCGGTTTGTTATACCATGAAGCTAGGAAGCTAGTTCCATTGTTATACTGTACCATAGAGCATTCAGCAAGGAAAAATATACTGCCCATAGGCCTTCTTTGTTAATTACAATTGTACATGTATATAAGACCTCGCTATTTGTTATACTTGGCATAGCAAGTGGGACAATTTTACCCAGGAACTTTTTGGTTTATGCATATTTACCTCTGTATTGACCTTGTGTCAAGAAAAAAACAAGACTATATTTTTGAGAAAGTTTAACGTACAATACAATGGAGTCGGCATAACTTTTTTCTGCTTTGGGCATCTTCAACAGAGCTTTTATTCTCAGTGGTTTATAGAATGGAACAAAATTGGAAAAAGCCATGAAAGAGATTGTTCGGTTTCTGTAAAACAAAATGTATAATATTGAAATTAATGCAAATCTTTTATTTCCGGATACCTCCAAAATATATCAGCAGATTTTGATTGCTTCAGTTGAAATTTAATACAATTCAGGAATTCATCTACAAAACCGAAAACTGTTTTCTCAAGGAAAAGTTGAACAAGAGTATCTAGTCCAGGGTACAGAAATACTACCATGTAAAAATAGAGCAAAAACTGTACATTTATAGGTATTTTTCTTGAAATGAAAATTTCATCAATGTAATTATTAGGAGGGCCTGACGCGTTTCGATCCTAGCAGGATCTTTCTCAAAGGCTAAAAGATTTTGAGAAAGATCCTGCTAGGATCAAAACGCGCCAGGTCCTACTAACTTTAAGCATTTGATATATTGAAGCTCATTTTGGCTGATGAGCAGTTTGCAGCAGTTATTACTTGCATTGTAAATATTCTTAGAGTGGAACAGAATTGGAAACAGCCACGAAAGAGAGTGTTAAGTTTCTGTAAAACAAAATGTATAATATTAATATGATTGCAAATCTGTTCTTTCCAGATACCTCCAAAATATATCAGCTGATTTTTATTGCTTCAGTTTAAATTCAATACTAAACAATTCAGGAATTCATCTACAAAACCGAAACTGTTTGTGATTTTCTAAAAGTAAAGTTGAACAAAAGTGTCTAGTCCAGGGTACAGAAATACTCCCCTGTCAAAATAGAGCAAAAACTGTACAGGCATCTAGGCATTTTTATGGAAATAAAAACTTCATCATTGTAAATACTCTTAAAATGAAACAGACTTGGAAATAGCCTCGAAAGAGATTGTTCAGTTTCTGTAAAACAAAATGTATAACATTCAATTATTAATATTAATGCATTTATTTAATTTTTTCCGGATACCTCCATAATAAATCAGCTGATTTTGATTGCTTCAGTTGAAATTCAATACAATTCAGGAATTCATCTAAAAAACCGAAACTGTTTGTCATTTGCTCAATGAAAAGTATCTAGTCCAGGGTACAAAAATACTACCATGTAAAAATACAGCAACTGTATATTTGTAAGTATTTTTCTTGATATGAAAACTTCATCACTGTAAATATTCTTAGAAACAGGTTTCCAACTTCTGCACATTATAATTTCCTTGTTTGCTTCAATTTACCTGTACAGACTGTACGCACTTGACCAGGGAATCAAAGGCTACTTTAAATCCTTTCGTAAAGCCTTTTCTGCTTTTTTAGAAATATTTTTCTTTTCTGCCTTTTTCATTTGTAAATAAACTTTGATGAATGCATTTGTTCTTGTTTTGATGTAGTACTTAACAATGATTTCCATCAATGTTTTGGAGGGGTTACCACTAATTTTATCCTTAATTAGACCACACCAGTAGTTTTGAACTTTAAAATCAGATGTAATTTTTTGAAACAATGATTCCTTAACATCTACACCTTGAAGATTATCTAAATTAGTTTTAGTCAAAAATGCCCGGCCAATAAATTCCATAGATCTCACAAAAAGGTATACTTGATCTGAAACTTGAAACAGTCTTCCTCTATTTTGAGCATCAATCCACTCTTTTGTATATTCCAGAAATGTCTCTGCAGTATTTATGCTTGAAACTTGCCAAGATGATAGGAATTTGCAGTAGAGCTTTGCAGTTTTATTTGACTGTTTTTCATATTTTTTTAACAACGAGAATGGAATGTATCCAGCCACATACCGTAGAACATTTTCTTCAATTTTATCCAAGGCCTCGGATTTCTTTGCCTCATCTGCAGTAGGCATATCTTTGTAATTTCTTGCCAACATAAACCGGGAAAAAACATATTGCAACAAATAATTCAAAGTTAACAGATTGTGTTCACCATTAGTAAACAAATTAAGCGAGACAAGGAGTTGTTCCCAAGGCTCTCTTAAGTTGTTTGAAGCCTTTTTGAATCCAACCCACATTGCTTCGTATGCTTCTGGTTTCAATTTCAATTTTGTGGCTGTATTAACCTGCACCGAATCCCAAATTGTTGCCATGGAAACTGAACAAAATCCTAAAAATTGAGTATGGCTGACATATGTAAGTAACTGGGTTACCAGCAACAATACTTTGATGGATATTGGCGAATCAATATTGAACATGGGATGGTCTTTCATGGCCTGGAGAGAGTCCACAAAGTAGGATGATCCTCCTGTTACAGCATCTTCCTTGGTGTATTTTGCTTCTGGCCTGGAAGCTGAAAGAAAACAAAATAATTTTATTAAATTTTAACTAACTAAATGTTTGTTTTCTTTTTGTTTTATTTAATTTCATCTCGCACAAACCAAATAATTTTCAGACTTAAAGGTAGTATCACACTTTGGTAACGTACCGAAAACAAGATCTTCACAGATTGACCTATAACTTACATGGGATAAAGATGGTGATGGTAGAAACATGTCGTTAAAATATTTCTGCCTGAAATGGTTTTGTTTTTTCAAGAAAAGAGTAAAACCAGTGACCGAAAACAGTTTTGAACTCGGGGTGAGATCAAAACCATTCTTTATGTTTTATAAGAAAAGTTGAGTCGTGTTTTTGCAAAAAACTTTTTTTATCTTTTAAAGATCAAAAATAAGAGAGAAAAATACAAGAAATAATGTGGTTGTTTTTCACTGTTTTCTCAAAAAGTAGGCACCGTATGGGATTTTTTCATGGTACTGTATCTTCGTTGGTATTTTTTGCCATGAATATGTAGGCCTATTTGTTTGTTAAAACAAAGTATGATATTACCTTTAATAACTGATACTAAGAATAATTGTACATTATATACAATATCTGGGAGGCAAATTACCTTGTTTTCTCCCTTTCTGGCCATCAGTAGACTTGATGTTTTTCATAGTCCCCGGCTTTGCCTTTGGTGATTCTTTCGGAGCTGCATACGAGAAAATATGAAAGATGTAAAACTAAAAGTAGGCTTGTTGTAGACAAGTGCGCTACGGTCTTACAGTCTATGTAAGATTTTGTTGTCGTTATTTGATTTACAGTGTTGCATGTAACTTCCTAAAACCAGATGGTGATCCACTGATAATATTCAGATAACTCAATATTATACATACTCCAAAAAGACTAAGGGAAGCCATATTTGATTCTATATTTCGTTCTTTATTCAGAACATCTTCAGGAAATGTAACTTCCTGTTTGTATGTTTTCTAGGCCTAACAGTTACATGTTCCTGCAAAAAAAAATAAATGAAATGAAAAATGAAAAATGAAAAAAAAAATCCAAGAACAGACAATGAATCGTTGGAAGAGTTATTTTGTTGTCGTTTTAAGCCTACCTGATGAAGAGGGCCTGCATTTTTCACAGAGCCATCCTGCCGGGAGAGTTTCCTCTGCCACGTCTTCCGCTAGGCCTGCACAAGTTAAGTGCCACCACTTTACAGTGCAGGCAACATCGTGACACTCTATCATCGTTACGGTTGGGTCATCTCCGCAGACACAGTACTTGTCTTCTACCACAGAAGTACTCATGTCTTCATCGATCAACGGATCGAAATCTGCATCAGACCAATCTGAAAAATCGTCTGGAATATCTAAAACGTCGTAGAAAGTTTCCGAAGCGTCCGAACTCGTACTCGCGGCCATCTTGGATAAGTGCACACGGCCCTCATAGAGCACAATGCGCATGCGTGACAGCCAATGGCCAGCTGCTTGAGTAGTCAGGCGTGATTTATGTGTGGTTAGATAGCGGTCGTAAAACTGGACACTTTGCGCCGCGGGGCAGTGTCGGCGGTGATCGTAGAAAACTTTGAAGTCGGAAAGTTCGATCTCCTTCTCTTCCTAGCTCTCTTCCTAGCTCCATGGTGATACAGTGTGTGCAGTGTATACATAGGCGGTCAAAGGTCAGGTTCACTGTGTACATTTAATACACTACACGCAGCATTACATGCATGCAATACAATGGCTGCATAGAAACAGTACATACACAGTGTACTGTAGTGTACGTGAATGGTCACACACACATAAATATGCCTAACAACGGCCATAAACAAACAAAATGTCATCGCCTAAAACATGCCAAATCACACTTTCTTCATCAATTTACAACAAAAGGGCACTCACCACACGTTCTGGAAGGTGTTGCCTACATAACCACAGAGGCTTCACGGCCTATCCATGCTCAAAGAGCATGCACAAAGATGCAAAATAATGCACCAAAAGTTGCAAGTTTGACAACTCCACAGAAAGTGAGTGGTTTCGCGCCTGTACGCTGACACATCACCCGAAGGCGAACAAACATATTACTGCGCCGTCATTAAAATAAGACAATTATTTACCCCAAGATAAATATTAAGTTACTTAATACAAAGGATGTTGTATAATAGCTTTGTATTAATATGTAATAGTACAATTATAGAATGATGAGTTTAATAAAAGAGAAATTATCCCGGAGCCCTATTTTCTATGCGGGACTTATTCTAAGTTACTGTGTGACAAGTCATTTCCTCGAACCGGAAACACTAATTTGCATATTATAATGAGGATAACATAAGATATATGGGGGCGGGCAAAGCGCAGATCCCCACACAAAGGCCTACGTTTTACGGTCTATATCGTCCAGTGGGACCGGGTCTTTAAGAAACCACCTCCCCATTACGTTGTCCATCCCTAATTCCTTTCAAGGCGTGGCACACCATAAAAATTACTATAGGCCTGTTTCACGGGGCGTGCTAGGGCTTGACAGAACGCCGAGACCGCATCGAACTGATGACCGCTCCCCCGGCCCTGGCTCCCGAGTAGACTGAGTAAAGCCTCCCCCTCCATGGCTTGCTCTAATCACCATGAGGCCAGTATATGCGTATATGCATAGCACGATACCGATATGCACAGCAATGGCGCTCGCCTGGGCCATGTCCCCATCCCTTATACACACAACGCACCATGCATAATATCCCGCTGAAGGCTCCTGCTATATACTCTCATACACGGCGCTACTGTCCTCTTCAGGCAAACAGAAATTAACATCACCAGACTGTACAGCACCCAAGGGTGTCTCCGATGCTCCGATTAAGCTCCTCATTTAAGACGCGGTACTACTGCGTCGTAATAATCGAAGGATTAAAATTACTAATGAGAAGCAAACAACTCGGAAGATTATTAAAGGTAGTATCATACTTTGGTAAGAAACCAACTCAGAAATTTTCACAGATTTATAACTTACAGGGTGTGAATTAGATGGTGATGGTAGAAGCATACCGTTAAAAAAATTTCCGCCTGAAATGGTGTATTTAGTCCAGAAATTAGAACCAAAGTATGATATTACCTTTAAAGATGACACAGTCGTTCTTTTGGTTCAGATATTCTGTTTTTGTGACCCCAGACCTGCAGGGTCCATTCGAGATCACCGAGAAGCTTTGGAAATATCAAACAGCAAGAATTTGGAAGAGTCAACCATTGAGAAGTTCTCTCATGGTTGCGAAATCTTACAAAAGTGTAATCGTTTGAAAGGACATCAATGCTGGAGAGTGACCCGGACATCCCTGGTGAATCCTTGAGAGATTTTGACCGAGGTCCGGTCGTCCGGAGCCATGAGATAATTTCTCAATGGTTGGGAGGTGTTTTTTTAGCGTCGTGCGAAGAAGCCTTTGAAAGAGTTTCGTCAGAGAAATGAAAAAAATGAAGATGAGCAGGGGCCAATTTCATAGAGCTGCTTAAGCACCAAAATTTGCTTAAGCACCAAAAACCTTGGTAAATAAAATCAGTATGTCAGCCAAAACTCCCTCTGAATGTTATGCTCAGCAAACAATGGAAGAATACAAGTCAAAAGCAGTAAACATCACATTAAAATTTGGTTGGTGATCCTGTTTGATCAAGGAAGACTTTTCATGCTTAAGCAATTTTTGTGCTTAAGCAGCTCTATGAAATTGGCCCCAGATCATAGCCCGAACAGAAACCGAATAAGACAATGGCATCCTTTTATGTATAAACCCTTGAAACATTGTACACGACTTAAAGGTAGTATCATACTTTGGTAGCATACCGAAACGGAAATGTTCACAGATTTACCTATAACTTACAGATGGTATAACGTTAGTGCTGGTAGAAACATACCGGTAAAATTTCTGTCTGAAATGCTGTATTTATCCAGAACAGAGTAAAACCAGTGACCAAAATGATTTTAAAGATCAAAAATAAAAGAGAAAAGACTATTGCCGTTTTTCCCTCTTTTTTTTTTTAAAGTGGGCAAGGCTGGCACTCAGTACGGGACTGAAATTTTCACAGACGACTGGTACCGAATCTTCCTTGATGTTTTTGCCCATGAATCTGTATTTCTTTGACAAAAACCAAAGTATGATAATTACCTTTAAATGTATACGTTTGCATAGCATAATCGCCTAAATTCATCACCTAACGCCTTCCACACTTATGATCATTCCCGGTCATAGGGGCCAGATTCATCACTCCTAAAGTACCCATCCCAGACTTGCATGCCTCGGATAGAGAGCTATATGCAATTTGTGCTGTTTCAGTGCTCGTCAAAGAGCCCATAAGATCCAGCACAGATATACCTTCACCATCATTATAATGTAACGAGAAGGAGATACGCAATTAAGTGACACACCACGCGCTAAGTCTCAAGGCCTGCGGTAGGCCAGGCCGCGAGTGCCCCCCGATGGTCACAGGGCTGGAGCTTGCCAGCTCTCCATGCAGGCCGCAGATTGTGGAATTGACAGCCTCAGGATATTGAGATCGACACAACAGAGCTGTCCTCAGCCCACAGAATACTCCAAGAGATTAGAAGTACTGTATATCAAAAAGAAGGGACAAGACTTGAGACAAGAGAAAGACGGGGATGGATTACGGCTTAACGGTATGCAGACCGTTGTATATAACCGGCAAAAGACGGGGGAACAACCGGGGGCCCTTGAAAGGAGGAGTGCTACATCCAACAGCTTTGCATTAATTAGAAAAATCAAGTAATAAAAGATGCTGCAAAAACAAACTGCTCATCAGCCCCCCAAATAACCTGAAATTTATACATAATTATGAAATTTGAGTTATAGGTATGCCGTCGCGTTTCGATCCTAGCAGGATCTTTCAAAGAGAAATAGCCTTTAAGAAAGATCCTGCTAGGATCGAAACGCGTCAGGCCCTCCTAACTCATCAGAATAACTGTCATCTGCAGTTTTTTCAGAAACACTGTCTTGTTTTCAGGAATTAAATTCTAGGCGAAATAGTCAAACATGTTGTCCCTATACAGCTAGTGTAGTTCTCACGGTCGCTGGGAAGTCGATGCTTAATTGAAAGGAGTAAAATTCACCCTAAAAAATAAAAGAGCATATAAGTACTGCTATATCGATGTTTTCTAACGTCCCTCTGTAATTTAGGGTAATCACAGAGACACTTTCAAGCATTTAAAACGAAAGTCACTCTTTTCTCGAGCCTGTCCCGTAGAAAGAAAGAATCACTCTTAGTATAAAGTCAATGAAAATGCTCCTATTATACCGATACTCGAAGCAGCACCGTACAGGCGACCCGCGGACTGCCGTGCACACACGGCCGAAGGACACCCCAGTGGCCGGTAATCTCCTTGCTCGTTTCACGGAACTGAGGTTTTTGTCCAGGAGGCCAAGTTATTTTTATTTTGTAATGACAGGGGTGATGGGTGTTCGTGTGAGGTTTTAATCCGGGATTGAAAGGAATGTATCTATAGAGGGAACTGAAACCTTGTAAAATATCCGCAGCGTATTCGCCAGCTTTACTCGAAAAGGAAAGGATTAAACTTTGAATTTGGATAAAATTCAGTCGATTCTAAAAACGGAACACTGTCGAGATTTTCACGGCCAAGTTATTTTCAAATGATGACATTCCTTGTGTGTGTTTTGTATGCTGATTTGGGATTTCCTGCAGACACACGGTAATGCTATACATGATAATTATATCATGTCATCAGTATGTATCAAACTGTATGTTTGTTAATGCAAGTTGACAGCAAAGGTTCGCGAAAATTTGTTTTGACGGATTGTGTTTATTTGAGACAATTCGAATGATTCATTTTTGTTCATTCATTTCATTTAAATGTATATTATCATACTTTGATTAATTCGACAGCTGTGGTCTGTTCATAATTTCGATTTGTCATGAAATAAAAACAAACCTGTGAAATTTTCAGCTCAATTGATCACTGGAAACAGTAGAAAACTTCAAAAACCCGTTGTTGTAAGGTAGGCCTATTGTGAGGTTTTGATCTCGCAGATCAAAACTGTTTTCATTCTTTTAGTTTCACCGTTTTCTAGATAAACATAGCAATTCAGGCGGAAAATTATGTTAACGGTAGGCCTATGTTTGTGCCAGGTCCATCTTTCTTTGAACATTTCTGTTGGCCCAGGGGTCGATTTCACCAAACTCTACGTAACTTACTATCAATCGTAGGACTTTTGATGCATTCAAGACTTACGTGGGATAGGCCCCCTACAATGGGTTATCCTTCGTAACTCGAGTTACGATCGATCGCAGGGCTTCGTGAAATCGACCGCAGAACAT
Source organism: Astropecten irregularis (assembly GCA_963971285.1). Lineage (NCBI taxonomy): Eukaryota > Metazoa > Echinodermata > Asteroidea > Paxillosida > Astropectinidae > Astropecten > Astropecten irregularis. Next base: position 10,696,944 of record OZ020248.1, read on the forward strand.
TATTGCTATATGAGGATAATCGTCTTGTACAATTTCACGGATTATTTTATTCCAAGAAAAATACGATCGTGATTGTTTTTGTTTTTTTCTTTCATATCCTCAAGTCCTCATCTGAGAAGAGTTGAAGTGTCGAGTGAGGATTTATTCGTGTTGGGTACGCGAATAAACACGACATACACAAACGTAAGAGGATGGTGATATGTAGGCCTACGTCTCGAAAACTGGAAATATGCCATGATATTTTTGGTCAAATGCCGAACTTCAAAATGCGATGTTATATAAGCCGATTCATGGCCTTCCTAATACCCCGGCTCGATCGCCGAGTCGAGCGCTCACACCATGGCCCACAATGCTGTAGATAATTCTGCCGCGCTATGTGTGGAGTCCTTCAGTCTCGAAAGACTATGGTCCTACATTCTGGGATGTTGGTCTGGTTCGGGAACAGCATTGGGTGTGGCTGACCAACCCGATGCGAGAGTGACAGTCCCTCTGGCACTGTACACGACAGATAAAGGCTGTAAGATGGGAGTTGCCTGCCTGGCACGGGGTGACCCTCAGCATCGGGGCTGCTCCATCATTCCCTTCGCATCTCTCTAGCCCTATCCTGGATGATTAGCTTCAGACTCGGACTAAAGCAGAGTGTATACAGTCAACATTTTCGGTAACAAACTCGGTAACATGTTGCCTAGTCTCTTCCTTCCTCAATGGGGCCAACACACCTGGGCAACATGACTTTGGGCCCTGTGTAGGCCATACACTAGAAACATTTTGGCCAACATGTTACCGAGATGTTGCTGAGATGTAGTTGAAACAATAAGCGGGAATTGGATGCCTAATTTTCCATTTTAGTATAGCAATACCTTGCAGTACAGCTTTCTTTTTGGTTGTGTCCTATTTGCATATTACATCCCACAGAGAAGTACATGTTTCCCATAACTCCATTTGGTTTTTCACGTTGTCTTCAGACCAGTCCGTAGATGCCATTTTGTCCAAATCACGTGATCACACTAAGTCAAGTGACCCAGAGCCTATTCCTGATTGGTTGATGTGGGCAACATGTTGCCGAAATAAATGCATTTCCATTCTTTCGTCAACATCTGAGCCACCGTTGGGCGACAAGTTACCCAACTTGTTTTGCTCATGTGTACACTGACAACATTTTCAGCAAAAACGTAACGTGCCTGGGCAACATGTTACGGAGATTGTTACCGAAAATGTTGACAGTGTACACTCTGCTTAAGGTATATTCTTTCGAGAACGATTCCCGAGTGTTAAGGCTTGTGGCTTGCATACTTCTTCTTCTTTCTTTTTTTGCTCCAGTCTCGAACAGTTTTCTCTCTTTCTAGTATTGAGCCGTTGAGCCCTGACGTCGTCGTTAAATATGCACAAACGAATCGTCACTTCAGACGGTATAGCATTGCGAACTGCCCGTCTTCAAGATTTTCGAGAACGTCGACTGGCATTAAAATAAGGAAGTATGTCTAAACTTTGTGGTCACGGGGTTCGTTTTTTAGACATCTGACCGGGCCGCGGTGACAATCTCAACGGGCCGGAGCCGACGCGAACCGCCCGTGCTCTATATAACAACCTCAACACGGTGACATACAAACTGAGGAAGAAACTCGTCCAGCATCTGAGTTAGTCCTTCGCAATGTTTTAATTCCCTGAAAATCATCATCCCGATCACCCACTATCAGTTTAAGAACTCGACTCGGCTTCAGGGGCCAATTTCATAGAGCTGCTTAGCACAAAAATTCGCTAAGCATGACATTTATGTCTTAGTATAAAACTAACAACCAAATTTGCATGTGTTGTGTATCACATATTTGGCTGTTCACTACCATGAATATCAATTGGAATTTTCAATGGTGGTTGCCTGGTTAAGATAATAATTCTTCTGCAATTTGGTACAGGACGTGAAGATGGGACACAGGACAGCACTCATACTTTGTCTGATCAACCTGTATAGGCCTACATGAAATAAGAAACCTGTGAAAATTTGAGCTCAATTTCTTAATAATTACAGCATTTCAGGTGGAAATATTTTAACGGTATGTTTCTACGGCCAGCACCATGATCTTTATACCTTGAATGAAAGGGGATAAATAAAACAACTGAAGTGAGGGTGTCCTTTATGTTTGTTAAAAAAATCGTTCGAACGAACGATCTTTGGAAAAGACACTAAATCTTGATTTCCTTGAAAAACCCAGCATCTGATGAACCAAGATTTCCTATGGTGACTGTTTGCACTGTTTACAAACTGTTGAGTCAATTTTTAATGTCTCAAACTCAATTTTTATTTGGAGGCCTGGCAAATCCTTTATGCTCCCTTTAAGGAGAGTGCACACTGTCAACAATTTCGGTATTAGTATTATTTTTCGGTAACATGTTGCCCAGTTAGGTCAACACACCTGGGCAACACGACTTTGGGCCCTGTGTACACTAGCAACATTTGGCCAACATGTTACCGAGATGTTGCTGCGACATGTTTTGCTCTGTGTACACTGACAACATGTTCAGCAACAATGTACCTGGACAACATGTTACCGAGATTGTTACTGAAAATGTTGACAGTGTATACAAACTCTTTTAGACTCACAGCAAAAAAGAAAAGAACATTGTTGATGGGAGTTCGTATAGCCACGCCTTTTCTGTATGTAAGCCTCTGACTGAAATTCCCAGCGTTGCTGCTTTGGCACAAGCAGGACAGAACACAGTTATATTACGTAATGGAGAATGTCAAAAACGCATGTGGGTTCAACAATATGGAGGACAAGGGCAATATACCGGGTATAGAAAGCAAGAGTGTCCAGTGCCCAGGCCGCGATGTCTGTACACCATCGTTTTGGAATATTATGATATTTCAGGATTCTATTTCTCAAAGTCAGGGACAAGGATCTGTTCGGGATGATCAACACCCCCACTGGACGGGAGCCATATTTTCAAGTATAGTCCTCTCCCTTGCACGGAAATGGCTTGGTTCCTGAACTTGCACAGCCAATGGGAATGGATCACAGCGGAGATATTGTATGGAAGAGTCCGAGAAAAACTCGGCTGGATTACGACCGGACTGCAGCTTCACCGCTCACGAACGAAGTCCATGCACGGAAGAGTCATATACATTTTACAAGGTAATATTCAATATTTCACGTCATATTTCGAATTCGGATTCGTATTCGTATTCTGACGATTTAATTAGAATTAAACCCCACTTAAAGGGTCTCTGCAATATTATGGCTTGAACATGTGCCAAAAAGCAACTGTTTTATGGGGCCTGTGATTTTACCTACTTCCCGTCATGCACACTGTTTCATGGTTAACAACAGGTTTTTTGGTTTGTATGCTAATTAGAATTTACATATTCATGAGCAAAACTGTGATGTCATTTGGGTAACTGAGAGCAGTAACCCAATTGATTTGTGCACAAAAATAGTTTTATAGGTTTTCTGACAGACCTTTTCCTCAATGGGTTTTATTGTGCCGAATATGTTCCTTTCACTCATCTGGTGGTGTAATTTTTTGGCCAAACCATTTCTGTATGGGTAAAGTTTGCCTCTGCATGAAAATCCCCCATTTTGCAAAGTCATTGAAAAGAAAACCAAATGCTAATTTGAAACCAAAATAAGACTTGCCATTCATTAGGCCATAAAAAAAATTGTTGTATTGGCGTAACCCGCCCGACCCAAAAATATGCCCCGACCGTAAACATTTTAAACAAAAACAAAAAAATTCAAAAATTAAAAATCGGGGGAAAAAAATCAATAAATAAAAAAAAAAAAAAAAAATCGCAAATTCGATGGTGCTCCTCCGTAAACACGGAACTGACCTCAAAAACCAGACTGGTTAAAGTTGTTATGTCATTTCTTGTCTTTATTTGACTCGTCAAATACTGTGATATACAGGAGAAAAAAAAGCATTTAATACCAGAACAATTTAATAAAAAAATAAAATCCGCCCGCCCTACCCTATTTTCCAACCCTCCGTTACTCCAATACAACAATTTTTTGTATGGCCTAATCTATCAGTATATTCTCTGTCTGAAGGCAATACAATAACCTGACTGAAAAAAAACACTGCACTAAGATTAATCTAAGTGCTACCTAAAAACGTCCCTGTCAAAACTGCCTGGTCTCTTTGTTAAACGGTACAGTATACATGATTGATGATAACATTATGTACCCAAATATTCACAGATTTACGTAACTATATAAACTTTTAGGATAATGCTGGTAGAAACATTCCATTAAAATATTTCCGCCCGAAATGGTGTTTTTATCAAGAAATTATTAAAACAAAAACCGAAAACCGTTTTGATCTCGGGGTAAGATCAAAACCATTCTTTATGTTTTATAATGAAAATTGAGTGTTTTTTTTTGTATTTTATCGTGACTCAGATGTCCGATTGAGCACAAATATACACAATGCGTTTTCAAGTGTTAACGCGTGTAACTAAAAAATGCACTATTTTCCAGCATTTTTTCCCGGTGACCGGAGCAGTCTCTGGGGCCCAGTGGAGCCGGTGGATAGAGGGCTGGTGGGACGGCTAGAGCAGGCGCGGTTCTAGAGCCAATATTTTTGGGGAACTAGAAGAGCCACATTTTTGTTGTTGGGGGTCTAGAAGACCACTTTCTGGGGGGATAGACCCTTCGCACGTGGCGTCATCTTCTAATATTCGCTTCTGCTGTCTTATTAGGTGTAGAAAAGCAACCTATAGCCATACACAGCGTGCTTGTCAAGTAATTAGGGCGAATTAATAACTGAAAAGGTCCAGTATTTTGCCAATTTCCAGCATTTTCTTTTTCAATTGCATTTTTTTCTTTTTGGGGGGCTAAACAAAATTTTGGGGGGCTACATCCCCCACGGTAGCCCCCACCCACCACCGTAGAACCGCGCCTGGGCTACCCGTGACTTTATAATATTAGTGGGGTGAATAGGGCAGCCTGAGAGAAATTGTCCAAAGGCCGGTCAGTTCGTTTTTGTGATCGTCTTGCACGGATGATGGGTAGATGCATGCAGTGGTGTCGATTTCTTTTCATGATTGGGGGGATGATTGGTGATTTGGTGTCCTATGCGAGGGAGCGAAGCGACCGAGCCGGGGAGGCTGTAGGAAGGTGGGATACCCCCCCCCCCCCTCCCAAACCAGGGACTTTTTAATAAAAACAGAGACGAAAAGTTGCATTTAAAAACGATATTCAGAAGAAATAAACATTATGTGTAGTATAAATTCACAGCGAATACACAGAAAACAACAAGGATCATGTAAAATTTCTATACAATAAACTTGAATGACATTCAACCTCAAAATATTGGGAGGGGGATGATAATACACGCCATTCCCCCACCTCAAATATTGGGGGGATATATCCCCCCCCCCATCCCCTCGGGATCGACACCCATGGATGCATGGCCTCCCGAGGTCGTGGGTGCCGCTTGCCGTTTAAGCGGGGCTGCAGGATGCCGGGGTGCATCGGGGCCGACCTTGGGTCCGGCTTTATGTCGTTTCAAAATAACCTCATGAAAAATGACTACATATACAGCATCTCGTCGTTTCAGAAAGACTTGTCGCAATGGCTGAGTCAGAATATTCCCATCCGAAGAAGCAGGGATTCTGTACGACTGCCATTGTCGAGTCATGGGGCGTTTAAAAGATCAACAAGATCATTCCGGTCGTTGTTTTACGGTCGTTGTAAATCTGTGAACATTTTGGTTTTGGTTTCTTACCAATGTATGATACTACCTTTAAATTATATATACAGTTTATGAGTCATTATTTCTAAATAGTTATGTTGCTAATGATATCTGATATCTGATATTATTCACTATCTTAATTTTATGAAAAAGTCGGACTTGCCATAAAATATTATTGTAGATGCTATACTGTTGAAAGAATCCGTCCAAGCGGCCATGCAATAACGTTCAAGAACAATATATTGTCTATAGACATAGGCATTTTATATGTTAAATCGCCATCATTATTATACACGGAATAAATCTGTGAAAAATGTTTAACCCAAACCGTTAACCGCGTCACGGAAATTATTATATACGAGTCATAAACTGCTGTAAACTGCTCATCAGCCAAAATGACCTGAAATTTATAAAATGCTTGGAGTTAGGAGGGCCTGACGCGTTTCGATCCTAGCAGGATCCTTTATCGAAGGCTAAATATCCTGCTAGGATCGAAACGCGTCAGGCCTTCCTACACGTGACTCCAAGCTTTTCGTAAATATAATATAATAAACTAGACATTGTGGTTGTGGGAACAACCACTAGGTGTTCGGTGTCTCATTTCGTACTGGAACTGTTATGAGAATGTTTGATGGAACGCATGTATGGCATATTGAAATACAATTTAACTGTATGACTGAGCAAATACTGATCATGCTGATTGCACAGTGTATTCGTACAAGTACACTGACTGATAGCGTATAGAAAATCGTGTCACCTTTAAAAAATGTAAAATTGTCCGGGCGATAACTTCCGTTTAGTTAATCACAAACAACTGAAAATTTGCAGAAATCATCGAATGCGTACGATGTAAACAATTTGCAATTTGCACTGATGTACGTCATATAGTTACCGAATAAAGAGTATTTGAATAATTACATCATGTTTCCTTTAAAAACGCATAACTTCCGGTTGAATGACGTCACAGATGTCAAACTTCACACATATGTTGAGGTGCATCAATGCTTCACACTTACCAAATTTGGCGGAAATCCGTTTTTTACTTTTGGATTACGTAATCACTGTATATCTTTAATCCACCATAGAGGGCGCTATACAGCCCGTATGACGTCATCGTTTATATTTTCTGAAAGCTTAAGACCTACTCTATCTTTTACCCCGCGAGGTTTTATGTGCCCAAATCCTTCCGTTTTCGAGTTATTTTGAGTCAAACGTCAACTTCCGGTAACACCGGAAGTGGAGGTCATTTGTACACAACATTGAATATATTAATTGTTGAGATTCATGTGGTGAGTAACATATGTCAATATCAAAATCGTAGGTCATGTGGTTCTCAAGTTATAAAGCACCAAAGTTTTTCATAAAAACGCGCGTAATTTGATACCTGATGACGTCATCATGACGTCAATCTTCTAGCCACAACTTGGCATCACTACCGAAGTTCCCACCAAGTTTCAGGTCAATATCTTGTACCTGTCACCAAGAAGTCCTGCTGACAAGTTTGAGCGGAAGGAGAAAAAAAAAAAAAAAAAAAAAAACTCGAACAATAACAATAGGTGTTCGGCTTGAACCCGAACACCTAATAAAAATGCATTCTGCCGATATAACAGGAACTTCGGTTGTATTCACGCTCATCATGGGGTCTTTAATGTTCGGAGAACTGTGGAATATTTGGTCGAATAATTCTTTAAAGGGACTTCTGCCTTTTTTTTTCAATCTGCATAAAGATCGAGGTTTCGGTATTAAAATCTCCGAACGGTCCAGACGATATTACCGATGTCGCGATGTCCCTTTAAAGTGGGAATAAGGCGACTTGAAGGGGAGAATGGAAAAGGGAAATTAAATTATTTGCCAAGAAAATGACAATAGACCCAGTGTGCATTATGAGTGCGGGGGGTGGGGGGGGGGGGGGGGGCACGTGCCCAATTAGGCAAAATGGTCAGGCGTAGTCTCCATAATAATACTAATAAAAAGCCTGCACTGTATCGATCGCCGTCATAGCCCCAAAACCGTTCACAATTGTTTTGTAATGACCAAATTGCAGAGAAATGTACAGAATTGTATTCAGGGCCTGGTTAAAAAATGTATAATTCGTACGTATACGATTTACTAATCCGTACGTACGGATTGCTTATTCGGACGCATATACGGATTACCGATTCGAACGTACGATTTACTTAATTCGTACGTACGATTTACTTATTCGTACGTACTATTTACTAACTTTGTACGTATATACGGGTTACTAATTCGTTCGGTACGGATTGCTCATTCGTACGAATGATTAACTAATTCGTACGTACGATTTACTCATTCTTATGTTTATATGGATTACTCGTAGGCCTATATAGGCACGATTTACTAAATCCGTATATACGAATTAATAGTAGGCCTATGCGTTAACTAATCCGTACGAACGAATTACAGTATGCATTGCTAATTCGTACGTACGAAGGAGTAATTTGTACGTACGAATTATAATTTTTTAACCAGGTCCTTAATAACCATAATGGGGAAAATGACAGAGACAAAATTATAGCTCGCGCATTGCAGCAGAAATCCCGATATATGGAAGGCCCCATAAATTACGCAGACCGCACGTACGTCAATGCGGAAATAGAATAGAAGAATTTGATGCATACCATTACGATGCTGATTGTGACTATTTATAAGGGCGAGTTTCTGTGGGTCGTGTGCGGGCGATTTCTACAAATTAACAGGCGATATTTTCTGATGCGGGGGCCGACAGGGGGAGAGTGCGGCCGGTGATTATGCTAAGTTCTCCCCCTCTCTACATGGGAATAAACACACCGTTGCCTCCCAGCTCTCGCTAGTCCGCGGCACCCCAGGATTCGCCCCTCTTAATCTTCACCTTCCTTACCATCATTCCACCGTCATCTAAGACTAGAATTAATCCGATATCGGCGTCTTTAAATAACAAGACGTCTGTGTCATTACAGCGCTCAGGCTTCTGCTACTTTACCATTAATTGAGTAGTGGAATGAAACCCCTCATATAGACACGTTACAAAGACGTGGCAAATCAAATGAGGATAATAAGGTATAATACATGATGGGTACAACATGTACATGAAATAACACACCTGTGAGTGTAAGCTGAATTGGACATCCGAGTCACGAGAAAAACCGACTGAATTTTTTCTTATAAAACATATGTAAAGAATAGTTTTTATCTTACCCGCCGAGATCAAAACTGTTTTCGGTCTTTGTAATACTAGTTTATGGATAAATACACCATTTCGGGCAGAAAATTTTGTCTAGCCCCCAAAAGAAATGCAACTGAAAAATAAATCTTGAAAATACTGGATTTGTTCAGTTATTAAGCGCCAATTACATAAACTAGACGCGTTGTATATGCTAAATGTGCATGTTTTTCCACCCCTTAATAAGACATATAGCAGAAGCGAGTGTTAGAAGAACCCAAAATATTGGGTCTTCTAGCCCACCCCCCCCCCCCCCAAAAAAAAAAATGCCTCTTCTACCCCCGCCCCCCCCCCTTAAAAAAAATGGCTCTAGAACCGCGCCTACTCTCGCTGCAGTCAACACCGATACTAATTTCTACGACCTCCGGAATATTTGACAAAAAAAAAAAACCGGCCATGGAAATCAATATTTAATGTCCCTCTCCTATTTATGCTCATGTTTGGTTGGGGTCATAGCTCGGCTGTAGAAAACAAGAAATAATTGTTATATACTATACGAGATAGCATAGGCAAGTTGTTCGTTGTTGATTCTGATAAGGTAGGGCCAATGTGGCCAACATAGTATTATAGTAGGCATATCTCCATCTATCTCTGAATGTGTAGGAGATATCGTGCTGTATGTATATGGATGCATGTATTGCGTCCATGCACATAATACGAGATGCATGCGCACAGAGAGTGCAGCTAGGCCTATATGCGCCATGTATAATGCTAACACTACATGTACATCGACCATGATGATAATATGCAGCCGAGATGCAGGGTCTAGTCTCTATACTGTACACACAGCTCTCTATACACACAATCATACATACAGTGCATGGCAGCCCATCAGCAATGCATGCAAGCTATTGGAACCTTATCATCTTCTCCATTTTCTTAAATATCATTCGAGTCGTATAGTCGCGTCCACGTCCGTGGTTGAAAATGCATAATAATGCACCATACTACAGACACACACTCACACAGAGCACTAAGGAAACGGGACACTCTAACCACCCCCCTCCCCAAGCAGAGCCGAGCTAGACATACTATAAAGAGAAGAAGAAGACACACTGATCATCGCACTCCCCATCATCTCAGCACAACGGGAGAACGGAAAAATTAAAGGTATAATACATGATCGGTAAAGGTCACAGAACAGCACTCATCACACTTCGTCTAATCCAACATGTACATAAAATAACACACATGTGAAAATTTTAGCTTATATAGCCTGACATCATTCTGAGTCACAAGAAAAAAACGAAAACTCTACTCAGTTTTGCTTTATAAAACAAAAAGAATGGTTTTGATCTCACCCCGAGATCAAAACTGTTTCCGTCTTTATTTGACGAATTACTTGATAATTATACACCATTTAAGACGGAAATATGTTAACGGTATGTCTCTATATACCAGCACCATCTACATACCCTGAAAGTTATACAGGAATCTGTGAATATTTCTGTTTGGGTACAATACTAATCCTGTAATTTACCTTTAAAGATATATTTACACGCATGCGAGATGAGGGATTTGGGGTTGATAGCGAGTCATCTTGGAGACGGGGCATGGCACCGTGTATCCCAGCAGTGATCCGACCGGCTCACCGCTCATTGAAGACCCATCGTCAATGACGACCGCCTCGGTGAATGTATCTCTCCCGGTTCGCCGCACTTTGACCATCATTTTTTTTTATAAGAACCCAAAGGGTTGTCTGTTTACACAAGGATTATACCTCCTACCTTTGTGTAAATATTCTTCATCATCATTCTTTTCTAATTGTTATTCCCTCTTCGCCGCGGCATCGCTGGTAAATTAAAAACTATCATTATGATAATACACAAATAGGTTTATCCATGCGGAATTGATAACGTAAAAAGGGCAGTTTTTACTCACCGTATTGAGTTAATGCAACAGTGCGTATTATTATTTTCATGCATTTGCCTACGTATATGTTTGTTTAAACTTAATGCGTCCGATTTGATTAAATATAAACACTGTGTTTGCCAGTTGTTAAAGGTAGTATCATACTTTTGTATAGCATACCCAAACAGAAATCTTCGCTGATTTACCTATAACTTACAGGGTATGAAGATGGTGATTACCGTCTTATCTTTAGAAACATACCGTTAACATTTTATGCCTGAAATGTTGTATCTAAGCTATCCAGAAAAGAGTAAAACCAGCGACCCAAATTATTTGTGATCTTTTAAAGATCAAAAATAAAAGAGAAAAGACTTCAAGGTAGTATCATACTTGGTAAGAAACCAAAACAGAAATGTTCACAGATTTACGTATAACTTTAATACAGGGTATGAAGATGGTGATGGTAGAAACACATACCGTTAACATGTTTCCGTCTGACATGGTGTATTTATCCAGAAATTAGTCAAACAACGACCGAAAATCTGTTTGATCTTTTAAAAGATCAAAAATAAAAGAAAAAAAAGAAGAAAAATACTGTGGCTATTTTTCACTGTTTTCTTAAAAAGTGGGCACCGTATGGGACTGACATTTTCACAGATGACTGTTACTGTGCCTGTTTTGATATTTTTTGCCCATAAATCTGTATTTCTTTGACAAAAACCAAAGTATGATAATACCTTTAAGAAATACCGTGGCCGTTTTTCACTATTTTCTCAAAAACTGGGCACCGTATGGGACTGGAATTTGCACAGATGACTGTTACTGTGTCTGTCTTGATATTTTTGCCCATGAATCTGTATTTCTTTGATAAAAACCAAAAGTATGACATTACCTTTAAAAGGTAAGTACAGGATTGCTAACATACCCAAACAGAAATAATCACAGATGTAAGTATAACTTTCAGGATATGACGATGGTACTGATTGAAACATATCGTTAAAAATTCTGACTTAAATGGTGTATTTATCCAGAAATTAGTAAAACAAAGACCGAGAACAGTTTTGATCTCGGGGTAAGATCAAAACCACTCTTCATGTTTTATTAGAAAAATTGAGTCGGGTTTTCGCAATTTTCTCCGTGACTCAGATGTCCGATTGAGCTCAAATTTTCACAGGTTTATTATTTCATGTACATGCTGGATCTGACAAAAATTCACGGTTCTGTGGCATTTACTAATCATGTTTTATACCTTTAAATTGCCATGTCGAATCGACAGTGATTTGTTTGTTTGTTTGTAGGTTTTTGGTCCTTTCGTTTGGTTGATATAACGAGAACGGCCCTATATTCGCTGGTCGAACCACTTTCCATCCTATAAATCATTGTTTTGAAGTTTCCATTATGTTCTGGTTATTTTCTGGAAGCCACGGTTTGTTTGTCCGTCTATTTATAGTGTCTGTCTATTTCCTGTGAGATTCGCTTGTCAGTCCCTCTATCATCTATCTGTCCGTCTGGAGACCGTACAGGGTGTCCCAGAAAAAAACCGCAACACTTTGTTTCGATAACCATTATATTAAAATTTAACTGTTTATCATTTCAAGATTTCGATATGTGATACAGCTATGTCTTGGCTATTACATGTAGAATTTGGGCAAAATTGGACTGAAATTAGGGTGAAAAAACTAAGATTGAATTACCCAAACTCAAAACCAGATTTTCATCTTTCTTCCATACACATTATGGGTGTATTGACCACTTATTCAGAAATACTGCAAATTTGTTTTTAAAGAGTACTCTTTCAATTGGTCATATTGTCGCCAATTTCAGCCCGACTTTGCTTAAATTCTACATGATGATAGCCAAGACATGGTTGTATCATAATTATAGCTGAATCTTGAAGTGGAAAACAGTTTAATATTAACATAATGCTTCCCGATACATTGTTAGTTTTTTCTGGGACACCCTGTATAACTATATGACATATTGGTGTCTAATTTCTCCCCGCTCCGTCGGTTTGTTTGTCTTGTTCGCAGATCATTGTTTGTCTTTATGTTTTGACGATGTCTATCGGATGACACGCTCTAGTTCTTCTCTCGCGTTTTCTTGTTTTCCCAACCAACCCTTCCCCTTATCTTATTTTAACGTGTCATGTTATCGTCAGCTAGGCCGATTTCACAAAACAGTAAGATCAATCTTTACTTTGAGATGTCAATATCACCATAGTGATTTGTATTTGTGACACCACACTTTTGCTTCGCAATTTAAGGTGCAGTACATGATTGTTAACCACTGGTGTTGATTTCTTGTCATGATTGGGGGGGGATGATTTGTGATTTGGTGTCCTATGCGAGGGAGCGAAACGACCGAGCGGGGGAAACTGTGGGAGGTGGGATACCCCCCTTCCAAACCAGTAACTTTTTAATGAACACAGAGTCGAAAGTCGCATTTTAGAGCCATTAAAAAAAACGATATACAGAAGAATTAAACATAGTATAAATTCACTGCGACAAAAAAAAAACACCCCCAAAACAAGTATCATGTATTGTTTCTATATACAATAAACTTGAATGCCATTCAACCTCGAAATATTGGGAGGGGGATGATAATACACGCCCTACACGCCCCCCCCCCCCCCCCCTCCACACCTCAAATATTGGGGGGATATATCCCCCATCCCCCCGGGAACGACACCCATGATATATTATACCTTTAAGATTTATTCACAATATTAGTCAAGTGCTTTGTGAAATCGACCACAGATCTCTAGCTCATATACACAGTCTTCACCGCGTACCTTAATATCTGTACACATCCTGAAACCAACATAATAACACTCTCAACAGCGTATGCATGCGCACATTTTTCTTAAACCGACGAAAATACAAGAAAACACCGTGGTGAGGTCAGGTTTGCAGTGAAATTCATACCGGAGTGCGGCATTATCATGGCGCACGCCGTGTATATATGGTGCTTCTTCTGCACCGAGTGATCCCCACTGCCGCGGCTGAACAGAGCGCCCGTATATACCGTTAGTCCCCTGTACAATCCCCCCGCACTAAAATAAACCCCGGCGAGAATTTCTAATTTCGATCGCCGTGACGACAACGTGTCTACCCGACACCTCGCCGTCGATCCATGCATTCCCCCCTCCATGAGCTGCATGCACCGTGGTACCCACCCAGGCCACTATAAAACACGGCGCCTGTGCAATGCATGCATCCCTTGATGAACATATTTTACGAGAGAGAGCTGTTCCATCATTCATCCATTTTCGTTTCTTCTAGTCAGGCAGTCTGCAAAAGAAACACACACGAGTAATAGTAATGAAAGAAAGACTGTCCCATAGCATGCTCACTATAGCGTGAATATTCCAAGTTGTGCATGATTTGAGATGATATGCCGTGCAATCCCGACGGGGGTGGGGATAGGCTCATGGACTAGTGTCTTGTTCGCCGATCTCTCCCCCCCCCCCCTCCATAATGGCTGCCCGGCCAGCCTGTACCGCCGTCATTATAATGATTGCCCATCATGAAAGAAATTAGGAGAGAGGAGAAATATAAAAAAGGGATGCGCTCTCTGAAGCCGCGGGGAGGAGAGGGGATGCAAATGCTTCTGTGTATATGGCGAGCTTGATGCAGCATCATATACCCATCTTCTTTTTGGCTGTATTTCTACGGGGCGCACGTTTACAGACCATGCCATCGTCACGGCGTACGGTGTCCTCCAGGCAACAACATGGCCGCGGAGCGTGAGTACGGCGCACAGGGCCAGGGGATGTTCATCACCGCAGCTTCTCAGTCAAGAGGGGGAAAAACTGGGGCAAGCGCCCCGGGGGCTCGCCGGCTCGCCACGGTCATAAATACAGACCGTATACCGTCTCCTCCTCGTGCTCGTACATTTTCTACTCCTCCCCCTCCCCCATAATAGCAGTTTGAACATCTTATAAACGGTCTGGAACATATGGTGACTTGCGGCGTGTGGGGTTCTTTATATGCCTCCATTAAAACGCAACCAGACGATGACATTTTGTCATTTCTTTTTTATTCCACCTTGGGGCCGATTTCATTCATAGAGCTGCTTATAGCACAAAAATTCGCTAAGCATGACATTCAGGCGCGGTTGGCTAGGGGGGGGGGGCTAGGGGGCTGTAGCCCCCCCCCCCTCCCCCCCCCCCCCAAAAAAAATGTTGTCTAGCCCCTCCAAAAAATGCAAGTGAAAAACAAAAAATCTTGAAAAAACTGGATTTAGTTATTAAGCCCCAATTACATATGAAAAGGCGTTGTGTGGGCTATAATGTGCGCATGTTTTTCGACCCCTAATAAGACATAGCAGAAGCGAGTGTTAGAAGAACCCAAAATATTCGGTCTTTTAGCCTCCCCCCCAAAAAAAAAAAAATGGCTCTTCTACCCCCCCCCTATAGAACCGCGCCTAATGACATTTCTGTCTAAATAAAAACAGGATGAACAACCACATTTCCATGTATTGTGTATCACTTTCAATTGTTCTTTGGCTGTTGTAATTCGCTGACCATGAATATCAAATGGAACTTTCAATGGTGGTTTGTTTTATTGGGCAAGCTATTTTCGTGCTAAGCTATTTTTTTGTGCTAAGCAGCCCTATGAAATTGGCCCCTGGACTCAACGCGTAAAATTCCCATTAATTGATTTTTTGCGATTATTTTGTTTTGTTTATTTTAACGCGTAAAATGGTTTTGAAATGGACGAGAAGAGGTGGTCCCATGCAATGCATGACTGTGCAAACATTATTTGTTGTTGTCCACGGTGAGTTTTTTTATGCCCTCGAGTATTTTGGCTGTGAAAACGTCTCCCTGTGGTATAACCAGATTATCTGTCCCATCGCCGGATCTCTTATAGGGCATCAGAGTCAGCGCTAGGATTATGTTAATACTAATGTTATCAAGTCACACTGGCATACATTTACCTACAGTACCTTTAAAGGTAATATCATACATTGGTTTCTATCAAAGAAATACAGATTTATGGGCAACAATATCAAGACAAATAGAGTAACAGTCATCTGTGAAAAATGTAGTCCCATACGGTGCCAACTTTTTGAGAAAACAGTGAAAAAGGCCACATTATTTCTTAAGCCTTTTCTCTTTCATTTTTGATCTTTTAAAAGATCAAAAATATTTTCGGTCGATGTTATACTAATTTCTGGATATTAAATACACCATTTCAGGTGGAACAATTTTAACGGTAGGTTTCTACCAGCACCATCTTCATACCCTGAAAGTAATATGTAAATCTGTGAACATTTTCTGTTTTGGTTCGTTACCAAAGTATGATACTACCTTATTTTGCTGCCATATGGCTCACTGGATAAAAATGGCTTACCAAAAATAAAACTATACACTGATATAATATTGGATCATAATACCTTTAACGAATGTATAATGAGGGTTCTTGCTGATTCTGCACACCCCATATGTTTTGTTACATCAGTTGTGTTAAAACATTCATGTTTTTCTTCTCTGGTAAAACACAAAAGGCCCACGATCCAGTTTCTTCGTCTTGCCAAAAAAATATCCCTTACTTCATTTCCCTCTTTGGGTCGATATAATGTTCTCTTCCCCAGCCTTCTTTACGTGTTTTTCCTCCGTGACTTTGTGCACGTTGCTTCTATTTTTCATTTCAATTACCGCCATTACGACCACCTGGTGCATGTTGATGTTCTTGTATGTAGTTGTCTCTCTCTAAAATGAGCGAAAATGTATCCCATGAATATTGGTTTCAGTGTGTGTAAACTTGAATTGTAAACTTTCAAACGTAAACGGAACAATGGTGTTCTTTCTCTTAAAGGGAGCATATAGGATTTGCAAGGCCTTTTATTGAGTTTAAGACAGAAAATGGACTCAACAGTTCGTAAACAGTGTAAACAGTCACCATGGGAAATATTGGTTCATCAGATGCTGGGTTTTTCAAGGAAATCAAGATTTAGTGTTTGGATGTTTGGAACAAATATAAAGGACACCCTCACTTGAGTTGTTTTAGTTATCCCCTTTCACTCAAGGTATGAAGACGGTGCTGGTAGAAACATACCGTTAACATATTTCCACCTGAAATGCTGTACTAATCCAGAAATCAGTAAAAGAAAGACCAAAAACGGTTTTGATCTCGGGGTAAGATCCAAACCATTCTTCATGTTTTTTAAAGAAAAATTGAGTCGGGTTTTCGCTATTTTTCGTGACTCAGATGTCCGATTGAGCTCAAATCTTCACAGGTTTATTATATCATGTACATGTTTGATCAGACAAAGTATGAGTGTTGTCATGTGACCTTAATTTACCAATCATGTATTGTACCTATGCACAGAAACACCGGCTGCCATGGCGCAACAATCATATTTTCACCGTGCGTGCGGTCAAAAAGGACAAATTGATTAAAGGTATAGTGTCATATTTTGGTAGTATACTGAAACAGAAATCTTCACAGATTTACCTATAACTTACAGGGTATAAAGATGGTGCTGGTAGAAACATACTGTTACAATTTGTCTGCCTGTAATGCTGTATTTATCCGGGAAAGAGTAAAACCAATTTGAACAATAAAAATTTTGATCAAAAATCATGCGAAAAGATTTAATACCGTGGCCGTTTTTAACTGGTTTTTTTTTTTTTCAAGAAAGTGCGCACCGTATCTAGAAATTTCACAGATGACTGTTGCTGTATCTGCCATGATATTTTTGCTCATGAATCTGTATTTCTTTGACAAAACCAAAAGTATGATATTACCTTTAAAGAGATAGTGTCATTTTACTTTGGTAAGAAGCCAAAACAGAAATGTTCACAGATTTACGTATAACTTACAGGGTATGAAGAATGATGGTGGTGATAGAAACATACCGTTAAATTATTCCGCCTGAAATGCTGTTCTTATCCAGAAAAGAGTAAAACAACGACTGAAAATATTTTTGATCTTTTAAAAGATCAAAAATAAAAGAGAAAAGACTTAAGAAATACTGTGGGGCAGATTTCCACAGATGATTGTTACTGATATCTGTCTTGATACTTTTGCCCATGAAACTGTATTGCTTTGACAAAGTATGATAATACCTTTAAAACTACAAGAATGAAATTTCTCAGATATTGTTTCATGATTTTCAGGGGTTTTCAGGGCCATTCTGTTTCATCATCAACATTTAATTTGTATATTTCTGTGACTGAAAAAAGGAACGCTTGTATTTTGCAATTTTTATAAGCACTGTTGGACTTTTGTTACGTTCCACAAGAGCGCCATCAAAAATTAGTAAGCATTTTACAAAAAAACGGGGGTCGATTTCATCAAACTCATCGTAACTTATCAATCGAAGGACTTGTGATGTAGCATTATATAGGTCCACTACGATGGGTTATCCGTTGTAAATCAAGTTACGATCGTTAGGGCTTCGTGAAATCGAGCCCATGACTGAATTTTCATGGTGCCCTGTATGTCGACCTCTGGGCCTCCATAGTGCCTATGTAGAATTCTTCAGGCCCTATAAAAACCAGCGAAGGGGAAAGCATTCACGTTGAATGAGCGGTATGCATACACTAATGGAATGTAATGAAAATTGCATTTAGCTATTGGTTTTGCAAGCATGAGCAGCATACCAGCAACATTATGAAGTCGTGTGTAAAACTGATGGGAAACCACTGTAGACTTCCTCCATTAAAATGGATTGTGTTATCAGGCGTTTTTTGTTAAAAGGTACAGTACAGGATTGGTAACGAACCAAATAACAAATGTTCACAGATTTACGTTTAACTTTCAGGGTATGAAGACTGTGCTGGTAGAAACATACCGTTCAAATATTTCAGCCTGAAATGGCGTATTTATCCAGATATTTATCAAACAAAGACCGAAAACAGTTTTGATCTCAGGTAAGATCAAAACCATTTGTTATGTTTGATAAGAAGAAATGAATTGGGTTAATTTCGCTATTTTCTTGTGACTCAGATGTCCGATTGAGATCAAATGTTCACAGGTTTATCATCTCATGTATATGTTGGATTAGACAAAGTGCGAGTGCTGTTCTGTGACATTTACCAATCATGAATTATACCTTTAATGAGTGTATAATGATAAACTCGGCCAGGAATTTGACTCGCATTTGGTGAATGTAAATTCGATAGTCTCTTCATATCGCGGCTCTATGAATGGCAGCGAGTGTGGGCCATTGTGGAATGTCATGATTCCATTTCACATGATGCAGACAAAAAAGCGAGCACATAAATGCTTCTTCTGAGTTGTCCAGTGTCACACACACCATGATGGCTAAAGATGTATTGTGGGGCTGAAACGATTGAATGCCCGGGAAACTATGACCATGGAGGAAGGAAGAGATATGCTATGTAGTTGTTAGGGGAGTCCGTTTTTTGGGGTCATTTGCCAAAGAAATGCATTCACGGGCAAACATTATCAAGACAGATACAGTTACAGTCATATGTGAAATTCCCAGTCCCATACGGTGCCAATTTTTGGAGAAAACGGTGAAAACGCCCACGGCATTTTAAAAATCTTTTCACCGTTACTTTTGATCTTCCGAAGATTAAATTGTTTGCTTTGGTCACTGGTTTTACTGTTTTCTGGATAAATAGGCTCACATAATTTCAGGCATGACATTTTTAACGGTATGTTTTACCATCACCATCTTTATACCCTGTAAGTTATAGGTAAATCTGTGAAGATTTCTGTTAGTCGGTATGCTACCAAAGTAATACCTTTAGGCCCAAGTCACCGTCCGGTTGGCGCGTTAACTATACGGCAATGCAAGAATCCCACGGGGGCTAGGCGATGTAAAACACGATCACCAGTCACCATGCACTTACCTTTACCGACCGAGCTCGGATTTGGGCCACGGGCTGGTCGGCTACTTCCAGCCTGGTCTCGCCTTTGGTCACGGTTTGGCCTTGGCAAAGTCTCGGACTTCATGACACAACCATTGTGCAAACCGCGGGATACTAGCGTGCATCACCGAGCAGTTTGCCCCGAGTATGTTTGGTCAGCAGTCCCACGGTGGATTACAGAGTGCAGCGGGTAGCTGACAATCTCCCCTTTCGAGCCAGAAGACAGAAATCTCGTCACAATTGTTTAGTTCAACTTAAAAAAGAATTATGATGGTTGACCCAAGAGCAAATCCCCCTTTCAAGCGATCAATTCTTATCAGATGAAATATCCACAGTGTACTTTGTACGAGAACATAATTCTTTCCCCTACTGAAATTGAATTAAACAGATAAGCCTGTAGGTAATGAAAACAAAAATCGTTAAAATATCAAAATTATTTTATCCAGAATTGAGATCCATTCAGTTTGAGGGTACAGTACAAGATTGGTAACATACCCAAACAGAAATGTTGACAGTTTTATACGTATAACTTTCAGGGTCATGGAGATGATGCTGGTAGAAACATACCGTTACAATATTTCCGCCTGAAATTATATTTATCCAGAAATTAGTCAAACAAAGACCGTAAACAGTAAGATCAAAACAATTCTTTATGTTCTATATAAGAAAAATGAGTTGGGTTTTCGCTATTTTCTCGTGGCTCAGATGTCCGATAGAGCTCACATTTTCACAGGTGTGTTATTATATATGTTGGATTAGACGAAGTGTGAGCGCTGTTCTGTGACCAAATACCGATCATGTATTATACATTTAATGCTTCATTCTCCCGTTGTGCTGAGATGATGGGGTGTGCGATGATAAAAAACCATTTTGTATGTTTTATATAAGAAAAATGAGTCGGGTTTTCGCTATTTTCTCGTGACTCAGATGTTCGATTGAGCTGGAACAAAAGTCTATCATTTTATGCACATGCTGGATTTACCAATCGTGTATTATATACCTTTAAAGCAAGATAAACCATTCCTCCTATACAATATCGAATATTGCAGCAGATAGACCTAGATGAAAATCTTCATTCTCGTCACAAAAAAGCTGAAGAAAGCTCAAAATATTCCCTAGCTTTCGACAGACATATCTTAATTTCCATGGTAAAGTCTCATGTTCACACTCTCGATCCGCATTATGCGTCCTGACACAATTGACATGACATAAATGATTTAGACGGCCGAGTGGGTTATATCTATCAAAACTGACACTTTTTTGGACAAATTACTTCTCGACGGTTCAATTACGTTTCAGTTTTCATCAATCCAATCCATCCGCTTCGATCTACCTTAGTCTATACCCCTAACTCTACCCGGTCCTTGCCCTTGAAGACCCGTCCATCAACGGTACACTCTGTGGTCGACGAGTCGCTGTCAACACTTCCCGAGTCGTTGAGTTCCCACCCTCGTCACAGCCGTGAAAAAATGAAATTGGGACCCCCAGAAAATTGACTGGTCCACGGCGGGGGAGGGGATCCAATTTCTGGTCAAAATGTATTAGTTGAACTCGGACTAAAGACAAATCTCTCGCCGTTATTTATTCCTTGGAATGACACAAGATTCCTTTCAGAATTTCAAAAGTCCCCCCTTATTGCTCCGCCCCTTATTACTCTAATGATGTCCGTAGAGACCCAAACAAAATAATAAACAAAAATAACAACAATGATAGATAATAATGAAAATCATAAAGCGCAAATTTTATACAAATATATTCAAAAGCAAGATTTAAAAATATGTGAATTAAACAGCTATTAAATAAAACGTACAACAGATTAGAACAGATAAAAACAGTAAGATTACAGAAAAACATTTTTTTTAAATGCTCTACGTAAAATAAAATGAGTAAGGCTTGCGGTGACACCATGTACATGTATAATACTCTTTTTGGAAGATGTGTGGTCCCGGAAAGGACCGATGAGAGTGGATTCTCGACGTTTCGACTAGTGTGCTCTAGTCGTTCTCAGCTCTCCTGATGTGATGTTTGTTTTACTGTACCTCATCTTTATTGTCATCAATTTCGTCGAGAAGTGCTGCTAAACGTTAACTTCATGTAGGATGAAGTTCACGCACGCGCACTGCAAACTAGGATAGATGCGCAGTGAGATAGATGTTACATAATTATGTAACAGTTCTTTCGGAGATTCCCCGGCCTATACTCACTTGTGATCAGCAAATATATCCACTGGCACGTGATGGTGAATTGACCAATTGGGATTCGGCTCTAGGTCATGAATATTTAAGAGGTATAGGCCTTTACGAAACTATAGGCTTGAGGCTAGGCTTGGGACTTATTTAATTACCGCCATTTGAAGCCCACAAAATGAAACGAAGGGATCGGGCCACATGATGAAGCTGGGGAAAGGCTCCAGCTTCCCCATGTATCTCAACCCCTTCATTTCATTTAGGACACAATACGGCAGTAGAAAAACAAATGCCAAGCCTAGCCTCAAGCCCCATTTCGTAAAGGCTCATAGTAAGACAATAAAATTAAAGGCTTTGGATCCTATAACTATATTACACATCGTAGAAGCCTGATCAAATTCTGGTGATTTTCTTTTTCTGATGTGCAAAAGTTACCTTTGGAATATGCCAAGTTGTATTCTGACAAAATGATATCGAGTGACTTCCACCGCGATATAGTCCTTGCTTGACACTAGCCGTATTATATTCCCCATGCCTTGGCCTATAGGCCTACAGTCTGGTAGCGTTTAGACACTCAGCATAATAATGCTACCCCGAGAAAGATCAGCTCAAGGCTTGGGTTTCAATGAATTAGCATGAAATTAGAATAATGATAACAATGATGGTAGAAAATCAAATCAAACTTTAATATGCACGTTCCTGCTATCGCGAAGCTGCTGCCAGTTTCAAGTATCCTGTCTTTAAAATATGATAATGTATGATCGGTAAAGGTCACAGAACAGCACTCACACTTTGTCTAATCCAACATACATGTGAAATAATAAACCTGTGAAAATTTGAGCTCAATTGTGTATCTGGGTCACTCGAGAAAATAGCGAAATCCCCACTCAATTTCTCTCATAAAACATAAAGAATGGTTTTGTTCTCACCCCGAAATCAAAACTGTTTCCGGCCTTTGTTTGACTAAAATATACTATTGCAGGCGGAAATATTCTAACGGTATGTTTCTATCAGCACCATGCATGTTCATACCCTGAAAGTTGTACGTAAATCTGAGAACAATTCTGTATGTTAGAGTAATGTTACCAATTCTGTACTGTACCGTTATAGATATTTTCACACTTTTTCTGACTATACGGTATATAACAGCGCTTTGAAAAGCATTGCTGCGATATGGCCCTGATATAACTGGGCCGCTAATTAGTGTTGAAAAGAGTAATTAATTAGTCAGTCTGTGGCACCACTTCAAGCGCGGTCTCAATATGCCTCCATTTACCCATTGATTCCATCATCGCAAGATGCTCTCTGATTTGCCCAACAATCTCGAAAACAAAGCCATGACGAAGTCCCGTCATCCCTTTTGTTTCAAAATAAGCCTTTGCTGGTATCCCGTTTAGCACGTGTTGTTGTTTTTCCCTTGTTGGTTATAGTATTGTCCTATTTTGGCTTCTCTGGACCGTCCAGAAGTATAGCAGCAGTGCCTTTTTGCCGCGGTTGATACAGCGTGTCCCCAGCGCCTAGTTGCGCCGGGCCGAGAGGACCAAACGCCCCATGACGGACCGCGTGGGCATCGGCAGCGGAACATTGACACACGGACCGATATGGCATCTCCCATGCGTGCCGGCCGTAAATCACACAGCAACAGCCAGCAACGATTTAGGTTCGGTTCTCTCTGCATGCTAAAAAAAACAACAACCCCATGCACAAAACAACTCAAATGATGGGAAAATGGCTATTATTTGGTTCTGCCTCATTTAAAGGTAAATATCATACTTTGTCAAAGAAATGCAGATTCATGGGCACAAATATCAAGAAAGATACAGTAAAAGTAATCTGTGAAAATTTCAGTCCCATACGATGCCCACTTTTTGAGAAAACAGTGAAAAACGGCCACAGTATTTCTTAAAGTCTTTTCTCTTTTATTTTTGATCTTTTAAAAGATCAAAAAGATTTTCGGTCGTTGATTTGCAAATTTCTGGATAAATTCACCACATTTCAGGCGGACAAATGTTAACGGTATGTTTCTATCTTCATACCCTGTAAGTTATAGGTAAATCTGTGAACATTTCTGTTTTGGATTCTACACCTTTCAAGTTAACATCATCATTTGGTTTGTCAAAGAAATGCAGATTCATGGGCAACAAATATCAAGGAAGATACAGCAACAGTCATCTGTGAAATGTTCAGTCCCAAAAGTTCCCGCTTTTTAAGAAAACAATGAAAAACGCCCATCATATTAATTTAAAAGAAATGTTTTCAACGTTATTTTTGATCTTCAAAAGATCAAAATTGTTTTTGGTCATTGGTTTTACTCTTTTCTGGATAAATACAGCATTTCAGGCAGGACATTTTTAACTTCGGTATGTTTCTACCATCACCATCTTTATACCCTGTAAGTTATAGGCAAATAATGTGGCGATTTCTGTTTCGGTATGCTTCCAAAGTATGATAGTACCGGGAAAGAGTTCGAAAATAAAAAAAACACCACCAATGTTTTTTGCTGTTGAAAACTTAGGCCTATACGGCACAACAAATATTACGGTATCTTCTTTTGAAATATCGAGTCTTCGTTTGCTTGTAGGCATTTCTGACAAAACAATTTCGACCCAAATTAACATTAAAAAAGATTATAGGTTTCATTATGAGTAGAAGCGAAATGGCTGTTAGAACAGAACGATTTTGACTTTTCGTTCTCGAGTGACTCGATTTATAGATTGAAATGTTTCGTTGAAATATTGGTGTAATATTGCGGAATATAAAGCTATTTTCTGACATTTTACTGATCACGGGCAAAGCTTCTGAAAGTGAAATGAAAAAAGTACATCAGGGTATAGCGTCTCCCTTTCGTTTAATTGAAAGATATTGACATATTATTGCAAAATGTTCATCATTATTTAATTTGCAAATTTCTTAACTTGCACGCTGTCTTCTGGTCATTTAGCCTTCGATAAAGATCCTGCTAGGATTGAAAACGCATCGGGGCAGATTTCACTAACGCATTTCGATCATCGCTAAAGCCCAAATCCATCGCTAAACGGAAAATTCCCACGCAAAGTAGAGATCAATTTACCATTTAGCGATGTATTTCATATTAGCGATGATCGCAAAGCGTTAGTGAAATCGTCCCCAGGCCCTCCTAACCCCAAGCATTAATGTTTATGAATTTCAGGTCATTATTTTTGGCTAATTTTTATATCTTTCCAAGATCAAAATATTATCGACACCCATGGAACATTACACATGTGGTTTGTTACCTATGTTGTATAATTATTCCCTTATACAGAAAGTAATTGTAGATAATAAGCGACGTCGAACTTACAGGCTTTGATGCACGAATGTAAGGAAAGTAAAACAGAAGGGAAACGGTATAAAATCAAGACTCATATTTCAACATTGATTGCCAAGTTTGAATTACATGAGCATTGTTCAGATAAAAATAGCAACGCGTTGCCTTAGCAATTACGGCTCGCGATGTCACCGAGTGTATTACGCATGTGTTTGAATCTTCATAATATTTGAAATTATTTCCAATCTAGTTTTGAACAGTCTTTATATTGCCAATTTAATCATGTAAGTGGCCCTGGTGCCATTGGCCTGTACGTCTAGGCCACAATTTCTGTGATTTATCTCGTCCAAATCCTCTAACAATTGTCTCAGGTTTCCACAGACAGAACAGTTAGGTAAATGTGGGAAACATCACATACAGGTAGGCACATTGTGTGGTATAAAATACAGGGTGTCCCAGAAAAAACGCAACACTGTGTCGGGACCCATTATGTTAAAATTAAACTGTTTATCACTTCAAGATTCATATATCTGATACAACCATGTCTTTGCTATCACCATGTAGATGTTTAAGCAAAATCGAGCTGAAATTTGCGAAAATATGACCAATTGAAAGATTACTCACTCAAAGTGATCAATACGCACATAATGTGTATGAAAGAAAGATGAAAATCGGGTTTTGAGGTTGGGTAATTCTGTCTTAGTTTTTTCACTCAATTTTTGACAAATTTTGCTCAAATTCTACATGGTGATATATCCAAGAAATAGCTGTATCACATATCTGAATCTTGAAGTGATAAACAGTTTAACTTTCATATAATAGTTCTCGACACAAGTGATGCGTTTTTGGGGGACAACCTGTATAACCGTGTTGATGATTACTTTGTGATTGCAGATGAATAATAATATATAAATGCTTAAAGTTAGTAGCAGTGGTGTATCTATAGGGAAAACGGCGACCGGGGCAAGCACTAAAATTGCGCCCCTAACTTAAGATGGCAATGAACAAAAAATATCAGACAATTTGAAATTGATTTTTTTCTTTCTTTGTTCAAACTACATCGGATTACACAAGATCTTCCCTTTCTTGCCTTTGCCTTTTTCGCGCCTCCAGTCAAAATTGGCGCCCGGGGCACGTGCCCCTGTTGCCCCATTCACCCCAGTTAGGGCACTGGTTAGGAGGGCCTGACGCGTTCCGATCCTATCGGGATCTTTTTTAGCCTTTGAGAAAGATCCTGCTAGGATCGAAACGCTTATTTTTGTAGACTCAGATGTGATGTCCGATTGAGCTAAAATGTTCACAGGTTTATCATGTCATTTACATGCTGGATCAGACAAAGTGGGAGTGCTATTTTGTGACCTTTACCAATCATGTAACAAAGCTTTTAAAGGCAATACTTTGGTAAGGTCCATTTCTTTCATTAGACTATCTTTCCTTTACCCAACTGAACAGCAGGGAGACGTTTTCTGGAAGTATTATCTCAGTATGCAGTCAAAAGCATGGTAAAAAGCTCGAGTACCAATTTTTTTTCTGCTATGAGCAGAAAATAATAATCTTCACTCCCTTGCCGTTCTCCTTGCTCCCGAAAGAAGGACACTGAAGAACAAATAACCCCAGACCGACCTTCATTATACCGAGCCCTCTCACTAATGGTAAAATAGCATCATCGCCGGAAAAGAGACAACAACAGTTCCCAGGATTGTTACGAGCGAAACGTAAAACCCTTTGTTATCAAGTCGGTCGTGGTAGGTCTTTTTTCCCCTTTGTTTATGAAAGGATGATGGGTTTCTGAGATAACCTTAACTGAATACAGAATGAACCAAAAATAGTGTTCTTTTTTTTTCTCTTTATTTTAACCCAGGCCACGCGAGACCAATAACGCCACACGTGACCGCCCCAGTACAATCGGTCGTCCCAATTCCTAGTGCATATCTTTATCATTGTTGGTCAAAATTTTGACTAAAATTTTAACTGTTTTTTGTATTATTATGTGTGTGTATTATAACTGCGCCTAGATGCTGGGTAGACTGTAGCTATAGAACGATATCTTTCTCATTGGTTGTTCCTCTCAGAAGAAAAATAATAATAATACATCAGCTCATTGTCTGTGTGGTTATTATTATTTTTTCTGTATTCATCTGATTCACCGAGCCTCAATCAAAACACTCGGCCGTCTTCTCTGCGTTCTGGACGGCGTAAAGAACTGCATTGTGACACGGTCGCCCGTGTCTCTGGCATGTGTAAAAAAAACCTTGTCTTGGAAAACCAAACGACATTTTCTAATTGAATTTCCAGCACTGAGACGCGGAACGACGGCAAAATGTTTGACGAGGAAGAATCATGTTTCACGATAATTTTGCTTTCTGTTTGCCTTTTGTTTTTTCACTTGCCTGACGGACAATAACTTATAGCAATTTATGAACAATCGTTATAAAAACAGGGCTTTCTTGTATAGCTTTGTATACTCAGTTCATAATGATCTATGCATGTCTTTTGTGCAATTGAAAGGAAATTTACTTTTGTCGTCATTAATGCAGAGTTGTCTGTTAGTATAATGATTCATACATAGACATTGACCATACAGCTTGGACGCTGTCCTTTGTCAAACCGTGCACAAATGTCTATGAGTGCACATTTTGGCTAAAATGAGAAGACAAAACGGAATGTGGAACAAAACTACTGTGTGCGTTTTTCACTGTTTTCTCAAAAAGTGGGCACTGTATGGGACTGAAATTTTCACAGATTACTGTTACTGTATCTTCCTTGATATTTTTGCTCAAGAATCTGCAGTTTGATGAAAACCAGAGAAAAATATATACCTTTAACGGTACACTACTTTTGTAGCATATACCAAAAATAAATCGTCACAGATTTACCTACTACTTTACAGGTTGACAAATCGTGATTTTAGAAACATATACCGTTAATTTAAATTTGTCTTCCTGAAATGCTGTTTTTTTTTCAGAAAAAGAGTACAACCAAAGACAGAAAACAGTTTTGATCCCGGGGTGAGATTAAAACTCAAAAAGTGGGCACTATTATGGGACTGGAAATTTCACAGATGACTGTTACTGTATATTTCTTTATATTTTTGCCCATGAATCTGCATTTCTTAGACAGAAGCAAATTGTACGAAGTTACTTTTAAAATCATCGAATCAAACAGCTATTATGAAATTGGCAACTGGGCGGAGAATATTATGTGACGTACATTGCTTATAATTACAAAGGTTTAAATATATAACGCAGAATTGCCCGAGCAGTCCCCACTGGTTAAAGGGATGGTACATAATTGGTAAGACCAAAAAAACTTCATGATCACAGATTCACATAAAACCTACACAGTATAATGGTGATGATAGGAGAAAATATCCCGTGAAATGTTTTTGTCTGAAATACCATTTTGTTGAGAAATAAATGAAAATATTTTCCGATTGGAATAAATCGCTTCGAAGCGTTTTATTCATTCGTTGAAATGTGTACAGTTCTCTGTACACGGGTTTTCAGTATTTTCTCGTGACCCTGATGGCTGATTGACCTCAAACTTCTACAGGGTTGTCAGTTAAGGTATATGATGGATTACATAATGTGCTTTCACTGTCAGCAACGGTTTTGTCGCAAGAACCAGTTCTGTACCATCCCTTTAAAGGTTCTTTCATACTTTGGTAGCATACCGAAACAGAAATCTTCACACAGATTTAGCTATAACTTACAGGGTATAAAGATGGTGCTGGTAAATCATACCGTTAATTGTTTTCTGCCTGAAATGCTGTATTTATCCAGAAAACAATCAAATCAATTACCAAAAATAATTTTGATCTTTTAACGATAAAGGAGTAAAGATTTAGTTTTTGTTTAACTGATGGTGTTTTCCACTGTTTTTCTCAAGACGTGGGCACCGTATGGGACTGAAAATTTCAAACATGACTGTTACTGTATCTGTCTTGATATTTTTGCCCATGAAAATGTATTTCTTTGATAAAAACCAAAGTATGATACAACCTTAAAACGGTGTGCTTACATTTTGAACGCATGATTTTGTGAATGAAAACATGCAAACTGCAATTGTATACTGACCACTCGGCGCGTGGTCAGAATTTATTTGATTATACTCGTGCGCTTATGGGTTTTTACCCACAATTTTAACAGTAAGTGTTCCAGTTTCTACCAAATTATATGGGTCAATTTAATTACCCTGATTTTTCTTTTTGTTATACGGCCATTATTGTGTGTCGCCAAGGCTAATATAATATACAAGATTATTACCAAGCAATTGTATTGCGTCACCTTGACACGGGTAGAGAGACAAAAAACGCCGCCTCGATGTTACGACTGACCGCATCTGACTGATTACACTAATGACCGTGTCGCCCCCCGTGGATCGGCTCTAAAGGACCCACCAGACCAGACCAATGCACGGCACTTCTCGTTCATAATGGTCACTCTAGTCTCATTACGGTCTACTGAATGATGTGAATGGGGGTAGAGGGAAGTGGCCGCCGGTCACTGCCAGAGTAGGGTGCCGGGCCGGGATGAGGCCCGTCATACCCCCGGGCCGTAAGACGGACGGACTGGACACTAGGTCCTTCGAAAACTACCATATACAACTTTTGGGCATGTATTTTTGCTGTTCAAGGTAGTATCATACTTTGGTAGCATACCGAAACAGAAATCTCTACAGATTTACCTATATAGCTTACAGGGTATAAAGATGGTGATGGTAGAAACATATCGTTCAAGTTTGTCTGCCTGAAATGCTGTATTTATTCAGAAAAGAGTAAAACCAATGACCAAAAACAATTTTTGGTTATCAAAAATAACGACGAAATGATAACAAATACCGTGGGCGTTTTCCACTGTTTTTTTTTTGCCCATGAATCTGCATTTTTTTGACAAAACCCAAAGGTATACGATATACCTTTAATGCCTTTTCTCGTTCTGTGTCTACTTGGTGAGCCATAGCCACTAATCCTGTATCACATCGATTTCACTTACTGTAAAATGAATGCGTGAAATGGGTCCGGAGCCCAAGCCGATGGTTCAAAAGGGGCTATGGCCATCTTTGTTCCTAAGCAACTGTCTCTGGTGGTACTGCATATACTAAGGGCCTTTACGAAATCAGGCTTTCGGTGCATGAGTGCAGCTATAGGCTTGGGATTTACTTCGGCTACCCGCCATTTTGTGTCCTAAATGAAATGAAGGGCTTGATATACAACCCCATGTACATGGCAAAGCTAGAGCCTTTCTTCGGCTTCGTCACTGTAGCCCAGGCCATTAGTTCCGTTTTGGGGGCCTCAAATGGTGATGGTAGCGAAATAAGTTCCAAGCCTTGTCTCAAGCCTTGGGTCGATTTCACGAAGCCCTACGATCGATCGTAACTCGACTTACGAAGTATAGCCCATCTTATCCTAAGTAGAGCTGCAATGTATCATACGTCCTATACGATTGATATAGTAAGTTACGTAGTTTGGTGAAATCGACCACAGGGCTCGATTTCACAAAGCCCTACGATAAATCGTATCTCCAGTTACGAAGGATAACCCATCTTATCCTTCGTAGGGCTGCCATGCATTATTGTTAAGTCCTGCGATTGATTGTTAGTTACGATAAGTTTGGTGAAATCGACCCCTTGTTTCAAACAGCCATTGTCAAGATCCTTGTGGTAGAGAAAGATAAAAGGACAGGTTTCCAGTCTTATTCCACATGCTGTACAGTTTTGTGTATTTTTTGGGGAAACGCGACCACTGAACGAAACAACCTTCTGTTTTCGCTTTGGGGCTTTTTACCATGACATTGCCATAGCAACCAGCGTGACCCGCTTCTGGGTGACACCGTCACCCTGAGATAAAGACAGGCACAATGATTAAAGTGCGGTTCAGGCTCAGGCTCAGGCTCAGGCTCAGACTCCAGCTCTGTCATCCATAACTTGCTGAAAATATAGACCTAGGTTGTGATTTTTCAACAGAAGCTGAAGCTATGTTTTCCTTTTCAAACCAGAGAATCTGCTTCCGAACCGCAGGCAAAAGCCTCTATCGACACAATCGACAACATATTGAGAGCTTTCTCTGTCTTCACCAAAGTCATCGTAACTTACTATGGGCGTTTACGAAACAGAGGCTCAGCTACGATGTTTCAGCTTCACATCCTATAATTTTCAGCACATGGATGTCAGTGCTGGAGCCTGAGCCTGAGCCTGAGCCTGAGCCTGAGCCTGAGCCTGAGCCTGAGCCTGAGCCTGAGCCTGAGCCTGAGCCTGAGCCTGAGCCTGAGCCTGAGCCTGAGCCTGAGCCTGAGCCTGAGCCTGAGCCTGAGTCTGAGCCTGAGCCTGAGGCAGAGGCTGATCCTGAGCCTGAGCCTGAGCCTGAGCCTGAGCCTGAGCCTGAGCCTGAGCCTGAGCCTGAGCCTGAGCCTGAGCCTGAGCCTGAGCCTGAGCCTGAGCCTGAGGCAGAGGCAGAGGCTGATCCTGAGGCTGAGGCTGAGCCTGAGGCTTAGCATGAGTCTGAGCCTGAGCATGAGTCTGAGCCTGAGCATGAGTCTGAGTATGACACTGATCCTCCGTTTCGTAAACTCCCTATGGGACGAGGTGGTGAAAAATTTGACAATGGAAATGTGCATTAAGGCGAGTACTAGTAGGCTTTCCCGTAGGAGGGGCGTGCACTCACTGGAAAATCCAGGGGCTGCTGTTTTAATTGTTCATCATTATTACCGTGACCGGATTCCTCCACATCTCTGCTGACTACGAAAGAAAAAGAGGTTAATACACTGAGTAATAAACTGCTGTAAACTGCTCATCAGCCAAAATAATGACCTGAATGTTTTATTAATGCTTAGAGTTAAGGATCTAAGCAGGATCCTGCTAGGATCGAAACGCGTCAGGCCCTCCTAACTCCAAGCAAAGAAAACGAGGTTAATTTTCGCGCCCTTTTCCCAATGAACTCAATCACCGCGTGTCCATCAGGTCCCCTTGCAAACAGCACTCACTTTGTGTCAATACTGATATTGTTACGCACAGCCCAGATCTATAGACTATGTGTATGTATGTCAATATTAGAGGAACATTCGCTATCGGTATAATAACGTAAATCGCTAGAAATACCAAATACAAAGGTTTATGTAGGCAGCACGCGGCTAGACGCGGCTGTAAGAGTGTACATTGTACATGAATACATCCAAACAGCATGCTGTACATGTACAGTACATAGTGGCCCTTTGATTGTGCATGCCGCCATGCCCACACTCCATCGTGCACGAGATTTGCTACACAGCTACACCAGAGCTGCCCTGAAACCAGTCTGTATGCGATAGTTTCTTGGGCCATTTTCCAAACCCCGGTTTCGGCTCAGGCTCCGGCTTCGTCTCTGTCATCCCGTTTACTGAAAATGTAGATTGTGGTTTTTCCATTGAAGCTAAATATGTTTTCCTTTTCAAACCAGAGAAATCTACTTCAGAACCGCAGCCAAAAGCTTTTTTATACCCGTTATTTTAGAATGGATTCACGAAATTGAACCTGAGCCGGAGCCAGAGCCGGAGCCTGAGCCGGAGCCTGAGCCGGAACAGAGGTTTGGAGAAGGGCCTTGGCTGCCTAGGCGTATACTAGGCTGGGGTATATAGGAGAGACCGCGCGAGAGAGACTAGCGGCCTAACGTCATGCAGTGCTATCGTGGTTGTCGCACTCTGGTTGTAGTGGTAGTAAGGCGAGGCATCGTACGTATACGGTGGACCCTGCCATCGAGTGAGACGACCCACTGGCTTTGCCCTGGCCAGGCCGGGCCATGGGGGCCGGTGGAGCGGGCTGTCGGTCTCTCATCTCCCATGGTGCCGGTGACTCACTCCGCGCTACCGACTCGTCATCTCCGATGACTGCATATGAACATTATAGGACTGCTACATTTTTTTTTACCACCTAAATTTGGTCACCGGGAAAGGCTGGTTTCTTGATCGGCATAAATATGTCAGATTCGGCAAGGCAATAAATGATCATGTATCACTGAAAAACTAAATTATAATAATAGGTCATTATTATCTCAATGCAGGGATTTATGGATACTGTGTTCACAAAAGACTATGTGCCTCAGACATAAATTTTAATTTTGACCCTATTCTTAAAGGGATGGTACCATTAGTACGGAACTGGTTTTTGCGACAAACCCGTTGCTGACAGTGAAAGCACATTATGTAATCCATCATATACCTTAACTGACAAACCTGTAGAGTTTGAGGTCAATCAGCCATCTGGGTCACGAGAAAATTGTGAAAACCCGTTCACACATTTCAACGAATGAATAACGCTTCGAAGCGATTTATTCCAATCGGAAAAAAGTTTCATTTATTTCTCAACGAATATGGCATTTCAGACAAAAACATTTTATGGGATGTTTTCTGCTATCATCACCAAGTTTTATGTGAATCTGTGATCTTGAACGGTGGTTTTTCTCTTACCAATTCTGTACCATCCCTTTAAAACCTTCTAAATTTCAGAGAGACCGCCGGGGTTTTGCAACCCCCGTGAACAGAATTGCAACGGTATACCATTCTTTCGTAGAATGTGGGGCATGTTAATATTTCCCTATTCCTCGATAAAGCTGGGATTCATTTTTACGCAACTGTTTGCCGTTGTGCTTGTAATACCTAATAACAATTTTACCTCTAATTGGTTCCAAAGGGAGACATTCCCATATCGTGCACAAACTTTACTTACCTATTTCTTAACTTGGCCTCCAAACCAATGAACTTGAAATTTACATGTTCATACTGAGAGCATTCTCTGTCGTTATGGGGTTGATTTCACCAAACTCATCGTAACTTAATATCAATCGTAGGACCTTTAATACAATTGCAGCCCACGTAGGATAGGTCCCCTACGATTGGTTATTCTTCGTAAATCGAGTTACGACCGCTCGCATGGTTTCGTGGAATCGATCCCAGGGCCTCAATTTATTATTCGCCCCATTCTGTTACTGCAGTCAAAATGAACGGTACTATAGATATTGCAAACACATGTTCACATAACATGGTTTCAGGATATTGACAACGAAGTCATAAACCTATACACAGGCTAAAGGTAATAATACTTTTCTTTTTGTCAAAGACTGAATACAGGTTTATGGGCAAAAATATCAAGACAGATACAATAACAGTCATCTGTCCCATTCAGTCCCACGGTGCACACTTGTTGAGAAAACAGTAAAATACGACCCAACCTCATAACCCGATTATCATCTTATCTTTCATACGCATTACAATGCGTGTTATCCACATTATCCTGATCATGCAAATCGAATTCTGGAATACTGAACATTTGTTTTTAAAGAGTACTATTTCAATCAGTCATATTTTTGCCAAAAGCTTAGCCCGATTTGGCTTAAATTCTACATGGTGATAGCCAAGATATGGGTTTATCATCAACAGTTTAATTTTAACATAATGGTTACCGAAACAAAGTGTTGCGTCTTTTTTTTATTTTTTGGGGGGGTGTGCACTCTGTATAAACAGGGTGTCCCAGAAAAAAACGCACCATTTTGTCGGGACCCATTATGTTAAAGTTAAACTGTTTATCACTTCAAGATTTAGATATGTGATACAGCCATGTCTTGGCTATCGACATGTAGAATTTAAGCAAAATCGGGCTGCAATTGGCGAAAATTATGACCAATTGAAAGAGTTTGAACAAATTTGCAAGGATAACACGCATAGTGGTCAATACGCACATAATGTCTATGAAAGAAAGATGACATTCGCGTTTTGAGGTTG
The DNA here is from genome assembly GCA_963971285.1 of Astropecten irregularis. Classification (NCBI taxonomy): domain Eukaryota; kingdom Metazoa; phylum Echinodermata; class Asteroidea; order Paxillosida; family Astropectinidae; genus Astropecten; species Astropecten irregularis. The sequence goes on from OZ020248.1 coordinate 10,731,772, forward strand.
GGTAATTTAGTTTTAGTTTTTTTAAACTCAATTTTAGCCCAATTTTGCTCAACTTCTACATGGTGATAGCCAAGATATAGCTGTATTACATATCTGAATCTTGAAGTGATAAACAGTTTCATTTTCATTTAATAGTTCTTGACACAAGTGTTGCGTTTTTGAAAACCATAGTCACATGTTGACTTAAAGGTAATATCATACTTTGGTTTCTGTCAAAGAAATGCAGATTCATGGGCAAAAATATCAAGACAGATAAAGTAACAGTCATCTGTGAACATTTCAGTCCCATGCCCACATTTCCTCTTTACTCTGTCAGTTTTGATCTTTAGAAGATCAAAACATTTTGGTCACTGGTTTTACTCTTTTCTGGATAAATACAGCATTTCAGGCAGAAAAATCTTAACGGTATGTTTTTACCATCGCTATCTTTATACCCTGTGAGTTATAGGTTAATCTATGAAGATTTCTGTTTCAGTATGCTACCTAAGTATGACACTACCTTTAAATCAGAATGGACCAAAGACATTGTTGTGGAGTTTTGGATCCGAATGCCTGTTCTATTATCAAGTTTATCTCATACATTTTTTTACTGAAAGGTTCCATTGCGAAATGCTGGCACCCAGACTGAATAAAAAATGGCATTTGAAAGGCTGGAGAGAAATCGCGACAATCGGTTTCGGTGTTAACAACAAGAAATAAACACAATGTGCAACATTTTCATAGTCTTTTTTTTTGTAAATAATGATTTATGCGGTGACAAAATGACTTGAATGGGATGTTCTGTTCCCCAAAACTAACCCGACAGTTCCTGTATGTTAAACTACATTTTAAGAAAAAAAATTTCTCTCCCTATTATGCCAGGATTCTTCAAACTATAATACTAGGGCCAATGGGAGACTTTTGGAGAGTCGGTCTTGAGTCAACAGCGCACGCGCACGCACGCGCAATACAACGCGCGCATGCTCACAATTGCGCAAGCATGGTTTGCGCGTGCGTTGTTGACTCAAGACCGACTCTCCAAAAGTCTCCAATTTCACGTCTATGCTTGTATTATACAGTTAACACATAATTGGTATAAGGTAATTGAACAACACTCAAACTGTGTCTAATCTATACTTGTATACGAAATGATAAGTCTGTGATATTTTGAACTCAATCGGACATCTGAGTCAAGAGAAAATAGCCAAAACGAATTTCTCGTATAAAACATAATGAATGGTTTGGATCTTACCCCGAGATCAAAGCTGTTTGCGGTCGTTGTTTTACTAATTTCTGGATAAATACAGCATTTCAGGCGGAACTATTTTAACGGTATATTTCTACCACCACCATCTTCATACCCTGAAAGTTATATGTAAATCTGTGAACATTCCTTTTTGTATATATGTTACCAATTCTGTATACTTAACCTTTCAAGACAACTGGATGACAAAGCCAAGGCCTGTAGCCATGCACTCAAACTTGTGGAAAAATAAGAGGAGCATAATTATTTTGAAACAGGCATGGAAAGGATTCTACTTGACTCGTCCGCAGTTTCTGGTGATTCCATTTGGGCCAAAATTGACACTTTTAGGATGAAAACGAGAACTGAGAATTAAGCAAACAGACTCCGTGATAGACATGGTTAGGGATAGGAATAAGAAGGGGCGTATAGGCTGGATGGCAGGGCAGTGTCGTAAGCACGGGTGGTGCTGCGCCGGAATTATAGCGAGACATTTTCGCAGCTCAGTAATAATGTGAAGAAGTGGACTATCATGTGTAGGTCATTATAAGAAATGATTCTATGTCTTGAACATTGAACGCGTCAGGCCCTCCTAACTTTAAGCATTTGATATATTTCAGGTCATTTTGGCTGATGAGCAGTTTGCAGCAGTTTATTACTTGTCCTGTACATTTTGCAAGTTGAAGTGAGTTAATTGTTCAGAGTCTGGATGGCCTGACGTTTCGAAGCAGTGCAATCAAACCGAGGCTTGGATTCACAAAATAGTCTGGTACCCGTTTCCTGTTTGAAATTGGTGTTACATTTTCCTTAGGTATACAAGGAATCAGGTGAAAAAGTGGATTCACCATGAATATAAGGCATTATCAGTTGACCGACGGTCCTGGTGAATCCTTGAGAAATTTCTCAAGCATGTGAACAACTCGCCAGCCTTGCGATTGTTTTTAGCATTGCATGAAAATGCATTGAGGTTGCCGTCTCCCCAGGTTTCTTATATCCAATTGGGAATGCCTATAGGCCCATGTTAGGATCTTTCCACAGGAATGTTCATTCTAGTACTATTGACTATTGTTTTTTTTCAGAAACAGGCGAAATATGATGTAGACTAAAAGATGAGTTGTGCTTAAAGGTAGTATCATACTTTGGTATATAAGAAACCACAACAGAAATGTTCACAGATTTACGTATAACTTTCAGGGTATGAAGATGGTGCTGGTAGAAACCTACCGTTTAAATTTTCCGCCTGAAATGGTGTATTTATCCAGAAATTAGCAAAACAACGACCGAAAATCTTTTCTTTTAAAAGTTCAAAAAAAAAAGAGAAAAGACTTAAAAAATACTGTGGCCGCGTTTTTCACGATTTTCTCAAAAAAGTGGATAGGGCCTACCGTGTGGGACTGAAATTTTTACAGATGACTGTGACTGTATCTTCTTGATATTTTTGACCATGAATCTTCTTTGACAAAAACCATGTGCATAGTATGAAATGTTTCGTGCAGTCTCATTCGTATTTATTAATAATGATAACAACCGTGGATGGGTATTTATAAGGAGACATTTCCATATGGTCGTAAGCAACCTTAAATTACCTATTTCTAAACATCCTCCAAACCAATGAACTTCAAATTGACATACATGCATGTGTGAGCATTCCCTGTTTTCTATTGAAATATGGACAATAAAAATGTAACTTTAAAAGGTAGCTGATACCTTAGGGAGACATCGTAGTGTCTCCTTAAAGGTAATATACTGTGTTTTGTATCAAATAAATACAGATTCATGGGCAAAAATATCAAGACACATACAGTGACAGTCATCTGTGAAAATTTCAGTCTCATACGGTGCCCACTTTTTGAGAAAACAGTGAAAAACAGCCACAGTATTTCGTAAGCCTTTTATTTTTGATCTTTTTGATCAAAGATTTCTGGTCGTTGTTTGACTAATTTCTGGATAAATACACCATTTCAGATGGAAAAAGTTTAACGGTATGTTTCTTCCAGCACCATCTTCATACCCTGTAAGTTATACGTAAATGAAAATCCGTGAACATTTCTGTTTTGGTTTCTTACCAAAATATGATACTACCTTTAATTCCCGATCGTCTCTGAAATGATTACTTTCAGATGGTAACGTGTCTCTTTAATGCCCTATTTGAAATAAATGGTTGTTCGTCATCGAAGTCCATGTTTCTTTTCAAAAAAATGTGAGGGGCGGCAATCTCACCATCATAGCCCATATCTACCATGGAGGTAGACTGATAGATCATGTATCTAGGCCTACTAACCCCTGCACAAAACACAGCTACTGCTGTACTGTACAGTACCACTATAGGGCCGCCGTATAGTGGGTATAACTTTCTTAATTTGCAAGTAATTATCATGTAGCATAGTCATTATATCCTCGTCATACTGTTTAATGTCATTGCGTTACATGCCCAACCTAGCCATGCCAGCAAGGCGTCTGGCTATATATATGCTTGTAGCTAAAATGCACTAAAAACCAACGCCACCGGTGTACGAGTTCCATTCCTATCCACCGAGCACGGAAGGCTCACCTCTGCCGGCCAAACAAACAAAATCACCGCATATGCATGCATCGGTTAGCCGCTGCACACCATACCGACCTACACCGGGGCCTCTCTATTAGAATTAACGCCGTCGGCAACCCTAGACACAAGCCTGCAATGCAAAAAGCAGGCACAAGCGCCCTACTTAGCTAGCTATATACATCAACGACCATATTCAATTTGTTCTATCCCTGTGTGTGCTTGGCTTCAGTCAGGAAAAAAATAATAATAATGGAGTGGTTTTCTTTTTATGACATCGATTAGAATTTAACAACGCCCGGCGCGCAGCAATAATACGCGAAAATATGTAATACACTATATGCATGGCGTAAAGCATGATAATTACTAGGGGAGGGGGAGGGGGAGGGGGGGGGGGGGGGGGTAGCTTGGCTCCCCTTTTCTGTATAGCTCATTCAAGGCGCATAGCCCAACCGCCTAATATACCATTAATATACCCACACACATGCCACGTCAGACCAGTTAAGTGTGCCGTGTCGGTATAATGTAGGCCCTATAATAATCAACCCCCTGGACGAAGCTCCATTCATTTTAATTCCGAAAATTTATGCACCGGAGTTCTCCTGATAAATTAAGCGTTATGAAATCATTGCTCTGGACCGTACCTTGTATTGTCTGCGATATCAATATGAAAAAAAAATTGATGATTAAAGTCTTTCTTTTTTTCACTCTCCACTTTCTGTATCATGCGGTGATTATTAAATTCTCGAGGATTCGCCGTTAAATGTGAAGCGACACTTATACTGGGGCTTGTGTTTCTCATGATGAATACGTTGATATATGAAAAGGCACTGATGTAGCAATGATATTCAGGACTGGGGAGGTTATTAAAAACTGTATCCAGTTTTGATATAGAATGCAGAATATAGTATACTTTGTACAAAATGCAAATAGCCCAGTAAAATAAAAACCAATTGACCGGCACAAATCAAATATTAAAGGTAGTATCATACATTGGTTTTTGTCAAAGAAGTATAGATTCATGGGCAAAAATATCAAGGAAGATACAGTAACAGTCATCTGTGAAAATGTCAGTCCCATACGGTACCCACTTTTTAAGAAAACAGTATAAAAAGGCCATATAGTATTTTTGTAGTTTTTTCTCTTTTATTTCTGATCTTTAAAAGATCAGAAATAATTTTGGTCACTGGTTTTTACTCTTTTCTGGATAAATACAGCATTTCAGGCAGAAACATTTAAACGGTATGTTTCTACCATCACCATCTTTATACCCTGTAAGTTCAAGGTAATATCTATGAAGATTTCTGTTTCGGTATGCTACCAAAGTATGATTATTAGATAAACAAAAAAACATTGGGTGCGAAAGTTCATAGAATGAAATCAGAAATGCGAGTTAAACAACATTTGATTCTACTGTTTTTCTATTCTGTTTTGAAAATCTGACGTTTTGTCGACAAAAACCCACTCGAGTCGTTTCCCTATACTAATACCATCAACGTCAGATCCGCACAATAAGGCTATTTCGGGTTTTTTGTGACCGACAATCAATTTTTGTACGGGCAGGGGCACCTCCCATTGTTCTATTCCCTTTGTTCTATCGTTCTCAAAAATGTCCAAAGACTTAGTAGACGAAATTTCCTGTGGGGCACGAGGTCAACTCTTTACCTGGTGATAATTGCCCTTATAATAATGATTGGTAAAGTCACAGAATGTCACTAACATTTTAGTCTGGTCAAACGTGTACATGCATGAAATAAAGCTGTGAAAATTTGAGCTCAATCGGACATCTGAGCCACGAGAAAATAGCGAAAACCCGACTTATTTTTTTCTAAAAAACATATCCTAAAGAATGGTTTTGATCTTAACCCCGAGATCAAAATTGTTTTCGGTCTTTGTTTTACTATTTTCTTGATCATAATCCTACACCATTTCAGGCGGAAATACTTTAACGGTGTGTTTCTACCAGCATCATCTTCATACCCTGAAAGTTATATGTAAATCTGTGAACATTGCTTTTTGGGTAATGTTACCAATTCTGTACTGTATACCTTTATAGGATCATCAAAACACACACAGGATGAGCTTTTCAAATGTATATTTTGTTCTCTGGGTATGTGACGTGACATGTGTATGATTTTCACGGGAGATTCTAAACCCCAGCGGGAACATTCCTGAATTTACCGGAATTCAACACTGTTTGCAAAATGTCTGTTTGCAAAACTCCTCGGTCTGCGGACTTGGACCAGGATTGGTCAAGCAATTCTCCCCGTAGTTAAGCTGGGGTTCCGGGGGCCCTGCCGTCCGGAGATCCCGTTCTAAGTCCAACGGCGTACATGCAGCCCCACGCAGAAAATTGATATTGGTTGATCTGGGAAGTTAAGTCGAGAGGAGCACTTCCGTCCAAAAATGCCCTGACTAGCTGGTCTTAAACTCTGTACGGAAAGAACCAGGCCTTAACTTCACCATACACTAAGATTAATCTTAAAGGTAATGTCATACTTTGGTTTTTGTCAAAGAAATAAAGATTCATGGGCAAAAGTATCAAGACAGATACAAATACAGTAATCTGTCAAAACAAAATCAGTCCCATACGATGCCCATTTTTTTTGAGAAAAGAGTGAAAAACGGCAACAGTATTTCTTAAGTCTTTTCTCTTTTATTTTTTCTGCCTGGTCTTTAAAAGATTTTCGGTCGTTGTTTTACTAATTTCTGGATAAATACAGCATTTCATGCGGAAATTTTTTTACGGAATGTTTCTACCACCACCATCTTCATAGTTTTACGTAAGTTATACTTAAATATGTGAAGATTTTTGTTTTGGTTTCTTACCCCTACTACCTTTAAGATGAGTTGTCAGTATTATCATAGAGATTTACATTGTGACATCACACATTGCCTAGCAATTAAGATTGCTTCACATTTAGGAACTCGAATTCACGAAGCCCTACGATCGATCGTAACTCGAGTAACGATTTTTACGAAGGGTAACCCATCATAATAGGGTACATATCCTACGTAGGGCTGCAATGCATCTTATAAGTCGTACAATTGATAGTAAGTTACGATGAGTTTGGTGAAATCGACCCCATTGCCTTTGCAATATACCCTTTATTCAATATACTCTTTGGTATTTTTTGGCTAACCATTCATTCTTTATTTTGTTACGATGAATGAAAACATCGAAATAAATACTGTTTTATGTTGTGTTTTAATTTCAATAAAAGAAATAAACTGCTGCAAACTGCTCATCAGCCAAAATGATCTGAAATATATAAAATGCTTAAAGTTAGGAGGGCCTGACGCGTTTCCATCCTAACAGGTTCTTTATCGAAGGCTAAATGACAAGAGGACAATAACATGCAAGTAAAGATGCACATGAATGGATGAGAATTGTTGAGAATGTTCTTATTTCGACAGTATAGTCGCATCACTCGAAACTCTTGTGTCGAGAACCATTATATTAAAATTTAATATATTAAAATGTATCACTTCAAGATTCAGATAGGCCTATGTGATACAACCATGTCTTGGCTATCACCATTGAGAATCTGAGCAAAATTGGACTGAAATTGAGGGAAAAACTAAGACTGAATCACCCAACCTCAAAACCCGATTATCATCTTTCATATTCTCTTTCATATTTTGCATGCTCTTATTCTGGCACACTGCTATTTCTTTTTATAGAGTACTCTTTCAATTGGTCATATTTTCGCCAATTTCAGCCTGATTTTTCTTAAATTCTACATGGCGATAGCCAAAACATGGTCGTATCATATAGCCGAATATTCAAGCGATAAACAGTTTAATTTTAACATAATGGTTCCAGATACATTGCGTTGCGTTTTTTCTGGGACACCCTGTATAGTCCAATATAGGCGCATCCATGCACCCCGCTGGGCGCTCGGTCGAGCCGTGCAGGAGACAAAGCAAAAACGCGAAATACAAAAACTGCCACAATCATATAACAATCTAATTATTCTCAGACTACTCAGATTGAGAACACACAAACAAACTGAATTCATTATGACATAATGCCACAGCTTGACATTTTTTATTTTCAATTAACAAATTGCCAGATACCGGAAGTTATGGGCAAGCTGGCCAGATAACATTAACAAGATAAAATATTAGGGCACACAGTTATGCCCCCACTCTGGGTTACAGGACCCAGCCAAATAGGGCACAATAGCCCCCACTCTGGGTTACAGGACCCAGCCAAATAGGGCACAATAGCCCCCACTCTGGGTTACAGGACCCAGTCAAATAGGGCACAATAGCCCCCACTCTGGGTTACAGGACCAAGTCACATAGGGCACAATAGCCCCCACTCTGGGTTACAGGACCCAGTCACATAGGGCACAATAGCCCCCACTCTGGGTTACAGGACCCAGCCAAATAGGGCACAATAGCCCCCACTTTGGGTAATAGCCCCATGATAGAACATTAATGCAACACCTAAACATGTACTAATAACATTTGAAATGGAACACCATTAACGAACAGTTAAACCAGACCGGCACAGGATGTTCCCCCGTTTGAACATACGGGAGGAATGGCCCCTGGTGAACCTCCAGGGAGCTATTCCAGTGCCTGCCACAGCAAATATAATCACTTGTAATAATATTTAGAAAATGCAATGGGAACAATTACAGATGAAAGTTAAGCTTATAATTGGCTGATATTCTAGACCCCTGATAAAAAGTTTGCTTTGTCTGTCAAATTCCCGCCAGAAAATGCTTTGAGTAATAGGTCTTTAAATTATAAATGACTCAAAACCTAAACATGGAACCATTGGCATTGACATGTAAATAAAACCATGTTACACAAGATAGTCCCCCAACTGAACTGATGGGAGGAACGTCCCTGATGAACATTCAGGGCACGGAAGAAATCAACAAAATGGACATAGCAACTTACATGTAAAATACAGAAAAACTGAATGCATGAAGTAAGCCCAGGTTTCAAAGCCCAACCCACAACTCCACCTATGGTGGTGAAGGGGTGGAGGTGGGATAAAATTTCAAATTCACATACTTTATCTGTATGTGACACAACAGAAGGCTGTGACAAAGTGCAGCCTGACCCACTGAACTCATAACTCCTAGGCAGCAGTGAACTTTTGGAGCTCAGCCATTGGCTAGAAGTTTAACCAACTCCTGCTCCCATTGGACCATTTACCAGGCATTGATTGGCCCTCCTTCTGCTCCACTGCATATGAATATTCATGAGTGGATCCTGTTTGTAATGCTGTGTTTGTTGCGTCATTCAAATTGGTATTATATGCCCAAACAAACAACCTAAATTCTCCTAAACTTTGACCAGAAAACACAAAACACATTCCCTAGATAAATATTAACAAATTACAAACCACAGCAACTGATACTGTTCAGGAACCAGTATCTTCCTTGATTTTGTTCCAAAATCCTGTGTTTACAACCTATAATTTCCTGCTCTAAACATTGCTACATGAATAGCACTTCTTCTAAAATGAACTAACAACAAGGGCTTATTTTGTATCAATTAATTTGCATTTTCCTGTACACAAGTTGCCCCACAATTCCTGTTGCAAAGTAAACAACAAACAACATCACACACCCCTGCAACCATTACAGCCTACAAGTAGTGAATATGCATGAAGCAATAAGGCAATCCTGCAGCCTATTGGCTGACCTGGATCTTGCTGAGATACTTGCTTGCCATAGTATGTGTACACAGTAATTACCCATGTGTGTGCATGTACAAAACACTGTTACATTGAGCACATGTATACACACATCCTTGCACTGGCAGTTCAGAAACTGCCAGTAAGGGGAAATTCTGCGAATAAAACATTTTATCAATTATTGATAAAATGACTTATTCACACAGTCATACATAACTCATTCCCCCCTAATAGGCATATACTATACGTTCTCTTTGGAGAATTAACATAAGATAGATTGTGGGCGAGCTCAGTATGGTTTTAGCACTGTCACGTTTTGCTTATTGAAAATCATGCCGATACGGTCCCCGAAAAAAAAGGATACCCATTTTCAAAATATTATGAAAAGAAATTGTATGTTTCCAGCTATTTGATTATAAGTCTATTGCATTCACTATCTCACTTTGAAAATTTGGACCAAATTTCAATGCAATCCATTCATGCATCACCGAGTAATTACTGATTGTCTAGAAAAGTCCATTTTGCTACCATTATAAAAATGAGTGACATTGTTGGTCATCTTCATGGTGATCGTGTGTAGGGGTATGCGTAGTGAACGTGGGCGGCCACGTCGAGGGGATATTTACATATCACAATGTTAAGATGACCACCATTGTCACTCAATTGTAGATTGTAACATCCAAATGTAAGATATAATAATCTCTAATATCCAAATGTAAGATACCAAACAAAGAAATGGGAGAGTTTTGAGAATCTGCCTTCATGTCAACAGCGCACGCGCACGCAATTGTGAGCATGCGCGCGCACGCGCACAATTGCGTGCGCGTGCGCTGTTGACATGAAGACCGATTCTCAAAACTCTCCCATTAACAAAACTACGAATCAATAAGAAAATGCGTGCGTCACTAAAAAGCAGCAATCACTGGATAAAAACTATGAGAATATGAGAGAAAGATCCTGTTATAGGATCGAAACGTCAGACGTACCCTTCTTATATAGCCTACTCCCTCGCCAGCGTTTTATATCATTATTTCAGGTCATTGTTTTGGTTGATGAGCAATTTGCAGACATTACATGGAATTGAAAAGATGAAGCACCTGTATGAATGATCTTAAAATTATACATATTGAAATAAAACTCCAATAAATCTAGAATTGTTCATGGCTTCTATCTTCAGATGAAAAGTATTGTGGATACGCCGAGGAAACTGATGTGTGTTCCAGATTAGAAGCAGTATGAAGGATGGATATAAGACTACAGGGCACATGATAACACACTAGTATTTATCTCGAGGTATGTGAACCATTTCGTAAACTTTTCGACAATTTTTATCCGGCGAGTATAAATTTGATTTGAAATTATCAAACAATGTTATTTGCCATTTTATTGTTTTTTTCTGGTATTGAAAGCAAGGATTCATCAAAAGCACCCTATATAAATACTGTAGCTTAAAAGCCATGAAACATTTCATGGACAGGTGCCAAGAAATAATAAATAACTTAAGCTAGTATCATACTTTGGTAAGAGACCAAAACAGAAATGTTCACAGATTTACATATAACTTACAGGGTATGAAGATGGTGGTGGTAGAAACATACCGTTAAAATGTGTCCGCCTGAAATGGTGTATTTATCAAGAAATTTGTAAAACAACGACCGAAAATCTTTTTGATCTTTTAAAAGATCAAAAATAAAAGAGAAAAGACTTAAGAAATAATGTGACTGTTTTCTCAAAAAGTGGGCAACGTATGGGACTGAAATTTTCACAGATGACTGTTACTGTATCTGTGTTGATATTTTTGCCCATGAATCTGTTTTTCGTTGATAAAAACCAAAGTATTATTACTATGATATTACCTTTAACCAAAAACTACAAACACGACATATAACGCCATGTGCACGAGTCAGATGAGTCATTTTAGTACATGCTCTTATCTTGCATGATGTCGCATTTTTTACTGGAAGTGAGTAAAAATCAGCGACACCTTGAAAAAAAAACACCCCAAAACAACCCCGTGATTTTACATGATGTCCAGAATTGATATTCCCATGACATAGAATATGCACGGCATTTGTATTTGATGATGCTTAGGCCGTATAGAGAGATTTGGTACTTAAAGGCATGCGTACAGGATTTGCAAGCCCTCCAAAAATGTGTTTTAGTTTGAGATAAAAAATTGAATCTACAGTTCGTAAACAGTGCAAACAGTCACCATGGTTCATCAGATGCTGGGTTTTTCAAGGAAATCAACATTTAGTGTCTTTAAAAAAGATCGTTCATCCGAACGATTTTGTAGCATTTCGAAAGCGTGGTGTAACCGTGAAGGATTTGGAGGGGCAAGATTATTTCGGCCGTTTTTCTGCTATCCAAATGTACAAAGCGTAAAAAGGTACAACGTCTGTAAGGAAGTTTAAGACTTTCACTTCTGTTTAAAGGGAGCATATAGGATTTGCAAGGCCTAAAAAAATACTGAGTTTGAGACAGAAAAAAGAAAAAATGCACGGCATTTGTATTTGATGATGCTTAGGCCGTATAGAGAGATTTGGTACTTAAAGGCATGCGTACAGGATTTGCAAGCCCTCCAAAAATTTTTTTTAATAGAGATAAAAAATGGAATCTACAGTTTGTAAACAGTGCAAACAGTCACCATGGGAAATCTTGGTTCATCAGATGCTGAGGTTTTCAAGGAAATCAAGATTTAGTGTCTTTTAAAAAGATCGTTTTATCCGAACGATTTAATAGCATTTCGAAAGCGTGGTGTAACCGTGAAGGATTTGGAGGGGGGGGGGGGTGGGGGGAGGGGGGCGGGAGCAAGATTATATCGGCCGTATTTCTGCTATCCAGAAGGACAAAGCGTAAAAAGGTACATGAAACAACTATATGCTCGCTTTAATAAGAAGTAGGCCTTTACAGAAACAGAGCTGGATTTCACCAACCACTAAGATTAATCTTAAGTTGAGTTGTCCGTATTGCCGTAAAATAGTGGTTTGTATTGTGACATCACACTTTGCTTAGCAATTAGGATTGATCCATACTATAAGATCAATCTTATAGTGCTTCGTGAAATCAGCCCCAGGTCTTATAGCCGAACGGAAAACCCCAGTTTATTTTTGTGCAAGTATAATCGGTCAATCTAATCTTTTTGTCAGATCGTAAGCCCTTACGCATACAAACTGAACGCTCCGTGCAATTCTTGCCAAGATGACACTGGATAAGATGAACACTTTGAATCAGTATTTATGAATCATTCCTCTCCACTCCGACTTAATTTATTTATATGCATAATAAAAAAATTTCCGTTAGGGTGACAATTCTATGTGCACAAACTCAACTTACCTATTTCTTAACGTCTTAAAGTAATGAACTTGAAATTAATTCATGTTGAGAGCATTCTCTTTCTTCTATTAAAATTTGGACGGTAAAATGTCTTCTAATGGCAGCTATTAAAAAACATCAAGGGGGAAATGTCACACAATGGTCGCCCGATATGTTCACTTTCAAACGTGAACTGCATGGTCTCACTATAATTATGGTGTGTTAAAGGTAGTATCATACTTTGGTAAGAAACCAATGTTCACAGATTTACGTATAACTTACAGGGTATTAAGATGATGATGGTAGAAACATACCGTTAAAATGTTTCCGCCTGAAATGGTGTATTTATCCAGAAATTAGTAAAACAACGATCGACAATCTTTTTGATCTTTTAAAAGATCAAAAATAAAAGAGAAAAGACTCAAGAGATACTGCTTTTTCCTGTTTTTCACTGTTTTCTAAAACAATGGGCACCGTATGGGACTGAAATCTTACTGCTACTGTATCTGTCTTGATATTTTGCCCATGAATAAAAACCAAAGTATGATTGTACCTTTATACATTCAGCTTCGTTCGTTTCTTTCCGGGCGTTCAGAAACAGCTCCGATATTTCCAGTTCCCTCTGTACATTTTCCAATTCGGCTTATCGAATTATTTCAATCATGAACGGGAGGTCGCATTTGGTCCTGTGAAATCCACAACGAACTCAGTCCATCCTCAAAACTATTGGGAATTCAGTTCTGAATGGAACGGCGGAATTTCATTTTTTAAAATTGAGAGTGGAATAATCACGTTCATTGATCAATAACAATGAAGATATCATCCCTCAAACTTGAGTTGCAGAACTTGATTTGAGGAGCTTACAACTTAACTGTAAAAACAATTTAAACCTAAACTCCATGCGGGGAAGACATAGGGCGTGTACGAGACGGAGGCTGAGGCTGAGGCTCAGGCACGGGCTGAAGCTGAGGCTCAGGCTGAGGCTCAGGCTTGATCAGGATGAGGCTGAGGCTGAGGCTGAGTGCTGATGATCGAGGCTGAGGCTGAGGCTGAGGCTGAGGCTCAGGCTCAGGCCTCAGCTCTGACATCCACATGATGTAGGAGAATCTACCTCCGAACAGCAAGCCAAATGCCTCTATTTGGATATCCGTTATTTCAGAATGGATTCACGAAATGGAGCCGGAGCCTGAAACGGAGCCAGAGCCTCCGTTTCGTAAACACCCCAAGACCTATAGCAAAGATCTACATAGATGAGGAACTTGAGAAGGGAATTCTTGGTCTTTCGCCCGCCAACCCTTGCTCCTCATCACAAGAGCTCAGACCTAGTGTGTCCATAATCAGCTCCGCGGTAAAGACTTCACTGCATGGCGAGATAGCCCTTCGAACTTGCCTTGGTTGTGCCTATACGGCAAACAATTACCTTGGATTGGATAATTTTGGATGATTACAATCATTACCCGGTACCAACAATTGGATCATTATAATCTAGAGAAATCATTCGCTGAAAGTACGGGGGAAATAAGAAGCAAACTGCTTGAAAACTTCATCAATTTCGTCGATTTCTGCAACATGTCGGCTTGTATGGCGTTTGACCTCAATTAGGGCCAGCAACTGTTACTATGTGCATTTTGGACGGTTCTCTTATCAACATTCTCTTTTTGTGGTTTCCCCACCGTGGTGCATGCTTTTCCCTGTTTCCCTGGTCACTTTGTTCCCCTGATGCCACCAATCTCCATTGATGTGTCTTGCATTTTCCTGTCCTCTTCTTATTATAAGAATTTGAGAAAGACCCTGCTAGGATTGAACCGTAACTGGGATTATTTTGCACACTGTCAAAATTTTCGGTGACATTCTCGGTAGCATGTTGCCCAGGTTGGCCTATTATTACATTGACGCCGAAAATGTTGTCTTTGCACACAGAGCAAAAGGAGTTGGGTAACATGTAGCCCAACTGTCGCTCAGATGTTGACGAAAGAATGGAAATGCATTTATACGCCGACATGTTGCTGACATTAACCAATCAGGAGTAGGCTCTCGGTCACTTGACCAAGTGTAATCACGTGATTTGGACAAAATGTCCAGCTTCAATGTGGTATAAAGGTATGATACCCCTCAGTGGGATATCATGCAAACTGGACAAAAACCAAAAAAATTAAGCTGCAAGATATTGCAACAAAATTGGAAAATTAGCCATCCAAATGCTCACAAGTTCCGCCCATTGCTTCAACATCTCAGCAACATTTCGGTAACATGTTGGCCAAATGTTTCTAGCATATACACATGGCAAAACAAACGATGTTGTCCAGGTGTGTTTCCCTACATGGGCAACATGTTACCGAGATTGTTACCGAAAATGTTGACAGTGTACACTCTGCTTTAGTTAGAAACTCTGGGCCAAAGGTCTCAGCACATAAAAAGAACTTGAATCATGCACCCAAATTCTTGATGAGTTTAACTGCGTGGCAGACGTAGTTCATTGCGCCAAAATGCGTCGAGTACAATTTGGCGATCGGAACTTCGGCGCCATCGTCCGGGTCGCTATCGCTTAAAGGTAATATCATACTTTAGTTTTTGTCAAAGAAATACAGATTCATTGGCAAAAAAATCAAGACAGTACAGTAACAGTCATCTGTGAAAATTTCAGTCCCATACGGTGCCCACTTTTTGAGAAAACAGTGAAAAACAGCCACAAGGCTCTTTTATTTTTGATCTTTTGTACGATCAAAAATATTTTGTTACTAATTTCTGGATAAATACACCATTTCAGGCAGAAAAATGTTAACGGTATAGGTTTCTACTAGCATCATCTTCACACCCTGAAATGTTTACGTACATCTGCGAACTTTTATGTTTTAGTTCTTACCAAAGTATGATACTACCTTTAAAACATTATAATTAGTCTTTTATTTCACCCATAAAATATCCAAGTGTGCACGGTGCGGACACGTTTAACACCCGCAGTTTATTATTCATTTCACAATAATCATCATTTTTTTCTTAGTTACAAATCTGTTCATTCACTCTCGTACCGACATATGACTAGTCGACCTTCATATCCCACACCTCGTAAATTCTGACCGGTCTGAGGCTGACATCATTTTAACCTGCAAATAAAGCAATTCCACAGTCTGTATTCAGCCGTAAATCAAGTTTGTTGCTAATGCTGGCTATATAGGCTCTCTGTATATGAGTCTAAACCTGAAGAGAACTGGAGGTTTATTTCACTCGCCTCCCAGCAAACAACCCCGCCCCCTCGAAGTTTAATCCATCATTCATAACCGCTTCGCATGCGCGGTTCTACGGAGGGGGGGGGGGGCTTGGGGGGTTGAGTTTCGGTCTTCCTACAACCCCACCCGCCCCTGCTGTTCAGGTGTGTCACGTGAACGGGAATTGGTTTTCACTGCCGAACGAAAATTGGCAAAGGAAAATGAACACCATATACCGGTTCGCAATGACTTCAGAGTATAAGGAATTATGATTGATATAATGACTATACCTTACAGCGGGAACTTTCCATACATGAGAATAACAATTCATATGGAACTCATCAAATGCATGCCAGCTTCGGACTATATGGGACTCGGCTCATGGTTTGGGCTCAATCAGAGTTGTGTGTGTTTTTTTACCGCGTGGTGTTTTTCTTTGCTGTTGGTGGCCCAGGCACTCGACAGCGGCCGGCGGCAAATGCATCGACCGGGCCAGACCCATACGGCTCCAGCACCGCCACGGCCTGCTTGCAGTCGTGCTATAGCGTCATGCATAACACACACTGTCAGCTCTTATCATTATGTACACGCTGCTACACACGAGACACGTATACAGGTATATACCGTGCACAATGTAATATACATGTGTAATATACAATGCTTGGTTGGTTTAGGGTCAGGGAGTACGGGGTAGGTTTCCAGGCGCGCTGCGAGGGGTCAGGGCTAGGGGAGCACGGAGGCTTTAACACGGCACGTCCCAGCAGTGCAGACGGTAAACTAGCCCGCTGTATGCAGTAGCCCACAGTCCGCGTGGGGAAGGTTTTCAGGCGGGAAAAAGAGGTCTAGCTCAGACTGAGGGAGAAAGAATGAAAATACACCAACAAGAATTGGCGGGAATGATTTGTTCTTCGGTGATGGGTGTGTTGAATAAAAAAGAGTCCGCGGTCTGATCAGATCCGTTGCTGGTTTAAAGCTTCTGCCACGGAACCCAATGTAGACACAATGGTGGTAATAATGTTCAATGATATAGGCGGGTGGGTATAAAGAAAAAAAAACACTTAAAAACTTGAAAACCTAGCCGTGGAGAAGGCAGGTGCACGCTGAAAAACAACAAGAATGCGTCGGAATTCATCATCATGCGTTTTGTCACCCGTACGTGTCAGGCCAAATTTGGGCATCCATGAGGCAGGCAGCGCTGCCGAATTGGTCATGTGAGCCCAGTGAGAAAAAAAATATATCGCCGCTAACTAGAATTCATGCCACTGATCGTGTGCCGGGATGATTTTTCGGGGCTCGTTAACCCCCCTCCCTCCCCCCCCCCAAAAAAAGGGGTCACTCACTTTGAACTTGGGTAGAGCCTATGACACTTTTGAAGTGCTGTCATAAATTATGAACTGTAGGCCTATGTGATACAGCTATGTCTTGGCTATTATCATATAGAATTTGAGCAAAATTGGACTAAAATTGAGTGAAAAAACTCAGCCTGAATAATTACCTAACCTCAAAACCCGATTTTCATTTTTCTTTCATACATGTGTGTATTGCACTATGCGTGTTTTCCTTGCAAATTTGTTTTTAATGAGTACTCTTTCAATTTCAGCACATATGCTTAAATTCTACAGGGTGATAGCCAAGACATGGCTGTTTCACTTATGTGAATAAGTGATAAACAGTTTAATATTTTAGCATCGAAATGACTGCAAGTCTGCTTCTGAATATCTGAAACAAAATATGAAAACCATTCAGATCACAGCTTTCGAAATTAAACGTACTAGGAACATCTTAAAGTGTACCCAGAATAAAACCATCATTGGACTTTTTTTTTTTTCGAAAACGATGAACCCCTTGATTTCGATATAGAAAAGTGGAAAATTACAGGTAAATGTTATGATGCGGACTTTGAAAACTATCTTTCAAATATAAAAACCATTTCGTTTGCTGCACGGCCAAAATTTTGATCTAATCATTAATATTCATATAAGTAATTGGTGCTAATAATCTCTTTTATAAAACAACATGGCCGGCGATGTATACCTTTCGAAAGCAAGTATAAGATCGAGCATTATATTTATAGTACATCAAGTCCCTAATGTTTTAAAGAAGCTTTGTGAGTGATTAAAATGTAGGCGTCCTTCTGAATCTCGTTTGGAAGGGGAAAAATTTACGTATTCTTGTAGTTTATCATAGTAGGGGAAGATTTATGAATAAAATAATAATAATAAATAATAAATAAAATTAAATTGATGGTGCAATTTTCATCAAAATAATGATTTGTGGGTCGGTTTGCGGAAACACGTAATAATCGTTCGTACTTTCGCACTTCTATATCGTTCGCACTTCTATATCGTTGACACTTCTATATCGTTCGCACTTCTCGCAATTAAGTCTTAACGTTTGGACTAGTCTGCTCTAGTCCTCATCAGGAGACGATTGAAATGAGGGATGTGAGGTCCTTATTATGATTCCTTGGGATCCTGGTCTGTGGAGGAGCTTTGTGATAATGATTGTTTCTGTGAAGGCTCGAGCTAAGTTGGAACAGAATAGCACAGAAATAGGCCTATAGCCCTATAAAAAAATAATAAGGTCGGAGTTAATAAACAAAGATGTATGTATTGCTGGAACTCATGCAAATGATCGTTCCCCCATAAAATTGAACAAGAAAGTCACATGGATCTTTGACTGGCAAACCTCTGCTGTTAAGCGAGATATTTTCTAGCTCAGCATCAGTTGTTCTGTTCTTAGCAGCTTTCCCGTAGAATAAACCCGCGTTTTTTTAAACTTTTCCACAGTGGCAATTGGAGCCCCACCCAGTGTAGTAGAATAATCATTTGGGTCAATGAGACAACGTATAAAACTTAATACCGAATTAAATTGCCGGTATAAAGAACTCAGGCAGCAAGCGAGCAGGCGGGTAAGCACGGGGGACCTTAAGCTCCCGTCCCCGGTGTTTCCCCCGGCGGCCGACCCGTCAAGCCGCGGTCGTGGGGTGGGGTTATACCGCGTATGGCCAAACGACTAGGCCGGTCGGAGGACCAGGGACAGCGAGACTCAGAACGCCTGGAACACCCTCATTTCCTCCCGATCCCTCTTCACCCATCTCCCCTTAGCTACAGTATACAAAAGGTCCACAAACAAATTATCTTCGGAAGATCAGAAATCCTGATGTAAAAAGAAAAATACTGTGGGCGTTTTCCCAATGTTTCCTCAAAAAGTGGGCACCGTATGGGACTGAAATTTTCACAGATGACTGTTACTGTATCTGTCTTTTATATTTCTGCCCATGAGTCTGTATTTCTTTGACAAAAACCAAAGTGTGGTACTACCTTTAATTGAACGGAAGACGTATTGCGCAACCGCAGGAACGATTTAAGACTGGCTCTCACAAAATAAGTCCCTTGAAAGCAAGATTTTGTTCAGAATATAATGACTTTTTTTGTTCACCGAATTGACAATTATTATTATAATTATTTTGAATAATATAAGGCCTTTTAGCCTTCGATCAAGATCATGGTAAGATCGACAGGCGTCAGGCCCTCTTAAATCCAAACATTAAAAAAATTTCGGGTCATTAATTTGGCCGATGAGCAGTCTGCACTAATTTATTACTGATATTATTTTGAATAGCAAAAGTTGTTTAGTAAGGGGGTTTTAAAGGCTCTTCTTTACACGTGAGGTCTTTAGAGTCACTAACCCATCAAACAGAAATGTTCACAGATGTATACGTATAACTTACAGGGTATGAAGATGGTGCTGGTAGAAACTTACCGTTCAAATATTTTGACATGAAATGCTGTATTTATCCAGAAATTAGTCAAACAACGACCGAATCAGTTTTGATCTCGGGGTGAGATCAAAACTCCTGTGAATAGATTTGGAAATATCGTGAGCGTTTTCACTGTTTTCTACAGTTTCTGATGATGATATTAGCTGAAAATTCCAGGGTTTCGTTTTCTTTCATGACAAATCAAATTATGAACAGTCTGCAGCTTTTCTGTCACCATTACCAATACCTCTGCTGCAACCGGCTCGCTGAACAAGTACCTGCCATGACGTCACTGGTCGTAATGCATAATATGCAAATGATATGCAGATGAGAGTCATGGCGAACAAGGTTTTTTTATGAGCTCTCGCGGTAGGTTTTACTATTTCGCGGCGTTTTTTCACATATAGAGGAAATAGTACAGCATTTTCTTTCTTCCCTGTTTTTATTGGCATAATACCTTTATAGATAAGCCTCAATTTTAGATTTCCCAACCTCACAGGACGAGGGCTTTAAACAATAGAAGGATAATTCAACAAATTAAAAAAATCCGCCCTCGTCCTTGGCCGCGCCGTGAATCGATCAATCGAAGAGGGCCTATAGAACAGTCCCTAGTCACCGTCATGCAAGCAGTCCCCATAGCTAAGCCACTACAAGCCGTGCAACCACATAGCAGCCCCATATAGTCCGTTCAGTTATTACCAAGTTCATATTTCATTTCCAATTAACCGCGCGTTCATAGCGCATGCACGACACAAAGCATACGTGTGGCAAGCGGTCGGGACGGTGAGGTTTTACCGCCCAAATTCAGATAGACAAATACGACTTGCAGTATATTATTATTACTTTTTTCGCGTCGTTGGTGATCGTGGATGTCTTGTATAATTATTATACAGTTTCTCTCTCGCTTTTTTTTTTATTGGCATTCGTCTCGTGCATGCAGCGCGCTGTAAGGATTTAGTCTGGCAGGAATAATACGGTGTGAATGGGAGGTCTAGTGCCGAGAATAGACGGGGTACGACGTGTTTGATACGCTGTGGAGTGATGCATGGTCTTTGGACTGTCGTCTAAAATTCGTGTAGTATATTGTAAGGTAATGGCTCGACCTGAGTCCCGGACTCGAGTTCCAATATCCCCCGCTTCATTCGACTTAAAATCGTGATCAGTTTTAAAGTTTCGTCTCGACTCACAGAGAGCAAAGGAATAACAGGGCGCTTTTCCAAACCTCGGCTCCGGCTCAGGACCCCGGCTCCTGCTCCATTTCGCGAATCCATTCTAAAATAACGGGTATCAAAAAAGAGGCTTTTGGCTGCCGTTCTGAAGTAGATTCTCTAGTTTGAACAAGAAAACAGAGTTTCAGCTTCAACGAAAAGCAACAACCTATATTTTCAACATTGTGGATGACAGCGCCGAAGCCTGAGACTGAGCCGGAGCCGAGGTTTGGCAAAGGGCCCAGGACCCTGCTTGAGCCATTGGCGGCACGCCATGACCGTGATTTGGGCCCGAATGTGGGCTGTCACTATACGATCAAACAAAATGGCTGAACTTGACTTGAATCTTTCTTGATTTCTCAACTCACTTTAGAGAAAATCTCTTCACTTATACTCACTTGAGTCACTCCGAGAACCAAATACTCAAGAGGAATCACTGAGACTGTGACTTCACTCGGCTCACTGTGAGCAACTCGTCGTACGACTCAGGTCAACTTGCCCCTGATCCAGTTGGGTCGCAAAGATCAGTGATTCGGTACAACTTTACCATTTGTGTACTGCAAGTAATAAACTGCTGCAAACTGCTCATCAGCCAAAATGACCTGAAATATATCAAATGCTTAAAGTTAGGAGGGCCTGACGCGTTTCAATCATAACAGGATCTTTCTCAAAGCCAAATGCAAACCTTTTTGCCTTTGAAAAAGATCCTGTTAGGATCGAAACGCGTCAGGCCCTCCTAACTTTAAGCATTTGTGTACTACGTTAAAGTTTATCGCGATTAATCGCGGCAAATCGATGACACACCTCGGTCGTTATTGCAGAATGCAATATCCAAATAACATTCTGATTATCAGTAGGCCTACATACACACACGACTATGATGAAGTGACAAAAAAAAAAAAGCAGCCTACATTATTTTCATAAAGGTCAAATACATAATTGGTACGGTAAAGGTTACAGAACAGCACTCACACTTTGTCTGATCCAGCATGTACATGAAATAATAAACCTGTGAAAATTTGAGCTCAATCCGACATCTGAGTCACGAAAAAGTAGCGAAAACCAACTCATTAATTCCTATAAAACATAAAGAATTGTTTTGATCTTACCCCGAGATCAAAACTGTTTTCGATCTTTTACTAATATCTGGATAATACACCATTATAGACGGAAACATTTAACGGTTTATTTCTACCAGCACCATCTCCATACTCTGAAAGTTATACGTCATTCTGTGAAAATTTCTTTTTGGTTATGTGTAATATCAATCCTGCACTGTACCTTTAAATTCCTACCCCCCCCCCCCTTTTAAAAGTCTGTAAAAAAAGGAAGACGAAAAATTCTGTGAGAAGTTAGCAGCATTTTTTCTCTGGTATTGTTTTTCAGTTTCGATGTATAATTTGCGTGTCGAGGTGACACTCTACGCGAGAAATTCACACCGTAAACATGACCGTAATTAGGGTCCCGACGGGGCGGGTCAGAACCACTCTAGGGACCGCCGAGGCCCCGGACCCAGTTCCCGGCCTTCACGCATGTACACGTTACGATGACTAAAAACCAGAGTCTATTTGGCTGAAGTACAGGCAGCGTACAGGATTTGCAAGGCCTCCAAAAACCAATTGAGTTCGAGACAGAAAATGGACTCAACAGTTCGTTAACAGTGCAAACAGTCACCACATGCATATGATATCTTGGCTCATAAAGATGCTGGGTTTTTCAAAAAGATCGTTCGTCTGAACGATTTAGTAGTATTTAAGGTTTAAGACCTTCACTTCTGTTTAAGTATACCAAATTCAGCCAAAACGCACATCTCAGTAAATCCTATATGCTCCCTTTAATGCACACATCCGACCACATAAGTTAAAACAATAAAATGTGGCGTGAGACAATGCAAACTGACAAGGGGTCGATTTCACCAAACTCGTCTTAACTTAATATCAATCGTATGACTTATGATGCATTGCAGCTATACGTAGGATACGATGGGTTTATCCTTTGTAACTCGAGTTACGATTGATCGCTGGGCTTCGTGACATCACCAGAACTGATTTATTTAAGTCCGTTTAAACGATTGGGCAAATGATCAAAGACGACAACAACAAACAAACAAACAAACTAAACACCCCAAAACAAATCATGGTGATTTCGATAGCAACAATACACGGGTTTACACTTCTAAAAGTGTGCATGCGTGATAGTGCCTCGTTTTGAAGTCGCCATCAAAATCTAAGATGGCCGCCAAGGTGTAAACCCGTGTATTGAAAGTACACGATTTACCCATAACTTACAGGGTATAAAGACGGTGGTGGTAGAAACATACCGTTAACATGTTTCTACCTGAAATGCTGTATTTATCAAGAAAAGAGTAACACCAGTGACCAAAATTGTGTTTGTTTTTTTAAAGATCAAAAATAAAAGAGAAAAGACTTAAGAAATACCGTGGCCGTTTTCACTGCTTTCTCAAAAAATGGGCACCGTATTGAACTTAACTTTTCACAGATGACTGTTACTGTATCTGTCTTGATATTTTTGACCATGAATCTGTATTTCTTTGACAAAAACCAAAGTATGATATTACCTTTAAAAACGAAAGGAACGTGCACAATAATAAATTCACTTGCACCACAGAAACCGTCATAATCTGTTGGTTCCTTGAAAACGTTTTTAGATGACGGTCATCTTCATGGAATATAATTTATACGATTAAGACACCGGTGCTCCGTTCCCTACACCATGCATGCATGCTTCAGCAAGCCAACGGACCAATCCTTCCATGTCCAACCTTCTTGACAGCAACGAATATTTTCTTAACCGCGATCGTAAAATAAACTAGGGTATTGAACCTTGAAGAAACATGACAGTACACAGACCAGCCCTATACATTGTGTGGGACAACAGCCACAAAAATCAGGCATTGGCCAAAACACAAATGTACATTTATACATTTAATCCTGTGATACAAAAATACGCTAAAGGTAGTATCTAGTATCATACTTTGGTAAGACACCAAAACAAAAATGTTCACAGATTTACGTATTTTACAGGGTATGAAGATGGTGGTGGTAGAAACATACCGTTAAAATTTTTCCGCCTGAAATGGTGTATTTATCCAGAAATTAGTAAAACAACGACCGGAAAAGACTTAAGAAATACTGTGGCCGTTTTTCACTGTTTTCTCAAAAAAGTGGGCACCGTATGGGACTGAAATTTTCACAGATGACTATTACAGAATCTTCCTTGATATTTTTGCCCATGAATCTGTATTTCTTTGACAAAAACCAATGTATGATATTACCTTTAAGTCTTGACAAACTATTATCAGATATTTGTAAAGAACGAACTGATATTCAAAAGCAAAGTACAATTTGTGTTTCTTATTGCTATACAAGAGAGCACTCATTCAAGGTATTTAGATTTCAAAATGCATGTCATTTACTTGTTCACATCTTTATCATTCTTTTTTTTTTACTCGGTGCAATGTCCCCATTGTGTTTAATTTAAGGTGTAGTATGAACTTGAAACGAACCGGTGCTGTGTTTATTATTTTCGTTTTACTGAAATGTTTGTTTTAGTAAATATTAGGTACTCAGACCAAAGAAATGCAGATTCATGGGCAAAAATATCAAGGAAGATACAGTAACAGTCATCTGTACAAATTTCAGTCCAATACGGTGACTACTTTTTGACAAAACAATGAAAAGCGCCCACAGTATTTATCTTTTTTCAGCGTTATTTTTTATCTTTGAAAGATCAAAATTGTTCTCCGTCACTGGTTTTACTCTTTTCTGGATGAATACAGCATTTCATGCAGAATAATGTTTTCAACGGTATGTTTCTACCATCACCATCTTTATACCCTGTAAGTTATAGGTAACTCTGTGAAGATTTCTGTTTCGGTATGCTGCCGTGAAAATATGATATAGTACTCATGCACTGTATAGAGAATAGAGTAAAATACACCAAAGATACGTGTATTTGATATAAACGGATAACACTGTGTGGATAATCATGGACGAAGACTTGTACAACAAAATGTACAAGGCAATCTGTAGCACAATGGGCGATTTACCATAGACACTCGAAGATACTTGATCATTATTTTCTCAGTGAATGACGTAGTGGCCACCCATGTCAGGCAGTGAAAAGTGCGCTGGTTTGACAGCGTCGAAGTTAGGCGTGTTGAATCAGCCGTTGCCACGGCGATTCTTACGTCATACAACCGACGGTCCCGCTATATAGCCCCCGGTTCAGTCGGCGCATAATATAGATTTTGGGGATGTACTTTGGCAAAAGTTCACTTGGGGCTCTTGAAAGTGAATCAGCACACGTTTCACATTATGCATAGTCTTCTGCAGGCGGAAATCAGCTTTGATTGCCTGTAATCTAATTCCCGTTGATTACATTTTCTCTCCGAAGCGAACTATGAGGCCAAGAAGTGGGGGAAGGTCTGACTACTAGGTAGGCCTATGACACCCTGTCCTTACCAAAGTCACGAGAAAGCTCCTAAAACAGGGATAGAGGAACTATAAGCAGAAGAACTAGGTCTTTTCTAACAGTCGAGAAATCAATAAGGGTATATAGGAGACTATTAAATGCAGACCAGAAAAGAGTAAACGTAAATACGTAGGGAGAGGGAGGAAGGTAGGAGAGGAAAGTTTAGAAACGGGAGGATGAGGGTAGTGGGATGCATGATGGGATACTGAGGCATGATGGGAAACTATAATTTATCTACAGCCAATGAACGATCTGCCTCAAAGTCAGGAGCGGATTCAGGGGTCGTGGAAATAAAACTGGCCAATTCAATAGCGACGGATGCATTGCAGGGCGATAAAAGCTAGCTAATTTTGTCTCTCCCCCCCCTCTTTTTCTTCTGAGTTGAGTCTTTCTCCCTCTCTATATATTGTTTTTTCCCTCTTTCTACCTTTCCTTTTTCTTTTCTTTTTCTTTACCTTTTTTTTAGTGCTGGAAAAAAAGGGGGCGTACGCCCACACGCCCCCTTGATCCGCCTCTAAAAGTCGGTAAAACGTTTCAGAACGTATATGTTACCGCGCCAAGTTGAGGACACTACGATTCTTCAACTATTAATATTCCTGTCTTAAAGATAAATTATGCCATATAGTTTTTGTTGACGACAAAACAGCTCAATGGTCGCGCTAGACTGTTTCCATTCGACTTACCATTAAGAATAATGGTGGCTACTGCAAAGAAGAAAAAAAAAAAGGAAGTATTATAAGACAAAAAGCAAAGTTCATCTTCGTATAAACTTGCGCTTTCTGTAGAAATGAATAATTATTGTTTTATTTAACTCCTAAAAGCTTTAAAAAAATACTCTAGCAAATTCACTGAAAAACAAACAGACCCACTCTCAAATAGTTCCCGGACTGCATTTGCTCTGTTTTATTTGCAACGTAGCAAAATGTTGACGAACGCCTTATTATCCGCCCATGGAATCCAGTGAATAAATAAATACTCGTCTCTCTTACAAATAACTACCATGCCTCGACTATAATAGCAACGAAAATATTTTTAACATATTGAAGAACATAAATGAAATGTAAAACCTGCATTGCAGCAAGGCAGGGGTATTGTTTTTCGGAATCTTGATCGATGGAAAAATAATAATTTTCGCTGAAGGCATAGCGGCAGCAGCTGCATTTTACCAAAATGTCGCCATTTTTTATTCCGTCTAATTTCATTTGCAAAATGGGTTCGCGATGCATGACATCACGCAAAATTTGAGCAAGAGCACTTCTAGAAAAAAACAAAACTAAGGTTCTTTTCTATAACCCTTCGTGTAAACAAAAAAGTATAATTTTTTAAAAACACTTAGTTTGCATTTTTTTTGTCTGCGCCTCAAAATCATTTAAGTAATTTCAATATCATAAAGCTCTCCCAAAATATTTGGTGATAGCGAAATTTGGTTGGTATTTCTCCGTCTCCGTCTACATTAGTGGAGTTGTGCAATAGACGAAATTGAAGTACAGCTTTTAAGTGTTGCTTTATTTGGGCCAAATTGAAGCACTTTTGTGGTACTGTTATACGCCTTATTTATGGCGCATCCATTTTGTCACCTTCCTTGTATACCCTTCGGAAAAGATAACAGCAATCCTATTAAAGAAAACGAGTACCAGACTATTTTGAATCCAAGCCTCGGTTTGATTGCACTGCTTCGAATGTAGGATGGATGCATTGTGAATAAGGTGTGCTTTCCTTTGGCACAGATTTGGCGGTGTACAGCCTCAGTAATCTTCTGCCGCCGCTTCTGAAGTCCTTGTGATAGGGGTCTATCTCCGAGTCTTCCTATTATACTTGGAACATTTCAATACCACGCAAATAAATACCAGCAAGCTTTTGGTATTAATACTGATGGCCGTTCCGAGTTTGTAGAGTCTTGTTCAATCTTGCTCCAGCTTTCATTCGTTCCGTCGCGTTCAGACGAGCAGGACTTAGAATAAAACGTTTTCTGAAGAACGGTTTCTCTAGTAAATAATTTATCATGAGATACTATATGGGCCTGTTTTTTTCAGGTACGAGGTCAGTGATCCTGCTGATCCGGATCCCATTTTAGCGTATCCTGCATGGGACGTGGATCTGCAGAATCACTGATCGCGTGCCTGAAACAAATAGGCCCAATGTCAAACTTAGAATTGGAACCTAACTCTTTCACTTCTACCTTAAAAACCCCTGAATAGACTTGCTTTACGATAAACGCTGTCATGTTCAAGTTTAAAGGTATAATACATGATTTGTAAAGGTCACAGAACAACACTCCGACAATTTGTCTGATAAAACATGTACATATGATAAACCTGTGGAAATCTGAGCTCAGTCGGACATCTGATTCACGAGAAAATAGCGAAAACCTGACTCAATTTTTTTTAACCCCGAGCCTTCTCAAAACTGTATTCGATCTTTGTTTTACTAATTTCTGGATAAATACACCATTTCAGGCGGAAATATTTTATCGGTATGTTTCTACCATCATCTCTATGTTACCAATCCTGTACTGTACCTTTAAAGCAAGTATCTAGTTTACTTTCTTGGTATTTTTCCACATGTAGGGCTCATGTATACGGGATCCCTCCTGAGATGTCAATGGACTGGTGCTTGTGTTTTATCCACACAGACCACACTAACCATCGACTCCAAATGCGAGAACATTAGGAACTCGACGGCTAATTTATGAGGAATTGGCATTTTGGGTGAGTACAACATTTTCAACCTTTTTATTTTGCATAGCGCAACTATACAGTACATCGACTCTCACTGCCCGGTCTGTGCGGCCAGTAGACCAATCTTTACCCGATCTAACATCTCGGTATCGTAGTTCATTTTCTGCTTTTCAATTTTGTTTTCTGGAAAAAAGGAAAAGGGAAGGCCAAGATCATGTCAAATTCATAAATAAAATCAGAATCAACTGAAAGGTCATTAAAATTGCACTGCAGTAAGCAAATCCATTGGAAACATACTGGCACAGCAAGGTATAAGGACTGTCCATTGCGCACCATACACAGTGTCGAAAAAACAAAATGGCGCCAGCCGGGATCAAATTGAACATGAGGGAAAACATTTGGACACTTATCCCCGTTTTGTCAGGCAGTGTAGGACGTCAATTTCAGACGTTTCATTCAGTCCAATCTTTCTTTCCCTCCAGTCTCGTCTCCCTTCCCTTCATCATGTATATACCCGCTGAGCACGGCTTGAATGGCCAGGAGCTAAAGCCCCTATAGATCGCATTATTATCGGCCTGGAAACCAGACACCGAGCGACCCTCAATCAACAATAACACCCGTGAAAAACAGGCGAAGGGTTCCCCCCGTATATCCTACCTTTGCAGCCGGTTTCATTATTATTCTATTTTTTTCACGCTCAAAAAACACCACTCTCGAGACTACAAGAGAGCATAACGGTTATCAGACAGCGGGTATAACCTCCGATGAATTCGTATACGGAATAGGAGGACGATCCTACGGTTAACTGTGCACTGTTGCAGCGGCGCTGAAACACATAGCACGCAGCACTACGGACTGCCATCATCAAAATATGCAATGCACTATACATACTCCGTCGAGAGAGAAAAAAGCAGTCCACCAGATCCCTGCTATACAGTATAGACGGGGTTTACGCACGTTTATGGCAGAAAGGGCCGGTAGAATATCAGCGTGATTTGGCCGCCTTGTTGACCCCGTCTCCTCGCGGCCTTTCCCGGCCAACCCAATGCTCATATCTCCCGGCCAAACCCCTAATGGTTCACACGAGTATATACAACAACACAACACAACAAAACACTTGAAAACATCAAACCTTGTTTTCGTTCTGTAATTTTTTTTTTAGCTGGGCGCATAAATACACATTTTTAAATCACAAGCGATATTCTATATAAAAAATACTGACAATGTAACGTGGAGGCGGCCTAAGACATAATATACGTGTATATATATACAGACAATTCTAACCAAGCATTTTTTTCTGGAATAAATATTAAGCTTAGACTTAGAGTATAACTACTGTCATTGTTTTGTATCATAATGTCTTCGAAACAATTAAAGCATTGTACTTTCACGACTCATGAATGATATCCAAAATACAGCATAATTATGTTCAATTCATCTCTATCCGTGATACAATTACGTATTGGCCTATATAACAATGTTCCAATTGTTTGTATGCAAAACAAAAGACAATTGTTGCAAATGGGAACGGTGGAAATGGCTTCATTGAATAATGAATTGTTTTTGTTTTTTTAATATGGACCCACCTCCTATTATCACGTGACCATCCAAACATTGGCCGTGTATAGATTAATCCAACACAACCCCTTACCCAAATAATAGAGTTGTATTTTTATAATTATAATTTTTTTTACAAAAGTACAAAATAAAAAAAATGAATACTGGCAGTTTTTCGTTTGTGACAAATTGAAACCGACCCCACATTTCCTTATATTAATAGAGCCTTGATATCAGGTGTGGGGTCACATGGGGGTCACGTGGGTGTTCTTGGCAGCCGCGATTCACTGGTTTCCACCTCCAGCATCATTATAAACCTACACGGCCAGAGTCATAACCATTCATTCAATAAAAAAATAATACCAACTTAAAACAAAACCACATTTTTTTTTAACCCTAAAGCTGCCATTAAAAATCGCACTGCCGCGGAGTTTTACATTATTCGTAATATATATTATATATACATTATAATAATTATAGACCATCGCACCACGACGACTGTTTCATTCTGACAAACAGTTAAAACACTAATTAATACAGATACATTATTCCATAGTGTATTCACATTCACGGACGCAAAACAGAATACAAAACCCTTACAAACAAATAAAAAGCTACACCAGGCTATTTCAGCGATGTACATCATCTAAAAGCTTAAATTAAATTGAATTTCATGATCCACAGTACTTGGCATACACACAGTAGATGTGTATCTTTGTATCCATCCTCCCTTTCCTGTGCTAATTAATAATAATGCTCAATGAGTGGTGTTCCGTTTTATACAAATTTTTCCCAGGTATTGCCTTTCTACATTTAAGTGCAACAACCCACACACAACCCAGAGTTGTTGTTTTTTCTAAAATGAATTTCCCGCCAAAATGAAAATAAACCGATTTGTGGTTTATTATAAATACACAGGTAGACAAAAAACAAAACTGCGATAAGGTATTAACAAGAAGAAGAGGCATGGCAAAATTCTGTACAAGTTGAGCGAGTTTCGCTTATTTCGTTGGCGCAGTGCACAACAGTGAAATCAACGCACAGTGAAATGGTGAGTGCTAGTGCAGGATCAGACGCAAAGCCAACTCATTATAATATTACAAGTCCAGAAAAAAAACCCGGGTATAGGCGTATTATAGCACACAGCGAACTGGGGCCACTCGCCATGTTACTTGCACTCAGTAATGTGTGCTGGCTAAATGCAGCCCTATTTTACATCGTATAGAACAGGGTGATTTTTTTTCGGTCTTTAGTACAAGAGAGACGATCGGGTTTAAAGCCGTCTTCGTGTAATCATGGTAACGTGAACTGCACAACCGCGCGTTGAAATCCCAACCAGATCTGCAATTCTTAGCGGGGTATTTGCTTTGGTAGGCTAACGTACGGAATTACCTCGGTACTAAATTCACTGGTTTAAAATAACACAGTATGTGTGTGTGTGTGTGGTTGTGTGTGAGGGTTTTTTAGATGCTACTTCTTGCTATGCTAACCCTATATTTCCCTTCACCATCGCCTATGAATGAAATTATCCCCCTTCTGTGTAAATATCGAACAGACGTCACGTGACATTACTTGCCCAACGGCAAAATCCATCACGCGCAACTCTGGAAAAACCCCTCGGGCGTGAAACTCTCCCTGACCGTGATGGTAAAGTCCCCGGCCGTGACGTCAGTCACGACGATGTAATCCAGATTGTGGGGTTGGGCGGGGCTCCAGAACCGATGGGCAGGGGGCGGAGAGGAGGGGAGGGTTTTAGCTCTTGCCGTCCGCTCGGCCGGTGTGGTCGGCTTCTTGGCAGTCGGCGGCAGTGGCTTAGGCGGGGCAGGGGTCGAGCTACGACTGACGCTGAGATCGAGGGGAACGTTTGGGTCATGGACCGGGGAAGGAGGAGGCTGGATGACCTGGTGACCCAGTTTCCGCGCCATCGTCTTCTGCGGATGTGACGTGGAGGGCACCAGCGACGGTGAATTGTTGGAACTCTTCGGCAGGGGTCGCGCCTCGGCGTGGTGTAAATTGATGCGAACCGGGGCCCGTTTGGGAATCTGCAGTGCCTCCGAGTTTATAGTCTTACTTGCCACTGAGTTTGCCGCCCGGTTCGTAACAGGGCCGGCGGATTTGTCCCCGTTTGTGAACCTCTTTGGACTACATGCCGATGCCTTCTCCCATTGGAGTGACTTTGTCGGTATTGTCGCCTGTATATCACCGGCTGTTTTGGGCAGTGGGGTGGGTGTGTGGTCAATGCTGGCTGGTGCGGAGAAAGGGACCGATGGAGACTTTGCGGAGTTCGGAGCCCTCTCGGAAACTGGATCTTTACTGGGGATGGGCAGCCGCACAAGCAACGAGGGGGGCTTTGTCGACAGGGACAGTTTCTTGATAGGGGGCCCGGAGGTCGGCGACCTTTCCAAGCTGGTTGGTTTATTAGCAGGTGTTAAGGGACTTTCGCAGTTAGGCGCCTTTCCGGAGTTGGGCGTTTTTCCCTGGTTGGCTGGTCTGCTCTCGGTGATGGACGGCTTGTCTGCGTAGGTTATCGTCTTGGTGGCGATTGGCGGTTTCGTGGGCGGTTGCAGGTTGCCATTTCCGACAGACCTGTCGGAGGTGGGCAATTTCTTAACCGTGGACTGTTTCTCCGCGGATGGGTTGGGCAAAACGCTACTAGCACTCGGCCTGTGACTGTTCGATGGTCGCTTAGAAATGGTCAATCTGTCCAGTTCTGCGCCAGTCTTACCAGAACCGTTCAACCTTTTCACACAGACCTGTTTGTTGGAGATGTGCAACTTGGGGAAAATGTTCTGGCCATTGACGGCGGGATTGGAGGACTTGTCGGCCGCGGGTAACCCGTTGTTGGTGGGCAGTTTGGCTTCGACCGCGGCCGGTCGTTCCGAGGGAGGAGACGGTCCCTTGTTTATGGACGCGATCTTAAGTATCGGGGGTCTGGCTGAAACCGGCTGTGCGTCGGATGTGCTCACTATCTGGCAAGAGGATGGTTTGGGTGACGAGGGAGTACTTTTGGTGATGACTGAGGTTGCAGGGGAGGGAACAGGGCCTTCTGAAGTGGGTGGGGTCACGCCATCAGGTAGTTTCTCCTGGACCGTGGATTTCTCCGAACTGGGTTTGGTTACGGGAGCGGTCGGTCTGGTCGTGGACGCGGCTTCGACACTGGTCGGCAACTCGGTCGTAGTAGGTAGACTTTTAGGGCCGGGCGACGCCTGGGAAGCGGTCGGTGTTTGGGACCTGGGCGGGCTTTCTGCCTCGGGGCGTGGCGGTTTCCCGGACGGCGTGGGCCTGCTGTCGGTGGACTGTCTGTCTGATCTGTGTGGTTTCTCCTTGCTGTGACCGCTGGATTTGCCCGGGGAGTGCTGCCTCATGGAATTCGGAGACAGCGAAGAAGTGGAGAGAATGATGGAGATCCGATTGCCGTCTCCCTCGCTGATTCTAACGTTCGGTACCTTCTCGGGAGACGACAACTTCTTCGGGGAATGGAGAGCCGCTGTTGGGCTTTTAGCTGACGACCGTTCGGGGTTAGTCGCAGGAGAAGAGAGGTTATTTTTCGCGGCTCGCTGCGATGCAGAGTCGTCGGGGGTTGCACTAGTTTTGGGCGAGGCTGACTTCTCCACTGTCGTCAAGGCGCCGAGAGATTTATCAGAGATGTGCAAGACGGCAAGGGGTTTCTCCGGCATCTTTCCGGGGGATTTCACTCTCTTCTCTGCGGGGGGCTTGACGGAGTTGACCGAGTTGGAATCGCTGTCGTGGAAGTCCCAGACCGTGGAGTCGACGGGGACGGCTGGGGGAGGCCGGGGCTTCTTCTTCTTCCGAGCCTTCTTCTTGTCCTTGGTCGATTTGTGTTTCTTCAGCAGGCCCTTTTCCCCAGGGGCCTCCGTGGAGGAGGTGCGGTCACGCTGGCGGTGCTTCTTCTTGCGTTTCTTCTTTCCGCTCTTGTCGCCGCTGACTTTCTTCACCTTGGTGACCGAGGAGGAGGAGGAGGACGACGACGTCGACTTTCGTTTCTTCAGTCGCACCTTGTCCCTGCGCCTCTTCTTGGGCCTCCTGAGCAGACCCGTCAGCTCCTCCTTCGGTTTGGAGTCCTTGGAATGTTTCAGCTTCTTGCCAGACTTGGCCTTGCGTTTGGACTTGAGGGCGTAGCTGATCTTGGCATCGGGAGCGCCGTGAGAGCGGCTGGCGGATCCGCTCGTGGGCTTTCCCGCAATAACGCTCGGCTCTCGCTTCACGTGGTGATCACCGAGCGTGACGTCAGTCCCCGTGGACGCGCTCGCCGAACCGGAACCACGGTCCTTCTGTCCGTCGCCGGCCATTTTGAAAGTTTTCTTGGGGAGCGGTTCCTCGTCATCTTCCCCGTTGTCATTATTGTCCTCTTCATCTTCGTCATCCTCCTCTTCGTCATCCGTGGAATCCCCGTCGGTACCGGCCCCACCGCTACAACCACCGCCCTTACCACCGTCGCCACCACCATCGGTGCCCCGGGAGTTGTCAGCCGTACTATCGATCGTCCATGCCGTACTCGACGGGCCTTTGTTCCCCGTGGCTGTGGGCCGATCGCCCGCCTGGGCCGAGGCGTTCCCCGCTGCCGCACCGTCCTCATCCCCGTCCTTCGGTTGGGGTTTGAGTTCCGTACCGCTCAGCAATCCTGCACTGGACCGAACCTAAGACAAAACCAGAAAGCTTAATTATCATACGGCACATCCATAGGCGTACCATGCTTGAAAACCATTACTTTATTTGTACAAAGGGGGTAATCCATGCACAAAGGGCGGGGCCATTTGTTTCACGTCAACATACAACATATTTTTTTTTTCGTAACGGCAAAGACAAAAACAACGAAAAAACAGGCTCACCTCGCCGAACCTCCTTTTTCTTTTTCTCCCCTTCTTGACGACCGTCGATTCGAGAGCCTTGCGCCTGTATTCAGCGTATATCAAGAGAGCAAGTATATTAATAAGAAAACCGTGAGTGGCGATCGACAACTGGGACTGAATCTAGAAAATGATGACGGGGACTACCATTGCGAGCACGTAGCCCCGTACTACTTGCCATATTGACACGGCCCCCGTAACTCATTATGTACGGACACGTACACACACACACAGTATGCGATGAGGGGGAGAAAGAACACTGGGGAGACGAGCGCATAAATGCATAGCATATGAGCTTACCTGTCCTCGAACATTTGAACGAGACGCTTGTCAAGAATATTGGCCTCGGGTTCCCATGTGCTGTATCTGGATGAGGGTAGAGAGGGTGGTTGGGTCAGAGAGAAACATTCATTAACATCAATACACCTGCCATATCGAGTTCGGCTCCAGCCAAAAAAAAAACCATCCTTTAATTGATTGGGAGAAAGGCACATGAATGAATAATCAACTCAGGGTTGGGTTGAGGGAGATGGTGTACTTACTTCACCGACCAGCCTTTCCATTTCACCCGATATTCAGATTTCCCCTGCAGAGAAAGAGACGAATATAAAAAAGAACGACGGTTTGAATTAGTGCCAGTATGCATCACCGTAGCACATTATGCGGCGCGGCCAGCAGATAAGATTGCATACTTAAATCCACTCCACGATATATTTTTTTTCTACTGCAGAGCTAGCTGCAGCACTGGCTCGCTGAGTGAGCGAGAGCGTACGGTGTCAACCCAAGCTGCATGCCCAATATGGTTGCACTTGCAAGCGCGGTGCTGTCTCTTACTCACCTTGCGATTTCTCCAGTTAAGCAGCGATTCCACAGCGTACACCCTCTCGCCGATTTCGGACAACTCCATGGTCGATGTCGTCCACGGTCAACTGTGTAATACAGACGGACGACCGAAGTCGGCAGTGATGGCGGCTTGTAAATATGTCCCGTGTTTTTTTTTCCTCTCGTCGGTCTCTTCTTCTACATGAACACACAACACCCACATACAGTACATTCATATACACGCCGTGCCGTCTTCTGTCTGTTAGGCTGTGTGCTGTGTGTTCCTTTATTTCTCTCTCTTCTTTCTCAGGCTCTGTGTGGCTGTAGTGTACGTCGTGGCCCAATCAGCCGGCTTGTTGTATACACACTGGCACAGGAACCTCGCTGTGGCATTCGCTGCGTGCACTAAATCAGCAAGGTCGTTGCATATGGGTGTGTACCTTTTGCCGCGAATGCACCGAGCATGGAGGGCTTATGTGCGTGTGTGTGTAGAACGGATACGATATCAGCGCACGGGGCACACGGCGCATATTACGGCATACACGCACTGCATACATGCTCCATGATGAAAGGGACTGAGGGGAATAATAATAACAGGGCATATACACTCACTACACACAGCGCGCCAATGCAATGCAGCTAGACCTATACCGAGCCACGGTGTGTCTAGTCTAGCGCACTTACTAACTCACGACCGGGGTATTCCAGCCGGCCATCCACCGTGCATGTGTGTCAAATCTTCCCATCGTGTCAGCGGCAGTTGTGAGCTGGGCCGCCGCCAGGCTAATGCGCTGCCGGTTATTAATGGCTCGCTCGTTGTGCGCGTTGATGGAACACGGTGCCGCGGTGGAATTCGATATTTTTTTCCCTCTCCCCCTCCCCCCTCTCCCCTCTTATATGTGCCAGTCACGTCAGTGGGGCGGCTTGTCTCTTCTTACTTGTCGTGTACGGGTATTCACAGTCTGGTCGGACCGGCGATCGAGGCTTGTGCTCAACACTCGGCCTCGTCACTGCCGACATAATGAGACAGATACAAGCTACGGTGGTACGGTACGGTACAACTTAAGCCAGGACTGCAAGTAGGCTAGAATATACCCACCATCAGCTGTCTACAGTACACCTTTGAGTGTGGCGGTTCACCGTTAATTTAAAAAAAAATCCCTCCAAACCCCGCTGCGGTATGTCTATTAATGTCCCGCGTTTTTTATTTCTCGCCTACGGCAACTTTTTTGGCGGCAAAGGCCTAGCTCTCTTTTCAGTTATGTTTTTTTTTTTTCGGGGCGGCAATTCGTGACATGGGTTAACTTATAAGTTGGCGCCCCTCTGTTGAGATTTTTGACTTTCTTTTTCTGCTCTTTCGTTTGGGTCACGGCTCAAAAACACCCGGGTTATAGTAATGTTATGAGAGGAAACGGGTAAAGTCACGTGATATGAGTGAAAACTGAGCAGCACGGCAGCGTGCGGATGCGAGTAATTTGGGAAAGGTCGTACTGGGGAGGTCTTATCCCACCACTTAAAACATAGCACGCCAAGCAAGAGAACAGTACGTCGACATGAGGGTTACTTGTCATACAACTTCAACAACAACAGACCGGCCACATTTACTATCACAACATAACATTGGCACTTGGAGAGTGGTCTCACCATGCAATGAAAAAGGATATATCTAATCCGAGGGACTGGTGTGAAGAAGAGACGGGGGAATGGAAGGGAGGAAGATTGATCCCCCTCCCTAAAAGAAAAAAACACCACGTCCTGACTGGTTTTTTTTTCTGGGTCAGGATGGTTGCCAGTAATATATACCCGGGGTGTTTTTTTTGTCTGATGGCAAGCCGCCCTAGCTGGCAATTCCCCCGACCCCCACCTCCTCCGTCTCTCTCTCTCACACCACTTCATCATAAATATCCATCAGCAGCGCGCCAAACGAAAACAAACTGCCGGAGACCGCGGTCAAATCTCTCCAAACATGCCCCGTTTTTTTTATAACGGGTTCCTCGTGAAAGTCAACGGTGTAATGTTTACCGCCAATGCACCCTCACCCCCACCGTGCACGTATATTACCTTGGTCCGTATAAGTACACAATTGCCAGTTCTTAACACAGTCACACACACAAATGTCACAAACAGCTCAAGTACATTTTCATAATGTCTGATCTGTGTGTGATTTCCATAGTTGAGAGAGGATGGTTGGGTGTTGGTTGGTCTTATACTCTTAACCCCTCCCCCTGTTTTTATGATAATATTCCGCCCCGCGTGCTAAGCCTGATTCACTGGGGCCCCCGAGTTCAGATGCGATTAACTGTACATATACACCCCCGTCATCAGCCGGGGGAGCCAGCCAGCCAACCCGACCAGCCAGCCAGCCTGCCCTGCTCTGACGCGCTGCGCTGCGCGCACTATCGCCCTACTAAATCGCATTACTCATGTGTCACCCGATCTGCGCCGTCGAAGCCTACTTCTTTTCCAGCCTTTAGAAAACAAAAAACGAGAAGAAAATTTGTTTGAAATAACTGGAACTGTCAGGCGCTTCGTACCCCCCCCCCCACTTCGTCGTTGTCACCAGCCCTTCTTCTTAAACCTCTCTACGGCCCCCCTGTATGGTCGTGTTGCCTCCCTCTATCAATATTCCAATAGACCCGAAGGCCGGGGCCCGTGCACCGAATCGCCCGCCCCGGCGGCTCCCCCGACCGAGCCAAAGTCACGGCCCCCAGACGCAGCCGATGAATAATTGAGAGCGCGGCACTCGGTCAAATGGAGTGCTGTAGGTGAAACTGATACGGCAAGTGTGGACGAACCTCTCGTAAATTCTCTCCACAAATAATACAAGGAAAGAAGGTCGCCCGATGAATTTTGGGTTGTAAAACGTAGTAACCACCGAGTAAAACTAAAACAGACGAAGTTTCGAAAGCTCCGAAAAAGCTTCATTTCAAGGTTTTAAACGCCATTTCCGCAATAATTTGACCCGATCAATTTGGCCTTTGGCCGCGGCGGGTAAACTTTGAAAGGCCAAAACAATAATGGGTTTTATACTCTTTATGGCGCCACGGTATCGCTGCAGTCACATGACTATCATACTTTGGTAGTATACCGAAACAGAAATCTTCACAGATTTACCTATAACTTACATGGTATAAAGATGGTGATGGTAAAACCATATATCGTTACAATTTTTCTTCCTGAAATGCTGTATTTATCCAGAAAAGAGTAAAACCAATACCAAAAACAATTTTGATCTTTTAAAGATCAACAATAACGGTGACAAGATTTTGAAAATACCGTATGCGTTTTTCACCATTTTCTCAAATGTGGGCACCGTATGGGACTGCGAATTTCACAGATGACTGTTACTGTATCTGTCTTGATATTTTTGCCCATGAATCTGTATTTCGTTAAAAAACCCAAGTATGATATTACCTTTAAAGATGAGAGAAATGTTTTTTTCCAACGGTTCTCCGACATGCATTAAAGGTAGAGCACGTAGAATTGGTAAGAATGAAAAGCCTATGATTTGTTCCATCTACATTGCCGTTTATGAAGTTCACTGGTATTACATGTAAATTCTTTCCACTTGAAATTGCGGTCTTATTTTTCAAAGAAAATGGTTTTGAAAAAGCAGCTATTATGGTGCGATTTTTGTCGCGATATCGAAATTCATACAGATTAGTTAGTTAGTTTTGAAACCCGGAATTACAGGGGTCAAAGACATGGAGTTGCCAAGCACAAAACATTTCTTAACACAGAAATGTCTTGCCCAATAAAACAAAACACCATTAGAAATTCCATTTGATATTTATGGTAAGCGGACAACAGCCAAAGAACAATCACAAGTGATACACGACACGTTGAAATTAAGTTGTTAATCCTTTTCTAAATTAATACAAGTGATAAACTGCTGCAAACTGCTCATCATACATATTAATATTGACCTGAATTTATAAAATGACGACGCATGTCGATCCAAGTAGGATCTTTATCGAAGGATTAATGACCATTTTAGCCTAACTCCAAGCTGTTTTAGTTAAAACAGAGATTTGTGCTTAGCAGGGAGTGAAATTGCCCCCAGATCTCGCATCACACATGCGAGTTTTGTGATTACAGATATTTTAAATAGCAACTATAGGCTTACACTCGAAGTGTTATTCTCCCCTTTGCAGGCTGATTGTTTCTGCAGCAATCTGCGATATGACTTTGAATCAACTAAATTCTCCATCAGTTAAATGAAAAAAAGAGCCGTATACACAAAATTTACCGGCTGGTATATTGCTAAACATTTCACGTATACAGGGCGTCCCAGAAAAAAACCGAAACCGAGATTAGTCAATGATGAACCCTATTTTAATTTCACTTTTGAATGATAAATGACACATATCTGAAAAGCTTATTTCATCAGCTTTCATCGGATACCATTCATATCATACATACTTCACGCAGGAGTGAGTAAAGACAATATAAAGCAAGGCTATCAAAAAGTAATTTGCACAACGATAATTTTATTTCAAAGAATCAATATCATTTCTATAACAAGCTACATTTCTTGGGCTTTCCAATGATGCCTGAGTCAGGAAAAATGAGCAAGGGATGACAGAGATAAATATCTGCCTTTAAAATAGATTGTATATTCATGTTTTTCAAATCCCTCATTTATACCTGACCGATTGTTTTGCATGAATGAATGGTATCAAATGAAAGCTGAGGAAATAATCTTTTCAGATATGTGTCATTTATTATTCAAAAGTGAAATTAAAATATGATTCGGTTTCGGTTTTTTTCTGGGAAACCTTGAATACAGTATTCTGTTATAGAGATTACAAAATTAATGTGTTTTCGTGTGAGGTGGATTCGATTCAAGTTAGGAAAAGAAACAAAGACTGATGTCGAAGCTTAGCAGATGACACAGCCGGCTGATCTCAGAGAATCTGGTGCCTATACAGAGGAAATTAACCCAGCCCAGATTCGCTCAAAGACACATGGATATAGCAATTAATTATTTAGAAAACCTGTGGAAAAAACAGAGGAATCAAACACGATATGAAATTAAACCCATTGCCGCAATACTGATATAATTATTGAATAAGCCATAAGACACTGCAAAACCCAAGAGTGATATTCGAATCATTTCATTGGATTGGCCAAACTATTATCATCAAATTTCACCCGAAGATTATTTTTTCTTGACGTCAGATTTCTGTGGGGATTTCAGACCTCAAAACGCACTGTCTCTTTGCTCCTTCCGATTCCTCCCGATTCCTTTCAATTCCTTCCGAATGCTTTGACCGGCAATTCCGGAAACCTGAGGGAAGACTTCTGCTCGATTTTCGGTATGATTGTTGGCGTGAAAAATCACTCCTATGATTTCGAAGGACATATAATAAAGAAATACAAGTAGCACTTTATTGACTAAAGCTAGAGTTTAAAATGTTCATGAGCTTTCGTAGCAACAACTACTTCATCAGATGCAATGAACATGATCGAAGATCGAAGGACATGTGGTTCAGCACTAAAATAGTTAAGTCATGCAGTGGAAAATTCAAGTGAAATTTCAGTCTGAATTGAAAAAAAAATTGAACTCCACAGTGTCTTTTTGGTCGAGGGTTACATTTCCCTTGGAACTGCATACGTTGATGCTGAATTTAAGTATCAGTTACGAATGAGGGATCCATGCACATTTCGCGACTGGATTTGGTTTAATTTGTTTCTGCGAAGTCCAAATTTGGGATCTAACATAAAGTTGATATTATTCATGTACTTTGATTTTTGTCAAAGAAATGGAGATTCATGGGCACAAATATCAAGGAAAATACAGTAACAGTCATCTGTGAAATTTTTCAGTCCCATACGGTGTCCACCTTTTAAAAACATTGAAAAACACCCACAGTATTTAAACTCTTTTCTCCGATATTTTTTTTCTTTAGAAGATCAAACTTGTTTTTTGTCATTGGGTTTACTCTTTTCCGAATAAATACAGCATTTCGGGCAGAACAATTTAATGGTGTGTGTCTACCATCACCATCTTTATACCCTGTAAATTATAGGTAAATCTGTGAGGATTTATGTTTCGGTATGCTACCAAAGTATGATAGTGGCTTTAAAGGGTCTGAACAATCGGACTATTATTTCTTTAATGCATGGAAAATAACGCTTGTACTGTATTGTCGGTGATTTCTCCCCACTTTCGGAGTTGTGTTTTTAAGGGCCATTTCACAGGTTTCTTATGCAAATTAGACCTTGCATATTCAAGAGCAAAACTGTTACGTCATCATGGTTAATGACAGTAACAATCCACGTGATTTCCGTTCGACAAATTGGAGTCATTTCGAGGGTTTTCGAAAGACCTTTTCCTCCGTGGCTCGGAATATTTGGGGTTTTTCTGTCAATAATGGTAGAAAATTTGTTTTGCCAAACCATTTCTGCGGGTCTATGGTCAAGTTTGTCCTTAGGAATATGTTTTTTCTTTACTGGTTCCATCACTGATGATTAAAAAGCCGTATCATTTTTTAGTAATTGATAATCGCCCATGTACAGTTTCTCAGGTTGCAGCATTGCTAATTTTGCGCGTTTCTTGAAATGATCTTTGGGATATAGCGGTATGTAAGTAGTTTCATGGCTTCTGATAATTGCCTCATTATATTTAGGGACACTGCAAACATATCAGGCTGGATAGCTCAACATCTGGTTGAGGAATGGTACGGTATTCAGGAGGCCCGTAGCTTCGAATCCTACTGCCATTTTTCTCTGTCCAACTTTCAACATTTCCATCGTTTACCATTTTTTCACCGTGGGTTCCCTACATGAATATTCATAAAAACCATACTATTTTAGAAAAGTCATATATACACTAAAATTTGAAGCCAAAATAAGATTAGCCATCCGCTTGTCTTTTGTTTATCTTCGAAAAAAAAAACCGCTTTCGGAACCCTTTAAAGGTGATATCATAATTGTTTATGTCACGGAAATACAGATTCATGGGCATTAATATCAAGGAAGATACAGTAACAGTCATCTGTGAACATTTCAGTCCCATACGGGGCCCACTTTTTGAGAAAACAGTGAAGTATTTTCTATTTTATTTTTGATCTTTAAAAGATCACAAATAATTTTCGTGACTGGTTTTTACTTTTTTTTCTGGATAAATACAGCATTTCAGGCAGAAACATTTTAACGGTATATTTCTACCATCACCATTTTTATACCCTTCAAGTTATAGGTAAATATGTGAGGATTTCTGTTTAGGTATGCTACCAAGGTATGATACTACCTTTAACGTTCGGTTATGTCATTAATTTTGATATACGGGTATGTTTTGGTCGATTCACAGATATTTTGTGTCCTCCATCAATTAAGAATGGTGCTGAAACTTCCACCAGTCTTCCTGTGCCACGCACACAGTGATGAGATGACACGATTTGGCCTAAGTAAAATGTTACTCCATGCACTTCCAAAATTTGTATCGCAGTCGGATGTCTCGAAGTGCACATTTTGTACAAGGATCCCACTTTCAATTGCATCAGTCGCACCAGTGAGTGTCGTAAACACGTCTTGTATATAATAAAGTCCTGCGATAATGCATTTGTCTGTGCGTTGTGCTTTATTTTGGCGGGAAATCTATATATTACACTCTGCAGTGAGATAAAATGTGACAGAAAGAAGAATGGCGGGAAAAAGTGGACAGAAATATATTGCTTGGGAAGTGCTTTTTTTCTCTTGTGGGTTACATCTTTGTGTGACATAAACCCCGGGGGTTGAAACGTGCTAGATCTTGGCCAGGGCCGGCGCTCACATCGGTCTGCCAAGCGATCGTCAGCTAGGTCTAGTAGACAACCAGATCTGGGGCCAATTTCATAGAGCTGCTTATTAAGCACAAAATTAGCTTAAGAATTTGAAAAGTATTCCTTGATCAAACTGGATTACCAGCCAAATTGTCATGTGATGTTTACTGCTTTTGACTTGTATTCAGCCATTGTTTGCTGAGCATAACATTCACAATGAGTTTTGGCTGGCATACTGATGTTATTTTTACCAAGGTTGTTGGTGCTTAAGCAAATTTTGGTGCTTAAGCAGCTGTATGAACTTGGCTCCTGGACTGTACGAGGCTTACCGTCAGCTCCGCGTCTGAAAGGCCGGTGAAAAGCCCCACAATCCTACAAAAAGCTTAGGTTGGCAAAACAATAGTTGTGCATTCTGTCTTAGCTAAAAGAAGGTGCATGATGACTTTTGACTGAGGTGATAAAAATTCCGACTGAAACAATGCTTTCAAAATAATCGCAGAGCAGAAATGTCTCGCACATTTCAAAATCGCCGACAATTTATTGAACAAGGGGTAGATTTTACAAAGCACTAAGACTGATCTTATAATTTATGTGAATCTATCTTAATTGCAAAGTGCGATTTCACAATAAAGATCACTATAGTGATGATAACTCAAAGGTAATTTCATACGTTTTGTCAAAGAAATGCAGATTCATGGGCACAGATATCAAGGAAGATACAGTAACAGTCATCTGTGAAATTCCCAGTCCCACGTGGGCGAAAACGCCCACGGAATTGGTTAAATCATTTCACCGTTATTTTTGATCTTTTAAAGATCAAACATTATTATTTCGGTCGTTTTACTCATTTCTGGGCGAATACATTTCGGTGACTGGTTTTACTATTTCCGGATAAATACAGCATTTCAGGCAGACACATGTTAACGGTATGTTTCTACCAGCACCGACTTTATGCCTTGT
The DNA here is from genome assembly GCA_963971285.1 of Astropecten irregularis. Classification (NCBI taxonomy): domain Eukaryota; kingdom Metazoa; phylum Echinodermata; class Asteroidea; order Paxillosida; family Astropectinidae; genus Astropecten; species Astropecten irregularis. The sequence continues at coordinate 10,775,835 of OZ020248.1, forward strand.
AAGTTATACGTAAATCTGTGAACATTTCTGTTTTAATCTTAGTGTTTGGTGAAATCCAGCATTGTCAGTTTGGGCAAAGTCGGCCTGGCAGTCACAATCTGGGTCCGTCGCGACGCGTTGTCGCAAGGGGCTCAGGGATGGTTTGGTCCGGCCATGACTCGGATACGATTAGCGCCTGATGTCATTGCGCTGGAACTTTGCCAAGCAGTCGACCGAATATTGAGCTCTTGTTCATTGCTTTGTGGTTTGATATCGCTTGCCAATATTCGAAAAGAAATCACAAACAGTTAGCCTATAGTACCAGTCCCGAGGAAAACAAAATAAGCCATACCGAGTTCACTAGATGCACTCTACCGTATACAGGGTGTCCCAGAAAAAAACGCGACACTGTGTCGGGACCCATTATGTTAAAATTAAACTGTTTATCACTTCAAGATTCAAATATGTGATACAGCCATGTCTTGGCTATCACCATGTAAAATTTAAGCATTCTGCCGCTGAAAATGGCGAAAATATGACAAATTGAAAGGATACTCCTTAAAAACAAATTTGCAAGGATAACCCACATAATTGTCAATACACACATAATGCGTATGAAAGAAAAATAGAAATCTGTTTTTTAGGTTGGGTAATTCAGTCTTAGTTTTTGCACTCAATTTTAGTCCAATTTTGCTCAAATTCTACATGGTGATAGCCAATACATAGTTGTATCACATATATGAATCTGGAAGTGATGAACATTTCAATTTTCATTTAATAGTTCTCGATACAAGTGTTGCGGGTTTTTTTTGGGAAACACCCTGTATACCCTCATTTTGAAATGGCCATGGACATGTTCAGGTTTGGGGTGCATTTCTTGGTCGGTATTTGCATCTTGTTCTGTAGGCCATAGCACCCCGGACCACCTGCCCTAGCCCCGTGCTATTCCATCTGCTTGCCCTGGTCGACCTACTGTCCCGCGGTGTCTCGTTGACTTAGTATAACAAGCAGCAGTAAACTCGACCCAAATCTGTCAACTCATTTTTATACAATGTCCCAATATTCAAATTTGGTTGGCCCATCCTTCCTTCTTAAAAAAAGTAAAAGGGATCTTTCTCTTGGCAAAAATAGCATCGATATTGAAGTAAAACAAGCACTATTCCTAACATATCGGTGATGCGGTTGTCTTATAGGTATAATACATGAATGGTAAAGGTCACAGCACTGACACTTCGTCTGATCCAGGATGTACATGAAATAGTAAACCTGTGAACATTTTGAGCACAATTGGACATCCGAGTCACGAGAAAATAGCGACAACCCAACTCCAATATTTTTTTTTATAAAACATGAAGAATGGTTTTGATCTAAGCCCAAGATCAAAACTGCTTTCGGTCTTTGTTTGACGAATTTCTGGATCAATACACCATTTCAGCCGGAAATATTTTACCGGTATGTTTCTACCAGCACCATCTCCATACCCTGAAAGTTCCGTTTGGGAATGTTACCAATCCTGTACTGTACCTAAAGATGACTAGCCCAAGTTGTTCTTGCCCATGCATGAAGATGAGTTTCAAGATGTTACAATTTTGAAGACAGAGCAATGTACACATCATGAATTACAAATACAAAGAACAAAACCCACTGACGACTCCCTTTTATACAGGCATTAAGCTGCTAACAATATATCACGCTGGAGTCACTGGAATGAGTCACTAACGTACTAATAACTTCCGGAATACTGGAAATTGTTAATTTTAAGTTTTGGTGATAACTTCAGAAACCCGATAGAGACTATAGGAAGTGAGCGTACATGCAGTGAACATGGTTTCAAGTCCTAACATTTTGAGTCATTTAAAGGTAGTATCATACTTTGGTTTTTGTCAAAGAAATACAGATTCATGGGCAAATATCAAGGAAGATAGAGTAACTGTCGTCTGTGAAAATTTCAGTCCCACACGGTGCCCACTTTTTATATCAAAGTTGCCTACCTGTCGTAGGGAGCTATCCTACGTAATAGGGCTGCAAATATATCCCACGTCTTATATGAATGATCGTAAAATGCGATGAGTTCGGTGAAATTGACCCCAGAAATGGGATATCGGGGATCGCTCATAAAGGATGTTGTTTGTGTGTCTAAGATATGAAATCAATCAAACCACAAGCGAACCTGACTTTAGATTAATATTTAGTGAACCAAAGGTAAACAAAACAAAATCATAACTTGGTGTTTATGTCCCCTTAATAAGTACTATCCCTTGTCTTGCTTGTAGGTAAAAATGATCAACATTGACTAAATGCTGCTCTTCACACACGTACTGTGACCACCAGATGCAGAATAGTGCCGAAAGTTATACCGTGGATTGATACGCTCACCTTTTTTGCGTGGAAGATAGGATGAAGTTCAGGGCATTTTTTTCAAACATCAACGAGGATACTTAATTAAGCTCTTGTACCAATTTCTTAAAACTGTTAAGCACAAAAATTTGCTTAGCACAAAAATGTTTGGCCAATAAAACAAACCACCATTGAAAATTTCATTTGATATTCATTGTCAGGAAACAACATCAAAAGAACAATCACAAGTGATACACAACACGTGGAAATTTGGTTGTAAACCCTGTTTTTATTAAGACAGACATGTCATGCTTAGCAAATGTTTGTGCTTAACAGTTCGATGAAATTGGGCTCTGGACGCCAACTGCACAGTAAAGCGATATCGATGTCGATGTCACGAGCCTCGATTTGAGTTTTTGGAAACTAAAGATGGCCGCCAAGTACTCATAGAAAAACTCGATACGAAAAAACCTGTATAAAGACCACTCATTGATAACATGGATGGCATGGATGAATAGTTTGTTTTCCTTTTCACACACAAACCCCACGCCTTTTCGTTTGTGAAATAACCCTTAAAAGTAGTATCATACTTTGGTTGCATACCGAAACAGAAATCCTCACAGATTTACCCATAACTACAGGCCTATATACAGGGTATGAAGATCGTGATGGTAAAAACATATCGTTCCAGGAAGCTTGAAATGCTGTATTTATAAAAAAAGAAGAAGAGTAAAACCAATGATCAAAAACAATTTTGATCGTTAAAAGATAAACAATAACGGTCGGAAAAGATTTTAAAAAATATCGTGGGCGTTTATCACTGTTTTCTCCAAAAACAAAAGTGGGCACCGTATGGCACTGGAAATTTCACAGATGACTGTTGCTTTATCTTTCTTGATATTATGCTCATGAATCTGCATTTCTTTGACAAATCCACCTTCATCAAACTCATGTGTTCTGCCCTGAGCGACATTTCTGCTCTTAAAACCGTTGACATTTCAATTGCAGCTATTTTTACACGTTGACATTTTGGCCAAAGAAATAACCATTGAAAATGTAAAACCATTTGCGTCGGGAAAAAACGACGGCTAAACATTTCCTCCTTTGTTTAGAAAGAACAAAGACACGTCATTGTCAATTTCTCATCGTCATACAACCCAAAGAATTATGGACGTAAGCGAGTCCTCAGATGGCGAATTCAGCTTATTGCATCTTTTCTTTTGAAGGGGGCCTATAGGAGCGGGACATTCTAACTCACAGCATACTAATTTCACACATGGATACTTAATTGTGTAGCGACACGGAGTAGAAAGGGTGAGAATAAAAAAAGACAGAAAATGATGGCTTTGAGTGTGCATCGCTAAATTTCAACCCCGTTACATCTCGCCATGCGCTCGGCTGCAGGGGGGGGGGGGGGGGGGGGGGGCTAGGCCTATAGTATACCCAAGTTGGATTTCTAAGACGGTACGGGGGAAGCTAGGATGAAAGACGACCCAAGAATGAATATGAAGACGGTGGTGGGTTGCTGTATAGAACGGGGGTGAGAGACTGAGGTAATTCACTGCATGCTCGGGCTGTATTATCGGTGACGCTGCATGCAGCGTAACCCCCATGGGAAATCAAACGGGTATTTATTCTCCCTGGCCCCCGCGCCATACTGACTCGTACTCGGCACATAGTCGCCATTATACGGACCGCTCAAACTGCACACGAGAAAAAAAAAATCATCTTCAAATCCACTGCCGTCTACGAAGAGAGGGGGTGTTGGGGGGGGGGGGGGGCAGAAGACACTATATACCGATTTATTATTTACGCTGCTAGGCGTCTCATGTGTAATATATGTGTGTGTATTTATATATATGTGTATATGTACATTTTGACGTGATGGCGAAGGAAGACGGTTTCAGTTGAATGTCCCCCGGTATAATGTACATTAATTGGGCTCTAACGCAGTTAACATATAGGATGCGCAGTGTAAGGTTGAGAATATCGTCTTGAGAAATATATAGGGCCCTATATCTTTCCCAAAATAGAGATATACGTACCTACTGATTCTATTATTTATTTTATAGTGAAACAGAAAAAAAGATGGTAATCATAATCATGAATAGAAAAAGAAAATACGTCTGTTTCTTCTGACGAGGTTTTGGGGTCGATTTCACGAAGCCATACGATCGATCGTAACTCGAGTTACAAAGGAAAACCCATGGGGCCTAGGTCTATCCTTCGTAGGGCTGCAATGTATCACAAATCCTACGGTGGAATGTAAGTTACGGTGAGTTTTGTGAAATCGACCCCAGGTTACTGAATTAATGTTCTTACGTGTTTTGGTTTGGGTGTCATATTATTCTGGGGAAAATAAAAATTTCTGGCTTGAACATAAACTCATACTGGTATGAACGGAAACGTTCCGTGACATCACTGAACGTATATACTGCATAAGCCTAAGGGTTACTGAACAGTGGTTTTTTCAAACAGGTTAATGTATATTAAATTGCCTTCATACAGAGAATTTATTAACATATAGGCGTACAGAATGGCAAGTCTTATTTTGGTTTCAAACCAGCATTTGATTTTCCTTTTAATGGCTTTCCAAAATGGGGGATTTTCTTGCTGCCCATTTAGGGAAGCAACAGCAAAGATACAAGGGAAAACATGAAACTTGGAAAAGCAAACTTGACCCACAGAAATCGTTTGGCACACAAAAACTCACAAAAAAAACCCCACTACACCATGGTTCAGTGAAAGGAACAAATTCTGCAGAAAAAACCTATTGAGGAAGAAAAGGTCAGTCAGAAAAATATTTCCACCTGAAATGGTGTATTTATCCAGAAATCAGTAAAACAAAGACCGAAAACAGTTTTGATCTCGGGGTAAGATCAAAACCATTCATTATGTTTATTAGAACAATTGTGTTGGGTTTAAGCTATTTTCCCGTGACTCAGATTTCCGATTGAGCTCAAATTTTCACAGGTTTATTATTTCATGTACATGCTGGATCAGACAAATTGTGAGTGCTGTTCTGCGACCTTTACCAATCGTGTATTATACCTTTAAAGAAATAATCTGTGTATATATTGTGTGGTATTAATTATGGTTCTGTCGCCACTTTAATTACTGCTTCAGGATGCATTCATACATTTGTGGTTTGTACATATCATAATTATTTTATTCTCATTTTGTGAACAAATTTGATTATGACGTGTTCACGGTGACAGTTTGCAGTATCCCATGTATACACATGTAGAGGTATTCTTTTTCATAAACCCCCACTTGCTTTTAAAGGTAGTATCATACTTTGGTTGAATCAAAGAAATACAGATTTATGTGCAAAAGTATCAAGGAAGATACTGTAACAGTCATCTATGAACATTTCAGTCCCATACGGTGCACACTTTTTGAGAAAACAGTGAAAAACAGCAACGACATTTCTTAAGTCTTTTCTCTTTAATTTTTGATCTTTTAAAAGATCAAAAAGATTTTCGGACGTTGTTTTTAATGTCAATTTCTGGATAAATACACCATTTCAGGCGGAACAATTTTAACGGTAAGTTTCTACCACCACACGAAAATCTGTGATCATGTCTATTTTGGTTTCTTACCAAAGTATGATACTACCTTTAAGTTTAAATGTTGTTCTTTTAGCAAGTAAGCAAAGGTTCGTTATTTGCCAATCTATATACAACTGCGGGTCATGTTTGCACGTAAAAGTTTATTTATTTTCGCTACCCTCTTTTCACTTTGAGTTCCCTGAATAGGCACGCATGAAAAGTGCCCCACTTTGCAAAGACTGCATAAAGGACCGGAGCTGTATAGTAACACCTTCAGGCTTGTGTGACCAGGGGCCAAATTCATAGAGCTGCTTAAGCACCAAAATTTGCTTAAACACCTTGGTAAATAAAATCACTCTTTCAGTATGCCAGGCAAAACTCCTTGTGAACATTATGCCGAGAAAACAATGGCAGAATACTAGTCAAAAGCTGTAAACATCACATGAAAATTGGGTTGATGATCCTGTTTGATCAAGGAAGACTTTTCATGTTTAAGCACATTTCTGTTGCCCCAGAACATAACAGGTTTTGCCGTTTGTTAAGCATTGCTTGTGATCAACACGTTTATACGCATAGCGCGAAAAAGGGGGCCAATTCCACAAATCCACTTAACTAGGTAGTATCATACTTAGGTAAGAAACCATAACAAAAATGTTCACAGATTTACGAATGACTTTCAGGGTATGAAGATGGTGGTGGTAGAAAGATACCGTTAAAATGTTTCCGCCTGAAATGGTGTATTTGTCCAGAAATTAGTAAAACAACGACCGAAAATCTTTTTGATCTTTTAAAAGATCAAAAATAATAGAGAAAGGACTTAAGAAATACTTTGGCTGTTTTCCACTGTTTTATTTTTCAAAAAGTGGGCACCGTATGGGACTGAAATTTTCACAGATGACTGTCACTGTATCTGTCTTGATATTTTTGCCAATGAATCTGTATTTTTTTTTTTATAAAAACCAAAGAATGATATTACCTTTAAGTGGAAAGCCGTGTATTGCGAAGCTTTTAATCGGCAATGGATTTCTAACCAAATCTATCTCATTGAAGAGCGAACAAAATACAAATTGACTGTAGCGGGATTCGAACCAGCGACTTCCTTACCGACGCGACGAAGATTCTATACCAACTAAGCTATCCATCTTTTGCCGTTCTTAGCCTATATTTTTGGCCATTCGGGCGAATCTTGAGAATTTGGTTAAGTCATGATTGGGGAAACAGAAATAAGGAATTGGTTGTACTGATAATTGATTAAGTCTTCGTCTGACTTTGAGTTTAAGGACTATAGGCTTTAGACAATTGCTCCAGATATACGGTGCTGTGAATGAGCGTTTAATGTAGGCATTAGGAGCTACGGGGCGTTTGGACCAGTTTTAGGTTAGCGATACATGGATCTGCACTGCCTAGATTAAAAGCACCCACCGAAAAGGAAATGCCCCATCGGAGCCTCGGAGGTCAGTCCCGGAGGTTTACATCATAATTTCCTTTTGGCATTTATTTGGAATTCCTCAATTTATAGAACGAACAACTTATGAGACAGAAGCGGTTTTTAGTTTGTTTCTTTTTTTTAACGGTGATGGCAGCCCTTTGCCGAGTGTGAGGAAGGTCTAACTGGATATGTAACGGTTATACAATTTGGGACGCGGAGAATGGAACCAAAATGAATTGGTTGACGTTGACAGTTGCTGTTTTGTTGTGATTATTTGCACAGTGAAGTCAACAAATACCCCCCCCCCTCCCTCGCATCATTTGATGTAAATCTGTGCTTTCCGGCTCAAAATGACGGTATGTAGGAAGGGTTCCTCAAGAAATAGGTCAGCGTAGCACGCACGATATGCATAGCACCATTAGATATAAATGCGAGCCAAAATTGATTAGTTACTCCATTATTGTCAGGATTTAGAGCAATGTTGAAGCGTCCATATTTCCTTTCTTGGACCGATTTATTTAAGTTTCTGAATATCTTGTCCTTGCTAGGGGGAATGAACAGACATGATACCCGACCAGATTTGTGGATTTGACCGATGAATGACCGTTAATAGTTCCCGTCCTGGCCTTCTTTGGCGACTGACTCCAAAACTTTCCCCCATGCACCCCTCATCCTCTCGCCCCAAAATACTAATAGCTGGGTCATGCCATGCCCCGTGCGATGCCTCGTGCGACCGGGTGGTGAGCTGAGAGGCCGGGGAGCTGTCCCCAACGAATTCCCCGCACCAAACGGCCGCATAACTACGCTGCCCGTTAAGTTGGGCCAGGGGTCGATTTCACGAAGCCCTGCGATCGATCGTAACTCGAGTTAAAGAAGGATAACCCGTCGCAGGTGACCTATTCCACGTAGGGCTTCAATGCATCAAAAGTCCTACGATTGAAAGTAAGTTACGAAGAGTTTGGTGAAATCGACCCCAGGGGTCGCAAACAAAATGGGTTTAGTCACTTTGGCGGCCAAAGAATACCTGGTGGAAACACCTTATCTATAATTCACTCTGCTCCACGATTGGGCTGAAGTTTGGTCCACTCACTGTCCGTGGCGTAGGCCTACAGACAGAGGACATTTTCTGGGATGGGAATAGCCTAGGCTCTTGGTGACGAGCCAATGGAAATGGAAGCATCATTTAGCGGACGGGGAATGTTGCATGGTTGTTGTCAATCATTTCAGAATCTTAATATCACCTCCTAAAATACCTATGTCCAGAAAAAGCACACTCTCTTCCGTACGTTTTACAGTGTTTACTGACCATGTACAATGTAGGCCTACCTCTCAGCTTAAAAAGACAACGGCAAACTCCGGAGAGAAATTCTGTCCACCAAAATGTATTTCAAGGGGATCACACTAATATGATTGTAACCAATGATACGTAAAGGGCCTATAATAATAAATGAATCTCGTTGGCCTATATTATGCCGATGGCTTTTTCTTTGCGTAAAGTCCCACTAAACCAAATAAATGATGTGCTGTTCAAAGTTTCAATCATATGTCGCCTGCCTCATCGATCATCAGGGGCCATTCCGGTACGTAGAACTTCAGCCATTTTTTTTTGTTTTAAACATGGGCGTAGATCCCGGGGGGCTAGGGGGGTTGCAACCCCCCCAGGTTTTCACTTTTTATATAATATAAAAAATGATTTTGTGCACAAACGTACATGGAAGTACGACCCAGTTACACGATCAACCCCCCAGGTCTGAGGACGTGTCTACACTACTGGTTTTAAATATTCCACATTAGGAAAATAAGTATGCGCAAAGTGAATAGGCGTTAGTGGGGGACCTGTTAGAAACTAAATGCTGGATATAGGCATAATGGAAAGCCAAAAACATGAGTTAGAAATCTACTCTTATCCACTCGTGGCAGGAGCGGGGAGTCCTGCATGGGTCTCCCCCTCGTTTACGGACAAGGCTCCCTCTTCGGTATTCCCTACCCCGGGATCCTCCCAGTCCCACGTCACCTGTCGTCCCAAACTAAGCGCCGTCTCCTGCCCCGATTGCCCCCGTCGAGCAGCCTTCCCATCACCGCTGACATCGGTTGCCTTGGCCCCGCCGAGGTCAACCCATAATCAACCCTCCCGGAACATTATTCACGGGCATTCCCGCTCGAAATCCAGGGTATATAATATAACTGTACACGGCGTCCCCGCTGAGGTAGCTGTGCCTGGAATATGTTAGGATGTAGGTCAAAGGGGTTACTGGAGGCCGATAGAGGGAATTCAGAATCTTGGGAAAAGGAGCCGGTTCGTCGAAAGTGACTGTGTTTGTTTGTGCACTGAAAATTGAAGTTTGCGATCGTTGGGGAAGAATGAATATTCTGTTCAATGGTGGTTGCCCATTTAATACTAACTGAACAGGTTAAAGGTAGTATCATACTTTGGTAAGAAACCAAAACAGAAATGTTCACAGATTTACTTATAACTTACAGGGTATCAATATGGTGCTGGTAGAAACATACCGTTAAAAATGTTCCGCCTGAAATGGTGTATTTATCCAGAAATTAGTCAAACACGACCGAAAATCTTTTTGATCTTTTAAAAGATCTCTTGCAAGGCCTCCAAAACATGTATTGAGTTTGAGACAGAAAATGGACTCAACAGTTCGTAAACAGTGCAAAGAGTCACCATGGGATATCTTGGTTCATCAGAGGGTTTTTCAAGGAAATCAAAATTTAGTGTCTTTTCCCAAAGATCGTTCGTCTGAACGATTTTTGGAACAAACATAAAGGACACCCAGGCGCACCCTCACTTGAGTTGTTTTAGTTATCCCCTTTCACTCAAGGTATGAAGATTGTGCTGGTAGAAACATTCCGTTAAAATATTTCCGCCTGAAATGGTGTATTTATCCAGAAATAAGTAAAACAAAGACCGAAAACAGTTTTGATCTAGGGATAAGATCAAAACCATTCTTCATGTTTAATAAGAAAAATCGAGTCACTCAGATGTCGGATTGAGCTCAAATTTTTACAGGTTTATTATTTCATGAACATATTTGATCAGACAAAGTAAGAGTGCTGTTCTGTGACCTTTACCAATCATGTATTATACCTTTAATACTTAAATCTACGGCCTGCATATCCTGTTAAAATAATAACATCAAGTCTCTTTCACGAGTAAAACAACTAAAACAATTGAAAATTCATAATTAACCTGTTCACACTTCTTAATCGCTCCGGGTAAAATATAGACATAATTGTACACTTATCGCCATACTTGGGCTGGAAAAGCTGTATCCGAAGTTCGTTTTCAACATTTCACGACTGTAAACGCAGGCAAACGGCAGGAAATTGTACCTGTCACCAAATGTCACCTTATTGAAGGTTTAGTTCGAACTTTAAATTTCCACTGTATTTTTATGATACCGTTTGCTGAATAAATAAATAAATTAATATCTATTTATCTAGGGAGGGCGTGTATAAAGAGACCATCGGTTCCCTCCAGCACACCTTGCATGATAATGCACACAAATCTAGGTCTCTAGGTTTTGTCCAACCAGATCATTCTCTGATCCCCGATTCCGTGAGAAAATTTAGTCTTCATATATTTATATCTCAATTACTGTACTATGAATCCATTTTCCCTCCATGTGATGTCGTGAAAATCATTCGCTCGTTCCATAGCTCGGAAACATCCGGCTGCCGTTCGCCTTTACATCTCCGGAAACAGCTCGGAGTCGTACATAACATTTCGGATTACGCACGGATGATGCATCACCAACCGATAATGTATCACAAATTGACCGATAGTGTATCACCAACCGATAATGTATCACAAATTGACCGAAAGTGTATCACCAACTGATAATGTATCACATTTTGATCGAAAGTGTATCACCAACCGATAATGTATCACTTATTGACCGATAGTGTATCACCAACCGATAATGTATCACAAATTGACCGATAGTGTATCACCAACCGATAATGTATCACATTTTGATCGAAAGTGTATCACCAACCGATTATGTATCACTTATTGACCGATAGTGTATCAAATTGACCGATAATGTATCACAAATTGACCGATAATGTATCACAAATTGACCGATCACAAATTGACCGATAATGTATCACAAATTGACCGATAATGTATCACAAATTGACCGATAGTGCATCACCAACCGATAATGTATCACATTTTGATCGAAAGTGTATCACCAACCGATAATGTATCACTTATTGACCGATAGTGTATCACCAACCGATAATGTATCACAAATTGACCGATAGTGAATCACCGACCGATAATGTATCACATATTGACCGATAGTGTATCACCAATCGATAATGTATCACAAATTGACCGATAATGTATCACCAACCGATAATGTATCACAACTTGACCGAAAGTGTATCACGAACCACAAAGGGATCTTATACATCAAGACCATTTTTTGTTTGTTCGCTAGTTCACATTCATGCACCCAGTATTATGCTTTGTCAAAAAACAAAAGGTTCGATTTAACTAACGTTTCCCCTTTGTGGAAAGCTCTACTCCGATATGAAATACAGCTATGCCTATGAAAAACCCTTGTTCTTCCCTTTGCACGTTCAGACGATCGAATGACGTTGTCAGTCTGCAATTCGGCCTGAGAATGCGCGCGGCAACCTCGCATGACACGCATGCACTTCAAGCGTCCACCAAGGAAATGAAGACAGGCAGAAGAGCGGAGTTGCCAGGTATAAGGGGAACGGGGTGCAGACAGGGAGAGTGGGGTGGGGAGTTAGGATCCATCAGCCCGGGGACCCAACCAAGCAGAAAGGGACAGTTACTGAACAGCGTCATACATTCTGTTAGGTTTAATCAGCCGTGATCGACAGAAACATGAATGGAACAATGAAAGAAATGAAAGACATAAAATGCAAGAGACGAATGATTGTGCCTGTCAGCTCAGCACTGTCTATCATCTTTTGTTATATCGAGTAGCTGACTCCTCGGTTATTATACACTGGCACGAACCCATAATGCACGAATGCTCATTGCGACGTGTCTTCATGCCTAGAACTGGCTGTTTTCAGGACTTTGTCGTGCTACACCGGTAGTCGCATCTTTTTATCTGAACATGTCTCCCACTCACGGCGAAGCCTATAAGCACACCTTCACAAGGTCCACGTACGGCTCTTCGTGTATTGGGCCGTATATGCATAAAAAATAGCAATCGTTTGCAAGCGATTGCTTCAATAGCTTGTCAGGCAAAAGATCAGGCTTAAGCAATTGCTTCAATCCGTATGCAAAAATGTTTGCTTCAGCTTAAATCTTTTGCTTGCTTTCAAACGGAATAATTTCCGATAGGTCGCTGGAGCCATTTCCTCTCGTTTTATTCTACCCCTCCTGTACAACTTTCTTTTACCATCATTGACATGCTGACCAAACGCAAACATCAAGCAAGAGCTCAAGCTGGTATGACGGAGCTTTAAAAAACGTAAGCAACATAAGAGCAAGCAAAGGGTTCATTATATGCATAGGTTTCTTTTAAGCAATTGCTTGCTGCAAAACTATTGCTTGTGCTTGCTATAGGAAAAGCTTTAGCTTGCAACAATGGCTTAGTTTTATGCATACGGATTCAAGTAAAAGGCTAGCACAAGCAATTGCTACTTTTTATGCATACAGCCCATTGTCTCAGATCGTCAGACCGTGATGTTCTTCTCCAAATTCAATAGTCCTCCATCTTGTGTCCGCTCCTATTCCTTATTCCAAGGAAGTCACATGTACCAAAGCTCTTGATTTTCATTCAATTCGTTGGCGTTTTTAAGTTTGATAAACGGGTTGTCCATGAGTTGTTTTAAACATCATACTTGTATAAGTTTGTTTAATTTGTAATCAAAATTAAGATATCTAAAATAAAAAATAAGTTTCTCGCTTCGTAAATTCATTTTTTTTTTCAAGAATTACCTTTTGATTTGAAGAACTTGCAAACTTTATATTTACTTAGTTTTCTTAATTAATATTCATTGTTAATCAAACCGATATGCCGATTATCGAGTACAACCTCACATATACAAGCTATTTACCAAATTTCTCCCCAATTATTTGGATGTTAGATCAATAAATTTACAGTGAAAACTGCCACATTATCACGCGCAATTTTGGTGAATCTCCATGTTGAAAAAAGTGCCCTTATTTTGCCGGATCGTACAAACGGCGACGAATTGTCACCCTATATCGTTTCTTGTGCTTTGATGTCCATGTTTTTGTTGTTTGTGTTGTTGTTGTTTCGACTTTATTATGCCTTTACAACAAGCCTCCTAAAGGTCCAGCCGTGTAATATCAATACATGTGGGGTGCTGTGGTCTACTCTCCAAATGAAAATAAAAGAGTGAAAAATACCACTCTTTTAAGAATTGAGAGGTCCTTTATAATATGTGGCTCTTTAAAAAGAGTGGTGGATATTTCACTCTTTTGGAGTGGTTTTCACTCTTTGGGCCAGAATGACAAATCACTCAAAATGATGCAAACTTCACTCTAAAAGAGTGGGAGACAACTCCAAAAAGAGTTGTCCCTCGTAGGACTCTTTGAAGAGTGCCTATTCACTCTTTTGCATTTAGAGAGTATGGTAGTCTGGTATGTCGTACTCAAGATATTGTGGTCAATCTACAGATTGTGGGTTCGAATCCAGCCATTGGCTGAAATGGCTAGTGGTGCTTCCGTCCTTGGGCAAGACGCTTTGTCACATATTGCTCCTCTTCATCCAGGTGTAAATGGGTATCTGTGAGGGTAGAGATGATTATGTGTGCTTGATTGGCCCTCGTGCGCTTTACTGTACACGGGTTGTACTCCACGGGAAGTTGACATTGTTTCAGGAATGTAAACGTAGCCCAATGGATAATAGTAATACGCTCATCATTGATTGCGAATCTTAATCCCGAGGTGCCAATTTCATAGAACTGCTTAAGCACCAACATATTTACCAAAAAACTTAGTAAATAAAATCAGTATGCCAGTCAAAACTCCTTGTGGATGTTATACTCAGCAAACAATGGCAGAACTCTACGGGCCGAAAAGCCCAAATCAGTAAACATCACATGGAAATTTGGTTGGCAATCCTGCTTGATCACGGAAGAGTTTCCACGCTTAAGCAATCAATTTTTTTGCTTAAGCAGCTCTGTGCAATTTTCCCAGATTACATCCATGGCATGCATTCTGAAAACTAGATGATTGAATTTAATATCTTCTCAAAAAAATTGTTTTAAAAAAGTCCATGTTATTTCACAGAATACCTTTAAAAGCCCAACACTTCCCCGTAACATTACAAGCGAACGATGCACCGGATTTAATTGTATTATTCCTTCCTGTTCGTTTGTGTGTTTTCCCCTTCTTTTGTTTGTTTTTAAATTGTATTTCTGTGTTTGTTCTTTTTGCCTCATGTTATCGCAATAATGGTGGCGGCTCCTTTCAAAAGGCACTTATAGTCTCTGTCTATGACAACCATGATGTAATGATTAATTCAGTACTGTGTTCAAAGGGCGGGAGCCGTTAGTGGAAGTATCTCTTTAAATATAACGCCATTTGTGGTGTACCCAGCGAAATAGGTCTTTTATCCTTCGACAAAAATGAAAAAAAATTCTAAGCATGATGATGATATTTATAAATTACATATTGGGGAGACACTTAAAAGCGTCTAAAAGAGAACATTTGAGAGGGATCTGCAAATACACTGCAAAAACTATGGTGTTAAATTCAACACCACGGGTGTTAAATTTAACACCAGTTTGGATTCACTATAGGTCCACACCACCTAGTGTTAAAATGACACTATCACTGGTGTTACAGTATTGGTGTATTTGGGAGGGATCTGCAAATAGGGCGACTTTTCGGTGTCTCCGGCCTATTATACCAGCTACCTTTTAAAGTCCATATTTTGATAGAAGACAGAGAATGCGCTCAGCAGAACATTATGTCAATTTCAAGTTCATTGGTTTGGAGGATATTTAGAAATAGGTAAGTAAAGTTTGTGCACGACCCAATGAGAAAGTCTCCCTGTAATGACCCATTCCCGGTGAACTTGATTATCATATTAATATTATGAAATATTTCTTTATTAATCAAGATAAAGTAACGAATACCATAATAAGCTGTTTTACATCGATGTTCTATACTTACGTTTACAAATTACAAACCAACAATTACAAGAGGCAATCAAAACAGTAAACAGAGAAGAAACAAAACAATTTCTTAAAATAAAGTTTCTTATATAAATTTGTTAAATTGTCAAATGAAATGAGAATTTTAAATCAATGATGGAATATTATTCCAAACATTAGCACCTGCATATTTATATGCCGCTGTTTAAAGGTAATATCGTATTTTAGTTGTTATCAAAGAAATGCAGATTCATAGGCAACAAATATCAAGACAGATACAGTAAAAGTCATAGTATATAACAGTCATCTGTGAAAATGTCAGTCCCATGCGATGCCCACTTTTTAAGAAAACAGTGAAAAACAACTGCCACAGTATTTCTTAAGTCTTCTTTTATTTTTGATCTTTTAAAAGATCAAACAGATTTTCGGTCATTGTTTTAATAATTTCTGGATAAATACACCATTTCAGGCGGAAAATTGTAACGGTATGTTTCTATCACCACCATCTTCATACCCCTAAGTTATACGTAAATCTTCTGTTTTGGTTTCTTACCAAAGTATGATACTACCTTTAAGGAATCAGCATTTGTAATATTAATACCATGTATATCGAAGTACATTTTTATTATCATTACAAGATCTATTGGGAGCATGCACATTTCCGCATTTACACATGATACTAACTATACATGTATAAATGTGAAAATGGGACATTATCCATTGCGTCAGCATTGCCCCCCCCCCCCCCCCCACAAAAAAAAAAAAAAAAAATCCCCTCTGGTCATTAGAAGAAAATGAAAGAGTCGAGTTTTAGCTTCTTGCTTTACTCGGCGATTTCGTCATTAATATTCTTGAAATCCGTCAACTCCATTTGAAAGAATTCAGTTCACATGATCTGCCAATGGGCGCAATTGTTTCTCATTCAGCCTGAAAATGATGAAGAATTGAGAATTAAATCCCCCGACCGTCGGGGTTTGGGAATATTACCCCAGTCTCTCCCCCATCCCACTCGCCAATCCCCGTCCTACTGCATTAATCATTGTTAGATTGTATGTAGCTGTTCCCCCTTGCCCATTATGAAAGATTGTATACGGTTGAAAATTTGATATACATGTATAGAAGCGTATAACGGTCCGATTCATCAAACTCTATACCTACCTATACACAGTACATCTCGACATGACTATCATTATGAAGCCAGTCGCTACTGCCTGGATATGTGATGTTGCCTAAAATTGATTAAAAGGAATGGCTTCTGAAAAAAACTGCAACAAAACGGAATTGGAAATGAAGAAAAGACGAAAAAACAAGAACACAATGGAACTTCAGTATCGCGCATGGACATTGTTTTTTTTCCCCTCCACAAAAAAATTGAAAAACAATTAGTCGTGTGTCAGTCACAGACATTAGGGCAGTAAGCAATGTACTCAATGTATTATTATTTTTTTTTTTCGCCTGCATGTGCGCTTGTCTCATGTCTCTGTATGTTAGATATGAAACGCCCCCGGGCCCGTCGTACCGTAGTCAGTGAAAGAGCGGTCGGGGGGATCGGTGCAAATTTTCAGCTAAAATATCAGGCGTGTGCCCGCTGAGAGGTCTCGCTGCTCGGAGCTTTTGTACCGTGATATAACAAGTTATACAAATAATAACAATAATAAACCTCATGATCATAATTTTGAGATTCAAGAGCGGTATTGCGAGCGTGAGGCTTAACAATCCGAATACATTATTGTATTGTGCCAAAGTGATTGCTAATAATAGCTGCGGCCTATAGTTTGGTTGCATTTCATATTCTGTAAATGATATTAAATGGCTATAGCCCACCGCACACTATACGATCCGACATTCCGACTAGGATCCGACTGGTTTTTGGAAGGATCGCAAAGCATTCTGGGAGTCTTAACCGTGATTGTTCCCAGTCGCAGACCCACTCTGATGGCCAGTCGGCAAGATTCGACTGTCGAATCACGGTTAAGACTCCCAGAATGCTTTGCGATCCTTCCAAAAACCAGTCGGGTCGTAGTCGGATCGTATAGTGTGCGGTGGGCTTATAGCAACAATACTATGATAATAACAGCGGTAACCATGAATAGGCCTATTTATATACCACTGCTTTGATAAAGGCACTCGTGGCGCCGATAGAAAATGCCTTACTTACTTTGGTAATGGTTATGTATATTCATACACAGAAAAGGCATCAATATTTCATGATTTTCTATAAACGAAGGATGATTTTGTTACTGTTTCAGTAATCTGGGATCGATTTCACGAAGCCCTACGATCGATCGTAACATGACTTACGAAGGATAACCCATCGTATCCTACGTAGGGCTGCAATGCATCATAAGTCCTACGATTGATAGTAAGTTGCGATGACTTTGGTGAAATCGACCCCAGGATTGGTTTAACATACCTAAGACTATTTTGGGAGGCCTTTCAGGGGTCGATTTCACGAAGCCCTACTATCGATCGTAACTCAAGTTACGAAAGATAACCCATCGTATCCTTGAACTTCTACGTAGGGCTGCAATGCATCACGTAACTCCTACGATTGGTTTGGTGAAATCGACCCCTGGAAATCACTAACATTATAGATTGTGAACAATTACAGGGAATCAAATGATATGGAGCATGCTCTACTACACTTTATTAAAGGTAATTCATACTTCGGTTTTTAATAAAAAAAAATCGTGCCCAAAAATATCAAGGAAGCTGCAGTACCACTCATCTGTGAACATTTCAGTCCCATATGGTACCTACCTTTTGAGGAAACAGTAAAAAACAGCCACAGTAATTTCTTAAGTCTTTACTCTTTTATTTTTGATCTTTTGAACGATCAAAAATGCGGCCATGGAAGCAAAATAATGAAGACAACAGATGCCCCGGTATATCCATCATAGATATGACCATTATAGTGGTCAGTGACGGTACCAGTGTTAAACTACGAGGGCAAAATTTGGACCGTGAATTGGCTGGACGGAGCGGGAGGCAGACGGGCCACAGAGCCTGCAGATTCCGTGCTCTTTCACGGACAAGATAAGCCAATAATATTGAGCAAATTTCCCACGCTTGCTATCTTCTCAATGCCACATGATTGTATTAAAAGGTGTTAAATGTGATAGATTATACAAGTAATAAACTGCTGCAAACTGCTCATCAGCCAAAATGACCTGAAATATATCAAATGCTTAAAGTTAGGAGGGCCTGACGCGGTTTCGATCATAGCAGGAATCTTTCTCAAAGAATAAATGACAGAGGACAATAACATGTGGGTGAAAGAAGCATACATGAATGGATGAGAGGATATGGCCAATGGGAGGGTGAGGGGATTATAGATGTCATTAAAAAGTGAACAAAGACAAATTGACTGGAGCGGGATTCGAGCCGGCGATGTCCTCATTTCAGTCGGTTTCCCTGATGTAAGATGAAATTAGATGTAATAGTTCAGGATGCAACATAACTAGCTATACCGAAAACAAAATGGAATATACAGCCATGTATATAACAATAATCATTAACAGCAGAAATGTTCTCTACAGAGCAGAAATTATTTTGTCCAATTAACAAACCTCTTCCATCAAGGATAACCTGTTCCAGCTGCGGCACTATATTTATCAGGATCCCGATATTTTCCAGGCAACATGGATTTGGTACAAGGCTGTAGATCATGAAAATGCCAGGAAGTTTCCATAACTAAATTTATATGGATCCGTCCATGAATGGCTGTAGAACCTGCAAGATTTCTTGGCTTTAAGAATCTGTTGAATGGATGTAGATCCTGGAAGTCGTCTTGTCTGTAAGAATCTGTTAAATGGCTGTAGATCCTTGAAGTTTCCTTGTCTCTACGAATCTGTTAAATGGCTGTAGATCCTGCAAGATTTTCTTGGCTTTAAGAATCTGTTACATTGTTGTAGATCCTGGAAGTTTCCTTGTCAGTAAGAATCTGTTAAATGGCTGTAGATCCTTGAAGTTTCCTTGTTTGTAAGAATCTGTTAATGGCTGTAGATCCTGGAAGTTTTCTTGTCTGTATGAATGTGTTCAATGGCTGTAGATCCTGGAAGTTTTCTTGTCGGTATGAATCTGTTAAATGGCTGTATATCCTGGAAGTTTCCTTGTCTGCATGAATCTGTTAAATGGCTGTAGAACCTGGAAGTTTTCTTGTCTGCATGAAACTGTTAAATGGCTGTAGATCCTGGAAGTTTTCTTGTCGGCATGAATCTGTTCAATGGCTGTAGATTCTGGAGGGTTTTCTTGTCTGTAAGAATCCGTTAAATGGCTGTAGATTCTGGAAGTTTCCTTGTCTGTAAGAATCTGTTAAATGGTTGTAGATCCTGGAAGTTTTCTTGTATGTACGAATCCTGGAAGTTTCCTTGTTTGTAAGAATCTGTTAATGGCTGTAGATCCTGGAAGTCTTCTTGTCTGTATGAATTTGTTCAATGGCTGTAGATTCTGGAGGTTTTCTTGTCTGTAAGAATCCGTTAAATGGCTGTAGATTCTGGAAGTTTCCTTGTCTGTAAGAATCTGTTAAATGGTTGTAGATCCTGGAAGTTTTCTTGTATGTACGAATCTGTTAAATGGCTGTAGATTCTGGAAGTTTCCTTGTCTGCAAGAATCTGTTAATGGTTTTTTATTCTGGAGGTATCCTAATAATTATAATTGTCTGTAAGGATCTGTTAAATGGCTGTTGATCCTGGAAGTTTTCTTGTCTGTAAGAATCTGTTAATGGCTTTATATTCTGGAGGTATCCTAATAATTATAATTGTCTGTATGAATCTGTAAAATGGCTGTAGATCCTGGAAGTTTCCTTGTCTGTATGAATCTGTTAAATGGCTGTAGATCCTGGAAGTTTCCTTATCTGTATGAATCTGTTAATGGCTGTAGATCCTGCAAGTTTCCTTGTCTGCATGAATCTGTTAAATGGTTGTAGATCCTGGAAGTTTCCTTGTCTGTATGGATCTGTTAATGGCTGTAGATCCTGGAAGTTTCCTTGTCTGTATGAATCTGTTAATGGCTGTAGATCCTGGAAGTTTCCTTATCTGTATGAATCTGTTAATGGTTGTAGATCCTGGAAGTTTCCTTGTCTGCATGAATCTGTTAAATGGCTGTAGATCCTGGAAGTTTCCTTATCTGTATGAATCTGTTAAATTGCTGTAGATCCTGGAAGTTTTCTTGTCTGTATGAATCTGTTAAATGGCTGTAGATCCTGGAAGTTTCCTTATCTGTATGAATCTGTTAATGGATGTAGATCCTGGAAGTTTCCTTGTCTGCATGAATCTGTTAAATGGTTGTAGATCCTGGAAGTTTCCTTGTCTGTATGAATCTGTTAATGGCTGTAGATCCTGGAAGTTTTCTTGTCTGCATGAAACTGTTAAATGGCTGTAGATCCTGGAAGTTTTCTTGTCGGCATGAATCTGTTCAATGGCTGTAGATTCTGGAGGTTTTCTTGTCTGTAAGAATCCGTTAAATGGCTGTAGATTCTGGAAGTTTCCTTGTCTGTAAGAATCTGTTAAATGGTTGTAGATCCTGGAAGTTTTCTTGTATGTACGAATCTGTTAAATGGCTGTAGATTCTGGAAGTTTCCTTGTCTGCAAGAATCTGTTAATGGTTTTTTATTCTGGAGGTATCCTAATAATTATAATTGTCTGTAAGGATCTGTTAAATGGCTGTTGATCCTGGAAGTTTTCTTGTCTGTAAGAATCTGTTAATGGCTTTATATTCTGGAGGTATCCTAATAATTATAATTGTCTGTATGAATCTGTAAAATGGCTGTAGATCCTGGAAGTTTCCTTGTCTGTATGAATCTGTTAAATGGCTGTAGATCCTGGAAGTTTCCTTATCTGTATGAATCTGTTAATGGCTGTAGATCCTGCAAGTTTCCTTGTCTGCATGAATCTTTTAAATGGTTGTAGATCCTGGAAGTTTCCTTGTCTGTATGAATCTGTTAATGGCTGTAGATCCTGGAAGTTTCCTTGTCTGTATGAATCTGTTAATGGCTGTAGATCCTGGAAGTTTCCTTGTCTGTATGAATCTGTTAATGGCTGTAGATCCTGGAAGTTTCCGTATCTGTATGAATCTGTTAATGGTTGTAGATCCTGGAAGTTTCCTTGTCTGTATGAATCTGTTAAATTGCTGTAGATCCTGGAAGTTTCCTTGTCTGTATGAATCTGTTAATGGCTGTAGATCCTGGAAGTTTCCGTATCTGTATGAATCTGTTAATGGTTGTAGATCCTGGAAGTTTCCTTGTCTGTATTATTGATCTGTTAAATGGCTGTAGATCCTGGAAGTTGTTCTTTGTGCACATGAATCTGTTAAATGGCTGTAGATCCTGGACTGAGTTTTCTTGTCTGTATGAATCTATTAATGGCTGTAGATCCTGGAAGTTTCCTTGTCTGTATGAATATGTTAAATGGTAGTAGAACCTGGAAGTTTCCTCGTCTGTATTGATCTGTTAATGGTTGTATACATCCTGGAAGTTTCCTTGTCTGCATTGATCTGTTCAATGACTGTATAGGTCCTGGAAGTTTTTTTTTTGTGCACATGAATCTGTTAAATGGCTGTAGATCCTGGACGTATTTCTGTGTGTATACATGAATCTGTTAAACTGGCTTTATGAATTTGCATATTAATGTTGATCATGGAAGTTTTCGTGGGTGAATGTATTACCACCGTTGGCCTTATTTTACGTGGTTTAAGTTGTTATCGGACGAATTAACGTATTTTCGGCTTTTCGCTATTTTCTCGTGACTCAGATGTCCCATTGAGCTTATGCTGGATCGGAGAAAGTGTGAGTGCTGCTTTGTGATCCTAAACGAATTTAATAACAACGTGTAACAATAAATACCCTAGTTTTTAGATGAGCCCATTCTTGACGGTATGTCTAGTTTGTTGTTGAAGCATCGAGGCTAGAACTACCTTCATGTGTAGGACAGTTAATCGTTACATTCTGACGGTGCCTATAAATCGTACAGTGAAATTATTCTGTGTTTGTACTAATATTCTTAGTGTTTATTACAATACAGCATCGAGTCTTATTATCATAAATCGTTCGAGGAACATGTACAGTGTCAATACACCGAATGTTCTTTTTTTTTGTTAGCCGCGCACGAACGGATCGATCAGAAATAGCACACCGGGCCTAGTGCCCACATAAGCCCCCGACCAAGACAGCTCTATACGCTGTCAAGATCTCTCCGTAGACTCTAATTTCATATTGGCTCCCAAGCATTAAAAAGAAAAGAAGCAAGCCTGTGCCAACATTTTCGATGACTCATCCGAGGCCAGAGGCAGGAAAGCGGGGAGAGTGGAGGAAGCGACCGTGCTTGACGGACCCCGCCTAGCCAGCAAGCTATATACCCAAGTCCATGGCTGGGCTGTAATATACGTGCATAACTCGTTCCATGAGCTGGCACTTTATAATGCTTCCATTTCATTCCATCTTTGTTTCTGTTGCTCCCCTGCCAGTTCCTGGATTTTTTTTAATGACGGTGCATGCATGTGCAGCACGCGGCATGTGGTGATTCTGATTCTCTGTATACTCCGCGGCCTGGCCCTGCCACGTCACAGTCCATCACGGGGCGAAATTGATCGCTGGACGGTGGGGAAGAGATGAGGGGAGGGGGTGAGAGCCGGCCAGGCCCCCGGTGAAAGCTCCAGGGGCCCCGGCGGTGGCATGGCACGGGCGATGGGAGTTTGCCGGTCACGGGGCGGGTTTATTAGCCGGAGTGGCCGTCCGTGTACACATCTAATCGATCGGAGTACTTTCCCGTCCCAACCGCGCGGCGGTCTGAGAGAGGAGGACTGTTAGAGAGAGAGAGAGGGAGAGGGGGTATAGGGGGAGGGGAAGGGGGATCTTTCCAGATTGTACAGACGCCAGGGCTGCAACTTGTCAGATGCTAAGGCGCTGTATGCATCTTGACAAGATGGATTAGCCCTTAGTAATCTCCTACACCACGCCTGCCGTGTATTCCTGTGGCTTCTCTCCAGGCGAGTCGCACGGTGCAGAACTTCAGTCTGCCGCGGGCCTCCAAATCAAAATCTCATCTAGAAAATGAACGCATAATTGTGAGAGAAAAAAAGCAATGGTGACGATTTCAATCTCTGAAGAAGTATCATCCTAATTATGACCTTTTCATATCCTGTTCCTTCCCAGCCTCTCGAACTAGAATATTAGTCAAGATGTCTGTGCCTGTAATGAGAGGATGGAAAGAAATCAACTGTGATACAGAATTCTAAATTTTTAATTGATATCATAGTCATTGAATAGTGAACAAAGAAAAATTTACTGGAGCGGAATTCGAACCGGCGACCTCCTGAACACCGTACAGGCGCTCTACCAACTGACCCCAATATTCAATTATCTTTGTTCGTTCGGCAGTCAGAAGCCAGGAAACTACGCAAACAGAGCCATACCCCAAGGATCGATTCAATGATATACGCAGCAATGCTGCAACCTGGGAACGGTACACGGGGGAGCGACAGGTCGCCGGTTGGAATCCCGCTCCAGTCAATGTTTCTTTGTTCATTTTTCAATGACTTTATATTCAGTCAGTTTCCCTTATTGGTTATTTTGTTAAAGGGATGAAAGTGCTATAAACTTATTGCTTAATACATTACTATATAAATTTATGTTTTACGTAAGTGCTTAATTGTGACCAAACAATTATAATATCAGTACATGTATGCCCCGCACCCCAAAAAACAAAATCCCCCTTGGAACCGATCCATCCATCACCTACAAAACAAGTATAGGCTCCCACCACAGTACACTGCGTGGCGTTCTGCATGTGACGTAAACACCTTTTTTCGTCGCGAAAAGCGACGTTTTAAACCATGGGTCTAAAATACCTCCTTTTTCTATGAATACAATATTTCTTGCCACAAGCAATGATAGACAGGTTGAGTTTTATAACAATACAGATGTATTTAACTTATGAGTTTTTATTTCACTACACCTTTAAAGTATATATTTTTGTCTCCAAATTCTTGGCATTTAGTCAAGAGAAATTTAATACGAACTACGGAATAATTATGCTATTAAAACGATGGAGCACAACAAAACAGTAACGATTAAAATCAAAGATAGAGCATTTTGCCGTAGATTCTACCATAACGAACCCCGGGCCATGCTTCTACATTGGCAAAATTACGTATGCAAAACGCATAAAAAAAACGGACGATAATTTGTTTGAACTATCAATGTACAATTTAACAAAATAATGCAGCAACCCACCAATGGGTCACCACAAACATAATGGCTGGATAAGTTGGTTGAGCGCCGGTATAGTCGCTGGTTCGAACTTCCCGCTCCAGTAAATTTTTCTTTGTTCACTTTTCAATGAACATGACGTCAGTAGAATTAGCTTTAATATTCTTATTTATTTCTGGTAATGACACCAAGGATTGCTCAAAAGTGCCATAGGCACTGTAGCTCGCAAGTCTGATGAAACCTCTTATGGAAAGATGATGAGAAGAAGATACAGTTTTGGTGGGAGGAAAACCCCAGAGTAATGTTCTGGGTAAAGCCCACGAAATCAGGCAGGGACTGAAAACCCAATCCTCTTGTGAACCGAGCCGGACTTGAACCCGATCCACAGAGGTGAAAGGCGAGGAAAGGACCGCTACGCCAACCTGACTCCCCAGGACGTTACTAGTACTCAGTAGTAGAATCAGCTTCTGGTAGACACGATTAAGCACTCATTTCGATCTAATCCCTCTGTTGAATAAGTCATTATATTTTCTTAACAGAAACATATAAACACTTTTCTTTTAACTTAATAATTAGTCATCAGTCTGTGCATCTTTAGCAACAATGATAAAAACAAAACGAAATCGCGTGCTCGGTTTACCATCGTGCTAAGATTACCCTTTAGTCAAAGTGTTCGAGCGCGCCTTATACTCCAAAGGGGAAAAGTATAGCGCGTCCACTCACCTCCCGCAAACACCTGGTAGACAGCGATAGGCCAGGACTTCATACAGGAAGCCTTCATAGCTGGAGAGGTTGAAGGCGTTGTGTTTTGGGAGCACCCAAACAGTCTACCTTAGCCAATTTCCTGTGGTAATTGATACATCATTATCTTATTACAGGTGACGTCTGTGTGGAAAGAGAGGTGAATTTAGCGCCTGGGCATGTGTATTATTATAGACCCCACAATGTCTGATGCACCTGACTCGACCACACTTCCCCCTTGCCGTGTTCCCCTTCTCAGCCTCCCCACCCTAGATGTCACGTGACACATTCCCCTACCCAGGGGGAAGGGAGGCACACAATGAAGTGTCATTCTCGCAGTCGTGTAACCCATGATTCACAACGCAAGCTAACAAACCCCAGGCTTCAAATCGTTCCTTCTTGTGCTTTTTTTTCACACTCCTAACTTTTTCTTTCTTTTTTTTCCCCAGTAAGTTGAATAGTTTTAGGTTTGTTGAAACGGCTTTGGCAGATTCGTTGACCCGTTACCCAAACATGTGTTGATCCGGTTTGCCGTGTAACAAAGCCGGGGACATTTTTTTGGCCCGCCGAATTTAGGTGTGTGGTTTTCTTTTCGTTCTCATGTTTAGCCCCGGGTTCTCTTATTAGCGTGTCAATATCTTATTTTTACTAACCCTCACCAACCCCAAAACGCAAACAATACCGATTGTTGCCAGCACCGTGACGAACAAATAAACCATGCCGGTGATTGCGCTGCGAGGCCCCCTCGGTGGTGAGGGGAGAGACCGGCGCTCTCCCGTTGACTGCGTAACACTGGCGAACCAACAACAAAAGGGGATCTATAGGGTACCTTGTGCACTCGCTGTGGAGTCCGTGAGTGTCACCAAAAGACACGGTCCTTGTACTGCTACAGTATACACCCCTGCCCCACGCTACCGTCGGACCCGTGTACTTTGAACAGACCGTGGGATTTGGTTTATCGTGATGGGAGGAAAGTCTTGTAGAGCCCCCCGGGCGATGTCTGTCCGGTCCGGTGCCCGAGACCCGAACGTTGCAAACATGAATAATGACAAAGCCGCGAGAAGGGTTTATTATTGTGGCTGTAGGCTCACCCCGTTTCATCAAGTATCCCATTCCTTCCTCACGCATCTCCCATCAGCATGGAAGGCAGCTCATTGCTATATCCCCTGAATTGTCAAATGAAGTTCCGTTTGCACAAAAATACTTCCAGCCATATTGTGATTACACTGCCAATGTCTTTTCAATCGAAAC
This sequence comes from Astropecten irregularis, assembly GCA_963971285.1. Lineage (NCBI taxonomy): Eukaryota > Metazoa > Echinodermata > Asteroidea > Paxillosida > Astropectinidae > Astropecten > Astropecten irregularis. Next base: position 10,802,461 of record OZ020248.1, read on the forward strand.
CATTATACGTAGGCCTAGGCTAAAATCCGCCATTGCCTCGCTCAAATGCATGATTGCAAGCAATATCAAACCAATAACTGACAGAACGAACGAAATAACTTAGCCATGTGAGAAGTTTCGGAGTTTCAGGTATAATACTAATTGGTAAAGGTCACAGCCCGACAGAAATCACACTTTATATATTCCAGTATGTACATGACTGACTGATAAACCTGTGAACTTTGCGGAGCTCCGTCACCGAGTCATGAGAAAATAGTAAAAACCCGACTCATTTCTCTTACAAAACATAAAGAATGGTTTTGATCTGATTACCCCAAGATCAAAACTGTTTGCGGTCTTTGTTTGACTAATTTCTGGATAAAAATACATTTCAGTTGGAAATATTTTAACGGATTATGTTTCTACCACCACCATCTTCATACCCTGAAAGTTAAACGTAAATCTGTGAACATTTCTGTTTGGGTATGTTTCCAATCCTGTACTGTACTTTTAATCACCCCATTTTACCAAGTACGCGCAAAAAATAACGCAGTATCAAACTTTAGAATAACGTTTACATTTTGTTCTTCTGTAACCTGGGCATGTATCTTATTACCGTCATGAAAAAGGCCTTTTGCCGATTGACTTAGAAATACCCAATGTTGAAAGTCTAAAGATCCGAGACAGAGATTTCCTAACAGGAAATGAGATAAATAAATTCTATCAGACAAGTATATCGTGACCTACGCACAATTAGGACGTTGCATTTATGAAAACTGAAAAAGAGGAGACAAAATATATGAACATGAACATTTCAACCAAAACTCGATATGAAAACAACAAATTTGTTGTTGTTTGTTTAATTTCGAGTGAACCTTAAAGGTAATATCATACTTTGGTTTTTATCAAAGGAATACAGATTCATGAACAAAAATACCAAGACAGATACAGTAACAGTCATCGGTGAAAATTTCAATCCCATACGGTGCCCACTTTTTGAGAAAACAGTGAAAACTGCCACAGTATTTCTTAATTTTGGACATTGGTTTTACTCTTTTTTTAAATACAGCATTTCCAGGCAGAATAATTTTAACGGTATGTTCTACCATCACCACCTTTATACTCTGTAAGTTATAGGCAAATCTGTGAAGATTTCTGCTTCGATAATATACATAATATACCTTTAATCGAAAAAGCACTGTAAACTATATAGTTCACTCTCCTCTAAATTGAGGCAGTCCTTAAATTTGAATGAAACATTTTCAAAAATGGTATATCCACAAGAAATATGGAATTACTTAGCCGGCGTTTTTCATCAATCGTATTAAGATGGAAGTAATAATCAGCAGTTTGAATTGACTTCATTCTCCTTTCTATCCAAGTTAGAGGTAGTAACATATTTTGGTTTTGTCAAAGAAATGCAGATTCACGCACTCAAAAAATCAAGGACGATACTGACACATTCATCTGTAAAATTTCAGTTCCGTACGACCGAAAAACGACCGCAGTATTTATTATTTCTTTTTTAAATCTTTTCACCGTTATGTTTGATCTTTAAAAGATCAAAATTGTTTCTGGTCATTGGTTTTACTCTTTACTGGATAAATACAGCATTTAAGACAGAACATTTTAAACAATTCTTTATACCCTGTAAGTGAAATATTAACTTTAAAGAAGCCGCCAGAAAAATCCAACCTCCATTCTCACCATTAAGCAAAGACTCTTTGCTTCAGACTACCATGACTGTCAGATCTGATTTGTGAAACTATTTTTCTCATCTATGCTCAACAAGACTAATTTAAAATTTCCCAGTCCGGTATTTCGGAATACATAGGACTATTCTAAAGCAAAGTTACAAAAGCAAGGTTTAAAAAGTTCACAGTGCTTGCCCATGAAAGTTATGCGGCATGATATATTGACCATTTCATCTTGATTTGTAAGAGTTCAACCCTATTGTCTTAAGGGCAAACGAACTAACGTTTCAACAAGTTCCCTTCGCACACTCTTTGGAAATACAATTGAACATGACCACCCATTTTACTTCAAGGTAATATCATACTTTGGTTTTGTATCAAAGAAATACAGATTCATGGGCAAAAATTTCAAGACAGATACAGTAACAGTCATGTGTGAAAATTTCAGGCCCATACGGTGCCCACTTTTTGAGAAAACAGTGAAAAACTGCCACAGTATTTCTTAAGTCTTTTCTCTTTTATTTTTGATCTTTTTAAAGATCAAAAAGATTTTCGGTCGGTGTTTTACTAATTTCTGGATACATACACCATTTTAGGTTCAAAAAATGTGACGGTATGTTTATACCATCACCATCTTCATAAGTATACATAAATATGTGAACATTTCTGTTTCGGGTTTCTTAACAAAGTATGATACTACCTTTAAAAGCAGTGGCGTTAGGGGCTGTTCTGTTGAAGGTATTGGAAATCTAATCTAATCTGAAGTTTGAACAAAGAAAGAAATAATATCAATTTCAAATTGTCTGTTTTCCCTATAGTTGCGCCACTGGTTAAAAGTAAAATTGTCTAAATGGCCCACCAGAATATGCAATCACTGCTTGAGCAGACTGTCTTTGGTGATAATTTTCTCATGAAGGATATTCTTATAAACTCTTGCAATTGTTTTTTTTGTTCAATCTAACCGCATCAAAATTTAGCTCAAAGATTTCGCAGGAAGCTTTCCATAAATAAAAGAACCCTTTCAATATATCTTCAGTCTTTATTATTTTGACTGCGATGTATCATAAGTGCTACCGTACAGTAACGAATGAATTGGCCTTGAGATAACGACTGTTTCCCCCATGAAAAAAAAAAACTCAGCTCCGGTCCAGCCAGACACTTTCCTGTATAACGGGTGAATGGGGGTAAATTCATGCAATTCTCCCCGGTTGGATCCTGATGTTTTCCGGGCTCTACTCTGATTCTTGGGACGGAGCGTGGAAAACACATGGTCTTTTTCATCCGTCTGTGACATGTAATTTCCCACGCTTACCCTACACAGCGAATTCGCAATTTCATCGGAAGACTTCAAGCCAGCGTGGAAACAGCTGCTTTAAGCCCCCGGTACAAAACCTCTCTTCTCTTTAAAGGTAGTATCATACTTTGGTATAAGAAACCAAAACAGAAATGTTCACAGATTTACGTACTTACAGGGTATGAAGATGATGCTAGTAGAAATCTACCGTTAAAATGTTTCCGCCTGAAATGGTGTATTTATCCAGAAATTAGTCAAACAACGACAGCAAATCTTTTTGATCTTTTAAAAGATCAAAACTAAAATAGAAAAGTCTTAAGAAATATTGTGGCTGGTTTTCACTGTTTTCTCAAAAAGTGGGCAACGTATGGGACTGAAATTTTCACAGATGACTGTTACTGTAGCTTCCTTGATATTTTTGCCCATGAATCTGTATTTCTTTGATAAAAACCAAAGTATGATTTTACCTTTAAGCCTGCAAAGAAGAGGGGTTAAGCTATTATAAAGGCGTAAAAAGTATTAAAGGTATAGTATCATACTTTTGTCAAAGAAATACAGATTCACGAGCACATTATCAAGAAAGATAGAGCAACAGTTATCTGTGAAATTTCTAACAGGGTGTCCATTTTATGAGAAAACTGTGAAAAACGAACACGGTTCTTTAAAAATCTTTTCACCACTATTTCTAATCTTTTAGAGATCGAAATTGATTTTGGTAATTGGTTTTACCCTTTTTCTGGGTTTTAAACGTCTCATCATATTGCGACTGCTCGGAAAGAGCTGAAAAAAACTTTCCTTTTTATTTTGTTCAGCTTAGGAAATAACATCGAATGCAAACTCCATAAGGTGCCGACTCGTAAAATGGCCATTTTTGATCTGATATTATACATTGCGTATAAAACAAAACCATAACAATATTTAATTTCAAATTTGTTTCTAAAACTTGGCCCCAAGTCCATCTTATCCCATTGTCCAAAAATAATGATTACTCGGCCATCCATGACCGTGTATGAATAAATAAGATATCATTGAAAAGAGGAGAAATGTGGCTTGAACGTGTTACTACTAAACTTGGTGTGAAGCTAACACAATCTTCAAAAAAATTGAAATTAAATCTTGTTGCTTTTTTTTTATAACCATAGTCATTTAGGGTGCATTCGTTTAGCTAACACGGATCATCCCTTACTGGGAATGGTCATGTTTTAATGCATAAAACAAGCGACAGGATGGGGACGAGGTTGACTGGTGTCGACCCGGGGGAGCTAAACGAATGCACCAAATTTTCGTCTTAAGCCCAGGCCTACATGCAGGCTTTCGAAACCATTGAAATACATGCTGTAAACTGACCACGCTTGGTCAAATGACAGACCTATAACTAGTGGCGAAGACCGTGGGTAATTGGTTATAGAGCTATAATTATGTAAAAAACGATTAAATTTACGACTTCATTACATTGAAGACAGAAAAGTCGCATTATTTGTTTCTCGTTATACCGCTTATGCATGCGCTGTGCCTCCAGCTTACCGACAGCAGAAGCTGTATATACTCGTATAGAAACCCACGGGCAATATAGAAGATAATTACGCCAACATGAAGATTGTCACGCATTATTACGACATTATATCACGCTTAAGCAATACCCGTGAGGTAACCGTGGGAATTATCATTACCGGGAATATTTCATTAGGGAGACTTTCCCATTATGGTCGTAAACAAACTTTACTTGCCTTTTTCTAATCATCCCCCAAACCAATACATTTGGAATTGGCATTTGTTCCTTATTGAGAGCATTCTCTGTAAAATGTGGACATTAAAAATAATGTCTTTAAAAGGTAGCCGGTACCTTAGGGAGACACCGAAAAGTCTCCCTAATTCCTGATGTCTCCCAAATGTTAACTTTCAGATGCAAACCTGTGTCCCAAATATACAATTTAGAAAAATAAAAAACTATCAAGCATAGAGCTGCTTAGCACAAAAAATTGATTAGCACAAAAATAACCTGCCCAATAAAACAAACCACCATTGAAAATTCCATTTGATATTCATGGTTAGCGAACAACAGCCAAAGTCCAATCCTGTTTGGACTAAGACAGAAATGTCATGCTTAGCGAATTGTTGTGCTAAGCAGCTCTATGAAATTGGCCCCAAGTAACGAGAGACAAGACAACACAGATTTAATTTTCTTGAAATCCCATTTTGTTTTGCAACAGGCGAGCTAATGTACATCATGCCTCGAAGCCCAACACTCTCCTTCAGGAATGAACCGACGAGGGATTCACGCGAGTGCCAAGATAAAGAAAGACAACATCTGAAAGAAGTCTTCGTTAAAGGTACAGTACAGGATCGGTAACATACACGAACAGAAATGTTCACAGATTTATGATAACTTTCAGTGTAAGAAGATGATGCTGGTAGACACAAAGCATTACAATATTCCGCCCTGAAATTGTGTATTTATCCAGAAATTTATAGTAAAACAAAGACCGAAAACAGTTTTGATCTCGGGGTAAGATCAAAACCATTCTTTATGTTTTAAAAGAAAAAAAATTAGTCGGGCTTTTTCTATTTTCTCGTGACTCAGATGTTCGATTGAGCTCAGATTTTCACATTTTTATCATTTTGTGTACATATTGGATCAGAGGAAGGGTGAGTGCTGTGACCTTTACCAATTATGTATTATACCTTTAAAATGTGAGACGCGTCAACAGTTTTTGGACGGAAGAAATTCAGTCCAATCATCAATAGTTTTCAAAATGCATTTAATATGTGACTGAAAAATAATGGCGTTCACGTTTTGTGCAATTCTCGCTATTATAATATAAACTTTATCACATATATTATATGTGATAAAGTTTCGGGTTTTTTTTTTCGTTTGTTGTTGATGCTGTTATTGATGGTGGTGATGATGATGATGATGTTGTCGTCGACGTTGTCGTTATCATTGTTGTTTTAAAATTTAAGTTAATCTAACTGAAAATGTCATCCAAAATTGTGTTTATGATTTGCAGGATAATACTCGCTCTTATCAATATTAACGTTTTTTTTTTCGTTTGTTGTTGTTGTTGATGATAATGATGCTGTTGTTATTGATGTTGTTGCTGCTGTTGTAGTTGTTGTTGTTGTTTTAACATGATTTTCCAATTTGGATGATGACAGGGAAATATTTCACATGAAGATTGGCATTGATATCGTTTCGCATAAACTGATTTTTGTTTTTCTTGGATTATTGCCAATACTGTACAAATCCTTTAAGTTCTTACATTGCGCATGCATTTCAATGCCCAACGATGACGAAAGATAAGGATATTGGTTGGAACCGCTTGTCCGGTGCCAAGCAGCTTTACTGGTCCTCCTGTTCCCATGGTGATTCCCGTCTCTTTCGTCTTTTTTTTGTTTTGTTTCACAGGAGAAAGGATCGGACGAGTGATGTCAGTCTATATAAGCTCTTCGAGTAGCTCGCTGGTGCTGAAACACCGAGCGGTGGCCGGTAGGAGTGGGGATGACGGCACTGAATGTATAGAGGGGCGTGCTCATGTTATTCATCGGTCGCCTTTGGCTCCTTTCGTTAAGTATTTGTTTCTTTGAGACCACGAAGCAAACATGAGTTTGTCACGCACTGGCTTCATTTGCTATAACCAGTCAAAATTGCATACGATTAAATTTCTTGCCATCTTGCCATGAGTAAAAACAAGTCATGTGGTCTTTTTGACTGTTTGTTATTTGGTTTTGATAAGCTATTTTAAGCACGGCTTTCAATTGTGCTCTGTATTGGGTAGTGTCATACTTTGGTAGCATACCGAAACAGAAACCTTCACATATTTACCTACAACTTTTAAAGATGGCGTTGGTAGAAACATGCCGTTACAATCTTTCTGTCAAAGCTGTACATATCCTGAAAGCTAGAGTAAAACCAATATGTCACAGATGATGATGACGTTTCTGTGACAAGAACCAAAGTATGAGACTATGATATTACCTTGAATAGCATAATTGATATTGCTTCCTGACCTGGAAAGACGACTATACTTTTTGTGCCTTCTCAGCAAACATAATAGCAGCACCCATCGAATATTAATTAATGCAAGCTCTGACTCGCCCCAAAATGTGCATGCATTGTACCCACTTTAAAATTCCTTGCTAGAACTGTTCAGGAACTGTTCCGTTGCAAAGAGAGACAGTCTGCCATGCAGATCATTGGACTGTCTGTCCAAATCTGTGTGTTTTCTGGCCACTGTTGCGTTTTCAGTGACTTCTAACATTAGTTGTTTTTTTTGCGCTTGCAGGTGCCAAGTTGACGGAATTTCGTCTCACATTCCACACCCCAACTGACTCTCCAACTGACTCCCCAACTGACTCCCCAACATGACTTCCCAACTGATTCTCCAACTGACTCTACAACTAACTTCCCAACTGACTCTCCAATTGACTCCCCAACTGACTCCCTAATTGACTCTCCAACTGACTTCCCAATTGAGTCCCCAATTGACTCGCCAATTGACTTCCAAATTGACTCTCCCACTGACTCCCCAATTGACTCTCCAATTTACTCCACAACTGAGTCTCCAACTGACTCTCAGATTGATTTCCCTACTGACTCCCCAATTGACTCTCCCACTGACTCCCCAATTGACTCTCCAATTGACTCCACAACTGACTCCCTAATTGACTCTCCAACTGACTTCCCAATTGAGTCCCCAATTGACTCGCCAATTGACTTCCAAATTGACTCTCCCACTGACTCCCCAATTGACTCTCCAATTGACTCCACAACTGAGTCTCCAACTGACTCTCAGATTGATTTCCCTACTGACTCCCCAATTGACTCTCCCACTGACTCCCCAATTGACTCTCCAATTGACTCCACAACTGACTCCCTAATTGACTCTCCAACTGACTTCCCAATTGAGTCCCCAATTGACTCGCCAATTGACTTCCAAATTGACTCTCCCACTGACTCCCCAATTGACTCTCCAATTGACTCCACAACTGAGTCTCCAACTGACTCTCAGATTGATTTCCCTACTGACTCCCCAATTGACTCTCCCACTGACTCCCCAATTGACTCTCCAATTGACTCCACAACTGACTCCCTAATTGACTCTCCAACTGACTTCCCAATTGAGTCCCCAATTGACTCGCCAATTTACTTCCAAATTGACTCTCCCACTGACTCCCCAATTGACTCTCCAATTGACTCCACAACTGAGTCTCCAACTGACTCTCAGATTGATTTCCCTACTGACTCCCCCACTGACTCCCCAATTGACTCTCCAATTGTCTCCCAAACTGACTCCCTAATTGACTCTCCAACTGACTTCCCAATTGAGTCCCCAATTGACTCGCCAATTTACTTCCAAATTGACTCTCCCACTGACTCCCCAATTGACTCTCCAATTGACTCCACAACTGAGTCTCCAACTGACTCTCAGATTGATTTCCCTACTGACTCCCCAACTGACTCCCCAACTGACTCCCCAATTGACTCCCCAATTGACTCCCCAACTGACTCCCTAATTGACTCTCCAACTGACTTCCCAATTGAGTCCCCAATTGACTCGCCAATTTACTTCCAAATTGACTCTCCCACTGACTCCCCAATTGACTCTCCAATTGACTCCTCAACTAAGTATCCAACTGACTCTCAGATTGATTTCCCTACTGACTCCCCAACTGACTCCCCAATTGACTCTCCAATTGACTCCCCAAGTGACTCCCTAATTGACTCTCCAATTGACTCCCCAACTGACTCCCTAATTGACTCTCCAACTGACTTCCCAATTGAGTCCCCAATTGACTTGCCAATTGACTTCCAAATTGACTCTCCAGCTGACTCCTCAACTGGCTTCCAGACTGACTCCCCATTTTGACTCCACATTTTCACCCAAAACAACTCCCTTAATCCCCCTCCTCGACTCACCCCGATCCCCTCCACGACTCCCCAACTTACCCCCCAAACTGACTCCACAATTGATTCTTAAACTGACTCCACATTTGACTTTCCAAACGACTCGCCAAGACTCCCAAACTAACTCCCAAACTGACTCCTCAACTGACCAACTGACTCCCCGACCGACTCCCCAATTGTCTCAATTCCCGGCTGATGCGGGCTTTTATGACTGTATCACGAACCAAGCTTTTCCTTGAATATGGACAGACCGCCAAAGTAGTAGAATCTGTTTATCGGTGCGACTTTAACATCGCCCCAGAGTCGAAATCCTTGCCGAGAGTTAACCGTCCCGTTATGTGGTCATTCAACTGTAGCTCGTCTGAAGTTTCCGAAAAGGATGTATTCGCCTGGAGTGCTTGATTTAAATTACTTCCACATTCATGATACATAATGCCTTGTAATTAATGAATGTGTCATCATAGCCGGGTCATTACTGTTGACTGATATAGGAGTTTACATATTTCGCTTGCAAGCGCCAGTTATACCCATCGAGCATTAGGGCTTGTAAGGATGGAAAAGCGTCTTCTGAGCAAGTTATTGTACCGTGATCATTAGGAATAATTACAAAACAAGAGAAACGTCGAGTCTGCATAATTCGAGACTACTGACTTATTACAGCGCCCTCATACGTTGAGGTGACGCCGCGCCATGTCTAATCAATGTCCCTGGCATGCAGCGTCGCTGGTCTTAAAATAAACCACTGAGCTAGCTGCTTGAGACGACGAACGAGGCCCCTAATAAGTCATGACTCAGCGAAAGAAATGCTTCCTAATGGATTGTTTGCCTCCGTTGTCTCTCTGAAGTCATTGAACTCGGCGTACCGTAGTACGTGCTGTTAGCCAGCCGTTCCTCGTTCCAGCAAGCCAGCTTGCCCCATAATGCCAAAGGTTTACGTTGCATTTCGGCGTAAATAATTTCGCGCCAAATTAATTTCACACGTTGTTCACGTGCTTCCGTCCGACAGGACTCGGTCGCTGTCCACACTCCTGTCAAGCTCTTTAATAATGCGTTTTTCGAATGTTCTTTTTTACTTGAGTGGATATCAAGTTCGGCCTGAGAGATTCATATTACTACAGTTCTTGCTTGTGAAACAGACTTCAATTAATTGTATGGCAGAAAAAATTCATTGAACATTGTAGATTGACGTATGAAGTATAACTGTTAAATAATCGGTGTTTGAAACCAATAGTTGAATAAATAAACTTGTGAATAATTTTTAGAAATCTGTTTTGAATTCATCCGAAAAAAAAGTAAATGGGAAAGAAATCACGATGGCCTATCAACTAATACAAATATTCTTCAAATCCGGATAATTCGGCGACTTTTATATTTTCTCACACTTGTTTAAAGGTAGTATTATACTTTGCAACAGATGACTGTTTAAAAGTAATACTGTATATGTCTTGATATGTTTGCCAATGAATCTGTATTTCTTTGATAAAAACCAAAGTATGATATTACTTTTAAAATCATCATCATTAAATTAGTTTCTTTTCATTCCAGTTATTCCTCCTGAAAAATATTTTGATGCCGTGATGCCGTATTGCGCAAAAAGTTCGTCGGATCATTGTGGCTTCAGTATACTAATAAAACATCTGAAAAACATGACCTTTAGAAGCATGAAACCAGGTTACAAGACGTGCACGACTAGCTTGTAAATCTATCAGATTGATATACCTGCATTTATCTTCTGCTTATAAAGTTGAGGAGTTGCAAGAGCTGACTGTCATAGCTGTGGCAAGCCTTTTGCTCCCGGGCTTGAAACTGAGTTGCTTTACTTTACCAATTTCCAGTACTATAGGAACTTCACTTCAGAAAAGTTCGACTGATATTTCTTTGGAGGCGCCACTTTGCTTCTAGCACCCAACACGCCAGATGTTGGCGGGAAATTTAGGCTACAAGTAAGCCTGATCCAAATGAGGCCTGCGTTTATGTGATGGGACTAGCTACTTTATTCCATAGGTGTAGGATGCACAAAGGCCAATTATTGAGGAATTTGATGAGATGTATATAAAGATGGCCCATAGAGCCCTTCCTAGGATCTACGCTTCAGTCTTGGCGTCCAGAGAGCAATTTCATAGAGCTGCATAAGCACAAAATGTGCTTAAGCATGAAGAGGTTTACTTGATCAAACAGGACTACCAACCAAATGTTCATGTGATGTTTACTGCTTATGGCTTGTATTCGGCCATTGTTTGCTGAGCATAAAATTCAAAATGAGTTTTGGCTGGCATACTGATTTTTATTTACCAAGGTTTTTGGTGCTTAAAGGGATTGCATACGTTTGGTAATTTGAGCCTATTGTTTGTTTCAAACCAATATAATTGTATTTATATACCATAAAACTAACCTGTGAAAGTTTCAATTCAAAAGGTGGTAGCGTTTGTGAGATTTTGGCGACAAACTAGAGCGGTTATTTCACGCCAGATAACAGTAAGTCAATAGCTGAGAAGCGTTACGGCCATAACGCTTCTCAGATTCATAATTTTTGGAGATAAAAAGTGACATATTTTTCCATAACCGCGGTACTTCGAATTGAACGTTTCTCAATATGCATTATACTATCCAAAGCAGCTGTACTTCTCACCAAGTTAGTTTTTATTGCCATAAATTTTCAGAGTCATTACCAAACGTATGCAATGCCTTTAAGTAAATGTTGGTGCTTAAGCAGCTCTATGAAATTGACTCCAGGTGACAGACGACCCCCTTAATTTGGCAGGAATGAAGCAATTCTTTATTTTCAATTTCCTGCATGTGAGAGTCACATACATGCAATGTACCTCTTCGGTCATTCAACTGACACTCTTCCCACCTCGGATGGATCGCGCAGTAGCCAGGTGCGGACGTAGATTTACTTCGTTTAGGCCTATACATCTTCACGACGCAGCACACATTCAAGGCCAAGAAAAAGATACGTTGCATGGTACTGTAGATAGCAAGAAAAGCAGTTACTGATAACTGCTCAGGGTTGGATTTTACGAAGCCCTAAGATCAATCTTAAATCATGAATCAATCTTAATTGCTAAGCAAAGTGTGATGTCACGATGCAAATCACTATGGTGATTTAGACAACTCATCTTAAGATTAATCTTAAAGTTTTGTGAAATCCAGCCCAGGCCCTTGCTTTTTTCCCCAACATCAATCACTTTTTTGCGACTGATCACTAGCTGCATCCGAATCTGTTATCTAGAGCTAGGTCTAGGTCTTCCCTCCATTGGAAATACGCAGAATCACCAAGACATTAGACCTATTTGGCTCTGGAAGCCCGTTTCGGACACGGCCTAAGATTTAATGATTTTACACTTACAATAACGGGCGATTCACAATAGTGCGCCACCATGAGTTTGCAACGCGCTAGACACTTACAATGCGCGGAATTAATTTTGTTGTTGACAAACTGCGCATGTGGAAAGATTGGCAATTTATTTCTTCACTTGTGATTAGCCAACGCCCGTGTGTGATTGATGGTCTCTATACGTATGAAGCCATTGTGCGGATTGATGGTAGATATACATATGAAGCCTGTGCGTGATTGATGGTAGCTATACATCAATCACACGTACAGGCTTCATGCGTATAGCTATACCACCAATCATACATAAGCTTCATACGTATAGCTCAATCATATGTATATCTATCATTAATCGCATACAAGCTTCATACGTATAGCTACCATCAATCACAAACAGGCTTCATGCGTATATCTATCATCAATCACATACAAGCTTCATACGTATATCTATCATCAATCACATACAAGCTTCATACGTATATCTACCATCAATCACACACAGGCTTCATACGTATCTACCATCAATCACATACAGGCTTCATACGTATATCTATCATCAATCACATACAGACTCTATTATCTATCATTAATCGCATACAAGTGTTGCCGTGCAAATGGATCTTTATACAAGTTTTATTCAAGAACAAAAATTAACAAAAAGGTTGATGCGTAATAGGATATAATTAAGGAATGAAGAAATACAGAATCAATCAGTGGGAACTTCTGAGCAATGAGTACATACAAAATGGTAGCATAAAATAACAGTGTTGATGGTCTGAAGATCTGTGGTGGAATGCCAGGACCTAGGGCTGACCACAATGCTCCCACCAAAGCTGCATAGCTGGCTCACTGTGGGTGGTTGTTGCTTAGGCAACCCTGACCCTAGTCTGCCTGTTATCAGTACTGCACCAGGGGGTGCCTGGCCACTTCCTCCTCTGCTAGGCTATACTCAAATGCAGTATAACTTAACACAATGCACTTGCATGCAGAGAAAGCAAAACAATAACAATAATAAAGAAATACAAAAAATCCTGTCACAATTCTCCACTGCTTAAGTGTTGGGTCCCACACCAACATCCAGTGTGTAGACCAACCAAAAAGGATTTTTTACATGAACTAATGATGACGCCTCACAAAAGCAAAATCTGAGTCTGTTCACATAATAGTCTTTGGAGATGCTGTCAACATGAAACACCACGGGCCTAAACGGTGAAGCTATTTACAGTTCTTTGATGTGGCCATCGTAGCGTCGTGGTCGAAGCGTAGACCAGCCTGCTTGTAGTCTTCCTCCAAGATGCTCGGCAAGCATCCCTCCCAGACCGGCAATTATAGGACCTGGCCTAACTGTGCAAAGTCGGACTGTGCAGACGTTACCTCAGTGACTGCGTGGTTGGTAACACGGATTGCTGACTCTGGAAGGTGAGGGAGTAGTGCCCCCAGAAGTTCCCCCAGTATGGAGTAGTGCCCCCTAGTAGTTCCCCCAGTATGGAGTAGTGCCCCCAGTAGTTCCCCAAGTATGGAGTAGTGCCCCCAGTAGTTCCCCCAGTATGGAGTAGTGCCCCCTAGTAGTTCCCCCAGTATGGAGTAGTGCCCCCAGTAGTTCGCCAGTATTGAGTAGTGCCCCCCGGTAGTTCCCCCAGTATGGAGTAGTGCTCCCGGTAGTTCCCCCAGTAGTTCCCCCAGTATGGAGTAGTGCCCCCCGGTAGTTCCCCCAGTATGGAGTAGTGCCCCCTAGTAGTTCCCCCAGTAGTTCCCCCAGTATGGAGTAGTGCCCCCGGTAGTTCCCCCAGTAGTTCCCCACGTATGGAGTAGTGCCCCCTGGTAGTTCCCCAAGTAGTTCCCCCAGTATGGAGTAGTGCCCCCGGAGGTTCCCCCAGTAGTTCCCCCAGTACGGAGTAGTGCCCCCCGGTAGTTCCCCCAGTAGTTCTCCCAGTATGGAGTAGTGCCCCCGGTAGTTCCCCCAGTATGGAGTAGTGCCCACTGGTAGTTCCCCCAGTAGTTCCCCAGTATGGAGTAGTGCCCCCTAGTAGTTCCCCCAGTAGTTCCCCCAGTATGGAGTAGTGCCCCCCGGTAGTTCCCCAAGTAGTTCCCCCAGTACGGAGTAGTGCCCCTGGTAGTTCCCCCAGTAGTTCCCCCAGTATGGAGTAGTGCCCCCGGTAGTTCCCCCAGTAGTTCCCCACGTATGGAGTAGTGCCCCCTTGTAGTTCCCCAAGTAGTTCCCCCAGTATGGAGTAGTGCCCCCGGAGGTTCCCCCAGTAGTTCCCCCAGTACGGAGTAGTGCCCCCCGGTAGTTCCCCCAGTAGTTCTCCCAGTATGGAGTAGTGCCCCCGGTAGTTCCCCCAGTATGGAGTAGTGCCCACTGGTAGTTCCCCCAGTAGTTCCCCAGTATGGAGTAGTGCCCCCTAGTAGTTCCCCCAGTAGTTCCCCCAGTATGGAGTAGTGCCCCCCGGTAGTTCCCCAAGTAGTTCCCCCAGTACGGAGTAGTGCCCCTGGTAGTTCCCCCAGTAGTTCCCCCAGTACGGAGTAGTGCCCCCTGGTAGTGCCCCCAGTAGTTCCCCCAGTATGGAGTAGTGCCCCCTGGTCGTTTCCCCAGTAGTTCCCCAGTATGGAGTAGTGCCCCCTAGTAGTTCCCCAAGTAGTTCCCCCAGTATGGAGTAGTGCCCCCGGTAGTTCCCCCAGTAGTTCCCCCAGTATGGAGTAGTGCCCCCTGGTAGTTCCCCCAGTAGTTCCCCCAGTATGGAGTAGTGCCCCCGGTAGTTCCCCCAGTAGTTCCCCCAGTATTGAGTAGTGCCCCCGGTAGTGTCCCCCGTAGTTCCCCAAATAGTTCCCCCAGTATGGAGTAGTGCCCCCGGTAGTTCCCCCAGTAGTTCCCCCGGTATGGAGTAGTGCCCCCTGGTAGTTCCCCCAGTAGTTCCCCCTGTATGGAGTAGTGCTCCCCGGTAGTTTCCCCAGTAGTTCCCCCAGTACGGAGTAGTGCCCCCGGTAGTTCCCCCAGTATGGAGTAGCGGCCCCGGTAGTTTAAGCTTGTATGTGATTGATGATAGATATACGTAGGAAGCTTGTATATGATTGATGATAGATATACGTAAGAAGCTTGTATGTGATTGATGATAGATATACATGTACGTATGAAGCTTGTATGTGATTGATGATAGACATACGTATGAAGCCTGTGTGTGATTGACGGTAGCTATACGTATGAAGCGTGTATGTGATTGATGATAGATGAAGCTTGTATGTGATTGATGATAGATATACATAATGAAGCTTGTATGTGATTGATGATAGATATACGTAGGAAGCTTGTATGTGATTGATGATAGATATACGTATGAAGCCTGTGTGTGATTGATGATAGATATACATAGGAAGCTTGTATATGATTGATGGTAGATATACGTATGAAGCCTGTGAATGTGATTGATGATAGATATACGTATGAAGCCTGTGAATGTGATTGATGATAGATATACGTATGAAGCTTGTATGTGATTGATGATAGATATACGTATGAAGCCTGTGTGTGATTGATGATAGATATACATAGGAAGCTTGTATATGATTGATGGTAGATATACGTATGAAGCCTGTGAATGTGATTGATGATAGATATACGTATGAAGCTTGTATGTGATTGATGATAGATATACGTATGAAGCCTGTGAGTGATTGATGGTAGCTATACGTATGAAGCGTGTATGAGATTGATGATAGATATACGAATGAAGCTTGTATGTGATTGATGATAGAATTACGTATGAAGCTTGTTTGTGATTGATGATAGATATACATGTACGTATGAAGCTTGTATGTGATTGATGATAGATATACGTATGAAGCCTGTGAGTGATTGATGGTAGCTATACGTATGAAGCCTGTGTGTGATTGATGGTAGCTATACGTATGAAGCTTGTATGTGATTGATGATAGATATACGTATGAAGCTTGTATGTGATTTATGGTAGCTATACGTATGAAGCCTGTGTGTGATTGATGGTAGCTATACGTATGAAGCATGTGTGGTTGATGGTAGATTTGACGCTTTTGTGTGGTTGATGGTCGCTATATGGATGTGGCAAATAATGTCAACCTGCATTTATCCTATTAATGTTGCGAGTTGTGCAAGATATGAAGTTGAGCAAGATGTAAACATGAGTCACATTATGTGTAACCTGTAAAAAGCTCGATAATTCTGGCTTTCTGGCACAACTCTTAGCTGTACTCTGGGCCATCTCCCTCTTAGGAATGGATACACGTTTACTTTATTGTTGAATCACTCGAGACCGTAACTCGTCAATAAACAGCAACAACCTCAGCCCCGGAAATTAAAACAAGTATCGCGCTGAGATATCAATAACGATCCAAACGACACGTTGCCTTCTAGCGTTTCGCTGTTTAACACCTGGAGGGCAGATCGCATCAGCAAACAATGTACGGTGGCCGAACGAAGCCCAGCCTGCTGGAAAATACAACACGCCTACCTTGAAAGATATATTATAGGGCATATCTTTCAAAGATGTCTTCCTTTGGATGGTCCTTTCCACCGGTAAACCGTGTCCCTCTGTTTGATAATTATCCCAGGCTTACGGTCTTTGGGTGTTACCCAGACGGGATGAGTGACTCCTAGAGTTAACCATTTCAAGCTAACCATTAATTTTTTGTCTATGACTTATACCAGTTTTGAACTGTTTGTACCCGTCTTTAACTAGTTATACCCGCCTTTCACTGGTTATATACCCCTTTAACTAGTTACACCCGTCTTTAACTAGTTATACCCGTCTTTCACTGGTTATATCAGCCTTTCACCACTAATAAACCGTTTTGCACTAGTTATTCCTGTCTATTACTATTGATACCATTCTTTCACCAGTTATACCCGTCCTCAACTAGTTATAACCACTTTTCACTCAAATTATACGAATCTTTCAATAGTTATAGTCGTCTTCCATCCAGGAAGGCCTATACACTTGACTTAATCACTCCGAATGAGACTTTATGTGACTGTACACTGTATAACATTTTCCCAAAATAGTCAAACAATATCTTACCAGCAGTATCGAGAACTTAATCTTTTAGACCACATTGTTACAATTAGTTAAACATTGTCTTGGTCACATTAAGGCCACGCCCCTGTCTATTTAGAACGTCTTCATACCGTTGGACCGAGTCCCTTGCTGATTTGAACCGGATCTTTCACCAGTTTAGACCGGTCGGAGTTGCTTGCCAGTTTCCCAGACCGAATTCCACCAGTTTTAGACTCTCCTGTGTAATTCAAGGCGTATTAGAAGGTGAATAATACGGTAATACTTTAATATTTGAACCTTCTTTACGAATGGGAGAAAAGCAAACGAATTACCTTATTCTATTATTCTATGTCACCGATGGGTTCATGTCAGAGCAATTTAAGGCCATCATAGGAAGAGACACTTCAATTTAGATGTCCAATCAATTAAATAACCACTCCTCTCCTTTCAAATGAAATTATTTTCCTCCATCCTTGCCCAAACTGAATGAAATTGTGGAACAATACCACGTTGAAGTAGTCTCTAATCTGATCCTATTGTAACGGTGTATGGGCCTGCAGTCTGCTTTCATCGGAAATGTGTTGTCTGATCTAATCAGAACACAATAAAATGAATGCGAAAGAAGTCTATTATTCAGCCTCCATTTTCACCATCAGACAAAATTAACTGTCTTCCGTTCGCATTGTCCTCTCTATTAGGTTTCTGCAGAGGAGATACATCATCTAGAAATTTGTTTCAGTGCAGATTCGGCCCGAATATTAGAGATAATGCCTTTGGTGCGAGAAGGACCAAGTCAAAAGAATTACATGGCCCTTCCTTCCTTGAGGGGAAAAAGGCAGAACGGCAGAAATTGGCCGATATAGCAACTGCCATCAATGGTAAAATTTAAAGAAAAACAGGGTATAGGGAATAGTTCATTACTTCATAGTTGTCATTATTAAAGGTAGTATCATACTTTGAAACAGAAATCTTCACAGATTTACATATAACTTACATGGTACAAAGAATGTGATAGAAAAAACATACCGTTAATTTGTTTCTGCCTGAAATGCTGTATGTAATACCAGTAATACCAAACCACCGTATGGGCTAGAATTTTCACAGTTAATTGTTGCTGTACCTCCCTTGATTTGTTTACCCATAAATATGTACTTCTTTGACAAAAACCAAAGTATGATATTACCTTTAGTAATATTATTATTAATTTTCATTATTTCAAAGTGGGCAAAACGTAATGGAAATAGGTAACAGAGGTGCAATGGAACATCTGCCAGAAGCACACAAAAAGTTACAAAATAATAATCAATATATTACAATAACAACATAAAATTTACCAAATCAAAATGAAATAAAGAAAATCAAAAAGAACAAAGACGTGGCATTTCCCGCCTTAGGAAATTACGGTTATAACAACAAATATAGAAATAGTATAGTAAGGAACGCAAAGTGTATGTTTCCATATCAATTTTATTCCACCAAAATAAATAGGAGCCTTGTGTATTATATTTAGTACCAAGATATTAAACATTTTAATATTGTACATTCCAATCTGATAATAAAGAATTCTATACATTTGTGGGTGACAATATACATATATTCCTTTAAATTAAACTGAAAATTACATTTCCTTTTGCTGTGTACATTTTTACTAGGTTTTATTTATGTTATATTATAATAATTACATAGTACATGTACATAGATAGGTAGACGCATTTCTTTACAAAAATAGATTCTTTGTTTTGCATTTTGTTAAATCGTCTTCTTTTCTTGGAGTTCTGCGTTGCAGTTCAAAACAATCACAAAAATATGCAAATTATACAGTCACAGCAATTTGCAAGAGTTTTTTTTTTGGCCAAGACTGTACATAAAGAAAACCCATGAAATAAAATCTCGTCTATACGGGAAATGCTATACCAACTGATACAGTGGTAAAGTTTGTTTTCAAATAAACAAAGAAACAAACAACTCTCCTAAAACAAAACAAAAACGGTGAAAAAAAATACTCAATCCGTTCAAATCAACTGTCGTGTCAAACCATTGAAAGGCCTAGAACTAGCATTTAAGTTGTAGCTTCAAGAAAAATAGGGTAGCACTTAAAGAATAACTAGGAGAACAACTACATAAGCTTTCGTAGTAATAACTACTTCATGAGATATAATGAAGTGGAGCATCATCAACATAAGTATGTAAACAGGTATAAACCAACCTGTTTATATACCCATGTTGATGATGCTCTACTTCATTACATCTGATGAAGTAGTTGTTACTATGAAACCTTATGTAGTTTTTCTCTTTATTAGTCTAAAGTGCTACCCTAATTTTCTTTATCATTTCGATAGACTGACATGGCTACCCACAATCTTCTTCAAGTTGTAGCTCACTAACCGATACAGTAGAAAATCCAAGATGTCCGTGTCCAACACGAACATTCTCATAGCTTGCTCTGAATATAACATAAAATGCCAATAATTTCCATGTTACTTTATACATACAACGTAAATTGTTACGTGGATCAAATAAGATGAAATAAGGCTGAAACCAACAAAGAACATGCAATAAGAAAATATAAAAGAACCATAGGAACGGGTACACCACGTGATATACCCTCACTGACATTATTAATAATGCATTATAATGCATTATTACCATGGAAATAAGTAACGCAATAAATTTCCATTCTTCCTTTACCCATTCTGGACGAAGAAGACATTCAGTATAAATTAATTTTTGCCTAACATTGTTAACATAATAGACACTATAAACGGTTATGTGGAGTAGGCCTACAGAAAAAAACATCCCTCAGTAACACGGCCTGCTTTATTGGCAATTATGCTGATGCAGCATGTCAGCCAGCTAATTTCCCGCCCAATTCAAGTTAGAGAACGCCGCCATTTTGTAAAGCACGGTGAGGCGCGAAACATTTTACGGCTATGATGACCGGGTCCATAATTAGAGAGTCAAAAGTTTCGGATGCTTTTCAGAATCGGATGAAATGAAAAATCGGATGAAATTACGTAAACCTAACACACACACTCTACGGCTGTTGTATGCCTATACGGCTGTTTTGTGGTCATTTGGAACTGGAGAATGCAAGTTCGAATCGAAGAACATGTTATGTTTTTGAAATTGCATCCAAATCGCGCCGTGAGCGTCTTTTTGGTGGATTTCGGCGCTAAGTGTCTTTTATTATTTTAATATTATTATTATGTTAAATATTTGAAAAATTATCGGATTCGCAAAAACATCCGCAACTTGAATATGTTCGGTCACTAAATTTGATTAGGTTTTTTGGAAATACATCCTAGTCTTAAAAATTTTTTATTCGATTTTTCAAAACATTAGGTCAAAAACATGTTAGCTTCTGAAAAATACATCCGATTCCATGTAATGTGTTCCAGTCTTTTCGACCCGATTTCTGCTTCGTAGATTCGACCTGATGCATGCAATCGATGAAGGGACTGGCGCCAGTCTACTTGCATATCAGAGAATGTCACTGTGTGTTCTGCGTTCCTTCACGCCACGTTGCAATGGCATATACGTATTTGAGAGCCAGTTCAGATAGATATCACAAAACAAAGTCTATACAATTTCTTCCCGTGTGACAATTCAATGCTATGCTCCATTCAAAATAATTATATTATTCGCTATGCTTGCTGCAGGCTTAATTGCTATGTGAAATGCAAACAGCCGGTGAGAATTAACATTATAACCATTGATTTAACAGTGATCGTGTACCGCCTTCAGCCATTACTATAATTATCATGGCAGGCGCGGTTCTAGAGCCAAAATTTTTGGGGGGCTAGAAGAGCCATTATTTTTTTTTTTGGGGGGGGGGGGGGGGGGGCTAGAAGACCCAATATTTTGGGTTCTTCTAACACTCGCTTCTGCTATGTCTTATTAGGGGTCGAAAAACAAGCACATTATAGCCCACACAACGCGTTTTTTTATGTAATTTGCGCTTAATAACTGCAAAAATCCAGTATTTTCAAGAATTTATTTTTTTCACTTGCATTTTTGGGGGGGGGGGCTAGACAAAATTTTTGGGGGGCTACAGCCCCCCCTTGCCCCCCCCCCCCCCCCCCGTAGAACCGCGCCTGTATCATGGACGTGATCTCATCCATTTTTCGGGCTGCAGGGTTTACAGTATGACAACAGCCACGCCTACCAATGCATGCATTATCAAATATTCCTGTTTCCAGCTATAGGGGGATAATAATTATGGGATATAATATCAAGCAGGGTCTGATATGTGTACATGCACTCAATTACATGCAGTTTCAATGATGGGCCTTTACGAAACCAGGCTTGAGGTTATAGGCTTGAGACTTTAGCTCCACTTTGAGGCCCACCAAAAAAGCAAGGGGTTGTACCACATGAGAAAGCCGTAGAAAGGCTTCAGCTTCGTCATGTATCTCAAGCTATCCATTTCAATTTAGGACACAAAATGGCAGTAGTAAATCTGAAGGTAATCATCAAATAACCACAAGGGAAACTGACTGAATTTTTTAATCATTGAAAAGTGAACTAAGAAAAATTGACTGGAGCGGGATTCGAGCCGGCGACCTCCTGAATACCGTACAGGTGCTGTGCCAACTGAGCTAGGACTACGTTGGTGGAGTCCCTAATAGTCAATTATCTTTGTTCGTCTGGCAGTAAGAAGCCATTTAACCACACACAAACTGCTATATCCCAGGGATCATTTTATCAATACTTGTAGCAATGCTTCGACCTGAGAAAGGTACATGGGGGATCACTCAAATAGGATATGGCTTTTTTTAATCCCAAGCTTATAGCCTCAATCCTCACTTCGTCAAGGTCCTATGACGGTTCATACTGTATTTGACCTGACCAGATTCCGTCCTTCCTGACAGGCCACTGCGTGAACAAACTAGAACCCACGTCCAATCACACATTATTCACTTTCCCCGTATCATACCATGTACCCGTGCTGAGCCCGTACGTACACCCGACTACCGACCAAACTCATAAGCCGGAGTGCGCTCTGTGCGCTCTACATCAAAGACCCAAAACAGCACGGAAATTCAATCTCCGGGATTACATTTTTGCATGATGAAATGCTTCTGTTATAGCGTTCCAAGACTGTTGCAAAATAAAAAGACGTAAGTTTCAAAAGATTCTGCGGCAATAATGTCTCGTTCGTTGACTATAGCGTTGTTGATAACTCCTTCATCAATGCGTATTATATCAATTTACGTCACGCGTGCGTCAGTGATGTTATCATACGGCAATGGATGTGAGTTGTATTGCGTGGAATCCATCAGTACATGGGGTCTATAATGTGTCGTTGTAAGTGCATGAAGGTAAGGTGAGGTGGGGGAGGGGGGTTGCTCAGACTTAAATGGAATCAATATAACACGCGAAAAGCAGATGGAAGTCAAGATGACTTGCGCGTGCAGCAGTCAGTCCGGTATATTCATGATGCGATCAGGTAAAAGTGACTGACACGATGATGGGCCTATGATGGTGCAATCAACCCCTCCCCTGGGGCTTGTCTGACACCCACGACCGTCAGATCAGCAAGACCGATTCCCGTATCAAGTCCTGCAGTCATTCAATCAGTGTGCCGTGTGATCAACTATCAAACATCCCTACCAAATGCTCAGACTGACATTATACATATACTTGAATATACTCGGTGTAATACCGTGCAGGTTGAAAGTTTCATTTTGACACACCTTTTCTCCCACGCACACCGCTTTTAAAGGTACAGTACAGGATAACCCAAACAGAAATGTTCACAGATTTACGTTTAACATTCAGGATATGAAGATGGTGGTGGCAGAAAGATACCGTTAAAATATTTCCGCCTTAAATGGAAGTTACTAACACAAAGACCGAAAACAGTTTTGATCTCGGGGTAAGATCAAAACTATTCTGATCAAACAAAGTGTGAGTGCTATTCTGCGACCTTTACCAATCATGTATCATACCTTTAAAGGTAATATCATACTTTGGTTTTTATCAAAGAAATACAGATTCATGGGCAAAAATATCAAAGAAGATGCACTTACAGTCATCTCTGAAAATTTCAGTCCCATACGGTGCCCACTTTTTGAGAAAACAGTGAAAAACAACCACAGTATTTCTTAAGTCTTTTCTCTTAAATTTTTGATCTTTTAAAAGATCAAAAAGATTTTCGGTCGTTGGTCTTCTCATTTCTGGATAAATACACCATTTCAGGCGGAAATATTTTAACGGTATGTTTCAGTACTAGCATCATATTTATACCCTGAGAGTTATACGTAAATCTGTGGACATTTCTGTTTTGGTTTCTTACCAAAGTATGATACTACATTTAAGTAAGAATTTGAGGGTCTTTTTGGTGTGTGGTTTATGGCATTACACGACAGTGAACGTGAGCATTGGTCAAAGTTTACTATCTTTCGAATGCATCACACTATCCGACTGAAACATATCACATTGCTTGTGCTGAGATTTTCTGATATTTCTAGGGTAAGATCGTAAGACATGGCTTGTGATATCTTAAAGAGTCGTGAGTGTCTGTGTGTGTGTGTGTTCTGAAGGAACTTACGATCCAGATGAAAGAGGATCACGATGTCATAATGTCGCCAAAGAAGCCGTCTGCACGGCCACTTTCTCTGATGGTGATCGTGACCCCGCCTGACGTCACATCGGTCACCGTCACGCTCTCTAGCGCCCTCATGCGTTGAGGCATAGCCGCATCCAGGGCAGTGGGATGAGCCGGTAGGCTGATGGCTTCCTTGTCTACGAGGGGAAATCGCGGCCCAGCTCTTTTTCCCAGATCGACCGTGTCGCCATGATGAGGTGGGCACTGATGATCCTCGCTTTCGTCCTGGCATGAGGCCGGCAAGCGTTTGGAGTCCTTAGGGTAATAGCGGATTCCGTCCGGGTCGGAGAAGTGCGCCTCGTCCGTGTCTGAGTCGTCGCTCTTCGCTGTCTTTTCTCGTGCGCTCTCGCCTGGAACGATCCTCCTCAGCACGAGTTTCGGCGAGAGTTTGGCATCCAGCTGCTGCTGATCGGACCGAAGCCCGAAGGCCGGCAGCTCGTCTACGTAGAAACAGCCACCGTTGTTGGCCGCGTCCCGTTCCGGGAAATGGCCGTCTCCGGTCTCGGAGGCGTTGGCCGAGGCCTGGCTCCGGTCCGAGCTGGGGCTCCACGTCCAGTCGGACCGGTCGTCGCCGTGGTTCCGCGGCCCGCTGCGGACTAACGAGCGCCCTGGAGCCGAGACGGACCTCGTGTATGACCTGCTGAGGTCACTAGCTCCGTGTGCGTGCACCGCCGTCTTGCCAGTGGCTCGACCGTGTCGGTCCGCTGTTTCCCCGTCCGTGGGATGTGACGGGTCATCGGGTGAAGTGGCGTCCTGTGCACACCATGTCCCGTTCAAGGGATCCTTGACGAGTCGGAAACGGCCTGGGAAGGGATTCGGAGACCATCGATACGGTAGCTCGGAGAGGAACATGGGCGATGGCTGCATAGAACAAGAAAGGCACAAATCAGTCAACATGTTTTTCTGACGATAATTGGCCAAACCAAAAAGCAAAAACATATGACCCCTTACGTGTCTTTAGGGATGATGGGCGGGCATCGGTGGACTAAATGCAGCCCTTTTCCATACAAAATATGGACGCTATATTATTATTTGTGAGTCGTCAGATTGCAGAGATAAACTAATACACCAAGGTGTACTTCTCAACTGCAGCGACCTCTCGTGACACGAATGTAATTTTAGTTTTCTCAATAAACTTTTTTTTTAACATAACCCAAACCCACCGGCTACTGTCAAATATGACAAAAGCGCCGGAGGGGTATCAAAATACTCTCACAAATTTAACACATGAAAGCAGACTTTTAGAAAAGAGCCTAAAAATGTGCTTGGGTTAAAACTCTGCTACAAAACATGTTTTAGTAGGTCGAAGGCCCTAAAGAAAAAGCAGACTGATGGGGCCTGTTTGTTTAACGCACAGGATCCCAGATTTGGGGATCCACATCCTACGCTAAAAATGGGATCCGGTCCGCAGGATTCGTGATCCTGTGCATTAAACAAACAGGCCACTGGTTTGAACCATTTGATTTGATACGCGCATAGTTCACCGTCCAATCCAACATTATATGTCACACAAAGATTCTGACCAGTCAACTCAACATAATTGAGTTGGAACTTGAAACTGCCAAAATGTAACGATGGCTTATGTTTCTACTAATAAAATACAGGTAGTGTCATACTTTGGTAGCATACTGAAACAGGAATATTCACCTATCAGATTCACCATGTGACTTACATGGTATACAGATGGTGATGTTAGAAACATACTGTCAACACTGTTCTGCCTGAAATGCTGTATTTATCCAGAAAAGAGTAAAACCAATGACCAAAAACCAATTATGATCTTTTAAAGATAAAAACATAAAGGTGACAAAAACTTAAAAAATACTGTTGGTGTTTTCACTGCTTTTTCAAAAAGAGGGTACCACATGGGACTGAAAATTTCACAAATGACTGTTACTTTATCTTCTGTGATATTTTTGCCCATCATCTGCATTTCTTTGACAAAATCCAAAGTATGATATTACCTTTAATATTGGTAAACGTACAATTGATATAGTTCAACAACTCTGGATATGAGCCTTTGCATCATCGTCAAGTGCCAAACCGAACCCAACCAAAATATTATTTCATTTTTAATTTCCTTCAAAATGGCAGCCCCCAATGGTCCAATATTATAATGTACATGTCAGTCATAATAAGCACTCGTGAACACGAGAACTTGATGGCTTTTGGTCCCCGCTGGAAACGAGTCAAATTCCCCAGTGTATAAGCAGATTTTGGTTTGTCATCTTTATGCTGAACGGAAAGGTATAATACATGATTGGTTAAGGTCACAAAACAGCAATCACACTTTGCCTGATCCAGCATGTACATGAAATAATAAACCTGTGAAAATGTGAGTTCAATCGGACATCTGATTCACGAAAAAGCAGCGAAAACCTGACTCAATTTGTCTTATAAAACACAAAGAATGGTTTTGATCTTACCCAGAGATCAAAACTGTTTTCGGTCTTTATTTTTACTAATTTCCTGATAACTTACAGCATTTCATGCGGTAATATTTGAACTGTATTTTTCTACCAGCACCATCGTCATACCCTAAAAGTTATAGGTAAATCTGTGAACATTTCTGTTTCGGTATGCTACCAAAGTATGACACTAATCCTGTACTGAACCTTTAACGAAAGAGAGCGTAGGGATATGATATTGAAAGTTTGTTTTGGCGCGAACGCATGACATCACATGCGGATGCAATCCAGGAAGGATTAGCGAACTTATTACAGCATGCTATAAATAGAGACAGTCAATAAACCTGGTTATTTATTCACAGAAAAACAAATCCCGTCATGGTTTTGTTTCATCAAATCAATGATTCTTTGAGAGTGCAGCCAAACCAAAATGGCCAAAAATGTGTCAGCGTAAGAAGCCAAATGTTGCCATCGAACATGAGTAACAAGATTTTATTTAAAGGGGATGCATCATCAATTTTCTAAGCATTTTGCTTTAGTGTTGACAGTGACGTCAGGTTAAAAAAAATCAATGTTAGTCGAACAAATTACATTGTTACTTTCGTCATCGCATTTAAGCACCAAGCAGAAATTTCCGACAAAAAAAAAAATATAGACGTGGATATTTTTGTTATATGAATGATCGGCGCTGCTTTAGTTCTGATTGAATACCGGCGTTGCTATTTCTTTTTCTGAATATCGGCGTTGTTGTTGTTTTTTCTGAATGAATGTCGGTGCTGCCATTTTTTCTCAATACCAGCGCTGCTGGTTCCACAAACTGGAAAAGCATCTGCTGCTGTTGCTGTTAATATCGGGGCTGCTATTTTTTTCTGAATGAATATCGGCGTTGCTACTTTTTTTAAACGAGCCGCAGTTCCACAAAATAGAAAATCATCTGCAGCAGCTGTTGCTGTTAATATCGGCGCTGCTATTTTCTTCTAAATCAACATCAGCGTAGCTATTTTGAAACGAGCCGCAGTTCCACAAACTGGAAAAGCATCTGCTGCTGTTGCTGTTTAATATCGGCGCTGCTATTTTTCTGAATGAATGTCGGCGTTACTATTTCTTTAAACGAGCCGCAGTTCCACAAACAGGAAAAGCATCTGCTGCTGTTGCTGTTAATATCGGCGCTGCTATTTTTCTGAATGAATGTCGGCGTAACAATTTTTTTTAACGAGCCGCAGCTCCACAAAGTAGAAAAGCATCTTATCCTATTGATGTCACTGTCATTGTCACTGAAGTTGTCGTCTACGCTGTAATCGACAGTTTCTTGTCCCTGTCGTCTGAATGAATTTCGGCGTTGCGTTTTTTTTTAAACGAGCCGCAGTTCTACAAACATGAAAAACATCTGCTGCTGTTGCTGTTAATATCGGCGCAGCTATTTTTTTCTGAATGAATGTCGGCGTTGCTATTTTTTTTTAAATGAGCCGCAGTTCCACAAGCTAGAAAAGCATCTGCTATTTATGTTACTGTCATTGTCACTGATGTCGTCGACGCTGTCATTGTCAGTTTCTTGTCGTTGTCGTCGTCGTGAATGCTCATGTTCTCACCTGTGATATCCGTCTCTTCAGTCCTCTGCCGCGTCGTGACGTCACACTATTGTGCCTGGAAACCAGAATTGACAGATAAATAAACCTCAGGTTATTACCTTGAGAGGCTAATCGTCTATTCCAATTACCTATCTAATATATCTATTATAGATTCAGGGTCGTAGTCAATTACCCTTACACGCACGCGACTCACATCCAGTTAAGCTTGTCGCTGAACATGCATGCATGGACAAATTCACCCACGCTGATTGCTTAAAGAAGCTGATTTGAAAATACACGCGCGGCCTTGTGTTGGCAAAATGGTGTAACTCATGGTATTTTCCTTCAATTCTTGATATAAAAAAAGGGTCCAAGGAAAGTGAGGGCGCTTTTTGCACTGGGCCAAGTCCCACGTTCAAACGATGCATCGTTTTAAAAATAACATGTGATATCTCATTAAGGACATTCACCATTTCAGATACATCTCTTTTATTTGCTAAAACAAAAAACACACAATTTGAATTGTGTAACACACGATATGCACCCATTGCCCTATACAGATCGCAGGCAGTGAATTTGCGTAACATACATGTACACCCTTTTGCCAAGACAATGCATTGTACATGAGCAATACTAAACATGACATACACCATTTTGTAAAAAAAAATGTGTTGGGATGGTCAACATTGATTATGCTGTCAAAGAGTTTTGACAAGAGTTTTAAGTTTGAAATGCCCGTGATGAGAAAAAATAATCATAGAAAATGAGCGAAACTTGACATATAGCGTCAGAATGTCATAAATATTTATTTCAGCAACCTTCTCCCTGAATCAGATTGGCCGGAAAAAAGTGGTACTAGACAGAATATTTTAAACCGTTTTCTCAGGCTCGAAGCAAGATTTTTCAAGATGCATCTTTTTGCCAATTTAGGGTTGCGCAACTTGCGCGGCACAACTTAGGGGGAAATTATTAATCTTTTCTGTGGTCACATTTTGTTTGAAACCAGTGCATATGTATCCTTTTCTTATTTTCAAGATGTATTTGTCCTATAGGATAAATGATACTCAGTTGGCAATTTTATGATTGCAAATTGAACACTTAAGGCATCATTGTGTATTCCTCTTTTAAATAATTGAAGGTAAATTTAAGTTACACTATTATTGTTTTAGGTTTAAAGGTTTCCTGAAATCAAAACTCATATTAAGTTAAATGTATCGGTAATGTTTTAAAACTCAACCTCAACCCTCAAAATATTGTATACAGAAAAAGGAGGTATTCTACACCCGTAACTTAGCAACCCACTTTTCGCGACGAAAAACTTGCTTACGTCACATGGATTTTTTTGGGGGGGGGGTGGGGGTGGGTGGGGCATACATGTACTAATTTGTTTTCTTTTTTTGGAGGTAGAAATTCAGCACTTAAATAAAAATAGTAATCTATATAGCCATCAATGATGTATTAAGCATTAATTATGTATAATACAATAATTTTAAAGCACTTCCCATATTTGATTATAGTAAACCTTTAATTCATATAAATATGATAATGGTATATATGAGTGTGTCATTTTATGCATGGAAATTGTTGATTATGTTTTTGTTGTAAAGCGCTTAATGAAGATGCTAACTAATGTAGATTATTATTATGATTATTAAACCATGGAGAATTAAACGGTGAAATCTGTGCCCAGATTTAGATTGGTTAATTCCGTTGGCACCGGATGATGTGACACACGACACCGATAATGACATCTACGACGGTATTAATTGCATAGAAATTCTAAATTGTGAAGAAAATAATAATAATAGAAAATCTATAAGGAGTGGGCATTGCGTGTAAATCACATTCACATGGACGTGAAGACATGGGCGAAACGAGAATACATTCCCAGTGGGCAACATCTGGCTGTGCATTGCGATAAAACCGCCTGATAAAAGGAAACAAACGACCGCTATGAACATTGCTTTGACTACATGGGATCTGGCATCATACCATACGGACAACGCTATGCATGAACTAGCATTATATTGTATGTCATTAATAAGACTAATAAACTGCGTGCCCTTCAAAATAACAATCCAGTCCAGATGTTGTTTGTTAAAGTTATGCCAAGATTAACATAATTATGATAATTTTGAGACAATGCAGATGCACAAACCGCCCTGGTTTATGTAAACCCTATACTGAATCTGAAAAAGATCCCGTCGTGTGTGTACACGTATGAAACACAGCGCAAATCATACTCGGCGACAGCAAGTCTAAACTGGTACTAGTTTTCACATTCATTCAGGATATGTTTGCATCCATCCCCCGAATCAAATTCACTGGCTTTGTTTGTTTATTTATTTACATCCCAACATGGTTTTGGTCGTATCAATCTTTGCAATGTTGTTGTTTTAACCACTTATTTCATTGCATGCTTTTACTGGTGTTCGCGCGCTATTTCGACCGGCAAAACTCCACATCGTGCATGGTTCTCTCAACATCACATTCATTATGTGCTGTTAAATGTATAATACATGATTGTAAAGGTCACAGAACAGCACTCACACTTTGTGTCAAAATCCAGCATGTACATGAAATGATGAGCATGTGAAAATTTGAGCACAATTGGACATCTGAGGCATGAGAAAATAGCGAAAACTCGACTCAATTTTTCTTATAAAACATGAAGCTTCGATCTTAATCAAAACCGTCTATACGAAATTGACATTGACATCGACATGAAATTAATTAAAAATGAAGCGAAGCGTGCAAGATTGCTGGATGTTTGGAAATGATTCGTTATTATTGATTAACCCCCCTGTAGGGACATTGTTTTGTAGTTCTGATATTAATAATAATAATTATAATTTAGGCATTTTTATATAGCGTTCTTACGCACAAGAAAGGCACAACGCTTTACACTATTATTATCCCTGGTCATCGTGCCCATTTACATTCCTGAAACAATCTCAGCTCCCTGAGGAGTATACAGCCTCGTGCTACCATAAGGTGCAAAGCGCCAATCAATCCACAAAGCCATCTCTACCCTCACAGGTACCCATTTACACCTGGGTGAAGAGGAGCAATGTGTGACAAAGCATCTTGCCCAAGGACGTAAGCGCCGTTAACCCATGGCTGGATTGGAACTCACAATTTGTATATTGACTACAAGACCTTGAGTACGACACTCTAGACCACTAGGCCACAACACTCATAATTATTCACATTACAGACCCACAACACTCCTAATTATTCAAATTACTCGCAAATTGTTTGGCCGTTGTTCAATTTCGTTTATTCATCGCTTCTCTCATTGCTCTTCTAGTATTTTCCTTTTCTTTGTGTCTTGACGAGGATATCGATGTTTCGACCATTCCATACCCGGCAGCGTATATAAGGCAGATGTCGCTGGTTTCATGTCAGACCTTTATTGGCAAAAAGGTCGAGTACAAGGAAGTACATCGCTTCCCGTTGAGCTGTGATCCAGGCAAACTAAGCCCGTGATGCACGGCGTAAAATCAAAGCCCATGCCGGTGAGACGGACGTGTGCCTGGTACAGGTATTATACTGGTGCGACGGGGTAACCCAATCCACTCAAGTAGCCTTGATGCGGGGCCACTCGGCAGGCCACGGGGAGGGGAGATGGGAAAACACCGAGTACGACACGCGTCTCGTTATCTCGTTATCTGCTCATTGCACCTCACGATTCGATGCGATTTTATGGATTGGGGTTTCCAGTTTGTATAGGTTTTCCCGGTCATTTTCGGCAAATGAGCGGATAATTTAAACGCAGCGTCATTCCGTTTCGCGTGAAACTGCAAGGCACCTAAAAATAGTCATCCGATTTCATTTTATATGCAAACGTCATGCACAAACATGTTCACAAACGTCAGGCGTACAAAAGTATCGCCTTTCAATTAAAAATTCCATTCGAACAGCATTCAAATTCGCAACGGCTTTTAGCACCGTGCTAAATTGAATGCCGATTTTGCATGGTTAAACTGAACGACTGTTGAATTTAATTGAATGTAATGCTTTATACATACGGATGCATCAAAGTTAAATCGAGTGACGGTTTCATCCGAGGAGGCAAAATCACGTCAACAAGAATGCGTGAAAATTAAATTGGCCGCTCATTTGCAGAAAATGACCGAGAAAACCCATAGTTTAGCATCGTTTTGGGGAGGGATGAAGTTGGGGGAGGGGGGATTTTCAGTCGGGGGAGTATTGTCATTCCGTGCTGTGAAACGACATCTTACATTGTGGTGTATCGTGCAAGCTTCCGTGCGCTGACTCGTGTGACATGCAGTACCAGGCCGTGACAGGCGGATATGAGACGGCTGAGCTAGACCCTGCCCTGCCTGCCCTGGCGTGCCCGAGGAAATCGCAGCGTGCACTGCCCGGAGGGCCCTGCCGTGTGACCCGTACCGTAACCCGGTTCAATGACAAGCATGCATGCATACATGCTCGCACGCCGGGTCTACGACATTCATTCCCGATAATCTCCGGTCCATTTTACATATTACACGACATTATGACATTGTCAACTGCCAATGACCTGTCGCAGAGTCGACCGTGGCACATAACACTGTCACTTCACAATATGCCACGTCCCCATCAGCCATGTGCCAAACCGTACCATGTCGCGCCATCTCACGTGCGGCGACTATCCATGGATGAACCCAGTTAATTTAACAGCGATTAGGCCAAGTGATTTGACAACAGCCAGTGCGCTGATGTGAAGCTTAGCTGTTCCAGCCTATAAACAGGAGGCAATTTATTGGCAATTAGGTCTACTCATGGTCTACTCAACCTTCGCGAGTGAAGACAACCGAGTCCACTTTAGAAATGTTATTCCTGAAAATGTTTATATTATTTTCCTCATGAAAAACCAATGTTTGGAGAAAAAAATCATTACTGAAAACGTCCACTTTAGAAATGTTATTCCACAAGATGTTTATAGTTTCATCATGAAAAACCAACGTATGGAAAACAAAAACATCAATGAAAACGTCCACTTTAGAAATGTTATTCCTGAAGATGTTTATATTATTTTCATCATGAAAAACCAACGTTCGGAAAAAAAATCATCACTGAAAATGTTGAAAACCAACTTCTCATTTTGTACGCGAAATAAATGGGCAAGTTCGCACTGTTTCAAATTACGATAGCCGGAATCCAACAAGCTTCTATGGGCCGTGGGGGACATGCAGGTGCGGTCTCACTAACGACGGAAGCTATTTCCAATTCCAGGGGGAAATGTTTTGCACTAAAGGTATATATATACCTGGTGTTCATTATTAACTTTACAAGCAGTAAGCTTTTTCATATGTGAACAACATTTTTTCGGTCAATACCAATTTGGCACCACACATGTTAAGTATTGACAACATGTCTACACAACACATGCCGACACAGCTGTACGTGGCAGGAATTTAAGTGGTTTTCTGTTTAAAGGTAATATCATACTTTGGTTTTTGTCAAAGAAATACAGATTCATGGGCAAACATATCAAGACAGATACAGTAACAGTCATCTGTGAAAATTTCAGTCCCATACGGTGCCCACATTTTGAGAAAACAGTGGGAAAAAAACCCACAGTATTTCTGAAAACTTTTCTCTTTTATTTTAGATCTTATAAAAGATCAAAAAGATTTTCAGTCGTTGTTTTACTAATTTCTGGATAAATATACCATTTCAGTTTGAACAATTTTAACGGTATGTTTTTAGCATCACCATTTTCATATACCATGTTAGTTATAGGTAAATCTGTGAACATTTCTGTTTTGGTTTCTTACCAAAGTATGATACTACCTTTAAGAGGCGGGGCAGAGAAAGTAAAAAAGGGGGCCTTCGACGGTGCCGCAATTAATAATTCGCGTATAATGACACGTGACTGTTTTAAAATTTCATCTGTCAATCGATTCTTAAATAAATTAAATGAACCTTTCAATGCTTTCAAACGTAATTTGGGTGACAATTTAAGTGTGTAATGTGTAATTTTTTTTTGCTTAGATAGCGTTTCAACTGTTGCGAGTCTTATATATTTTTGCGTTTTAATTGTTCGTTTGTTTTTTAGTATATTTTTTAGTTTTTTTTTATTATCTGTGAATAAACATATACTGTATAAACATATTTAGATGGCAGTTGTTTGGGGAATATAAAGGCACATCTTTAATACCAGGTGTTTTTTTTAACCTTTGTCTTCCTTAGGCAGTCTTCTTTCAAATTCAAGTCACT
This sequence comes from Astropecten irregularis, assembly GCA_963971285.1. NCBI lineage: Eukaryota > Metazoa > Echinodermata > Asteroidea > Paxillosida > Astropectinidae > Astropecten > Astropecten irregularis. The sequence goes on from OZ020248.1 coordinate 10,836,502, forward strand.
TTGAAATGCCAGGCCTCCATTCTATGCCAATGAGTGTACATGTGCATGTATATAATTATAATAACATATAAGTATTTTTATATCACACAGGGAAAGCACTGCAGATAAATGTTTTTGTTTTCATCCATCCACAATATTATTGCACCTCTCTATACAGCCATTGAGTGTTATAATAAGCGTGCTGGTGATTGTATCCTTCACATCGAATCAAGGAAATAATAGCACGGAATCTAACGACTGTATTATATCCGCATTCATAATAATGGGGCGCTTATTCCATAGCTCTGCCTCATAATGCATATGGGTTCCAATTTCACTGCTGGGCTGACTGGCAGTTTATAGGGAAAATTCAAGACACGTTTAAATCATCGCTGCTCAATACTGGTAAAACGAGAGGCAGGAATGACCACAGTGCAGCCGAGGTTCCGCGCTTACTTGTTTCACAACTTTCACTGATAAAGTGGTACTACATGTACGTACACTGTTATTAGCATGAGGCAGAACTACAAATGAATGGTCGATTGTCAATTATAGACAATTACAAAAGCAGCAACAGCAACAGCAACAGCAGCAGAGCAGAGCAGAGCAGAACAGAACAGAACAGAACAAAACAGGAACAGAACAAAACAGAACAGAACCAGAATATAACAGCAAAAGCAACAGCAACAGAAATATTCGAAAGCACTATAAATATCAACAACAGCAACAACAGTAGCAGCAGCAGCAACAGTAACAGTAATTGCGATAAAACAGAACAGAACAGCAACAGAAATATCAACAGAAGCAACAACAGAAACAGCAGCAATAGACAGAAACAGAAATATTCAAATCAGTCATCACGCAATGTTAAGCAATGAGCAATAGGCCTATTACAGAAGGGAAGTATTAATGATCAATTCGCTTATCCATGTATGCTGTCATGGTCGTTGTCTTGTCTTTGCAGCTGTTTTTGCTGTTGCTCGTATTGGTGTACTTGGTGGTGGTGGTGTACTTGGTGGTGGTGGTGTTGTTGCTCGTTACAATTGGTGTTTTTTCTTGCTGCCTGTGGTCTGTTGCTGCTGCTGATGTTGCTTGATGCTATTTTGTTGCTGATGCTGTTGTTGTTGCTGCTTTTTGTGCTTATGCTTATGTTGTCGTTGTGGATGTTGTTATTGCTGTTGTTGTTGCTGCTGCTGCTGTATTGGTATTGCCATTACTGTTGTTATTGTTGCTACTGTCGTTTTTTGTTTGTTGCTGCTATTTGTGTTGTTGCTTTTGTTGTCGTTATGGATATTGCTTTTGCTGCTTTTGTTGCTGTTGTTGCTGTTTCTGTTACTGTTGTTGTTGTTGTTGTTGTTGTTGTTGTTGTTGTTGTTGCTGTTGCTGTTGCTGTTGTAAGTTGTTGTCGTTGCTGTTGTTGCTACAGTCGTTGCAGCGGTTGCAATTGCTGCTGTTGCTATTGTTTTGCTGCTGCTGTTGCTGCTACTAATGCTGTTGTTTTTGCTGCTGCTGTTGCTGTTGTTTTGTTGCTGCTGTTCCTGCTGCAGCTACCACCGCCGCTGCTGTCGTCGCCGTCTTCATCTCGATTATATCCACGCGTTCTTTGTTGGACGTGGGGCACCTATTTTAAGCGATTCTGATTAGATTTTTAAGGCACACAATATAAATCTCTTTGTGCTCATTCTTGAATAAACCTTGCGGACAGACTCACATGAATTTACAATAGATTGATGACCAACCCTTATTCATTGGAAAGACGCCAGTAAGCAAGTCGGGAAATGAATATGAATTGAGATTCGAGAAATGCGATGCAATTGTTCGGTATTATGAGTATTATGCCATGCGGAAGATGACTTTCATTAAAAGCAAATTTTGATTTTCCACCCAAATTGGACAAAATGGACCGAGTTCGTGTGTGGAGCAGTGGAGGATACTAAAACTCAGCAATCAGGGCTACATGTATAGTGATTGGATCTCATTAAGATAATATCTTTATTCATGAAGACAATGCCAAATAGGTTAAAACTACGGCAAAACCTCGATACCTCGAAAGTCGAGGGAATGAATATAAACCTGGGGAGTATACAGCCCCAGCTGCTATACACGCACCAAGGCTACATGTAATCAAGCACACAAAGCCATCTCTACCCTTGCAGGTACCCATTTACACCTGGGTGAAGAGGAGCAATGTGTTACAAAGTGTCTTGCCCAAGGACGCAAGCACCATTAACCCATAGCTGGATTCAAACCAACAATCTGTAGTAGATTGACCACAAGATTTTGAGTACGACACACCAGACCATTAGGCCACAGCACCCCACATTAATGCTCCCGAATTGGACTTCATGCAATATTTTTCCTTTGAAAAGGGTAGTTGCTTCTGACAGAATACGTCACTGTTGCCACGGCAACCGTCCACCGTAATTAATTCAAAAAGTATCCAAACTTAAAAATATCGCAAGCGGATTGAATTATCATTTTCCTTTTTTGTCTACTGAGGAAAAAAATTGACCAAACTGTATCATTCATTTTGCAAGAAGTATTGGTATTTTGCTTTTCAATAATTAAAAAATTTTTTTTATCATGCTCAGTGAAGCCAAAAATAAACTGACAATTGAAATGGCCAGACGTAGTTATGTAAATTTAATAAAAATGGGGGGCCCTTTTCTCGTTTGCATGGTAATCAAAGAAAACATTCACTTTCTGATTTAAAGGGATACACAATTGTAAAGGTCACCGAGCAGCACTCACACTTCGTCTAATCCAGTATGTACATGAAATAATGAGTACATGAAATAATGAGCCTGTTCAAATGTGAGCTCAATCGGATATCCTGAGTCTGAGAAAATAGCGAAAACCAGACTCAGTTTGTCTTATAAAACCTAAAGAATGGTTTTGATCTTATCCCGAGATCAAAACTGTTTTCGGGATTATTTTGTTTGACCCATTTCTGGATAAATACACCATTTCGGGCAGAAATATTTTAACGGTATGTTTCTATCAGCACCATCTTCATACCCTGAAAGTTATACGTAAATCTGTTAACATTTCTACTTGGGTATGTTACCAATCCTGTACTGTACCTTTACTTTATTCTACTTAACATTTTATTTACTCCAAGAAGGCATGCATTTCTCATCACTTCTGGATAAAAAATCGGAAGGTGTTCAAAACAATACAGAATAGGAACTGTCATTATTATGTGGATCGGTTTGCGCCTGCGGAAACACCATGTAAGAATCGTTTGTAATTTCGAACTAATGTTTCGTTCACACTTCTGGCAAGGTCTCAATGTTTTGACTAGTCTGAGGACTAGAGCAGGTTAGTCAAAACGTTGAGACCTTACGAGAAGTGCGAACGAAATAGAAGTGCGAAAGTACGAACGATTCTTACATGGTGTTTCCGCAAACCGATCCACATACCAATTGTCACCATGTAAAGCCTCAAATCTTTCTCAATAACTGTCATTATAATAATGACCTTGATATTAAGGTCCATTACCCACCAAGGCCCAATCAATTCCCAGGGTCAAGTCTGAATTCGGACCGTCATGGAAACAGATATCAGTGATACAACGATTGATTTTTTAATTGAACTTTGTACCGGTACAAAACCAAAATGGCTGCCATGAAGGGGCTTCTGCACTCACACATCATACGGCTACAGACGGATCAAGACAATTAATCCGCCGTGCGGCAAGTCTTCACAGGAATCGGATCAATTATAGAGTACACGTATGATGATAATACATGTACACGAAACCATAAAGTGCATATTGCACTTGCTTCTATGGCTGCAGGGCCAAATAAATCACCTTTTTTCTGTTATTCATAATTATGGACGTCAGGTTGCATACGGTGGGGACAGGGGATGTATAATTTCCTAGTCTTGGTTCACGACTATGTTATTACTCAAACTTACGAACCGATTAATACCCGCACTGACCCGCACAAACGTAAGTCCGTACGAAAAGTGCAACTTTTGGTTTTGTACCTTTGACAAACAATGCTGTGTGCATTGAACAGTGTTGAGTCCTTGTCATCAAGTAGGGTATCAAAATGGAGCTTACGATGTTCCCTAAACACTCAAACTACTCATATCACCCCAAACCGATTAGATTCAAAGGGTCGGGCGTCAAAAACCAACGGAAGTTTCTTTTTGTGCACCCTTTATATTGCTGCCGTGAAAATTACTACGGGTGCGTTTTAGAGGTTGGCAGCCTGTTTTGGGTTTGGGGCTGGGAGATGATAGGGGAGGTAAGAGAGTTGTAAACAATGGAGAACATGAGGTCATGTACGGTGAATGACACTTCTCGGTGCAAAGGTTTGTCTAGCCTACAGTATTTCCAATGGTATTTCCTTAATCTGATCAATTATTTACTGATTGATTAATATCAATATTGAAGGAGGGTTACTCATCCAGCAGGTCATGACACTAGCTCTTGCATTATTGGGAGATCCATTAAATAAATAGCAGACAACGACAGAATGGTGAAACAATTAAAACCGACATTGGGCAGTTAAAATATACTACCACGTGGGCAGACTAGTGGCGCCATGCAGTTATGCAAAATGAATGCTTTGTTTTAAAGGAAAAAAATCCCACCTCAAAATAAAATGCACAAAAGTTACACGTTAAAGCTATGAATTCAAAAATAAGTGATGAAGTAAAATATTGTGGTATACGGCAAGTCTTCTAAAACACTGCCAAGCGCTCTATAGTGTGCCCCCCCCCAAAAAAAAAAAAAAAAAACGATACCAATTTTCAAAAAATTATGGAAAGAAATTGTAAGTAATCAGCTATTTGATTTTTACTCTATTGCATTTACCAACCCACTGGATAAATTCTTACCAAATTTCAAAGTAATCCATTCATGCATCAACGAGCAATTATGTCACTTGTGCTGTCATTACAAATGAATGACAGTTCTTAGTGGTGATCTGTGTGTATAGTAGTGAATGTGGGCGGCCACGTCGAGGGGAGATTTACAGATCACAACTAAGAATGTTAAAATGACCACCATTGTCACTCAATTGTAATGGCAGGAAAATTGACTTTTCCAGACAATCAGTAATATTGCTCGGTGATGCATGAATGGATTGCATTGAAATTTCGCCTGAACATGGCCTGGGAGATATTGAATGCAACAGACCAAAATTCAAATAGCTGAAAACATATGATTTATTTTCATAATTTTTTGAAAATGTGTATCGTTTTTTGGGTAGATTCTATGCATACAAACCCAATGCAAGCGTCTTGATGCAAGCAAACAGGTAACAAACAAGACAATTGTTAAAGGTAGAATCATACTTTGGTAAGAAGCCAAAACAGAAATCTTCACAGATTTACGTATAATTTACAGGGTATGAAGATGGTTGTGGTAGAAACATACCGTTCATGTTTTTTCCGCCTGAAATGGTGTATTTGTCCAGAAATTAGTAAAACAACAACCGAAATTTTTTTTTGATTTTTTAAAGGATCAAAAAGAAAAGAGAAAAGACTTAAGAAATACTGTGGCTGTTTTTCACTGGTTTTTTTTCAACAAGAGGGCACCGTATGGGACTGAAATGTGTTACTGTATCTGTCTTGATATTTTTGCCCATGAATCTGCATTTCTTTGATAAAAACCAAAGTATGATACTACCTTTAACAGAACAATAACATATATTATTGTACAATACCTGCTTGAGTAGATATCCAGCAATCGTTTGTCTAATATATTATACTCCGGCTCCCATGTATTGTGTCTGAAGTCAAAGAAAAGGAGAGGTAAAAAAATAAATAATAATAAACACCATCAGAAACAAGACTGAATTGACATTTTCGCCAGCACAAATTATGTATTTAGGGTAATCAGCGATCGCCAGTAATCAGCACGCACCTGGTCTCAATGCTTTGTGTACAAGAGGACATACTGTCTTGGTGGTTTAAGGTCGCGGCCATGTTAAGTGTTAATTCTATGACGGGGAAATCATGATGCCGTGTTGTATGGTCTTTGTAGATGTCAACGTGACAAGCTCCTTATGGCATGGAACTACAAGGGTGCAGACTGTATAAAATCATTTGCTGGGCCCTACATGGGAGGTCTTGTACAGAAAATGGATGAACCCGGTAGTTAGAGCTGTTTGGATGAAACGAGGCCTTTAAGTCGCTCTTCTTTGGCATGTAGGGGAGGGGTACTTGATTTAGTCTGGCATAAGCCGATATGGCCGTTTTCAGTGTATTTTTGATATACCTTTCTCAAAAAGGCATTGGTTAACCTATAACAAATTTAAATGAAAATAAAAATAGAAGATTTCAGCTTTATTTTGGTGTATGGCTTGATTGCCTCAGCATTTTAAATAATTGTTTAATTGGCCATTTTGCAAGGGAGCATATGGAGAATTGATTATCTAGTTTCTACCCATAACAGCACTCCGATATTTCATCCCATGCTTGGCCTCTATACGAAGATGAGGGCATCAGGGCCACCCAACTGCACTCTTAGAAAGCCACGCCTCTCCATAACGTCCAAAAACCCTTTACACAAACTACTTGGATCTATCGGTGAATACAATCCTGTATTAAATCATTCTACCAAGAATCAACTTACAACAAAACAGTTTCAATGTATTTTCGTTGTTAGAGTTTGCAATGCAGTTATTTTCTTGAATAAAATGACCACAAAAAAAATTCGGACGAAAGTTCCACAAGTTTTACTATGAAATTTCTTTTACAACGCCACAGCACAAAATATTTTTATTTCCTTCAATAAAGGCGGTTGAGAGGTCACAAAATGCAAATCATATGTTGATTTGTATGTCAAATAACAATATATTAAACACACCTGGAAAATTCACAAGTTTGCGAAAACGATTTTGGATCCTTTCAACTCAGGTGTCAAGAAGATTAAAAAGTGTGTTGCTACTTTTGGCCGCCCATATGCAAAGCAGCACGGGTTGTTTTGATTGTGACTGAGAATAGTAGAACATAAAAAGCCTAACGCATGGAAATTATAGCCACTTGCACCCACTAATCGCGCTTTCACGATTAATCGAGTAGTTAGGACTGAACTAATCGAGTATAATCATCACAAAAAGTAATCGCGATTAATCGATTAATCGAGTCAATCGCCAAGGCCTAGTTTAGAAACAGAATCTACACTGGACGCTGACGCGGTTAATGGAACAGGAGCAGCCATTGGCGGTCTCTATCGACTCCGAACACGGCTCTATGCTTCCTGAAGCCCGAAGATTGATGCAACATCAACGACTGATCCAATCCAGATGGAGCACCGATCTATTTCAATTGAAGGAGATTGCGCAAAGAATGATACACGAGTATACATGTCCACGCGCCTCCGGTACTTTAAAAAAGAAATAGACTATTCACGCGATCGAAATGAAGTCGTACACCTGACGGAGAGGAATCGAGTCGAAGGCGCGGTGAGGATTTCAGCGGGTTGGGGAATTACTGGGCCTGAAGTCTCTAGAAACCTACAGCATGGTAGTCAATAGAGTACAGGCATGGGAGTACGTGCGTGTTTCTCTGTTTAGACTGTGTAGCGTTTCGGGGGTGTGTGGGGGCCGGGGAGTAATTTTCACCGCATCTGCCTGAAAAACCAGGTTAACAATGTTGTTCGTGTGCCGCAACGTGCTGGGAACTGGATTTTCTATTATAGAATGAGACCCACGCAATAATTATTGTTGACACACCTTGAAGCATGCCACCCCCTCCCCCAAACCATCCACCCTCCTCCCCTGACACAAGTCCGATGTTAAACCGCTGTGGGTCTTTGACGCGTGGAACTAGCGCGGGCAAACTGTTCATAGGCTATATTCATTAAGTGTTTCAGCATGCCTTCGTATCCGCAACATCATAACATCATTCCTGGTGCTTTATCGAGGATAGAACGGCCTCAGGGTGTTCCAAACGAACCCTAGACGGGGAATTGCGGCTCGGGTAAACAACTATCCCCGCACACTTTATTGAATAGATCGAAGCATGAGACAATCCGTACGGTGAGCCTAATGCAATTTTAACTGCATGTGATAATAACCACCGTGTGCTATGACAATAGGACGTCTTCTACGGGAGGACTTGTCACAGTGCGCGAGAGCGTATGCGTCAAGCTTCGTCTGGTACCCAGATGGTACGCTCCCGTTTTGCACGCAGCTGCGACCAATTTCATAGAGCTGCTAATGCACCAAAATCTGATTAAGCAACGAAAAACCTTAAAAAATTAAATCAGTATACCAGCCAAAACTGTGAATGTTATGCTCAGCAAACAATGGTCGAATACAGTCACAAGCTGCAGTAAACATCACATGAAAATTTGGTTGGTAATCATGTTTGATCAAAGAAGACTTTTCATGCTTAAGCACATATTATTGTGCTTAAGCAGCTCTCTGTGAAACTGGCACCTGGTCTCGCCAGGTAGGACTAATCGATGCCAGCTTCTCTGAAGGCAAAGCACGCACTTCGTAGCGCCATCATCATTACTGAGTATTCAGAGGGTGCGTTCGTTGGGCTTCCACGGGGCAGCCCTGACCTGGGAATAGTTGTGTATATACTGCACAAAACAACTCAAGAAGATCGGGGCGAGGATGACTGGGGTCGGATTTGTGGAAGCTAAACGAACGCACCCGACAAAGAAAATTTCATCCACAAATATTACTCGCCCTTTTCAGCCAACTAATTTGTCACCGTCCAATCAGGTGGCTCAATAGGTGAATAATATCAATATAAATTCAAGTCCAGGGCAACATAATTCATTTAACCGTTTACCGCTTGGCTGTGGTGCGCTTAATTCCAAAAAGACCTTGACCATTGTTGAGAAAAATAATGGATGTTAACACAACACGTCTAAAGCCTTGAATTATGATTATGGCGCTGACGCTTTAATAAATTTACAGACCCATGGCACATTATTCCCCCATCCTACGGAGCATTGAGCTGTAAATAAAAATCATGGCTCATTATTAGCCACTGAGCACGAACCAACCGTCTATACCATGTGTAATTCTGGCACACACACAATGAATAATATGCAGTGTAGACTTATGAAGCGGTGTTTTGTCAGGCGTGTTAGTTATACAGCTACACCGTATAGAAATTGTATTGACTAAATTCCTGGCGCATAAGTAATGTCCGTAATGGGGCGAATATTGTGCGAAATTGGTTTTTAACCGTCCATTTGGCTATGGTAGTTGTGCTGTATTATCATAAGCAGTCAGAAGTATACACGATCGATGCAGGTTTTTTTTTTTACAGCCTGGAGGTGTACAAGCAATTTATGTAAAGCAACACAACATGGCGACGATCGGTGCCATTAGGGGGTTTTCGATTGACGCGTTCACATAGTGGACTGCGACGTGATGACGTCATTTTTACAATCTGCGCAAGCGCCACGTCCACTGGCACGGCCACTGGCAGAATCTAGGACGCGTCCACAGCCCTTTTGCCGTTCACCTCAATGGAGAACGCGTGACCACGTTCACATTCACAGACATTGAAGGAGCGCCATTGTCCAACATGGAAACAACTTCAAACTACAACATAAATTCATCATCATCCAACACGTCGTCAAAATAATACAAAACAAGAGCTTCACGTAGTCGGTGGAGGTTTACCATGACACTTAATCAATCGGTCAAGATGGCGCACGTTATGAATATTTATTGCAAAGACATCACGTGACGTCTTGACGTGCGTCGACTGTTAACGAAACGCCTCCAAAATGAGGTGAACGCGGGGTGTTGACTAATTGAGTGAACGTCCGTTGTGGACGTGAACGGCGTCCTCGTCGACACAATCGAAAACCCCTTAATATGGCGGTGCTGACTTAATACTCTGACTCTATGGGTGCATTCGTTTAGCTCCCCGGGTCAGCCCTTTCTGGGAATGGTCGTGTTTTACTGCACAAAACAAGCGAGAAAATGGGGACGAGATTGACTGGTGTCGACCCCGGGGAGCTAAACGAATGCACCCTATATTGGGCATTTTTTTTAGGAGAGATACACATGTAACAATCCCAACATATTATGGAGAATAACAAATAACACCAATGAGGCATAGTTTATGCTTTCCTTCACAAGTTCCTGGTTCACGATTTTGTGAGGTTCAGCTAGAATGGGTTGACTGTGTCTGGTCGGTGATTGGTTGGTCATTCACATTGGGTTGTGTGTTTGGTTGTGTGTACCCGGTTGACACTTGAGTCTCATCTGTATGATAAGTCAATCACATTGGGTTGTGTTTTGGGTTGAGTGTACCTGGTTGGTGCTTCAACCTGTATGAAGCTTCTGTGCGGGTCTTTGACATTGGGTTGTGTTTTGGGTTGAGCGTGCCTGGTTGGTGCTTCAACCCGTATGATGCCTCTGTATGGTAGGTCAATCACATTGGGTTGTGTTTTGGGTTGAGCGTGCCTGGTTGGTGCTTCAACCCGTATGATGCCTCTGTATGGTAGGTCAATCACATTGGGTTGTGTTTTGGGTTGAGCGTGCCTGGTTGGTGCTTCAACCCGTATGATGCCTCTGTATGGTAGGTCAATCACATTGGGTTGTGTTTTGGGTTGAGCGTGCCTGGTTGGTGCTTCAACCTGTATGATGCCTCTGTATGGCTGGTCTTTCACACTGGGTTGTGTTTTGGGTTGTATGCGCCCGGTTGGTGCTTCAACCCGTGTGAAGCCCGGTATGGTAGGTCAATCACATTGGGTTGTGTTTTGGGTTGTATGCGCCCGGTTGGTGCTTCAACCCGTATGATGCCTCTGTATGGTAGGTCAATCACATTGGGTTGTGTTTTGGGTTGTATGCGCCCGGTTGGTGCTTCAACTCGTATGATGCCTCTGTATGATAGGTCAATCACATTGGGTTGTGTTTTGGGTTGAGCGTGCCTGGTTGGTGCTTCAACCCGTATGATGCCTCTGTATGATAGGTCAATCACATTGGGTTGTGTTTTGGTTGAGCGTGCCCGGTTGGTGCTTCCACCCATATGATGCCTCTGTATGATAGGTCAATCACATTGGGTTGTGTTTTGGGTTGAGCGTGCCCGGTTGGTGCTACAACCCGTATGATGCCTCTGTATGATAGGTCAATCACATTGGGTTGTGTTTTGGGTTGAGCGTGCCCGGTTGGTGCTACAACCCGTATGATGCCTCTGTATGATAGGTCAATCACATTGGGTTGTGTTTTGGGTTGAGTGTGCCTGGTTGGTGCTTCAACCCGTATGATGCCTCTTTATGATAGGTCAATCACATTGGGTTGTGTTTTGGGTTGAGTGTGCCTGGTTGGTGCTTCAACCTGTATGAAGCTTCCGTGCGGGTCTTTGACATTGGGTTGAGTGTTGGGTTGAGAGTGCCTGCCCGGTTGGTGCTTCAACCCGTAAAATGCCTCTGTATGGTAGGTCAATCACATTGGGTTGTGTTTTGGGTTGAGCGTGCCTGGTTGGTGCTTCAACCCGTATGATGCCTCTGTATGGTAGGTCAATCACATTGGGTTGTGTTTTGGGTTGAACGTGCCCGGTTGGTACTTCAACCTGTATGATGCCTCTGTATGATAGGTCAATCACATTGGGTTGTGTTTTGGGTTGAGTGTGCCTGGTTGGTGCTTCAACCTGTATGAAGCTTCCGTGCGGGTCTTTGACATTGGGTTGAGTGTTGGGTTGAGAGTGCCTGCCCGGTTGGTGCTTCAACCCGTAAAATGCCTCTGTATGGTAGGTCAATCACATTGGGTTGTGTTTTGGGTTGAGCGTGCCTGGTTGGTGCTTCAACCCGTATGATGCCTCTGTATGGTAGGTCAATCACATTGGGTTGTGTTTTGGGTTGAGCGTGCCCGGTTGGTACTTCAACCTGTATGATGCCTCTGTATGGTAGGTCAATCACATTGGGTTGTGTTTTGGGTTGAGCGTGCCTGGTTGGTGCTTCAACCCGTATGATGCATCTATATGATAGGTCAATCACATTGGGTTGTGTTTTGGGTTGAGCGTGCCCGATTGGTGCTTCAACCCGTTATGATGACTCTGTATTATGATAGGTCAATCACATTGGGTTGTGTTTTGGGTTTAGCGTGCCCGGTTGGTGCTTCAACCTGTATGAAGCTTCTGTGCGGGTCTTTGACATTGGGATGTGTTTTGGGTTGAGCGTGCCTGGTTGGTGCTTCAACCCGTATGATGCCTCTGTATCACATTGGGTTGTGTTTTGGGTTGAGCGTGCCTGGTTGGTGCTTCAACCCGTATGATGCCTCTGTATGGTAGGTCAATCACATTGGGCTGTTTTGGGTTGAGCGTGCCCGGTTGGTGCTTCAACCCGTATGATGCCTCTGTATGATAGGTCAATCACATTGGGTTGTGTTTTGGGTTGAGCGTGCCCGGTTGGTGCTTCAACCCGTATGATGCCTGTGTATGATAGGTCAATCACATTGGGTTGTGTTTTGGGTTGAGTGTGCCCGCTTCAACCCGTATGATGCCTCTGTATCACATTGGGTTGTGTTTTGGGTTGAGTGTGCCTGGTTGGTACTTCAGCCTGTATGAAGCTTCTGTGCGGGCCTTTGACATTGGGTTGAGTGTTGGGTTGAGAGTGCCTGCCCGGTTGGTGCTTCAACCCGCATGAAGTCTCCGTATGGAAGGTCAATCACATTGGGTTGTGTTTTAGGTTGAGCGTGCCCGGTTGGTGCTTCAACCCGTATGATGCCTCTGTATGATAGGTCGGTCACATTGGGTTGTGTTTTGGGTTGAGCGTGCCCGGTTGGTGCTTCAACCAGTATGAAGCCTCTGTATGATAGGTCAATCACATTTGGTTCTGTTTTGGGTTGAGCGTGCCCGGTTGGTGCTTCAACCTGTATGAAGCTACGGTGAGGGTCTTTGATATTGGGTTGAGTGTTGGGTTGAGAGTTACTGCCCTGTTGGTGCTTCAACCAGTATGAAGCCTCTGTGCGGTTGGTCATTCACATTGGGTTTTGTGTTGGCTTGTGTGTGCCCGGTTGGCGCTTCAACCTGTATGAAGCTTCTGTGCGGGTCTTTGACATTGGGTTGAGTGTTGGGTTGAGAGTGCCTGCCCGGCTGGTGCTTCAACCCGAATAAACATTCTGTGTGGTCGGTCTTTTACATTGCTTTTGTGTTTAGGTTAAGCAGGCCCGGTTGGTGCTTCAACCCGTATGAAGTCTTTGTATGGTTGGTCATTCACATTAGGGTTGCGTTTTGGGTTGAGAGTGCCCGGCTGGTGCTCCAACCTGTATGAAGCATCTTTATAAACGTTGGTCTTTTACATTGGGTTGTGTGTTGGGTTGAGTGTGCCCGGTTGGTGCTTCAACCCGTATGAAGCCTCTGTATGGTTGGTCATTCACATTGGGTTTTGTTTTGTGTTGAGAGTGCCCGGTTGGTGCTTCAACCGGTATCTAATTATTTTTAATCTAATTATTTTGATAATAATGTATTTCCTTTTAATTTAACCTACTTTTGTAATGTCTTAATTGATTATTCAAATTTTACCTTCTTCCTTTCTCTTCTTTTTCTTTTATAAAGTGCAGTAATTTTGATAATTTGTTTTAATGTTATTCTAATGCAATTTTAATGTTATCACGTGCATTTAAGCATGTATGTTTGTATGGTTGGTCGTTCACATTGGGTTGTGTTTTGGGTTGAGCGTGCCCGGTTGCGTAATTGTTTTTCCACTCTTGGCAGTGGGCATATTAGCATAAACGCGCCGCTATTGGTTGGATTTCTCCCGCACGCATGTTGAATTATTCATGACAGTCCAATCCAAGTATACACGTGGTCCATGTGGGTGTACGTGTACACGCACGCACGCGCTGTACATGTACGCGCACTTGTACTGTATGTATTGCATGTACAGTACAGCAGTGCTTTATATAATCCTTTTACGTGTACAGTAGTTGTCAAAAAAGTTTTACTGCACGTATTACACGCACAATTATACAGCATGCAGTGCAACTGCGAAAGTATTAGTCTGCATGACTGTCCTTCTTTGAAGGTAGGGTTCCTCATGTAGTTCTTCCTCCATATGTTTACTAGGAGTTTACTTTAATAATTAGACAGTGTAGTAATAGATTTTACATGAATGTGATTTTGAAGCGTTGGCGCATTTTTTCGACAAAAGTTGTGTGACATTGTGACTGTAAACTGTTGTTGTGTTTGTATATTGAGTTAGGCCTAATTTCCTCCATTATGATGTTTGTACTCACGTGCGAACAAGTTCAATTTCATGCACTCATATAAAATTAATATATCGCTTGTAAACTACAGAAGCGAAATTTCAGAAGAAAAAAATCCTGTTCAATAGCGGCGCGTTTATGCTAATATGCCCACTGCCAAGAGTGGAAAAACAATTACGCTGCCCGGTTGGTGCTTCGAGCCGTATAAAGCATATGTATGGTAGGTCATTTACATTGGTTTGGGTTGGGTTGAGCGTGCCCGGTTGGTGCTTCAACCTGTGAGAAGCTTTTGTATGGTTGGTCATTCACATTGGGTTGTGTGTTAGGTTGTGTGCACCCGGTTGGTGCTTCAACCCGTATGAAACCTCTGTATGGTAGGCCGTATTGGATTGGTTTGGGTTGAGCGTGCCCGGTTGGTGCTTCAACCCGTATGAAACCTCTGTATGGTAGATCATCTACATCGGGTTGGGTTGGATTGGGTTGAGCGTGCCCGGTTGGTGCTTCAACCCGTATGAAGCCTCTGTATGGTTGGTCATTCACATTGGGTTTTGTGTTAGGTTAAGGGTGCACCCGGTTGTTGCTTCAACCCGTATGAAACCTCTGTATGGTAGGTCGTTAACATTGGGTTGTGTTTGGTTGAGAGTGCCAGGTTGGTGCTTGAACCCGTATGAAACCTCTTTATGGTTGGTCGTTCACACTGGGTTGTGTGTTGGGTTGTGTGTGCCCGATTGGTGCTTTAACCCGTATGAAACCTCTGTGTGGTTGGTCATTCACATTGGGTTGTGTTTTGGGTTGAGCGTGCCCGGTTGGTGCTTCAACCTGTATGTTGTCTCTGTATGGTTGGTCATTCACATTGGGTTGTGTATTGGGCCTTAAGTGTGCCCGGCTCGTTCTTCAACCCATATGAAGCCTCTGAATGGTTAATTATCTTTCATATCGAGTTGTTTGTTTGTGGTTGATACATGATTGGTGTTCTGGTTCTTCATAATGTTGGAATTGTACGCATCCACACGCAGGCTTACGTATTATGATCCGTTCATGTAACAGTCGTCTGCAGTGCATGCATGAACAAAATATGATCAGGTGATTTTGAGAAGTTCCCTCCACCATACCCTACCCCCAGCATATTATTGAGATCGAGGTTGCGCTTCCCACCCTCCCAGCCCCCACCCCCTCCCTCCCCCAACGCCTGCAACCGTGTGCTTCACGAATGGGGGCGGCTGCGAATGCAAGAATACAAGACAGCTCAGTGTTGTTTTAAACACGGTTTGATTTCAAGTCACGCTTTCGATCGCCGGATCCAAGCGCCGATTCGCACGGTGTGAAGGACAGTCCAACGGGGAGGAATCACGCGTGGGAACGGTGCCCAAATCACCGAGCAAGACGCATTATAAATACGTGTGAACGGACAAGTCCGTGGGTAGCACACGTGCCCTGACTAATTCCAACGGAAGGAACTGGCGTCGTCCAACGGTAAATGATGAATTCATATTTATAATGTACAAGGTCGCTAGCATAATATTGCCATCTTCAAGATACACCACCCATGCATCACGTATCTTCTACATTTTTGACACTACTGATATCTTTTTCTCATTTTTCTTTTAAATTTCAGTGTTATGTTGATATGCAATGTGAAGGATCAGGGCCCAATTTCATGGAATCCGTTTACCGTTCTTCGCTTACGGTAGTAGCAGACATTTTGGCTTACGGTTAGCGTATTTCACGGGAGAGCTGTCTTTCTCGCTACGCAAAGCAAATGAATGCATAATGGCAGTGCGTTAGCACAAAATAATCATGGTTATATACCCTAGAAATTCTTCGCTAACCGAAAGTCTTGCTTACAGATTCCATGAAATAGATTTCACTAGCAGCAGTGTCCTTTAGCACAAAAATAGGCCGTAACGGATTCCACGAAATTTGGCCCAGGTGATAAACTGAAAAATCTACAGGCCTGACGTATAATACATGTAGTTGGTGCAAATCAGCAATGCACACCTGAAATTGCTATATCATTTTTTGGGGTAAACAATGGAAGCAGGAGAGCGTTGGTTGTGACGAACTGAAAGGTAGTATCATACTTTGGTAAGAAACCAAAACAGAAATGTTCACAGATTTACGAATAACTTACAGGGTATGGAGATTGTAATGGTAGAAACATACCGTTTAAATGCTTCCGCCGAAAATGGTGTATTTATCCAGAAATTAGTAAAACAACGACCGAAAATCTTTTTGATCTTTTAAAAGATCAAAAATAAAAGAGAAAAGACTTAAGAAATGCTGTGGCCGTTTTTCACTGTATCGTCCTTGATATTTTTGCCAATGAATCTGTATTTCTTTGACAAAAACCAAAGTATGATATTACCTATAAGTCAATTGGAGACAGTAAGTGCTGGAGCGGCATTCGAATGCGGCACCGCGTATATGTTCGAACGTGAAGGCATGCATTTCTCGCTATTGACTTTGTGCAATGATGGCCTTTAACAATGCGCCGAGCGGAGATTACATGTCATTATACTGGGGAAATCTTGCCGCGGGCATTGCTGCAGAGTTGAATGCAATACATGCCAGACCGGTAGCTCACCAATCACATTTCAATCGATTCGTATTATAAACCACGCAAAAAAAAGAATAATGAAATAAAATGTAATTCATTTTTAAAATTTTCATTTTCAATTTAAAACGAATTGCATTCAAACCATTCTATATACAGTGTTTACGTACAGACCGTGCCATAGTCTTCGGCAAGTGGATTTGTATACATATTTGCCTTCTAATATTTTTCATATCTAAGTATCATGTGCATATTGTTTTCAAATTCAACAACCATTGTTGCACCGTGATGAATCAGACTAAAGAAAAAATCTTACATCTATTTAAAGGGGCTTTATTGAATGGGAGTACATGTTATTATTATCCGAAAATACAATCTGCTCTCACAGCGTAAAACGGGGGTGCTATTAAGCAGACAGTGTAGACTTTTTTTTTTTTAGCACCTCAGAACCATTTAGCTCCATACATGTGGTGCTGAATCTTGCATGCGAAGTGCTCGTTATTATAAGAGTAGCACAACTTATAATGCGCTACAAACAGCTTGTAGCTCTATGCTTCATTGCAGCCACACGCAGACCTAGCTGCAGCCGCTGAGCCTTTAATTCGACTACCAATAGCCGTTCTTATAGCATTGAGACTTCTTGATGAGAATAGACAACCCAAACTAATCCCATGAACTCTAGCATGTGTACTAAACTGTCAGCTATCGCCGACTTCGCGTATATCTGTCATCCACTTGCCCATTTGTTCTGACTGCGAAGCATCGTTTTGAAAGGCCAGGAAATGTACCTTCTAGAAATGTGATTATTTCTTTGAAATTCAACTATTGTCGTGCAAATGACTGTTTGATAGCCTTGCTTCATATTGTCTTAATTCATTCATGCTTGAAGTATGTACCATTATGAATGGTATCAAATGAAAGCTAAGGAACTAAGCTTTTCAGATATGTGTCATTTATTATTCAACGTGACTGAACATAGAACATGATTGAACATTGATAAATCTCGGTTTCGTTTTTTTTGTGGGACACCCTGTATTCTCTTACAAGCTATTTTCATTTTTTTTTTTCATGTAAAAAATTATTTCAAAATTATGACAGTTCTTGAATACTCACTTATTGGACCATCCTTTCCATTTGACCAGATACTCCGAGATTCCCTGAGGAGTGAAAAAAACAAAAACAAATTTGATTAATTTAATTATTCTTTATGGATCGTGTAATGCGTTTCAGTTTTTAGACCCTGTTTTTAACGACTGTTTAGGCGGAAAAGTCAGGTTGGCGTAGCGGTTCTTTCCTCGCCTTTCACCCACGGACGTCATAATAAAAAAACCTGGACTGGCAATACTCCCTATAAGCCCACATGGTCACTGAAACCACAAGTATCCGTCTTGGAGGGCCAAATACAAAGGTAATACAAAGACGAGCTCACCATTGTTAGTTAAATCCGTCTGGCAACAATAATTACCGCATCGTATCTGGCACGGTAAGATGGTCGCCGGTGGCTTCAGTTGATACAAAAGCATTGCAAGTCCAGATTTTTTTTTATATACGTCCGTGCTTTCACCTCTGCCGGACCGGGTTCAAGTCCGGTTCGGTCCACGAGTGGATTGGGTTTTCAGTCCCTGCCTGATTCCGTGGGTTTTACGCGGAATATTGCTCTGGGGTTTTCCTTCCACCTCTAAAACTGTATCTTCTTCTCATTATTTTTCCATAATAGGTTTCATCAGGCTTTCGAGCTACAATGCCCAGGGCGCTTTTGAGGAATCCTTGGTTTCATAACCAGAAATAGATAATAATAATAGTAAACCTAGGAAAGATAAATGGGAAAGCTCAGACTTTCCTCGTAGAAATTCATTCCCAATAAACATGATTTTGCTTCAAAAGCAGCGGGCACATTGACAAAATAATTATGAAAATTTGACTGGACATCAAAAGAGGGATAAAAATATTCGTCAGTTCGTTGCAAAATCGAACCTTGGCGAAAATTTGACCTTCTGACCTGAATTCATTTATCTAATCATGATTTTGAAAACACAAATTGCCCCAGAAGGTTTATTTTTAAGGAACACTCAGAAAACGAATGTAAAAAATAAAATATGTAAAGAATATTGTGTAAAAAAATACTTAATTTATGTAAAATCCCATGAAAAACCTATACACATTTGTTTTGTAAAAATAATTTTGCATATTTTGGGAGTAAACATACAAGTTTACAATGATTGTGTAAAGTTTACATAAGTGAAGTAAGTACTTAACGTGTATCAAGTGGTAAGAAATTAGAGTTCATAACGCCATGGTAAGTTTTACAATACATACATGACAGACATTCAATTTACACAACAAACAAGTACTTTCGGGAGTTCGAATATGCGTGGCTTCACTTGACGTACATAACAGCATGGAAATTGACAACACACTGAAGGCTTGGAGGTTTGGTCATCTTGTGAAGGTAATTAACCTTAGTTAATGTTTTCATGTTAATTTGTGTAATATTAAGGTACGGATGGCTGACTTGTGAATGGTTTACCTACATTTAATATGGATTTATAACATGTCAAATACATTACGCCATGGAAGTTCTACGTCCGTTACAAAATGTGACATTCATATGCGTTGATTTTTGTGAGGTAATTTGAGGACAACCTAAATGGACAGAAGTCTCTGAAAAGCTTCTATTAAAGCTTCGTCCTTAAATTTATTTCATCCTGGCAAACCCATCTTCTGAAGGATAAGGACGTCGATGTGGGGGAACTATCATCAGGTAGAATCTAGTTGGGCCCATTTTCCGGACATTTGATAATGGTGGTGGTGCAAACCAGTATTGTTCACAGAAGATAATTATGGTTTTTTTTTTTTTTTACATTTTCTTCAGGTGAAAGCAACTTGGAATTGTCTGCTCTCCAACTTCCTCTGTTCACTGGCCGACGAAAGGCGAAATGTGTACGACAACATATAATCCTTCACTGAGACTTCATCAGTTTTTTTTATCGATGTTCACTCGGTAAGTACCAATTTTTACTTAGATGTTGCAGAGTCTATTTTTACATGAATTCAAATATCAAAATTACAATGTAACAACAGGATCCATGACTGAAAACCGTTAAATATGAAGACCTACAATAAACTTCGGGAATGCTCATAGGATCTGGATGTAATTAAGCTCATTATGAATCATAGAAAACTACATATGCGGCAGGGGATTCACGTGTCCCAGGTTTGAATGAAAATTGACCCTGAAGTTTTTTTTTTTTGTCTTCAAATAATTATTTCATAGTGCCTCTGATAAATACAGTCGTACGTGGTCTAATAAATTTTATTTGCTTTCAATTTGTGTTTCCATTTCTTCAAGAGAACAATCACCAAGAAGATGGAACAACAAAATCACAGCCGTTCTGATTCTTGTCCTGTGGTGACACCAATAGCTCTTCAACAAGTGCTCCTAGTTAAAGAACGCCAAGCACCTCCACAGATGTATCTTTATCGGAAGAATAGGACATTTGTTTTTTTATTTCCCTAAATCAAGAGAAGGTCTATGGCTTTAAAATGAAATATTTACATGTAAATGGCCAGAATTCTTATTAAATTTTTATCTGGGTTTTGTTTACCAGGAGTAGCAGACTGACAAGGGTCAATATGTTCTCCTGCACTTTCCAATAGATGTTTAGTGTCTTATATTGATGTTTACAACATGTACATTTGTTGTTAATATTTATTCCATTGCAGGTTCAGTAAAATGTTTTAAACTTGAAAATTAAAGATTTTTTTTAAAAGAAATCAGTCGATTCTTAAATGTGATTTCCAAATGAGACAGAGGTAAAACAATATACCTGAACCCTGCAGTGGATGAGTAGGACAGTGAAGATGAAGGGACAGTTCAGTTTCAATGTCTACTATTATGCTGACAATTGTTTCATTTGGCAAGTATCATTTATAGAAAGTTCTATGCAAGCGTCCATCTTATTGATTTATTTCACTACCTCTCAGTGTTAAGGTTTCTTTTCTACTTCATATAAGAGAGGAATTTGGGAGGCCTTGTATTTTGCACAAATACACCTTGCTTTATCCCATTAATGATGTTGATTTTTAAACTTTGTCAGAAATAGAAATAAAGCTAACAGCATTCAAGTTTGAAATTTGACATTTTTATGTGTGTATTAATTTATGTTTAACGGTTTGTGATTTTGAAAAAAGGATTTACCGAGAAACTCGGTAAGAGAAACAAATTTACATATCTAACATGTAAAAACAATGCCGAAAATACATAGATAAATGGTAAAATGTTTACTTAATTAACAAGTTAATTGATTTATCTTACACAGAATAGTGGTAAAAAAATTACCTAATATCAGTGTAAAATTTTACACAACAGGGTTTTACTTAGAAATTCGGTAAAATCTGTTACACAATTTCAAAGTAAATATTTACCTAACTATTGTGTAACATTTTACCAAACACTCGTTATGTAAGTTTTACCTAGTAATGTCGCATGTGCGCCCGTTACATGTAAAACAGGGTAGATTTTACTTATCTTGTGTAAATTTTTCTCTGTGTGAACGACAACAAACACGTCTCTTAGAGATCAATATCAAAATTAGCTTCGAACTTACGACCACGTTGATAAGGTCGAAAAAAAAAATACAATGAAATTATGCCCCAAATATCAAAATAGCACAATAATTTATTTAACCCTCAGTTAAATATATCTGAGATGATATAAATTCATCAAATTGATCAAACAAAGAAAAAGGAAAACAGAAATATTCATGGATTTTTTTCTTGACGGGAATGCAGCAAAGATGGCGTTCGTTAAAGCGCCCCCAATTGACCAAAAATAACATCAATTACATTCCGTTTGAATACGCTGCAATAAAACAAATATGCCTCTTTATGATTTTTTTCCCCATAGCAACATATTTATTCCCTGAATTTCTCAAGTGATCCCTTTAAATTGGCAATACACCATGACAAAATATCAACGTACGTGACGTACATGTCTTACGTATAGCCCCCTATGCCCATAGGGAAGAAATACTTCGTCTACGATGTTAATGAGAGGTTGGGAAGACAAACTATGGGCAAAACTTCATCCGATGGTAACCAAATGTGACAGAATCGGGACTCGAACTGCCCCTAGTCAAATCATGGAGCTAAAAAGGTTAAATGGGCAAAGCAATGTCCCCGAAAGAATTCGAAATGAGGACCTTAAGAAAAGAACTAGAACAGCGAAGCTGTCATGGCTCGCTGCAGCCTTACGTGCAGTTACAAACATGATAGCAAACACCCATCCATCACACACACACACCCATCCAAATAAAAATTCTACATTTTGAAACAACAGAAAAAACTTCAACCTTTTGAAACAAAAGAAAAAACTTCAACATTTTTCATTTACAATAAAAACAACATTATTTTGGACAACACACCCATCCCCCCACCAAAAATAAAAATCAACATTTTGAAACCATAGAAAAAAATTCAACATTTTGAAACAATAGAAAAAACTTCAACATTTTTCATTTACAATAATAACAACATTATTTTGGACAACACACCCATCCCCCCACCAAAAATAAAAATCAACATTTTGAAACAATAGAAAAAATTTCAAAATTTTTCATTTACAATAATAACAACATTATTTTGGACAACACACCCATCCAAAAGAAAAAAAAAATCAACATTTTGAAACAATAGAAAAAACTTTAACATTTTTCATTTACAATAATAACAACATTATTTTGGACAACACACCCATCCCCCGCCAAAAATAAAAATCAACATTTTGAAACAATAGAGAAAAATTCAACATTTTGAAACAATAGAAAAAACTCCAACATTTTTCATTTACAATAATAACAACATTATTTTGGACAACGCACCCATCAAAAAAAAAATTGGGGTTCAAGCACATACTAAAAAACTTTAACATTTCACGCGGACGGACGAACGGACGGCCAAAAACACATAACAAGGACTTTATACTTAAAATAGAGAAAGCCATGCACGTATCGGGTTCGAGATCTGGATGCGTTTCGTCTGCTCTTTCTTGTTCGTTGTCTGTTTGTTCAATCACCTTTATCTAGGGATACGCCGACGAGATGTCAGTGGAGATTAATGTTGACGTTCGTATCATCATAAACACCCAGAGGGATTCGAACCTGCATTAGCATTCTCCTGCATCAGAGCTATAGACACGCGACGCGTTATACATGATCTCATGGGAAAGTGGAGTCTATACGTATAGTTCTTCCAAATCAATACTATACATCTGATAATGGCGCCTTGCAGTTGCAGCAATCTTGGGTCAATTTCATGGAGCTGCTTAGCACAAAAGTAATGCTTAGCAGAAAAATGTCTTGCCAAATAAAGCAAGCCACCATTTAAGATTCCATTTGATATCCATGGTCAGCAAACAACAGGCAAAGAACAATCAAAAGTGATATTAAACTCATGAAAATTTGGTTGTTAATCCTGTTTATAGTAAGACAGATTTGTCATGGTTAGCAAATGTTCGTGCTTAGCAGGGTTGTGAAATTGTCCCCTGGCATATAGGCTGTGATAGGAATTGAGGTTGGATGCCTGACAGAATACAACGTCAGAAGGCTTGCGGCGTTCAAAATTCAGTTTAAAAAAAATAAAAAGGTAAATTTCACAGACTTCAAGGCTACACTATTTTCTGAGATTGCGGCGTGTGGTCGTGAATTAATCAAGTCTTCCAAATGAATTATGCATTGTGTCTATAATAGATCCTATTTCACTTAGGACAATCAAATTTCAGCGATATGCAGTGACTGACAGCTAAATGTCCGCTGGAAATCTCCGCTGATTATTCTTGTTTAAAAAAGAGCCAGATAAAACGTAGAGGTCTTCTAAAAAAAAACATAATAAGCCGAGGTTTATCTTCACCCCTGATATTAAGATCACCGACAGGATAGAAGTAAGGATTCTGCAGACATCATCAAATTTTATAGAGCATTTATAATGAGCAGAGTATCTTGAAAGTTCCATTCAAAGGCGCAGATTATTATTATCCTCTGGTCATTGGGCTACATTATTAAACATTCCTGAAACCATCTCAACTCCATGGGGAGTATACAGCCCGGCTGCTATACACGCACGAAGGCTACATGTAATCAAGCACACAAAGCCATCTCTACCCTCGCAGGTACCCATTTACACCTGGGTGAAGAGGAGCAATAACGTGAAAACGCGTCTTGCCCAAGGACACAAGCACCACTGGCCCATACCTGGACTCGAACCCACAATCAGTAGATTGAGCACAAAGTCTTTGTTTAAGATTCCATCTGATATTCATGGTCAGCAAACAACAGCCAAAGAACAATCATAAGTGATACACAACACATGGAGTCTCAATAAAACAAACCACCATTGAAAATTCCATTTGATATTCATGGTCAGCAAACGACAGCCAAAGAACAATCACAAGTGATATACAAAACACGTGGAAATTTGGTTGTTAACCCTGTTTTTATTAAGCACAAGAACGTCATGCTTAGCAATATGTTGTGCTTAACAGTTTTATGAAATTGGCCCCTGACCACAAGGCCACGTCAACCCTATATACATTATCCTGAAGGCTAGCAAGTTCCAGCAGTCGAAACGTCGCTATATACCAGCAACTCGACATCCGCGTGATATCGATCACCCTATTCCCTTAACATTATACGAACCGAACAATAAAGACAAATGTTTATTTCAAATCAGTAATGACGCCAAATCAAGACAATATTACTTTAATATTCATCTTTCGCTAAAACAAAAACACAATACAGCCTTTGTTTCAGCTGACAATTGCCGCTCTCGGTATCCATGACGACGATTACGAGACGTGAATAATAAACTATCAAATGAACTCCTACACAACAAGGGGAAAAGGCCGCATACAAGCAAAACAGACAATGTTTAAGATAGAGGGAGGCCTGGTCGATATATAGGAGCATATATATCAGACAAGAAATTTCAAAATGTTCAGTCGTCGTTGTGTGTGGCTCGATTTTTCATTTTAAGACCACAGCATGCGTGTGTCATGACCGTGTGTACTGATAGACTGAATGATACCATAATATATCGGTTCCATATTGGTTTTTCTTTGGATATCATTTCCAAGTGTATACCACGACAGTCATTTACATGTCTTGTATACCACGACAGTCATTTACATGTCTTGTATACTACGACAGTCATTTACATGTCTTGTATACCACGACAGTCATTTACATGTCTTGTATAACACGACAGTCATTCACATGTCTTGTATAACACGACAGTCATTCACATGTCTTGTATACCACGACAGTCATTTACATGTCTTGAATACCACGACAGTCATTTACATGTCTTGTACTCCACGACAGTCATTTACATGTTTTGTATACCACGACAGTCATTTACATGTCTTGTATACCACGACAGTCATCTACATGACTTGTATACCACGACAGTCATTTACATGCCTTGTATACCACGACAGTCATTTACATGTCTTGTATACCACGACAGTCATCTACATGACTTGTATACCACGACAGGGTCATTCCGTGTCAATTCAACGCACTTTGGAACCCGACCGACTCGGATTTCAATGAAATTTGGTATGCTTATTGGCCTCCATGAGAAACCCCCAGAACCTAAATTTTATGTAATTTGGTCCATTACTTTTTGAGATACGGGTTAACGAACTTTTGACTAATTAGCACAATCTGTCACATTCAAACAGCCATATCTCCAGAAGTAAAAAACCTACAGAGATAAATTTTACATCATTCTAAAGCTCTTATAATGGCCTACATTTTGTCAAATAAAACCAAAATGTTTTCATGTATGACAAAAAAATTACGTTAAAATTTGACCTTTGACCTCAATTTAAAAAAATGCTTATTTTTCAAAATGCGTAATTTTTTTTTTTTAATTTTAGCTTCACATGTTAGTAACATCTCCAGAAAAATTTGGAGTGGGCGCTCATATACTTTTGGAGTTATGATAATTTAAACATCGGATTTCGAGGATAAAAGCTGTAAATATGCATTAACATGTGCACTGTACATATACTTATGCACAGGTAATCCATGTATAGTAATGCATGTGCAAAAATATGAAGTATTTTGGCCTTTCTAGCCATTTTCAAGTAAGCATAACTACAAAACTGTACAAAAGCCCATCCTTCATCTTTTACATGTTGCTGCATTTTAATCACTAGGCCCTATATCTTCCGGGAAGGGGGGGAGGGCTGGGGCTAGTGTACCTGTCAGCCAAGCATGAAAGGGCCTGTTTGTTTAACACACAGGATCCCAGATTTGGGGATCAAGGTCCTATGCAGGATACGCTAAAATGGGATCCGGATCCTCTGGATTCGTGATCTTGTGCATTAAACAAACAGGGCCTAACCTAGTCATCTCCATTCCATCAGAGTTTTTGTTGCAAATTTCATTTCCTTTGCAGGCATCTTTTTTGTGTCTAGTCTTTGTAATACTGAAGTTTCCACAATTGTTACTTTTCTGAGAGTGCATCACGTAATGTGTAATTATGTATTTAAGCAAACTAGCAATTGTTCCTTCCAGCTAATAATGGCAAACTGTAAGCTGTAAATTCATTCAGGTTACACAGATACTTGATTACACTGTTTACTTGATGTCTGCAAAAGAAATGAAATCTGCAACAACAAAAATTCTGGTGGAACGGAGATGACTAGGTTAGTTAACATGCCTGGCTGGCAGTTCCAGTACGAAAATTGCAGTCCCATACGGTGCCAACAGTGAAAAACAGCCACAGTATTTCTGAAGTCATTTCTCTTCTATTTTTGATCTTTTAAAAGATCAAACAGATTTCCGGTCGTTGTTTTACTAATTGCTGGATAAAATAATACATGACCATTTCAGGCGGACAAATTTCACGGTATGTTTCTACTACCACCATCTTCATACCCCGTAAGTTATATGTAAATCTGTGAACATTTCTGTGTTGGTTTCTCAGCAAAGTATGATAGTACCTTTAAAACTATCCTTGCAAATTCTTTCAGATCTCAGGGTGGATCACAGGATTCCGAGGGATTTCTGACGAGAAGAGTGTGGGATGTTTTCCTCTAATTCAGAGATGAAATAATGGGCAGAAAATCTATTGCACGTTTGTCAGTATATACGAGCTACCAATGCAGCAGATCAATCTCAAACAAAGAGGGTCAGTTTCTTCATGAATACTAATACAGTATAAAAACCTGCACAAATTCGGTTATACATAACCATATTAGATGCTGGTATAATAAACATGTTGTAGCGGGGCGCCATCTTTGGTTGCCGAAGTCAGAAAAACTCAACCAAAACGTGAATATGCGTATGGTGTTATTTTCAAACTCAATTAATTTAAAGGTATAATTATTGGTAAATGACACAGGACAACACTCACACTTTGTTTGATCTAGTATGTACATGACAAAATAAACCTGTGAAATTTTTAGCTCAATCGGAAATCTCTTTCACGAGAAAATAGCGAATTCTTTTTATAAAGCATAACGAATGGTTTTGATCTTACCCAGAAATCAAAACTGTTATCGGTCTTAGTTTTACTATAATTTCTGGATAAATACACCATTTCAGGTGGAAATATTTTAACGGTATAATTCAAACAGCACCATCTTCATATCCTGAAATGTATACATAACTCTGTGAACATTTCTGTTTGGGTATGTTATCAATCCTGTACTGCATACCTTTAAATATAATTCAAGATACATGTATTGTCAACTAAATGAAGTACATTTTTCGACACATATTTTGATATTTTGATCATAACTTAATGACGTAAACTCCCAAAATGGCGGCAATATATGAAAAAATATGAATTTATTTTGACCATTGATGAACGAAGTTCAATGCTGAGCACCACCATCAAAAGTGCAGAGCAATAAAAAATTAATAATTTGTATCATAAAACCTTCCATTTTCTGGTGGCTATAAATAATACCAGCATCCCGTGGCTGTATGATTATAATTAATACGTTTAAACCTGCAATTTCAATTCCATCGCTGCCTCACATTATGAAGGTTAAATTCGTTTGCAGTGAAATTAAACGGACATTCTGTTATTATGGTATCGTCTAACCATACCATAACATACTATGGTATCACATTTTGAACTCTGAAGGTGTATGCAAAAGCTGATCGATCACTAAAATCATTCAAAGTTGAACAATTCAATCGAGTTCGCGCGAAATAATTTCAGTTTCCAAAAAAGCTCATACGATTTATAAAATCAAAACAAAATGGCACCCGGCAATGGAAGGCCACTATAAAGAACACGCCGGGATGCACACAAATTGTACATAATAGTGGTCGTTCGTTTTATATTGTACATGTATTATAAAAAGACACACTCTTTGGTAGAAGGCAATTGTGCACACGGTATGATAAATAGTGGTATGTTTTTTTTTATGTGGGACACCTCGGGTCATGTGTGGTGATGTGTGACACTGTTCCATTTTCTTTTTCAATATATTTTGAAGGACGGAAGTGAAAATTAGGTCAAATTGATGGGGACTGTATAGACAGAGACTCGGGATAAAAACTTCTCAATAAAAGTTCTGCAACTCAAGTTTGATGGATGATATATCTTTTGTTGCTGATTTATGAACGGTGAACGTGGTATCATTGGAAAGCGTAATAATTTCTCTTTACAATGATGTGTCATTTGTTATGCTAATGTAATCGTGGAATGTACAGTTATGATAAATACGCAGCAATGTCAAAAATGAAATTCGGAAAAAGAAATGAAATTCGAAATGGAATGCAAAATTTGTTGTTTTCAGCAGTGAATTCCCAATTGTTTCAAGGATAGAATGAGTTTGATGAATGGTGTTGATGCGCTGATGCGTGAAAGCACGGTCCAAACACGGTATATTCTCATTTGCATTTTGCAACATTTAACTTCTGACTTCAAGAGAAATGCACATTTCATGATTACATAATCACAGCAAATTGCACATCATTGTAAAGAGGAATAATGAAGCTTTCCAATGATACCAGTTTCATTGTTCATAGACCAGTAAAACAAACAGATATCATCCCTCAAACTTTTTCGAGGGGTTTAGAAAAACTTCGTCTACATGACGCGCAACCTTGCCGCATGGAGGGGGAGAAGATGCACTATTTCAGCAATAGTAGACGATGTTGAATATGTTTTCCTTCTCTTTTCTTTCCAAGCACAGGCATGTGAAAGTGGAGGTGAATACAGTCCTATCAACCTTAACCGACCTCTCGTCAATTGAAAGCGAGTCAGTCATGTGAACAGCAGTGCATGTATGTATAGTCAAAAGCAAACATATCCAGCCACGCAATCGACTGCGGGCAACTTATAGGCCTTTAAAGGTAGTACCATACTTTGGTAGCATACCGAAACAGAAATCTTCACAGATGTACCTATAACTTACATGGTGTAAAGATGGTGAATGGTTGAAACATACCGATTAAATTTTCATGCCTAAAATGTGTATTTATTTAGAAAAGAGTAAAACCAGTGACCAAAAATATTTCTGATCTTTTAAAGGTGAACAAATATTGCTTTTGACTAATTTCTTGATAAATAGGGCCTACACCAGGTGGAAAATGTTTAACGGTATGTTTCTACCAGCACCATCATCTTTATACCGTGTAAGTTGAAGATGATCTGTAAACATGTCTGAATTGGTTTCCTACCAAAGTATAATAGTACCTTTAAAGAGAAATTGATGGTATACATTAACAACGGATAACACGTATTAAAGGCCATACGAATTACATGTACTATATTGCTAAAACGTTAGCGCTCATGGCTGTGAAATTGTGGGATTATTTTATGCACATAATTATGCAGCTATACATGAGGCGTGTTTTTGCGGACGTGGCCAGGACTGGGCAGAAACTTGATGAACAGAAACATGTAGTTGGGGAAGGCGCCAAAACGCGTTTGCAAAATGTAACCAAAAATGGCAGCGGACATGGTGGAAGGGGTAGGACTACATACAAGCACGGACGTCATAAAAAAACAACGCTTTCGTATCCGTCAACTGAAACCACCGGCGGCCATCTTACTGTGCCAGATACAATGCAGTAACTATTGTTGCCAGATGGATTCAATTAACAATGGTGAGCGCGTCTTTGTATAACCTTTGTATTCGGCCCTCCAAGATGGACACTTGAGGTTTCAGTCACCTATTATGACGTCTGGCGTGCCAGTGAGTTGTACCTTTCCGCCATGTTGGACCGACCATAAACCAATCCATTCCACGATCGGTTCTCGTTCATTTAAACCAATGGCGTCATTGAAACAGAACCAAAGACGCCACAATGCTGAGCCAATAAGCCAAAAGCACGCCCTTGAATAATAGTAGCAGCTAATTAAGTGTCCACTAAAATGCCAAAGGGTCGTCAAGAGTTTATTCATTTAATAATAATCATAATATTATAATCGGTGGCACACTATTATCGGATTTCCGGATATCGTATTTACGAATAATGGTCTATACTGTTTGCAATGTAGCCTATAGCTATAGAACCTTCCCCAACCTGAAGTATTTATACTTTGTCCACCTGCACTGCACTGTAAACAGCCGCATTCATAATCTTCATTGCAAACGAATAAAGCCATGAATATATGTGATGCGATCTGGGAAAACCCGTCGGATGTCGCCGAACCCGATTTTGAGAAAATCGAAAAATAGTCCCAAAAGATTTTTTTTTGACAATTTCATTTTTTGACCCAGGTTTGTTCATTAATATCCAAATTATCATTTCGTAGAATTTCTAGTGCAAAATCATACTGTTTTATACCTATAAATGTAGTTTTATGATGACGGGTGATTCAACGCCGTAATTATTTTTGGTATCCGCCATTTTGTTTGGAAAGGACAGCGGCGGCCGTATACTTACATGCGCAACAGCGATCATAACTCCACGGTACTTTATCGTACATGCCTGAATCATACACCAAAATAAAGCCTAATCACTGTTGAACAAGGTTATTATCAATCCGCGTTCGTGTGTATTATTACATGACACACAGCGAGGGTTTTTTGTGCACGTTCAATGCTGTATGTCTGACTGACCTTGCGACCAAGTTTTTCGACACCTCGCTCAGCTGCTTCTATTTTTACATGAATTCCCCAGTAGTTTTATCGCTATATTTTCTACATTTGGTGCTCATGGAAAAATGGGGATATTTTGTGACTCATGAACTGTGGTTTGGTGATAACTTTGAGATGTTCTGAACTTATAAACTAAGTTTGAACGACGGAGTGCGAGCTCCGTTTGCGTGTTGGACTTGCGATCCAAGATGGCGGCCTCCACGGACTCGGAGTCGAAAATGTACGACAAAAGTTGCTGCTTGTTTGGAATTGGATGAGAATAGAAGGCTGAATTTGCAAAGTTCTTAGATGATCAAGCTTTGAAAGAGGCCATAGCTGATTATTTCACAGCTAGAGATGCTAGTGATCATTCAGATGTGAAGAGATTTTTTATAAAACATGATGGGGATACCGTCAACGCGCAACGATAGTTATAGTACTAACGTTAGGCTACCGCTAGTGATCATGTTGACGTGATAAGCGAGGCTGGTTTAGATGAATATCACCACGATCGAGGTTTGTTTGGGTCCAAAATTGAAATCTAGTAGTGTTCAATTTTTCTTTGTTTATATCCCTCAGGCTTTGGCCCAATCAGCCTATCAAAAATGTTGACTATTAATAATAACAAATTGTTGTACTACGGAAGTCCTTCTACTATACTGGTAGGTCAACTCGTACGCCAATCAACTCGTACACTGTTTGGTCAACTCGTACGCTGTCAACTCATACGCCGACCAACTCGTACGCAAACCAACTCGTACGCTGACCAACTCGTACGCCACTCAAATAATTAAATCAATTTTTTTTTTGAGGGGCTGGTCGCTTTTTTATTAGTTTTTTTTTAATCCTTCAAATTGAGAAGAAAAGTCATTTCATTGGTCGGCGTACGAGTTTGTCGGTGTACGAGTTGGACAGCGTACGAGTTGATGTTAGGTGTGTGCCCCCATCATGAGGAACGTCAGAGTGACTCAAACACTAAAGTCCATCAAATTAAATCAATCAAACTCATACAAATTGCATTTCCAACACTACACTCACAGTTATTATTAAACTTATAATGCTTTACTTGGCCTCCCTCTTATGGTAAAAGGGGACCACGCCCCTAAAAAGGAAGGTTGTAGGCGTTGCCGGACACAAGAATGTGGGTTTTATACTTTTTAACAGATACATATCGGTACGATTCTACCCAAACCTCCCCAAAGTGGTTGTATAATGTTATTACAGCTGTTATAAAGGTTCTGTCAATCAGTGAAATTGTCCTGGTTATGAGAAGTATTCCTTTTATACTTTAAAGCTTTATTTCTCAAAATGAGGCGAACCAGTTTCCCGAACTTCATGGGAGCATAACCTGACTTGTGGACATCCTATAATTATAAATAAAGCAGTTTTGGAAAGAACAAGACTTCCACTTTAATTTGATGTACATAACTCAAAACTGAAAAAAATCACCATGTGAAGGGTTTTCCCAGATCACATCACATATGACGGCATCAATGGGGAAATATCTATAGCTCAGGGTAATTTAAAGGTACCCAGAAAGAAATGTACACAGATCTATACGTATAACTTAACAGGTATGTTGATGGTGCCGGTAGAAACACACCGTTAAAATATTTCCGCCTGAAATTGTGTATTTATAAATACAAGACAATTGAGGGTAGCTGTATCAGTCTATCGAAATGACAAAGAAAAATTAGGGTAGCACTTCAGGACTAACTAGAAGAATAATTACATAAGCTATCAAGTAACAACTACGTACTTCATCTGATAGTCTATCCTACTTTTCTGTATACATGTATATCTAGCAATGAGTAAAACAAAGACCGAGAACAGTTTTGATCTCGGGATAAGATCAAACCATTCTTTATGTTTTATACGAAAGAAATGTGTCAGGGGTTTCGCTATTTTCTCAGGACTCAGGTGTCCGATTGAGCTCAAAATGTCACATACATGTTTATTATTTCATGTACATTGTACATTGATCAGACAAAGTGTTGGTGCTGTTCTGTACCGTTACCTATCGTGTATTACCGGTATACCTTTAACTTTGCTCAATTTGTTTGTTTGGTTTTTTTGCGATGGTTCGTTTGCGAATATGCAGTTAAGATCTAAGGTAAACACGCTGGACACATCTAAAGACCGACAGAAGCGAGGTAAGCCTTGTACAAAGAGAAACAGAGTACACGACCTAGACACGGAAGCAACATGTTATACATGGGCCCTTAAAGGTAATATCATACTTTGGTTTTTATCAAAGAAATACAGATTCATGGGCAAAAATACCAAGACAGATACAGTAACAGTCATCCGTGAAAATTTCAGTCCCATACGGTGCCCACTTTTTGAGAATTAACAGTGAAAAACAGCCACAGTATTTCTTAAGTCTTTTCTCTTTTATTTTTGATCTTTGAAAAGATCAAACAGATTTTAGGTCGTTGTTTTAAACTAAATTCTGGATAAATACACCATTTCAGGCGGAACACTTTTAACGGTATGTTTCTACCACCAACATCTTCACACCCTGTATGTTATACGTAAATCTGTGAACATTTCTGTTTTGGTGTCTTACCAAAGTATGATACTACCTTTAAGCCTTGGCGTACGTCACAGAAGCAATTAAGACCCGGGTCGATTTCAACAAACTCATCGTAACTTACTATCAATCGTAGGACTTATGATGCATAGCATCCCTGCATAGGATACGATGGGTCATCCTTCGTTACTCGAGTTACGATCGATCGTAGAGCTTTGTGAAATAGACCCCTGGGTCTAAGAATTCATTCAACCAAGTGTATAAGACTCCCCTGCAAGTTAAGTGCTCTCTCGTAGAGAGAATGGCATTGAAATGTTGAGCAGGAACTCTAGAAGGCAAAGACGTGGGGAACACTTCCTTAGACTCTGTCTTATTTTACACTGGCTTCCGAGCAGGTGGTGTCTCCCGATAGTATACATGTTCTGTATATTTAAAGGTACCATCATACTTTGATAGCATTCCAAAACAGAACATTTCACAGATTTACCTATAACTTACAGGATTTATAACGATGGTGATGGTAGAAACCTACCGTTAAAATCGTTTCTACCTGAAATACTGTATTTATCCAGAAAAAGAGCCAATCAATTACCCCCAAACAGTTTTGATCTCAGGGAGATCCCATCTCCTGTGAAACAAAAAATGGAAATACCGTGAGCATTTTCACTGTTTTCTCAAAAGTGGGCACCGTATATGGGACTGGACGTTTCACAGATGACAATTATGACTGATACGATTCCCATGAATCAGCGATTCTTTGACAAAAACCAACGAACATGGTATTACCATTAAAGATAATTTGTAGAATCAAAACCAATTGTCCAGTTTCGGTCTGAATTAAAGGTAGTGTCATACTTCGGTCTGAATTAAAGGTAGTATCATACTTTGGTAAGACACCAAAACGGAAATGTTCACAGATTTACGTATAACTTACAGGGTATGAAGATGGTTGTGGTAGAAACATACTGTTGAAATGTTTCCGCCTGAAATGCTGTATTTATCCAGAAATTAGTAAAACAACGACCGAAAATCTGTTTGATCTTTTAAAAGATCAAAAAAAAAGAAGAGAAAACACTTAAGAAATACCGTGGCCGGTTTTCGCTGTTTTCTCAAAAAGTGGGCAACGTATGGGACTGAAATTTTGACAGATTACTTTTACTGTATCTTCCTCGATACTTTTGCCCACGAATCTGTTTTTCTTTGACAAAAACCAAAGTATGATACTACCTTTAAAGCTCGCTATTTTCATCTTTTCGCACTAGAACCAGTATTTATGTATACAAACAGTTTGGCCAGAAATGCTGGCGAAAGCTACACTCGAGCAAACTGCAGTTGGACAAGACAAACAATGCATACCAGCACATATCTGACTTTCTGTCGTATCAACCGATTTAATCACTATAACTGGAACGTGCAAAACACTTTATTCAATAGGTATGTATGTTTTGCACGTGAGTAGGTACAACGTTCAAACAAACAAGTTTTTGGTTGTTTAAATGTTCAAACATTTAAAGGTATACAGTACGGGATTGTTAACATACCCAAACAGAAATGTTTACAGATTTACACATAACTTTTAGGGTATGAAGATGGTGCTGGTATAGACAGTTAAGATATTTCTACCTGAAATGGTGTATTTATCCCGAAATTATTAATACAAACACCGAAAACAGTTTTGATCTATAGGAGTAAGATGAAAGGCAAAGCCAAGAAAAATTTAAACAGGTTTTCGCTGTTTTCTCGTGAGTCAGATGTTCGATTGAGCTCAAATTTTCACAGGTTTATTATTTTATGCACGCATCAAACAAAGTGTGAGTGCTGTTTTGTGACCTTTAATACCAATCATGTATAATAGCTTTAAATAGTCCCCCGGCCGTTAGTATGCACACAAGGCACAAATCTGACTCATACATGTATATGGATTGCTATATCATAGGCCTGGCCTGGGCCTAGGCCAACGTTGACAATTACAGCATAGGCCAATGACTACACTAGCTTTCCTTGTAAGCGTGGCTTACAGCTGCAGATCGTGTTGTCATTGCATTCAATTCAAACCGATGTAAAGTGCATCGAATTACAAGAACAAATATATCTGTCATATCAAGACACGTGTTCAACATTCTTGTGACGTCAGATACGGGAGTCTTTTCTTTTAAAGGTTTACTGTAATCAAAATAAGGAAAGGGGTGAAAGTGCTTTAAAATTATTGCTCAATACATAATTAATTAATATAACTTCATCTAAGTGTTTTTGACCAAAACGTTACAAAATCAGTACATGTATGCCCCACCCCCCTTGAAACCGATCCACCAACAAAAGCAAGTGACGTCACATACAGAACTAGTATAGGCTCGCCACACAGTATACTGCGTTCTGCATGTGACGTAAGCAAGGTTTTTCGTCGCGAAAAGTGGGGTGCTAAATTATGGGCCTAACATACCTCCGTTTTCTATATACGAAATTTCTTAACACAAACAAGTGATAGACAGGTTGGGTTTTTTAGCAATACAGATGTATTTAACTTCACATGTGTTTTGAAAACAGTAAACCTTTAAAGAAAAGGATCCAGTATCTGACGTCACGAAATCAAACAAATTTGTCTGCTGCCCCCATTGACGAAAATCAGATAATCTGAATTGGAGAGGACAGCTTGCGGGTGAGAATGTTGAGAGAAAAATCATCAAAAAAAGACTCTCTTTCTGTGTTCAGTGTGAGATAAATATCTCTTTCTCACGTCAAGTAATTTAAGGATAAAGTTCTCACAAATAAAGCGAGGCTTTTTTTTTTTTAGTGTTGAACTGTTGACTTGATTACAATCGGTTAATTAAAATGCCAGACAAAACCTCTTTTGTCTTTAACGTAAATGTCATTAATTCTTTACGTATGTTTTTAGGCCAAGAAAAATCAAATGAACTTTGCATAATAAGTATAGTTTATTCAACACTCGAATGCATGCATTTTTAATATCAGTCGAACTAAAATTGATTCGATGCATTTGTATTCGCTTTTAAAGGTAAAATACATAGTAAAGGTCACAGGACTGCACTCATACTTTGTCTCATCAAACATGCACATGAAATAATAAACCTGTGCAAATTTGAGCTCAATCGGACATCTGAGTCACCAGAAAATTTAGAAATCGAGAAAACCCGATTCGATTTTTCATAATTATAAAACATGAAGAATAGTTTACTTTATGTTTTAAGTGTGTCAAGACACTAAATATTGATTTGCTTGAAAATCCCAGCATCTGATGAACCAAGATTTCCCATGGTGACTGTTTGCACTGTTTACGAACTGTTGAGTCCATTTTCTGTCTCAAACTCAATAATTTATTTTTGGAGGCCTTGCAAATCCTATATGCTCCCTTTAATTCAAAGGGTTGTGAATAATGTACCGTTTGGAACGAGCGAGTTAAAGAAAAACGTGATAGGAGCTTTATTAAGCAACAACCTTGACGAATTGAAGTTGGAATGAAACCAGAATACCCAACTAAGTCTTGATAACCAGACAAATTAATTTGCATCAATCGCTCTACTGAATAAATGTCCGAATTGTCAAATTAGAGTTTGGAGTAGTGATATACGAATTCAATAAGGTCGCCAACGACGACATATGGTCCATGGAATGACCTCCAGTTGTGAATTTAGCCTAGGACGAATTTGTCTAGCTTTAAAGGTACAATACATGATTGGTAATGGTCACAGGACAGCGCTCATAATTTATCTGATCAAACATGTAGACCTACGTGAAATAATAAACCTGTGAAAATTTGAGCTCAATCGGACATCTGAGTCACGAGAAAATACCGAAAACCCGTCTCAATTTTTCTTATAAAACACAAAGAATGGTTTTGATCTTACCCCGAGATCAAAACTGTTTTCGGTCTTTGTTTCACTAATTTCTGGATAAATGCAGCATTTCAAGTGGAAATATTTTAACGGTATATGTTTCTCCTAGCACCATCTCCATACCTTGAGTGAAAGGGGATAACTAAAACAACTCAAGTGAGGGTGTCCTTTATGTTTGTTCTTGTTTGTTCCAAAAATCGTTAGGATGAACGATCTTTGGAAAAGACACTAAATCTTGATTTCCTTGAAAAACCCAGCATCTGATGAATCAAGATTTTCCATGGTCTCAAATTAAATCATTGTTTTTCGAGGCCTTGCAAATCCTGTATTCTCCTTTTAAAATAGGCCGACTTTTATTTGAGGATGCCGCAAAAAAGTCACGCAACTATGCAACGCCTATAAGCGTATATAGACGTCACCCGGGCACGTATGGGGAGGTTTGACGTCATGCATTTATTACCTAGTCATACTGCAGGCCTGTCGCGGGGCGGAGGGGGATCCCCTCCCTTTTCACCCCTCCCCTCCACTACCCAGAATTCCCACACATCCAGTTTCTAAACACTTCCACTCAAAAGCAGTTTCAGGGGCAAATGATATAGTTGCGTTCGTGCGTGAGATGTCCGTCCTTGGACGGTGATGTGAAGCATTCAGTGCTTTACTGGAGCCAATTTCACAAAGGTGAATCGGTCACTTTGGGAAATAATAACATTCCTGTATGCGCATTGGTTTCGGTACCGCACGTTTTGCTGATAAAAATACCTTAGAGTGATGCTATTTGTCGCATGACGTAAAATCATGGTGTGTTAGAGTCCAACATCGTAGCAGCCACCAACCCATCTTCCCGGACCAAAAAGAAAAAAACAACGGCAATTAAAATCAATTATCACGCCGCCATTATATTAATAATAATGATGATAATACCTTCCTCCGTCGCTTCCCTTTAATGGCTTCGACAATGTATACATCTCCACTAGACTCGACTAGTCCCTCGGCCGCTCCGACGGGACTTGCTGGTACGTCCACCGTGTCCACGGCCATGGTGCTTCCAGGCGGTTCATCACCGGGGTCCTCCGCGCCGTACGTCCCCGGAGTGTAACTGTCGGTACCCGGTGATCCCATGGACTCGCGCACGCACGTATACGGTGAATCCTGCCGGGCTGGCAACACTGCCACCGACTACTGAGACGGCAATCAACATAAAAACACACATATACAAATAATGAGTCAATGCATCATCGTTATACCGCTGTGAAAACTAACGTACAGGCACTATAATGATATTGCAGGGCTGTAGTTTGCTGTCAATGCATTGCTATCGTAGACCGATCGTCCATGATATTCAGCGATCACACGTACAATATTGACGGGGTCATTCTCTCTTCTTTCCCCGCTGTGGTGTGATCCTCTGCCAGCGTAGCAGCGTACATGCAACGGGGAATTGATTGTCAGTCTGTACATTGAGTTTCATACACGCAATCGTCACGACTACTACTGACTGCCACGCGGCAAACACCACATTGGAGAGGTCGCCCTATCCATTTCACTTGACACTCTGTGACGTCACTGATTATCAGTGATAATAATCCACCCAGCCGAGCACGTTCAGTATCAGACGGCTGATAATGAGGCTCATCTGCCGATTATATCCACGCTGTATAGAATAATAAAAATGCGGAAGTAGGGGGAATGGGTTGCAAATGTAAACAGCATTAGTTACCTCCTTACCTATACAATGCAATAGAGATCGGTATAAGCAGTGCGTTACGTACCATGCGGAGCTATATTTACAGAATAGGCTACACCTGTAATGGCTCGGATCCAAAAGCTATAAGCATGAGCCACTGTGTGTACACAACGTACAGCCCACTCACACAGCTGGCCATGCATTTTTCTATTAATACATGTAAAGAATTTTGATATGGGGAAAATGACTACAATCTGCAACCAACCCTGCAACAACACCAACCCATCCAAACACACAGCCAACCCCCTACACGCACCACAGGCAGTTAACGCATGACATCCCACCGTATGTACGGGGTCCAGCCGTAGTTATCAACACAACACATAAGGCCTAAAACAAAAATTGTTGCGTTGCCCTCAGCGACCGACCGTAAAATGCCACAACTTTGGGTCGGGATTTTTTTTTTTTCTCTGAGTCCTAAAGTGTAAAAACTCACCATTTTTGACAGAAAATGTAAGATTTAGCAGTAAAAAAGCGTGTCTCCTCAAAACGACCCAATACCGTTGATTTATAAGAACTGGTGACCGTACATCCGGTATTTATTCTCAAATGTTTGAAAGTCTGGCAAAAAAAAAAAAATATCGACCGACCGACCCAAAATTTTAATTTTTCCACTTGAGGGCAACACAACAATTTTTTTTTTGGCCTTATCACGTAGGCGTATAAACGTACAATACCTAGAATACACAATAACATATCGTTCCATTACCCATATTTATCGCCAAACATACGGCAGGTTAAGTTGTGTTCACCAGCCGTTAAGAAAAAAATAATAAACGAATATGAATAAATAAATAACAAAACAAACGAAAGAAATACATGTGAGGGGTTTGCACTGATTTATAATCCGATCGATTCTAGCAGGACCTTTCTCAATAGTCAAGAAGCCTAAAACTTCTGAAAACCCTCTTATTAAGTATTTAGCTCAACACCCACTACATCTATGGTTTGACTTCGTAAAATGGAAGTTAATACCATTAACAGCTTTGCTAGGTATGTGGTATCACGTTTGAGAAAATGTGGTATCGTTTGAGGAACAACTGACAAAAACAAGAATAACTTTCCCACAATGCAACTGAAAAAAGGGGCGTGGTCGTATTTTCTGCCCCCCCCCCCCCCCCCCCAAAGTCTTTGATATGTATTTTGGTGAATGATTATGTGATTATATCATTCTTAATCCATTCATTTTCTTTTGTTTTTCTTTTTAAAAAAATATAACAATAATTATTGGGATATGACACAAAAGTGCTATCACAATCTGAGGCCACATACATGTAGTGCCTAGAAATGTTCCCTGAGGTCTATTCCTTAAATTTTTGAAGTCAGACCGTACATTTTGTTGGAGTTGAGAAGTAAATATTTTCATGGTCCATGCTCCTAGACGAATACAAAGGCTAAAAAAGTATTATTATGAGAATGATACTGCCAATATGCATGATGATGAATGCAAGTAGTCTCCAATAAACCACAATAGAATCAGTAGCCCGTGACCTCATGCACATGTTAATGTTTGTGGAGGCCAGGTCTATAAATAATTTTGTTAAATTAAAGGGAGGGTACAGAATTGGTAAGACAAAATACACTTCATAATCACAGATTCACATAAAACTTACACAGTATAATGGTGATGATAGCAGAAAACATCCCATGAAATGTTTTTGTCTGAAATGCCATATTCGTTGAGAAATAAATGAAACTATTTTCCGATTGGAATAAATCGCTTCGAAGTGTTTTTTTCATTCGTTGAAATGTGTACAGTTCTCCGTACACGGGTTTTCACTATTTTCTCGTGACCCAGATGGCTGATTGACCTCAAACTTCTACAGGTTTGTCAGTTAAGGTATATGATGGATTACATAATGTGCTTTCACTGTCAGCAACGGTTTTGTCGCAAACACCAGTTCTGTACCATCCCTTTAATAACATTCTCATAGGGTCGTGCACAAAACTTCTAAGCATCCTCCATACCAATGAACTCGAAAATGACGAATGCATATCACGAACATTTTAAAAGGTAGCTGATACATTAGGGAGACATCGCATAACTCCCGATATCTCTCAAATGTTAACTTGCACGAGCTATAAACCTGTCACGATACCCTTTTTTGTGAAAATGATGATAACGACCGGATTTTGAAAACAATATTCACTACTGGTTCTGTACGGGAGCCTCAAACAGACTTCTACACAGAATCTTTCTAATTCTAAACCTGTTTTACATTCTTTCGGAAACTTCAGCCGGGTTTCTCAGAGAACAAGCGGGAACATGACCCCTATTGCGCCTTCATTCAACGTATTGAAATAGGGGCAAGAGCAATAGGCAGATTTCGAAATATCCCAGACGACCGAAGTGGCAGACGAAGATAAATCCTATAACACACACTCTCATTGGATTCATTCAGTTAAACATACTCGGCAAATTCCTATATTTCATTAAAGGTTGTATACATGTATGAGTATATAGGCATTGCTTAATTTGGATCCGAAAGCTTACTTTTCATTATACATTTGAACCAGAACCGACATTTCAAGGTATTTCTTAGTAAGATGCTTGTTTGGGAAAATCTCTTCTGAATTATTCCAAAAGAACACATATCAGCCGTCACCTCGAAAACTAGACCACCGCGATATATAGATTAGTCATGAAATGAAAAGTTACTTTTGAAAGCTAGATTTATTTGGAATGACACCAATTGCCAAGACCAACATCAACGCGACCAACTAAGACCAACACCAATTTTACTAAGACCAGGACGAACCAAAACCAATACCAACATGAACTTGACCAAGACCAAGACCAACTTGATTAATACCAACACCAACTTGATTGACATCAACATCAACTTAACCAAGACCAACAACAACAAGTTGACCAAGACCGAGACCAATTACAACGAAGTGACCAAGACCAACGTCAACACCAACTTAACCGAGACCAACACCAACGCCAACACAAACACAAACACAAACACCAACGCCAACACCATCACCAACTTGGCCAAGACCAAGACCAAGACCAACACCAACACCAACGTCAACACCAACACCGATTTGAATAAGACCAAGACCAACGTCAACACCAACACTAACACTAACATGACCTGCAAGACCAATTGACCAACGTCAACACATACTTGACCAAGACCAAGACCAACACCACCAACATCATGCAAGACCAACGTTAACACCAACACCAACTTGACCAAGACCAAAATCAAGACCATAAGACCAACATCAACATCAACACCAACACCAACACCAACACCAACTTGACCAACACCAACTTGACCAAGACCAACGCCAACGTCAACCTCAACTTCACCAAGACAAAACACCAACGTCAACACCAACTTGACCAAGACCAACACCAACGTCAACACCAACTTGACCAACACCAAAACCAACACCAACAAGACCAAGACCAAGGTCAAACAACACCAAAACTTGACGAAGACCAAGACCACGAATGACACTGACAACGACGATGACTTTAGCAGTTATGTATGCTTAGTATTAAAATAAACTGTGCGTGCCATTGTTCCGGCAAAAATGATGGATGATAAATCAAGATCTAAAAGGAAACACTATACAAAATTAATTAACAGGATTCAGGATATTGACAGCTGACAGTGCTAGGTTTTTCTTTTCTTTTTTTAATCTCTTAGATCTACTGCTATCTCTAAGATCTACTACAATGAATGATGGATTACAAAATTCAGCGGAGTTTCCGGGTCTACATTGCGATATTAGCGCGGGGCGAGGTCCTTTTTGTACCCTGCACCGTGTCTTTATACGAATCACTGCCAAGGCTCGGCGGCGTTTCTGGCCTAAATTTTGCCGGAGCAGCTGAGATTTTAAGAGATATCTACAAAATGTTTGGGTACTATCATACTTTGGTAGCAATTAAGATGAATTCACACTTATTAGATCAATCTATAAGTGCTCCATGAAATCGGCCCCTGGCTTGAGGCTCCGTGGGACTTATTTCGCTATATACCGCCATTCAAATTGATATTCCCATCACAACACGAAGGAATTGAGCCAAATGATGGCGACAAAGATGGCTGTTATTTTGTGGCAAATAAATAATAAAATCGATATCTGCACTCAAAAGCCACTTTACTGTCTCTTAAATATTTTTTTATGAATTGTTTTCATTAGCTGTTCCGACATTTCTGATGTCGGAACAGGTTTTGTTTTTGTTCTGATTTTTATTATTATTATTATACTTTATCACCCAAAGTTTGTTTATTGCTTATCTCTTCTCAGCTTCTTCTGATCAGCTTAGATGAGGTATCATCTGAAAGCTTATAAGCTAAGGATCATTTCGTAACTGAGTTGTAAAAATTCTTAATTAATTAAGCACGTGACAGCTCATTTGCATATTTAATTAGTCAATTTTGTAACCAGCGTATCTCAAGAACGGTAAATGCTACGGAAATGATTCTTTTTGCAAAAGCTTAGTTACATCATGTAGATGTGCATGCTGCCATTAAAATGGTCGTGACGTCATCATGACGTCATCAAAAGGCTGTTTTTACGAAGCATATATTTTGAAAACGACATGTGCCACGGTAATGATTCTTATTGCTTATCTTTTCTTATCTTCTTGTGATTAATAGCTTAGATGAAGTATCTTAGGAAAGCGTATATAAGCTAAGGATCATTCCCACACTAACAAAAATCCTTCATTAATAAGGCA
This sequence comes from Astropecten irregularis, assembly GCA_963971285.1. NCBI lineage: Eukaryota > Metazoa > Echinodermata > Asteroidea > Paxillosida > Astropectinidae > Astropecten > Astropecten irregularis. The sequence goes on from OZ020248.1 coordinate 10,880,119, forward strand.
CGTGACAGCTCATTTGCATAGTTAATTAGACTTTTTTGTAACCACCATATCTCGAGAACGACAAAGGCTATGAATATGATTCTTTTTGCAAAAGCTTAGTAGCATCATGTAGTTGTGCATGCTGCCAAGAAATTTACCATGACATCATCATGACGTCATCAAAAATGCTGATTTTATTATTAGCAGCATATCTCGAGAACGGTAAGTGCTACGGTAATGATTTTTTTTTAAAAGCTTTGTTACATCATGTAGTTGTGCATGCTGCCCCGAATTTTACAGTGACTTCATCATGACGTCATCAAAAAAGGTAATTTTTGGTTTATAGCAGTATATCTCGAGAACGGTAAGTGCTACGGTATTGGTTCTTTTTGTAAAAGCTTTGTTGGAAACTTTAGATGCACGCTGCTTTGTAAATGACCGTGACGTCATCATGACGTCATCGGAGCTTATAAAGCTGATCAAATAAGTCGGAACAGCTCCGTGTTCGTCCACGAACACTTAAATGTCTAGTTATTATTATACTTTATCACCCAAAGTTTGTTTATTCCTGATCTCTTACTTAGCTTCTTCTGATCAGCTTAAATGAGGTATCATATGAAAGCTTATAAGCTGAAGTTAATCCTAAGACTGAGTTTGTTAAAATTCTTAATTAATTATGCACGTGACAGCTCATTTGCATATTTAATTAGTCAATTTTGTTAGCAGCGTATCTCGAGAACTACAAATGCTATGAAAATAATTCTTTTTGCAAAGGCTTAGTAGCATCATGTAGTTGTGCATGCTGCCAAGAAATTTACCGTGACGTCATCATGACGTCATCAAAAATGCTGATTTTATTTTTAGCAGCATATCTCGAGAACGGTAAGTGCTACGGTAATGATTCTTTTTTTAAAAGCTTTGTTACATCATGTAGTTGTGCATGCTGCCCCGAAATTTACAGTGACGTCATCATGACGTCATCAAAAAAGGTAATTTTTGGTTAAGAGCATTATATCTGGTGAACGGTAAGTGCTACGGTATTGGTTCTTTTTGTAAAAGCTTTGTTAGACCCTGTAGATTTGCAAGCTGTTGTGAAATTAACTGTGACGTCATTATGACGTCATCAAAAGGCATAATTTATGTTTGCAGCATATCTTGAGAATGACAAAAGCTATGGTAATGATTCTTTTCACAAAAGCTTTGTTAGACAATTTAGATGTACGCTGCTTTGTAAATGACCGTGACGTCATCATGACGTCATCGGAGCTTATAAAGCTGATCAAATAAGTCGGAACAGCTCCGTGTTCGTCCACGAACACTTAAATGTCTAGTTATTATTATTATTATTATTATACTTTATCACCCAAAGTTTGTTTATTCCTGATCTCTTACTTAGCTTCTTCTGATCAGCTTAGATGAGGTATCATATGAAAGCTTATAAGCTGAAGTTAATCCTAAGACTGAGTTTTTTTTAATTCTTAATTAATTAGGCACGTGACAGCTCATTTGCATATTTAATTAGTCAATTTTGTTAGCAGCGTATCTCGAGAACCACAAATGCTGTGAATATAATTCTTTTTCCATAAGCTTAGTTACATCATGTAGTTGTGCATGCTGCCAAGAAATTTACCGTGACGTCATCATGACGTCATCAAAAATGCTGATTTTATTATTAGCAGCATATCTCGAGAACGGTAAATGCTACGGTAATGATTCTTTTTGTAAAAGCTTTGTTACACCATGTAGTTGTGCATGCAGCCCCGAAATTTATAGTGACGTCATCATGACGTCATCAAAAAAGGTACTTTTTGGTTTATAGCAGTATATCTCGAGAACGGTGAGTGCTACGGTATTGGTTCTTTTTGTATAAGCTTTGTTAGACCCTGTAGATTTGCATGCTGTTGTGAAATTAACTGTGACGTCATTATGACGTCATCAAAAGGCATAATTTATGTTTGCAGCATATCTTGAGAATGACAAAAGCGATTTTTTTTTTTTTTTAATGAAAAATCGCCAATCACAAGGCCCAAAACAGGCCACTCCAGGTGATGGCTAAAACGAGGAGAAAAGGGAACAAAGAAGAAATCATGGGGTAGAAAGCTATGGTAATGATTCTTTTCACAAAAGCTTTGTTAGAAACTTTAGATGCATGCTGCTTTGTAAATGACCGTGACGTCATCATGACGTCATCGGAGCTTATAAAGCTGATCAAATAAGTCGGAACAGCTCCGTGTTCGTCCACGAACACTTAAATGTCTAGTTTATTTTTATTCTTTTTGGGAACGCCCACTACAAAAAAACCCAGAGGCAATAATGATTACGTAACGGACTATGACGTCAGCTGATGAACCCAGGTTTTCACATCGACTACTGACGGGTTTTATAGCTCCATGGTACCAGTAACACTGGTACTCAAGCGTGTATATCCATATAAAATCGCATTACAATGTAGTCTCGAGAGGGAACACTTGCTTTGCGGATGATGATGTTGTTGTTTTTTTGAAGTTGCGATTTTCGTTGGTTTATTTCGAATTGTCATGGAAGAAAATTGTTTTCTTTTAACAATCACCTGGTATCGTACAATGCAGTTGAACAATAATCACTAGTCACCGCGGCAGTCCTGTCTAGGCCTGGGCGATTAGTGCTTTTCACTAATCGATTAATCGCGGAGGAAATAATCGCGATTAATCGATTAATCGCGATTACCCGGAAGTGACTATACAAGCAGCAGGTACCTTGTTTTCATCATAGCGGCACTGCAGTAAACTGCACTAGCGTAATGCATTGATTCTTACAAGTTTCAACAGCGATCAGTTCCGATTTCAGAGGCATTGAGCAATGCCATTTTTGTTCTGATAATGTATAATGCAAAATTCGTGAAGCTAATATCGTCCATAATTACTTCCTTCAGTAAAGTAGGGTAATTTCGCGAAGTGTTGGCCGACAAGGCATGCAGTTACTGCCTCACGTACGTACACACAGACCCATACATGCATGTACAAGTCAACGATAGTAGGCTGAACAGTGAACACGATTATTACACAGCTCACGATTACTGAACAGTGAACACGATTATTACACAGCTCACGATTACTAAACACATCGCGATTATTTTACATTTCACGATTACACCACATGTTCACTTCACGATTATCATACGATACAATACAGTAGTCAAGTACAGTAATCGTCTAATCGAGTAGCGTCTGTACTCGAGTAGCCATCGCGTCATGCGTCAAGCTGCCTGGCCTTGTTTGCTGAATCCATTGTAAACACGTGGGCCTAAGAAGTTGAGAAAAACTTCGTTGTCAGCTGTCAGGCTTGAATAAAAATTCACCCCGACACGTTTAAACTGTATGTATCCAATAACTCATGTGTGCGACAAGTCCCGACAACCTTTCGTTTTATTACTAAGTGAGATAAATAGTATTTATTGAAAATGCAACATAACTAAATGTACCTCAATAAACAGCGAAATGGTATAGCCCTCATTCATGCCTCATCCACGTTGACCATATAAGGCAGTATTATTAGAAGGGCTACTGGCCAATTACAGTGTAATCTCAAAATGTTGTCATGGTGCTGTCACAATTGGGCGGGCATCCGGTGCACGTGCAGCACCAGTCTTGATATCAAGTCGGTAATTTTATCGCTACACCAGGGGTACGGTGTGCGTGTTCATCTCTGTGTGTACGTCCTGCATAATGTCCAACATGCGGGGACGCGACCGCGGTACATATACACCCTCGACCCCCTATTGAATCAAGATTACGTTGCCTCACTACACGAAAGATGCATGATATTGACGGACGGATGGACAAAACACGAATATCTAACGACTTGTCATCAAGTCTATGAAGCTGCTCCATGCAACACACACGGCATGGCTATTCATCGACTGAGAATGGTAGTAACTCGTGGAATTAATCGCAACTCGAAGGCACTAATCGCTCTGGCACGATTAATCGAGTAGTTCAGAATTTACTAATCGAGTAATCGACACAGGAATGTAATCGCGATTAATCGATTAATCGAGTTAATCGCCCAGGCCTAGTCCTGTCCCCATCACTTTGGTTTCAGGCAGCGTTCCGGCACAGGCACAACCCGTTGAAACCGTACACCAAACCTTTACGTTTGGTCTATCCATAGGGGGCGCTGTGTCATACACCATCTTTGGGTACGCGTCCGACAAACATCCCGATAATTTACTAAGCCCAGTTTTTGAAAATCTATCCAATTTAACGAATTAATTTAAAAAATTGTATTCAATTACAAGAATGCATACAAAGTGTTGCGTTTGGCCAAACATTATAGGCCTAGCACTAATAAAGCCGTTTTCAGATTCTCCCCGGTTCTTCCAACCGTCGCATAATGATAAAGTAAAGCAAACTCAAACAGACGATCTGTCGTGGGTTCGAATCACACCTGAATCATGTGCACTAATCAAGCAGTTATAATGCAAGTCGGTGAAGGGTAAGCCAAATTAAATTAAACAAAAACCGATAACACATTTTTTTTTTGGGGGGGGGGAAGCGCAGTGGAGTTACTTCTTAAGTACAAAAACTCGCTGATGCAAAGTAAATGACGTTCAAACAAGCAACCACTTATCACTTAAAGGTAAGTACAGGATTGGTAACATTACCAAACAGATTCACAGATTTACGTATAAAGGATATGGGATGGTGCAGTAGAAATATAATGGTTATAATGAAATGATGTACAGTATTTAACAAGAAATTAGTAAAACAAAGACCAAAAACAGTTTTGATCTCGGGGTAAGATCAAAACCATTCCTTTTTTATAATTTCTTATTTTATAATAAAAATTTACTCGGATTATCGCTCTTTCCTCGTGACTCAGATGTCTGATTGGGCTCAAATTTTCACTGGTTTCATGCACATGCTGCAGGATCAGACAAAGTGTGAGTGCTACTCTGTGACCTTTAACAATCATGTATTATACCTTTAAAGCACCAATAATCGCTCAATAATATCAGTGAATGAAATAATACGATTGTGAAGTGACCCGGAATCGACCGAATTACACTCTGATCATGGTTGCTAAGCAGATCACGGTGGTTGCTATGCAACCGTCCGAAGCTTCTCTGCGGGAGATATGCTGAAACATTATTGGCCATTGGCATCGTAGCATTTCGTTATACCGCCCTCATCGGTCAGACTGAAGTTTGATAATAGGAAGCTGTTTTTGTTTTCCTCCTGTCCCAGCGTACAAGCAAACGCATTATTTATGGGACAGCTTAGACTGTATTTATTTCCTTATACAAACCCATTATTTCCTAACAAAATAATAACCACAAACTTGGACCGATTTCACTAAAAAAAAACTGCGATCATAGCTAACTTGAGCCTAAATCCATCGCTAAACTGAAAATCGATCGCTACTTTGCGTAGCTTCCCGTTCAGCGATGGATTTGGGCTTTAGCGATGATCGCAAAGCGTTAGTGAAATCGGCCCCATCATCATACGAAACCCTTAATTAATCGGGCGATAAGCAAGTGGTGGCAAGTGCGCCCTCTCGCGTCAAGCCACCGCTAAGAGCAATTTGTCTCAACTTGCACACGCGGATTATCTGAGGCTTTACTCCATGATCTGAAGGAGGAAATATGTCGTTAGCAATTCCTTGGTACGGTATTCAAGCAAACCTATTGCCTAGGCGTGCCACACAGTATACAGGAAATCTGTTGTAATGATCATCCCAAGTACTGATACTCCATGTAGAATGTTCAATCCTATACGGATTAGAAACACTATATCCAGGACACATTGTGGGTAGGGTCAGAGTCACATTCGGTTTCTCCGTTGCCAGGAAACATGCAATTAAACAGGTGTCACAGCACTCCTAAACAACTGATTGATAAACCAAACTATAGTCCCCTATAAACGGAATTTCACGGACCAAACCTTCAATGAAGCCGTTTTTTCTGCGGGTTCTGACATAATGGACCAGAATAGAATCATTAAGATCGGATACGTGGGAAAAATTTTGCAATCTGTCTTCTTTTTTTTTTTGCATGCCTTGTTAAAGCTAAAAATCCAATTCATGTGTTCGAATTAAGTAATGTGGTATGGGTTCAAAGTAAACGATATTAATTCTTTCCATTCCATTATCAAGGTGATATTACGAGTTCAATAAACGATATCAATTCTTTCCATTCCGTGATCAAGGTTATATTACGAGTTCAATATATAAACGACATTAATTCTTTCCATTCCAATATCAAGGTGATATTACGAGTTCACAATAAACGATATCGATTCTTTCCATTCCAATATCAAGGTGCATACGAGTTCACAATAAACGGTATCAATTCTTTCCATTCCAATTTTAAGGTGATGTTACTACCTTTTATAAAAAAAATCTTTATTTTTACAAATAAGGTATTAGGGATACACGTTATGAGTCTGAAAGTAAACATTTGGGAGACATCGGGAATTGATTGACATTTCGATGTCTTTTTAACGTATCGGCTACCTTTTCAAGATATGTCCATATTTGAATACAGAAGACAGATTTTTGAACATATACGTCAATTTCAAGTTCATTGGTTTGGAAGCTGTTAAAAAAATAGTAAGGTTTAGTGCATGACACTTTGGGAATGTCTCCATAAGTACCCAAATAATTATCATTATTCTAATTGTATTATTCAGGTTATTTCAACTAGTACCGGACTTGCCAAATTACTCAATAATACACGACATAATTTTCTGTCCCGTGATTTTTAGCAACAACAAACAAACAAATATGGAAATTTTGTGACAAAAAAAAATCACATGACTTGAAATCATCAGAGTGACGAGGTACTAAATAAATACAATGGAGCCTTAGTCTAAATACCCCCATGGTATCAAGGTCAATCAGGTGTATTGTGTATGTAGAGGGGGGGGGGGGTAAAGGTGGCGATCATTGACAGAAATACCTCAACCCAGAATTGATATATAAGATTTTTTTTGCAAAGCCAAAAGGGCAGAGTTTTTCCTAAGGACTGCCCTTTTGGCGGGAGGGGAGGGGGTAAAGTCTATAATATTCACCCTGTGGGTACCACACCGAGCTGCAAACAATGGCATTGTGGTACGAGTATATGTTTATGTACATAATTATAATAACATAACACCCAATCCGAGCACACATAAAACCTTTACAATGAATTAGTTTCGGTTTCACTTGTTGAATGTGTCATCTATACCCGTCCCGCGCATATACAGCATTCTGAAAGGTTTACTTGTAACTGCCTAAAAAAAAAAAAAAAATTGGCAAACATTCAATTTTTCAAAAAGGTAAATGCGCCAAGTTATTATGAGTGTCTGTGGAGGTGCGAATATTATAGTATATAGCATAGACTGATAGAAGAGATGCTCACCAATACAAGTGTTGCACTTATTTCTTATCTCTTCTATGTTATTTATTATCTACGTACAGTGCCATGCTACTCAGTTCGTCCAGTTTCATCATGTTGTATAGTATAATCATATAGTATACCTGTCACTTTGTTACTTGAACAAAAATGAACCGCAAAAAAGACATTATGTATAAGCGAGGGGAATGATGTTAATGTATATCATGATTGTTAAGGTCTCAGAGCAGCACTCACACTTTGTAAGGTCTATGATCTTGTACGGTACATGACATGATAAACCTGTAAAAACATGAGCTCAATCGGACATCTGAGTCACGAAAAAATAGCGAAAACCCGACTTCAATTTTCTTTTCAAACACAAAGATTAAGCCACATAAAAAAAAAAAATTGTTTAGCGTCCACCTTTTCCAAATTTTCTAGGTAGGGAGGGAGGTTTTTATTTTTATTTTTTATTTTAAGGATAGATTGGCAACATGCCTGTGGAAGAAAAGATACATGGTTTTCATGGTCAGAAAACATGTAAGGAAGATACTGAAGACCATAGAAGCTTTCAAGCTAGATATCTGACCATTGGAAATTTCAGTAGACTAGAGAAACCTAAGTAAAAGTGTAGATTTGACTCAAGTCGGGTTACGGTAGTTTTAGTCATGCGCTCGGCTGATATTCCTTCAGTCCGCCACATCGGTACAAATTTCCGGAACGTTGATTATCAAATGTCCCTTCCGCTTAAATTTGTACATTTTTCGCATGCTGCGGCTTCTACCCCAGGTGGCCTTCATGATGTTTAGTCCGAAAATTACGGTAGATATTAGCGCACACTGCTTTTACATACAAGAAATAATTGTTTTCCCCAATATTTATTTTTTTTGAGACAAATAAAAAATAAAAAAATAATACAGGTCGGGCTCATATCGGAGGTCGGGCGGGGACGCTAAACAAGTAATTTTTTTTATGTGGCCTTAATAGTTTTGATCTTAGCCAGAGATCAAGACCAGAGATATTTTAACGGTTTGTTTCTACTACCACCATCTTCATACTATGTAAGTTTTACGTAAATCTGTGAACATTTCTGCTTTGTTTCTTACCAAAGTACATGTATACCTTTCAAGAGTTCAAATCCACACTGAAGTCAACACTGCGTAGGCTGCTATTCAGCCACAAATTATAATTATGACGGCTAGCAATGACACTTTATGTGCATGTAAACATCAGCATTACGGATAAGCTTGTTCCAAATGCACATCCTGTCACTGTATATTATACGAAGTTGTACATAATTCTCACAACCCGGATGTTCTGTAAGTTCGAATTCTGAATACATTGTGAGGCATTCCAATCGTAGTTTTGTCATTGTAAAGATGTCTGACTGATTTTTTTTTTGGGGGGCAAGTTGCGGATTATCAAACCTAGCAATCATATTATTATTATTATTGTTCGTTTCTGGTAATGACACCAAGGATTCCTCAAAAATGCCATATAGGCACTGTAGCTCACAAGCCTGGTGAAACCTGTTATAGAAAGATGATGAGAAGAAGATACAGTTTTAGAGGTGGGAGAAAAACCCCAGAGTAATATTCTGGGTAAAATCCACAGGATCAGGTAGGGAGTGAAAACCCCACAGTAATATTCTGGGTAACACCCACAGAATCAGGTAGGGACTGAAAACCCAATCCACTTGTTGACCGAGCCGGACTTGAACCCGGTCCACCAGAGGTGAAAAGCGATGGAAGAACCTCTACGCCAACCTGACTCATAGGAAAATATATCGTCAATTCTATGAACCTGAAGACACCTAGGCATATGTGCCGTCGTGAAAGATAAGAAATAATTCTGCTTTTTAATAAGATGTCACACAGCCTGAATTGAAACAAGTAAATCAATAACAGTTTTGATATACAAAAACATCCCCTTTATCGGTCAATGACTTGTGCAGTCTGACGGTTGATGGTGGATTGCTGTTTGTGTAATGAATTCGTTTTGAAATACCAATCCCAAATATACCTATATTTTCTAAAGAGAAAGAGCAACTTGTTCAAAGGTACATACTTTGGTAGCATACCGAAACAGAAATGTTCACAGATTTACCGATAACAGGGTATAACGATGGTGATGATAGAAACACACCGAAATGCTGTATTTATCCAAAAAAGAGTTAAACCAATGACCAAAAAAAAAAATTTTGATCTTTAAAAGATAAAAAAAAAATAATGGTGATAAGATTAAAAAAAAAAAAAAAATACCATGGACGTTTTTCACTGTTTTCTCAAAAAGTGGGCACTGCATGGGACTGGAAATTTCGCAAATGACTGTTATTGTATCATTCTTGATATTTGTTGCCAATGAATCTTCATTTCTTTGACAAAAACCAAAGTATGATATTATACCTTTAACATCGGTGTTTCTGTATTACTGCATGTACTCAATTTTATTCTGGGGTTGAAAGACTTTCCCGGAACGGTAGATTACATGTACACTATTGTCTCATATGACACAGGACTAATGTTATATCCTACGCAGCCAGTATGATAGAGTCTTCCTTTTTTTACCACATTGAATCAGGCTCCGGACTATCATAATGCCGATACTCTTCCTGATATTAAATTTAAAAATAGCTCAACCTGTGAACTGTGCGGAACACATGACTCATTTTGACAGAGCGAGTCACGACGCATGCCAGACTGACAATGATGATGGAGCACAAATTTTAAATCGTTTGTGTATTGGTAATGGTGACTCAGCGTTATAATAGTGTCTTCAAACAATATAACAAAGGGTATTATTATATGCTTTATGATTTCAGAGAATGTCAAAACTACAACAACTTACCACTATTGGAATTCCCGTTTCCTTGACTCATTAATTAGCCTGGACAAAAAATTTCTTTGATTTCTATGATCCGGCATCCGGGTTTGGTGCTCAGTTCCAGGAAGAAAATTCACGAATTAAATGTCGAAATTCCAAATGTTATTCTGTTGGAAGATCTTAACGCTCTCTCGCTCCCCAAATCGGTGAATGACTTCCTTCATGGTGGGGCAGAATTGGGGCATGAGTTAGTTTTCCCCGTTTTACTAGAAAAAAAGGGGAAAGAAGGAATGAAAAAACGGCACGTGATGAGAAATTAGCTGTATTGCGTCCGCAATACTGGATGCGTTTTGAATAATTTAGGCCTTTACCACGGTAACCTTATTGAGATTTGTTCCCCTCCATGTTACCTCTTTTTCCCCTTTAACTTAGAAACTATGATTTGAGACGGATATAAGCCTAACCGATTTTGACCAATTATTAATGTGCTGCTTGTATCCGGGACACGTCGTTTGACATCCGTGCATGCAGCAATACGCCTGTACCTATATGCCTTACACACGCAGTCCAGCAAGCGCACGTTCTATCCAGTACTGTGTCGGTCACGATAAAATGCAACACCAGTGGTATGACACCTGCACTATTGAGCAGGAGGTTGTGGGTTCGAATCCCACCCGATCCACACATGATTTTGTTTGTTTCATGCATTCAAAAGCACTGAGTAAATGCAGTTCTGACTAAGGCCTATACGTCGGTGAATGACAAGTCTTTGCGTTCTCCCCGACGAAAAACACAAACATCAATTTCATTATCAAAAAGAGCCACGGGCCAATGTGTACATTATGTACTATGGGTATATACACAAAATAATGATCAAACGCGAGTGCATATTTGCAGGGCAATGGACGTCCAACTTGCGATAAATAGACCCTTTCATCTATGGGATATTGTGTACAAAATATAATAAAAGAAGACATCTTAGCTCTAACTGAGTCAGCAATGCATTTCTCGTATACCTTCTCAACACACCGTCCGGCCTGTCCGCTGACCGATAACAACCCCACATGATGTTGCATGTCCACCTCCCCTTCCCACACCCCTCCCCTCCCCCACCAACATATAAAATGATGTGCTTCTTACATAATGCCCACTATACACAACATCATAACGGGACGTGGAGCTATGTAAAATAGCCATATATGCAGTATAACATATCATGATATATGTATAGTCCTGAGGCACAATACCTTCCCATGCAGTTAACAAGACAGACGCAAAAGCACTCACCATTCCTTTTTAGTGGAAAATTACAGCTTCGTATTATATACCCCGAAGAAAGGCCAGCTTGCGCTCACACGTTGCATACACGTTATACTGCCAGTCAAAACGAACTATAAACACGATATACATGTTCGTAAATGATTTATGTTCTCAAAGAACTTGTACTTGATGCATGGAGCTGAGAAGGAGCCCCCCAAAAATGCCCGTTCGAGAACTCATTAATAATTATGTGGTCTCTCAAGCTCTCAAACCGTTTCTTGAGTCCCAAGTGTTGGGTCTTAAAAAACAAAAGCAAAAAAAGGTATTATTAATGATAAAAAAAGAAAGAAAACAATAAAGAAACGTAGAGTTCAGTTGGAAAAAAAAACCCAGAGTTTTGAAAAATTTACTTAAAGGTACAGTATAGGATTGGTAACATACCCAAACAGAAATGTTTATTATAGATTTACGTATAATTTTCAGGGTATGAAAATGGTGCTGGTAGAAACATACTGTTACATACTGTAATATGTTCGCATGAAACGATAAAATTTTCCAGAAATTAGTCAAACAATGACCGAAAACAGTTTTGATCTCGGGGTAAGATCAAAACCATTCTTTATGTTTTATATTAAGAAACAAATGAGTCGGGTTTTCGCTATTTTCTCGTGACTCAGATGTCCGATTGAGCTCAAATTCTCACAGATTTATCACTTCATGCACATATTGGATCAGACAAAGTGTGAGTGTTGTTCCGTGACCAAAAAACTGACCATTACTAATCAAGCAGTATACCTTTAATCGTGCTTTATATTTCATTATGCAAGGAAACAGCGTACATTTCGACATATGAAACTCATCAATTTATTGCAAACTTCAGCAAATAGAGAAACACCAATAATGTATTGGTGTATCCTTCATTGAAAACAGAAAGAAAAAGAAACATCCATGATGACTATGTTAACGTTTCAAAGATGTAGTTATCTGTTATTGCAAATGAACTCTTCAAATATACTACTACATGTAGGATGTATACAATGTATTGTCTTCGGTATGTCAGATTGTGAGACTTCTTGATAAGGTCTGAAAATCGTTTTATTTTTCCACACGATGCATTTGAACTTCTCTGTCCATCCTTTGGTAAAAATTAACAAACAGACCTAGGCCTACATCGGAAGTTTTAGGGTTTCTTTTTGGAAGTGAATAATGCACACAGTCATGTATGCACGGTACGTCACCGGTTATCCTATTACGTCATATCAAAGCAAATTCTACGGCAGACAAAATCGCCTTGCCGAGTTGTAAGTATGTTTTAATACGAGCATGTAGATTTCTTTAAAGGTAATATCATACATTGGTTTTTGTCGAAGAAATACAGATTCATGGCCAAAAATATCAAGGACGATAGAGTAACAGTCATCTGTGAAAATTTCAGTCCCACACGGTGACCACTTTTTGAGAAAACAGTGAAAAACTTTTATTTTTGATCTTTTAAAAGATCAAAAAGATTTTCGGTTGTTGTTTTACTAATTTCTGGATAAATACACCATTTCAGGCAGAAAAATTTGAACTGTATGTTTCTACCACCACCATCTTCTGTTTTGGTGTCTTACCAAGTATGATACTACCTTTAAATGGCTGTTCGGCCTGAAACCAAAATAGGAAATTTAAAATGTCATGTGTAAAATGTGTGCGCACGCGCAGTGCCACTACACAAACTCATCACGGTAACTCATCACGCTGGCTTACGCTTCAGGGACCCCAAGTTATATAACCTGAAACAAACACAAAATCAAAACAAACGGAAACTGGGCAACAAATTGTGTCCTGATGACGTCATCAATTTATTATAATGTTTTTTTCTTCTTCGGTGAGAAAAAAAAATGAAGATTTAATATATAACTGCATGGTAGACGACATAATGATATAATACACACAAAATGGCCGCGATCCAAAATGGCGGCCGCATAGCAACCAAAATCTAACTTCAACGGAGAAGCGTTTGGGGTACTCAGCAAAGGCTGTACCGATCTTACACCTTTTTTGGCAACTGCAAATCCCCAAAACTCCCCGTTTGAAGTTCTCTCCCAAAACTCTCTTTTTTTGTTTTCAAAAATATATTCTGTTAATTATGTACAAGGATCCAACTGAAAATAAATCACGCCTTTATCATATTCCTGCCGTATCAATACGGTTTAAGTCACATTAAACTCTTGAACCAAAAAAATCCAACAAGTACTGCTTTTAGACTTCTAGGTTACTAAGGTAATCGATAAGAATGAGTAGCATTTAATCATTAATCATTAAACGACAAATAACTGTATTTATATCCGTATATAATACTAATAATCCAAGATACTTGAATATTAATGGTTATCTCATAACAATCAATACCAATTGATGGAAGTTGTGCAAAATATATTACAATAATATCATGTGGACGAGTTTGACTGTAATATATTTCAAGATAAAAAAACTCAAGTGTGGTTCAAAAACCGGAGTACGTCCGAAGTCCAAAAGTGTCCATCGACCAATTTATTATATTGCAGGAAAAATGCAAGCTGTGCATTTTTTTGTTTCAGCTTTTCAAGGCATTATGTGTAATGAATGAATATTAAAAACAAAAAATTTAATTTAAAAAATAAGAAATGAATTTTTAACGTACAACACGGTCGTCGTAGTCCGTATAAGCTACGATTGTTGAAATGTCACGCATGAGGTATATGTAACTATTATTACACAATGACTCGACAATAATATTATATAAAATATTATAATTTCTCCTTCTTTCCTCAAAGCTCGAATCATTTCAAAATGGCGGCAGGAGAAAGGAGGAGAGTTACCTTATTTTTATAAAAAAAAAAATTAAAGATGACATTTCATTCTTTGCCAAACTCGAACAAAACAAACAAGCACAATTTCAGACTAAGAGCCTTAACTAAACCATACATGAGACTTAGCGAGGGACTTATTTCGCTACCAGCCCCATTTGAGGCCCACAAAACGAAACGAAGGCATCAGGCCACATAACGAAGCCCAAGAAAGGCTCCAGCTTCGCCATGTCTCTCAAGCCCTTCATTTCATTTATGACACAAAATGGCGACAGCAAAATAAATCCCAGGCCTAGCTCCAACAAGACTCATATCGTAAGGACCATTTTAGCCGGCTGGCAAGTTTCCAAATGTTGTTATACAAGGGATTATGGTAATTATTACGGGATATTCTACAACATTCATCAGTGTCTGTCGAGTCCAGCTTGGAGTTTGTTTGCGTGTGGGGGCGAACGCCAAAGCTAGGCGGGGGCAGCACCGAGGGATCACGCTGCCCTCGATGTACCGGATCGGGGCGGTTTGCCCCAGCGGAAACACGGCCCGCGCAGAACACTCTCACTGCGATCTGTACATTTTCTGTTTACTCAAACTAACCAGAAGTGCCAAGTAAACTAGTAAAATGGCACCCGTATGGGAAGGTGGTCAGAGAGCTTGGCATTCTAGAACTTGATACAAAACCGCGGATTGGGAGCTGCCTTTGGGGGTCTTAAGCAGAGTGTACACTGTCAAAAATGTCGGTAACATTTTCGGTATAACCATTTCTACCTCCATGGTATAACATGTTGCCCAGTTAGGGCAACACACCCGGGCAAGACGGCTTTGGGCCCTGTTTACTCGTACCAGGTATCAATATATTTTGGCCAACATGTTACCGAGATGTTGCTGCGACATGTTACCCAACTCGTTTTGCTCTGTGTACACTGACACCATTTTCATCAACAAGGTACCTGGGTAACATGTTACCGAGATTGTTACCGAAAATGTTGACAGTGTACAGTACACTCTGCTTTATGGTGCAAGCAAAATGCCCGACCATAATCCCACGTACACGGTTTTAGAACGTCGAAGTTGGCCTGGACGATTTAGGAATATAAAGCTCCGAGTCTCTACAATCTTAGTTGACAATTTCGCCAATCCGTTTTATAAGATCACAAGGACTGAAAGTCAAGCACGAACTTGTAGGCCCATCTTGTATACCATCACCGTTACCGTTTCAAGTAAACTCAAGCACAACCTATACCTGACGTGAAACCAGAGTGCTACAAAAATGATAGTGAGAAATTAATTGTCGATAAAGACAAGGCAATGAAATCACACTTCCTAGCATACTTAAGTGCCAATCTCTGGATTCTCTGGACATTAAATTCTGTGAACCTAAACAAAGTGTCACTGTTGGTATCTATAACCGTACACCCACCTACGAGCACGCCAAAAGAACACTCCAAAACGTGCCAACAACCAACCCACGATTTTTGTACAGAGGATCTGCACCCATCACACGTATTGAACGCCTGACGCAGCACTCTAAAAATTCACACGTTTTCGTGGTTTTTGATTTGTGATGTGCCCCTTGCACCAAAAAACAGGTTATATCCGTAATAACAGAAAAGGTTAAGGGTAAGGTTGTTATATTCTACGGCTCCCATACACACAAGTAAGGCAAAAAAATTAGCCAGCGACATAAATTTGTTGCTGACATTTTAGAGTATTTTTTCCTTGTCTACGCATCAGTGATATCAATTAACTCGAATCGTTTGAAACGTTCAATATGGCGGACGCCCGATCGAATGATCACTGACCTGTGGCGTCAAGTACAAATGAATTTATATTCTGCACTACGCTTCAGTGAAATCAATACAGACAGAGACGACCAATATGGCGGGCGCACGAATGACACCTGACATGTGACGTCACGTACTGTATTATTCCCCTTCCCTAGGGGGTTAACGAAACGGCGGATCAGGCTCGGGCTCATGCTCCAGCTCTGGCATCCATAATGCTAAAAATATAGGTTGTAATTTTTCATTGAAGCTGAAGCTCTGTTTTCATTTTCAAACTCTAGAGAATCGACTTCCGAACCGCTGCCAAAAGCCTCTATTTTGATACCCGTTATATCAGAATGGATTCATGAAAATGGAGTCGGAGCCTGAGACGGAGCCTGAGCCTCCGTTTCGTAAACACCCTATATTTATATAACGATATGGCAACATGGAGATATTTGTGCACTTTTGTGAAAAGGGTATGCGCTCCACGTCTCGTCCAATAAATGTCAAAGCAGCGTGGGCAATGCAAAATTTGCGAAGTCATTTAAGTTTCGAAATACGCTGTGTATACAGATGCCCGTTAAAGGTAATATCATACTTTGGTTTTTATCAAAGAAATACAGATTCATTGGCAAAAATATCAAGGAAGATACAGTAACAGCCATCTGGGAAAATTTCAGTCCCATACGGTGCCCACTTTCTGGGAAAACAGCGAAAACCAGCCACAGTATTTCTCAAGTCTTTTCTCTTTTATTTTTGATCATTTAAAATGATCAAAAAGATTTTCGGTCGTTGTTTTACTAATTTCTGGATAAATACACAATTTCAGGCGGACAAATTTTAACGGTATGTTTCTACCACCACCACTTCATATCCTGTAAGTTATACTTAAATCTGTGAACATTTTTGTTTTGGTTTCTTACCAAAGTATGATACTACCTTTAAAGTTGAATCATTCCATACATTCTGGTCTATGGGACACACGTTTAATTTGGTTCTGTTTACAACAAGCCCGAGTGATGCGTTGTGTGAGCAATATTTCCCCACTCCATTAAAAGGCGCCACATGCAGCGACTTTCAAACCATGTCTGAGGCACGTGCGTGTCCTTGATTTTCCTTTCTCGAAGACGAACACAGATCACCGTCCGAAACGTTGAAAATAATCTCATAACAGTTCTTTTGGTATCACATTTCTGATTTTTCATCTTTTCTTTTTTTCAAATGTTTTTACATTGATATATACGTGAAAACACCATCATCTATTTATTTCATTGGTATAAATTATAAACATTAAGGCCATGCTTAGCTATTATAGAACTTCTACTCAGCCGATTACATAGACAAAACTGAGTGTCTTAAGACTGGAACTATTGGGTCCGGAAGTTGTACAGTGCCAATACAAGGACGTGGCCCAACTTTCAATCCCTTAAAGCTTTAAACTGACGGGACACGGTAAGTTACACCATGTAGTTAGGAAGCCTTACTCCGTGGTTAGACTACCCCTGCATGGTCATAGCTATTATGGAGATAAAATAGAAACGTGGAACCATGATTAAAAACAAATTCAAGGCTGCCTCGACTGATCAGACTGTAATTCATACAAGATTTATTTTTGTCGTGTTTGCTTTCCTATATAGGAACAGTGTCTTCCTGCAAGCTAACAGCTACATAACACGGATAAACTGTCACGAAACCTCCGACGTGAAAATGAAGTGGCGTGCAAACGGACAAGCGTGGAAATTGCACTTGTCACGCATCACTCAGCACGCGAGAGGCCTGCGTGACTCACGTTTCCTACACACGCAGTCAAACGAGATGTTTTTCCCCCTTCAACGTGCAAGTATATGTCACCTTGACAGCGAGAGAGGAATAAACTGGACTAAATCCAGTGTTTCCTCATAGAGTTCCTTGGAGATTAAAGGGGTAAAACTATCTCCGTGGGAATGTGACGTCAGAATAGTATCAGGTCTGTAAATAACTGAAAAAAGGGAGGGTCCGTTTAACCTACACTGGTGCTTTATATTATATCGACCGCACGCACAAAACCTGAAGGGCTACATAGCAAATTGGACCAGCATTTCGATCTCATTTTCAAAGCATTAAATATTATATATAGCCGATGTTGGCCAGGTGTCTTAGCCAGACTGGTTCCGGTTCTACAATTTCTTAATCCTATCGGCTCCGGGTATCGAGGTGGAACATCACGTAGGTCTAGTCACTGCCTCTCTCTCTACAGGGTTAGATGATGTTCTGTTTCTTTGGTGACTTTCGTGGCTATGACGTCCGCATCCAGCAAGTCCACATTTTCAACGTTGCTCAGAGAGTTGTGTCGCTGGGCACAAGCGAAGCAACCAACTACCACTTAGGAACTTTCGCCTGTTCTCACTTCCCATCGATTCTTTGGGTCCGCCACCAACGGACTCTTGACGATCGTTCGTTGCCTGGCTGACTTCCCGAACTAGGTCCGATCGTCACGATAAGGAGGTCTGTGACACTCCAAATGTTACCATGCGTCACGCTGCCTTCGCAGCGTTACTATACGGCTAGAATAAAACCAAAACACCAGAGTAATAATAACCTCCTGATATCCTGAGAATATTGTTACAGGTCCCTTCACCAGCAAACAGATTCGGGCTCGTACTTCCTGAAGAATCCCTTGGGCGTGCTGCTCTCCGTTATGGCGATCGTCACGTCGCCGATGGTAACGTTGGTCACGCTGACGTTCGAATTCTCCTCCAGCGAGTTGCGGTACTTCCGGAGCAGGGCAAACTTGCCCAGCTTGACGGTGTTGGTCGGGGTGGTGGCACTGGCGGTGGGGGAGGGCGGCTTGGAATCCAGGGAACCCGGGGAGGTCAGGGGTGTGTCGCATCCCATGTAGGTGGCGCTGTTGGGAGGTCTGGGCACGGTGGGTGACGGCAGGCAGCCGGCTAAGGGGGATCTGGCGTCGCGACAATTGCCGGCCGGTGATCGGGGCTCACTGAGCTGCAGGAAGGCGGGCTTCTGGGTGCTCTTCGACAGCGAGGCACTGTTCTCCTCTCCCGTGTGTTGGGAGAAGTTCCCGTTTGCGTCCGGCCCTTCCGAGTCGGTACACTCGTTATGTCCGTCATGAGCTTCCGTATCTCTGTTGATGTCGTACTCTTCGTCCTCAGAAATGGCCTTGGATTGTTTCGCCTGTTGGCGCTCCTTCGCTGAGAGAAGCTGATATTGTTTGCACTTTGCCAGGAGTTCACGTCTCTTGTTCTTCAGATCCTGCAAAGAAGACAAAAATTGACACACCATGAGAAACTAATACCGTATTATCACCTTCATCATACCAATAGATGAAGAACACACCTTGGGTCGCAATTTCACCGGCTTGATTTCAAAGTACGCATTCAATTTCCCCCAACAGACCAATGTCGGTCGTAAGCAACTGAACTCAAATCCTATATCCAGGTCACAGGGCACTTAAAAGTGACTTTCATTCCCCGAATTGGCCAAAAGCCGGTTTCTTAAACTCGCTTTCAACCGAAATCTTAAGTTACGCTCGTGATATTTTTGGTTTATTATCTGTTCGAGTGCAGTTTCATTCCTGTCATCAAGGCGATTCCATGGTCAGTCGCATTACCCTTTGTCAATTCTATAACTTGGTGGTATAAGTTCTACAAGGATGAGTCTTTCTGTCAAGTTTATATACTGATTTTAACTTGACACCCAAAGCTTTAAGTTATGCTATTGGAAATGTTGCAGGCTTTGTACAGTGAATGGTCGGTCGCATTACGCTTGGAATTGCCCATGAGTTTAACAAATAATATAAAATTACCACTATAAATTTCAACTATGGCTGCGTTCGTTTCGTTTTTTTTTTCTATTCGCACGCGACTCGATCGTTTTGGATTTAGACGGCAAACATTCGTGGACATGTTGACGGGGAATTCTGCCTTGTTCCCCCGGGGAGACAGAAGACTGGAAGGTCTGCGTGCTCGATCGCCTACGCAACCAGTCTTGCTTTATACAAGGGTCAAACGGTGACCATCCCATGCATGTGTTTGTCCCTGATGATGCGCTGCGTGTATTTGAGTGTAAAAAAGAGGAAAAGCTCGCTTGTACAAAAGTCATTTTTTTTTGTAGTGTTTCACAAGAGACCTAATGGCGCACGCAAAAAACTCGTAACTCCAACACTGTCAACAGTCATTGCTCAAACAACAGCCATGGCAAGATCATGACCAGACAAGTCCTTTAGACCTGGGGGTATAATCCTGTAGCTGGGTCGTACTCCATAAATGTTTGTGCACAAATACATATATAGGCCCTATATATAATAATATACAAAATGAAATTCTGGATTCTGATGTTCCGCCCCCCCCCCCCCCCCCCCCCCCAATGATCTACGCTCATGATCGTGACGTAGGAGGTCATTATACAATATAACGAAAAAAAAATTAGTAAAAAAAGAAAGAAGGAAATTTATAACAGAACTGCAATTTTCCCGTATAGGCGTATATAATACACCGTTCACTCACACCGGTTAACCATTCCCAAGTAGGAACCAAATTTGAAAACACTTAAATTAGCTTTTGGGCGCCAAAATAGCGACTGAAATTGCTTCTCTACCTGTACGGTCACCGTGGCAAGCATGAGATAGCAGATATATAACAGATATCAACAATAAACTGTTGAATGTATCATTAATGAAGTATCGAATTAGGTATATATCTTGCACAACCAATCTGAACATCTGCGCTGAATAAATCCTGAACAAAAACAACAACTAACCAATCAACAAGCCAAAAAAAACCAACAACAAAAGCATCATCAGCTAGCGCCCTGCGTAATTATCAAACACAAAATACCATTTGTTTACGTTCGAGTAACTGGAATGTACACACGAATGTTCTGTTCTCTTTATCATTTTTTTGCTACGCCCAATGACTTATTCATCAAAAATCACATTTAATGCCCTTAAAAGTGACCAAAAATATGACAACAACACACCCGGAGGACTCAGTGCATTTTATGATCACTTACAAATCTCTTCACGCTTACTTAAAGTACATGTATGTGGGAATATGGCCTAGGATCTAGAGGGAGCGCGGCAATTGTATTGACGACGGTGCTGAATTCTGCCCTATGGGTATTTATAGCTACTTCTTACGACAGAGCGACGGTTAAAATAAAGAGCACAGAGCAGGGCTTTCTTGTCTAGCTCTTCGATTTCTGATACAGTAAACCCCGGGGACGGTTTAGGGTTACTTCTCTTCTTCGACGGGACGGAGTTACCCCGTGATGGGTTTGCATCAGAACAGACTGCGCGTGCGCGGTCGTGCATTGTGACGGGCGACGAGGCAAACACATATAGGGCCTTGAATACGAAACAAGGGGTCGATTTCGCCAAACTTGTCGTAACTTGCTATCAATCGTATAGGATAGGCACCCTACGTTGGGTTATCATTCGTAACTCGAGTTACGATCGATCGTAAGGCTTCGTGAAATCGATCCAGGGCTTGAGACCATAAGCTTTGGGCGTACAGTTTCGCTACCGCCATTTGAGACCCTCCAAACGAAACGAAGGGATTGGGCCATCACACGACGAAGCCAAAGAAAAGCCCCAGCTTCCGGGCCAAGTCCTTCATTTCATCTAGGACACTCAAACAAAGGCCCCTGTGGCAAAAAAAAATCCCAAGTCTAGCCTCAAGCCTCACATAAAGATAAATACATCCAGCGAAATCATCACATTATGAGGTTTGATACAACGACGGTGGGCTAGATAGGCCAATACGAAACAAGTTCAGCACGCTTTGATTAAATTACATGTCTGCTGCACCGTTCTCTCAACGCATCCGCTAGCCAACCCCTTTACAGATCATAAACAGATCCCTGCGAATTTGTGTCCATAAGGCCTACAAAAGGGGAGGGGGAGAGGGAGGTGAGGGGAGGGGGGAATCTCTGGGACATCGCCGATTGTATGTTTGGATGATATCATACAGCTATCATCATCCGGCTGCCGGCGTCAAAAGGGACGAGGGATCGGGTTGCTCAGTCTCTGTGTGTCAATGCATACTCATCTTCACAGTCTAGTCGCGCGTGAAGTGATGGTATAACACACATCAGATGCAGATCTGTAGGCCGTTTTCAAACATAGGAGACACTGCATGGCATGCCAATCGATTTGACCTCTTTAGCTGATGCGGCCTGCTCTGGCTTGGCTGCAGCGCTGGTAATAGTATGGGACATAAACGGAGTGTGGGGGTGGGAGAGCCCTATACCGTACAGACAAATTGTACATTAAATGTGGATCTAGGCTGTTAAAGAAGGTGAAATTGTAGGTCAGCGAGTAGGCGAAATGGGTTATGAGGGGACGTGAGGCATTCAACTCACAAATTCAATGGACTTTGTTTCAGATGGCGCTTTTTTTAGCAGAATGCATGCATGGGCAATCCGGCAATGAAATGCCTTATATACCGTTAAGTACGTTAGTGCTGCCTTTGCATGGGCCTCGCTGATGCTATCAAATCCTCCACTGTGTGATTTGTTCTGGTCAATTTCATAATAGAGCGTGTTTCCACAGCGCCACCTTAAGAAATATTGTGGCCATTTTCACTATTTCCGCAAAAAGTGGGCAGCGAATGGGACTGAAAATTTCGGTGAAAAGATGTTAAAATACTGTGGGCGTTTCTTTTTTTTTTTTACTGTTTTCTCAAAAAAGAAACGCATATGGGACTGAAGCCCATGAATCTGCACTTCTTTGATAAAATCCAAAGTATGATATTACCTTTAAATTCCTAAAGATCGTCCTCGTTGATCATTTTCCCGCCAAAAACCCTGGGGTAGTGTTGAATTTGCCAAACCATATCCTTCCCCCATTTAATCTCTTGCAAACTAGCCTACGGGACTTCCTCTTGTTTCGCAATAACACCCACTGACAATCGTCTTAATGTACGTGCGCTGCTTAAGTGTTTCACGAAGAAATCCTTTCGATTTCTTGAACGTATAAAGTGCAAAATATTGTGCGTACTCACTGTCATAATAGTATTAAGTAGGAAAGAGGTATGTAACGCTCATATTACGCTAAAAACGGCCACTTAAAGGGATCGTACAGAATTGGTCAGACAAAATACACTTCAAGATCACATATTCACATAAAACGTACACAGTATAATGGTGATGATAGGAGAAAACATATCATGAAATGTTTTTGTCTGAAATGCCATATTCATTGAGAAATAAATGAAACTATTTTCTGATTGGATAAAATGCTTCGAAGCGTTTTATTCATTCGTTGAAATGTGTAAACGGGTTTTCACTATTTTCTCGTGACCCAGATGGCTGATTGACCTCAAACTTCTACAGGTTTGTCAGTTGAGGTATATGATGGATTACATAATGTGCTTTCACTGTCAGCAACGGCTTTGTCGCAAAAACCTGTTCTGAACCATTGGTTTTTGTCAAAGAAATGCAGATTCAAGGGCAAAAATATCAAGAAAAATACAGTAAAAATCATCTGTAAAATTCCCAGTCCCATACGGTGTCGACCTTTTGAGAAAACAGTGAAAAACAGCCACAGAATTATCTTAATCTTTTCACCGTTATTTGTGACCTTCCAAAATAATTTCGGTCCTTTTACAAATTTTTTGATTTAACAAATAAACAATTTCGGGTGGATGTTTCATTGTTTCTACCAGCACAATCTTCATACCCTGTAAGTTATATTTAAATCTGTGAACATTTCTGTTTTGGTTTCCTACCAAAGTATGATGTTACCTTTAACTCCGAGAAATTGCCAAGATACAACGAACTTTACCAACCCTAGATAACCCCTAATAACACTCTCTCATGGTGTTATTCTTTGTGTCGTGTCGGATGCATGAAACACACAAAGAGCGTTAAAACCTTATGCCATCAAATCAATGGAGCAATAAATCCTTAAATCCGGGGTTATGATACCACCCCCCCCCCTCTTCCCGGTTCCTGCCGGAATATTACTACGGGCAGAAAGGGCTTTATTCTAAGGGTCAAAGGCCAAAGGTCAGAGGGCCGTCATTGTTGTCAGCAGTGATGATTTCAAGTCATATGTCTAAATTTAATTGCTATACCGGCCCGAAAGTGATTTTAGTGGACTTTTGTTTTCATGGTTAGACGGGTATTAAAATCTCTATAGACATACATGCATGTGTTCCTTTCGTTGTGGAGTTGGCCAACATGTTGGTCTATGTTGTTTTAAGTGTTTTCTTTGTGCAATAATATTTTTGTCCATTTCGATTTTTAACTAGGAAACATGACACTTTTTTTTATAAGGCTCATCGTAAACTGATCGATGTCAATCGTAACTGTATTGATATCATCATAAATTGATCGATATGATCGTACACTGATCGATATCACTGTTAACGGGGATCGATAGCACCGTAAACTGATCGATATCACGGTATAAACGGATCGATATGATCGTAAAGTGATCGATAGCACCGTAAAGTGATCGATATCACGGAATAAATTGATCGACATGATCATGAACTGATCATCGATATCACCGTAAACGGATCAATTAACGGCACCGTACACTGATCGATATCATTGTAAACTGTTCGATGCCTATAATATTCCATACTATAGAACAAAAAAAAATGATATTTATGTAATATCATCATTGTAGTTATATAATATTAATTCAGCTTCACAATTTCAGTGACAGTTAAGTCGGTTATAATAGGCCTATAGTCATATTTTTCATCGTTATACAGTGATAATTATGGGGATTTATCCAAAATCTATCATATATCACAATTGCCTGTATGTTATACATGGCATCTCCTTCGGCTGCTTGTAAAACCCTTTCTCTTTATGACAAGAAGTTCAAAATTACGACGCCGGCATATTATTAATATATTCCATAATATGCAATTTCAGCCTTGAAACAAACGTGTCCTATGGCACTGATTTTACAACTACAAAAGTATTCATTTTTTTATTGTTGGGGTGCATTTTCATTCTCTATTGATTTCGTTGTAAGCCTTTGAGACAGATCCTGCTAGGATCGAAACGTCAAGCGCTGATTTCTTTGTGAAGCGAGACAGTATATAGTGAATCCCGTCCATTCTCAAAACAAATCGAGGGTTTCATGTTTGTGTTACCATCATGCTATGATTATAAAGCTTTGTTTGTGAATTATGAAGAAAAGAACAGGCATGCATGGGACAATATTTCAGTGTAGAGTGTGAGAGGGTATAACAAAGAGAATTGCCCCGCGTGAAATCGTTGGGTTTGCAGCTCGCGCACGGTTCCAGAGTCAAGATAGCGTGACCACGACCTAAATCCGCGCTGACAGAGCAAGCAGCTGTTTGACGTCTATTGGCGAAGAAGTTTCTTTAGGGGGGAGTTAAGGCCACGTGGACTGTTAAGCCATATGCAGGAACCCAATGCATTCAATCTAATACCCTAGCTATATACTGCAGATGAGATAGACCCCATGCTTGGGTCTGTATTATGAAAATTAATGAGGTGGCGACGACAATAATAATTACTGTTTATTTCGTTTCAGTCCAGTTTCTGAAGTTCGTCCCTGATGTATTAAAGGTATAATACATGATTGGTAAAAGGTCAGAGAGCAGCATTCGGACTTTGTCTGATCAAACATGTACATGACATGATTAACCTGTGAAAATTTGAGCTCAATCGGACATCTGAGTCACGAGAAAATAGCGAAAACCAGACTAATTTCTTTTTTTTTATAAAACAAAAATAATGGTTTTGATCCTCAAAACTGTTTTCGGTCTTTGTTTGTCTAATGTCTGGATACATACACCATTTCATGCGGTTAATATGTTAACGCTGTGTTTCTATACCAGCACCATCTTCATACCCTGAGAGTCATATGTAAATCTGTGAAGATTTCTGCTTGGGTATGTTACCAATCCTGTAGGCCTACCCTTGGTCGTTACCTTAAAACGACCAGCCTATAATGGCAATACCAATTAGGCCTAGGCCTATACCATAATATAACGAGCTGGGTACGTAGCCCTATTGTTCAGCAGACTACAGAACTGTTCTTTTGTTATAGCAGAAGTTATTTCCCGATGACAACCCTTGCTGGCCCAAAGAAGAATATCAACCGAGAACACAGGGACTCAGTCATGTATATTTCGTAAAACGAAACGAGAATAAGAACTAAATTTAGCACAAAATGGTTTCTACAAGAATCACACTGCTTATTCCGAATACGTTTAATAACGATGGTCAAAAATGTGATTTCCAAATACAGTTTATTTGTGTATTTTGTAATATTTTTTTCTGTTGCTGTTGATAATACAAGAGTGAACATTCATATGAGTAATAAGAGATGAGTAATTTTTTACTGGGAATTTAGAATTCTTTATACCTGTCCAGCTTCATAACGTGGCAACGGAATTGGGATTTGGTGTCAATATCATTTTAGTCGGCATTCTAATTCTTCCATTCATTCCATTTGATTTTGTTCTTATAAGGTTTCCTCCTTTGAAATTACGTAACGTTGGGGTACTGTAGCAATTGAAAGTTATTTATACTTATATGTTTTTGTCCTCTTGTCATTTAGCCTTCGATTACGATCCTGCTAGGATCGAAACGTCAGGCCCTTCAAACTCCAACAATTCAATGTTATGATTTGAAACAGTTCTGGAAATTGATTAATTCTGGCAGTATTTGACAAAGCAAATACACATCTCAGTGTAAAACCTTGGGAGAAAATCCAGTTCTGGGACAAAACCTACTACATGTACACGATTGCCAAAAATGTCCTAACGTATACAGTGTGTCATGCACTGAATGAGAATATTGTGTCTTGTATTGTGTTGGCCTATAGGCTATATTCGGGAATTGAATGCAGTTCGGTCCCAATCGATACAGGAAATCTGCTTGCAGTGGTAAGAAGCGATCAATTCTGTCGTTTCATCCATTGTCAGTATGTGGCCTCGAAGGTCACGACAATTCAATCGTGTTTTTTCTGTGTGTACAATAAGACTCTGAGTGTCCTTGGGAAAAAGAGCAAACTCATACAACGAGGTGACAGTAGTGATATCGTTCAACGCACGGTAGCTTTTAAAGGTAGTATCATACTTTGTTTTTTATCAAGGAAATACAGATTCGTGGGTACAAGTACCAAGACAGATACAGTAACAGTCATCTGTGAAAACTTCAGTCCCATACGGTGGCCACTTTTTGAGAAAACAGTGAAAGACGCCCACAGTATTTCTTAAGTCTTTTCTCTTTTAATTTTGATCTTTTAAAATATCAAAAAGATTTTCGGTCGTTGTTGTTATACTAATTTCTGGATAAATACACCATTTCAGGCGGAAACATTTTAACGGTATGTTTCTACCACAACCATCTTCATACCCTGTATGTTATAGGTAAATCTGTGAACATTTCTGTTTTGGTTTCTTACCAACGTATGATACTACCTTTTAGTAACGTGTATAGTAAAACTTATAAGATTTTACCAATGCAATGTTCGGTGGTAAACGGTTTTGTGTTTTTGTGGGAAACGAACATCCATTCATTCTATAGGACCTTGTTAAAGATATCCCGTCTTCGGCACTGCGCATGCGCATGCAAAGGACAATATTATACATAGGCCTACATGTTGTTATCTAAATGTGTATCTTTGGAACCATCCTCATAAAAATCGGTGTTTTCGCATAAAACAACAATGCACTAAGTTTGAGATGTCCTTATCAACGCGAATTGGTGCACGCTCATGAAGTATTTGAATTCGATCGCTGCAATCGAATCAGAGAGTATTGACAGTTTAGGAACTTTGCAAATAGTAGATTGAAATACTGTAGTGCAATCAAATTGCTATGTGGATCGGTTTGGATCAGTAAAATTTCGTTCGCACTTCTCGTAAGGTCACAACGTTTCGACTAGCCTGCTCCAGTCATCACCAAGAGACCCAGAGCGGGCCAGAGATGACTGGAGCAGTCTAGTCGAAACGTTGAGACCTTACGAGAAGTGCGAACGAAATAGAAGTGCGGAAGTACGAACGATTCTAACATGGTGTTTCCGCAAACCGATCCACATACCAATTGTCACCATACAAAGCCTCAAATCTTTCTAGAACAGTCAAAATGATATGTTGTTTTGTTCCTAGCAAAAAACCGTACTTTACCCGTAATACCACCGAAACATCCCCCAATCCTCCCGGTGTTTCTCGGCTCATCGAGCACAAATTGTAAGGACAAGCCGGAGAAAAAAACCACTTGATTCCGGCTGAACTCCTTACGTTTCATTTACCTTCAAATTGGCGGGCTTTCGACCGGGCCGTCCCTTTTTGTACTGCTCGGCTAATCTGCAAGACAAATAATGTAAGGAAAAGAAATGACAAGTCATTCGTATTGAAAAAGCATTATGTTTGCATCACCAACCCCCTGATTTCCATATAACTTCACAGACATGAACATAATCTGGTTCCAGTCTCTCCTACTGGTATTCAGTGTAAGCTGATTCGTGTTGGACTTAGTGCCATGGGTGGGTGCCCTCCTACAGACTTATGATGACTCGAGTCAATGACTCAAGTCCACTTTTTTTGGTGACTCGACTCCGAGTCCCGAAGGCTAAATGACTCGACTCGGCCCGAGTCTCTCATCAGAATGACTCGACTCGACCCGAGTCTCTCATCAGAATGACTCGAGTTGACCCGAGTCTCTCATCAGAATGACTCGACTCGACCCGAGTCTCTCATCAGAATGACTCGACTCGGCCCGAGTCTCTCATCAGAATGACTCGAGTTGACCCGAGTCTCTCATCAGAATGATCGACTCGACTCGACCCGAGTCTCTCATCAGAATGACTCGACTCGACCCGAGTCTCTCATCAGAATGACTCGACTCGGCCCGAGTCTCTCATCAGAATGACTCGACTCGACCCGAGTCTCTCATCAGAATGACTCGAGTTGACCCGAGTCTCTCATCAGAATGACTCGACTCGACCTGAGTCTCTCATCAGAATGACTCGACTCGGCCCGAGTCTCTCATCAGAATGACTCGAGTTGACCCGAGTCTCTCATCAGAATGATCGACTCGACTCGACCCGAGTCTCTCATCAGAATGACTCGACTCGACCCGTGAGTCTCTCATCAGAATGACTCGACTCGACCTGAGTCTCTCATCAAAATGACTCGACTCGAGTAAGGCTAAGTAAGATTCCTGCTCCCCACCCCCCAAAAGAGGGGCAGCACTTATCATGGACCACTTAAATCATCATGAAAACTGTACACTGTGACATAGAATACTATGCTGAAAAACCTCTCAACCATTGAGAAAATCTCTCATGGTTGCGAAATCTTACAACTAGTATCATCGTGTGAAAGGACATCAATGCTTGAGAGTGACCCACGTTCCTGGTGAATCATTGAGAGATTTTGACCGAGGTCCAGACCCATGAGAGAATTTCTCAATGGTCGAGAGGTGTTTTTTTTAGCGTCGTGTAAAAGTGTTCCAGCACTGGTTGCGACCCGGTTGTAAATCTTACAAAAAAAAAAAAAAAAAAAAAAAAAAAAAATCAAAGCTGCGGTTCAGAAGTAGATTCTCTGTTTTGAAAAGGAAAACAGCGCATGAGCTTCAATGTAATGCCACAACCTATATTTTCAGCACATGGATGACAGAGCTGGAGCCTGAGCCTGAGCCTCCGTTTCGTAAACGTCCTAAGTAACAGACAGACCAAACTCTAAACACGATGTAACATGTAATAACGAGCAACCACTTAGAAGAACAGACAACAAGCTGATGTTAATGGCATAGGCCTACATCATGACATAACAATATTCCTCCATGGCCTCTGTGAGGGTTTAAAGGTTTACTGAAATCAAAACTCATATGAAGTTAAATACATCTGTATTGTTATAAAACGCAACCTGTCTATCATTGTTTGTGCTAAAAAATATTGTATACAGAAAAAGGAGGAATTTTACACCCATAATTTAATTTTTATTTTTTACTTTTTGGTAAAAATTATGTAAGTGCTTAAAAGCACTTACATACACATAAATTTACATACTCATTAATTATGTATTAAGCAACAATTGTAAAGCACTTTCGTCCAGTTCCCAAATTTGACCACAGTGAACCTTTAAAAGGGGTCTAAATCCTGATCATTGTTAAATCTCCCTGCAGTTGTCCTTGGAAGATTCTTGTACATTCATTACACTTCATCAGGTCCAAATTGTGATCGCGCGGAATGAAGGGGCGTTCTATACAGATTAGATGGACGAGTGTATAAGGCTGTACCGGTTTGAACACAAACAACGCAGCTCGTCTGTTTCAATACAGTTAATAGGACAGTAAATATAGGCCAGGCGTGGATAATCTCTGCTCTTGCAAACAGCAGTGTCCTCTTTTGCTTGGACTGTCTATTCTGAGGACCAACCGCTCTGGTTGGAGCGATTTGGCCTTCTGCAAGTTCCACAAGCACATCGAAGGACATACTAAAACACACAGAAATCCACAAGAGCCTTTCTAACTACGGCGCTCAAAAAGTGCCATCCCACTTACTCAGATAACTACTTCATTTATCACGGCAAGTCGATTTCTTGAGCACTTAAATTCGACTGAACATCGATGAGTCGACATGTTCTTATAATTATTGTGCCAAGACAACTTACTGAGAGAAGGAAGTCGACTTTTCCTGACAGTTTATCTTGCAAAGACGACTTTATATACTAAAACTGGGATTAACTTAATCAGGATAAGACGACTTTTTAGAATCACTTCGTTCATGGTCTTGGCCAGATTAATAATTTTAAATTAACAGGTTATCTGAAATTGGAATGGCACTCGTGGAGCTCCGTATTCAAAGGTACAGTACAGGGTTGGTAACATACCCAAACAGAAATGTTCACAGATTTACGTATAAATTTCAGGATATGAAGATGGTCCTATGTAGAAACATTCAGTCATACCGTTAAAATATTTCCGCTTGAAATAATGTATTCATCCAGAAATAAGTAAAACAATGACCGAAAACAGTTTGGATCTCGGTGTATAAGATCAAAACCATTCTTCATGTTTTATAAGAAAAAAATGGTGCGGTTTTTCGCTATTATCTCGTGACTCAGATGCCCGACTGAGCTCAAATTTTCTCAGATTTATTATTTCATGTACATGCTGGATCAAACGTAGTGTGAGTGCTGTTCTATGACAATTACTAATCATGTATTATACCTTAAACGTTTGCTAGCCATCGTTTATTAAATCTGTTGCGCTGCTCGGGTAATTGCGTTGCATACTGCAACACCGTCACGCCTTATAAGTCAAAATATCGCCAGCCGCACGCACTATATTAACCGAGCTAGACGGGTGTGAGTCGACTGGATGCAAGGAGTTGACATGGCCTTGACCAGAGGAGACGCGGATCAGGATGTTGACGATGATGAAGATGTGTGCATTTCAAAGCGAGAGAGAGGGCCTCGACGGGGAGAGACGATCTGTTTACCGATAACATCGTGGAAAGTGCAGGGGGAGAGCGAAGCTAGATCGCTTCAATTGCAAACTAGGCACGTTCCGCACTAACAAGGACACCGTGCATGCATCAAGACACCCACTCATGTCACACGCACGAGGAAAATATCGCAAAGGTCATTACTCATCTTTGATTCGTTTTTTTCCCAAAATGTGCGATTACAAAATGTAGGTGCCAACGCTAAACTCGGGGAGCTCTGGTGTGAGTAAACTATTATTGAGGATTGCCTTCATCATTTCCTGGTCCGTTCCTGGTCAGTTCCTGGTCAGTTCCTGGTCAGTTCCTGGTCAGTTCTTTGTCATTCCCTAGTCAGTTCCTCGGGTCAGTTTTTGATCAGTTTCTGGTCAGTTCCTGGTCACTGGTCAGACCCTATCCTGAGTCCCCTGGTTAGTCCCTAGTCAGTTTCTGGTCAGTCCCTGGTTAGTCCCTATAGTCAGTTCCTGGTCAGTCCCTAGTCAATATCTGGTCAGTTTCTGATACAGTTTCTGGTCAGTTCCTGGCCATTCACTGGTCAGACCCTAGCCTGAGTCCTATGGCTAGTCCCTAGTCAGTTCCTGGTCAGTCCCTGGTCTGTCCCTAGTCAATTCCTGGTCAGTCCCTGGTCTGTCCGTAGTCAGTTCCTGGTCAGACCCTAGTCAATTCCTGGTCAGTCCCATGGTCATATCCTGGTCAGCCCCAGGCCAGTCCCTGGTCTGTGGGGGGTCAGTTCCTGGTCAGTCCCTGGTAAGTCCCTAGCTAGTCCGTCTATCATAAAATTTAATTTTGGTACGATACTAACACAGCTGCCAACTACACCCACTAAGCACACGACGCCAAGAAAAGTACCTCTCCACGAGTGAAGCAAAACTGCATGGCTTATTGGGCATCTAATAATTGCCATACCACACTGCAAGGTACGATAGCAACTGCACTCAGGGAGCGAGATGTCACGAAACCGCTGATCGATTCGTTTAAGACATCGAAAACGTAGGGGAGGAATGTTGAATGTCCTTACCCCCAACACTCCACCCACACACCCACCCCCTAAAAGCTGCACTAATTGGTTAATTGTGACAAATTGGTGTTTCCGTTCGTTTAACATAGCAATCTATACTAGGATCGCCCATGGCCATGACCGGGAAATGCTATACGTCACATCCAAATACTAATGAGGCAACGGTCAATAACAATCTTCCCTTTTAAAGGCAATAATGATCATACTTTGGATTGTTTCTACCATCACCACCTATACCCTGTAAGTTATTTATTATTTATTTATTTATTTAACCATATTTCACGAGGGTGACCCATCCAGCTACAAGCTGATCATTTGGGGCCCTCAATTCGAATTTACGGATGAAAGACAAATTCAATAATCTATGACTTACAAAAGATTTGCCCATTTGAAACTGAAAGATGGGGGTGCATAGGCCTACTGGCAAAATACTCCCGAAAATCAATTTCAGGTCCCATGGACTATGCCCAAATAAAATAAGCAAATTTAATTCTGGAAATTACTTTCGCATTAATGGTATACAGTACAGGATTGGTAACATACCTTAACAGAAATGTTCACAGATTTACGTGTAACTTTCAGGGTATGATTGAAGATGGTGCTGGAAGAAGTATACCGTTAGCATAATTTTGCAAATGGTGTATTTATCCAGAAATTAGTCAAACAAAGACCGAGAACAGTTTTGACTCTCGGGGTAAAATCAAAACCATTATGTTTTATCATAAAATGTAGTCGGTTCTTCGCTATCATCTCGTGACTCGGATGTCCGATTGAGCTCAGATTTTCCCAGGGATGTGTTATTTTATGTACATGCTGGATTAGCCCAACTGTGAGTGCTGATTCTGTGACCTTTACCAATCATGTATTTATTACCGTTAAGATTCACCAAGCTACAAGTCAGGCATATCCTTATGCGTGTTTTGAGAAATATTTGAATTGGTATTTTGTGTGGGAATCCGGATGAGTGCACTACAAAGCAGCGTTCTGGAGTGCCGAGTGAAACGTTGATGGGCTTCACCTATTCCGATCCAGCAACAATCAAATGTAAATATTATGAGAGCGTCCCCCTCGCTAACAAAACATCGTGAATGTATGCATGCACCATCAACTCATCAAGAGCCCGAGCCGGCGAACACGGTAGAAGGGGCAGCAGCCTCCCCGGTGAAACCGATCGCCACGTATAGGTTAAAAATATCAAATGCAACTGAATTATGGTGCAATATAGCACTCTAAAGAACGTGGCTGAAAGAAGAGGGAAGACCAATAGCGAAATGATGTATTGTCAAAATATTCTTAGTGAGGTTAAAGGTAATGTCATACTTTGGTTTTTGTCAAAGAAATACAAATTCATGGGCAAAAATATCAAGGAAGATACAGTCACAATCATCTGTAAAAATTTCAGTCCCATACGGTGCCCACTTTTTTGGAGAAAATCGGGAAAAACGGCCACAGTATGTCTTAAGTCTTTCTCTTTTATTTTTGATCTTTTAAAAGATCAAAAAGATTTTCGGTTGTTGTTTTACTCATTTCCCAGGGATGTGTTATTGTCACTTCAAGATTCAGATATATGATACAGCCATGTCTTGGCTATTACCACGTAGAATTTGAGCAACATGTTATTGAAATTGAGTGGAAAAAAAAACTAATACTGAATTAGCCAACCTCAAAATCCGATTTTTATCTTTCTTTCATGCTTATTATGTGTGTATTGACCACTTATTCTGGAATATTGCATATTTGTTTTAAAAGAGTACTCTTTCAATTGGTCATATATTCGCCAATTGCAGCCAGATTTTGCTTAAATTCTACATGGTGATAGCCAAGACATGGTTGTATCACATATCTGAATCTTGAAGTTATATAAACAGTTTAATTTAAACATAATAAGTTAAAAAAATAATTTTTTGTCAATTAAGTTTACTAATTTCTTGATTTATAGCATTTCAGGCATTTGGTATGTTTCATTTGGTATATCATCACCATCTTTATACTTTTAAGTTTTTATAATCTGTGAAGATTTCTGTTTCGTTATATGCAAATATCCAAATCGATTCATTCGCAACATCCGGAAGAGGTTTCATTTTGCGAGTTTTTCTTAATATCATGGGCACGTACGGCAGATCAAAATGTCACATCATTCAAGGCGTTGACTTCACGAAGCCCTACGACCGATCGTAACTCGAGTTACGACTAAGGATAACCTATCGTATCCTACGTAGGGCTACATTGCATCATAAGTGATACGATTGATAGTAAGTTAAGATTAGTTTGGTGAAATTGACACAAAAGTGCGATGAATAACTTCAAAAGCCTCTTATTCAGATTGCTGTGATCTGTCGATCGCACTACTAATTGAAACATCTCAAAATCGCAATCCAGTGAAACGCGCTCTTCCGTGTGTATGTTAGTAAACCTCATTCTCACTACACGGTTTATATAATCATGTACATAAATTACAGCAGCTCGGCTGGCAAGGAAAGGCAGCTGCTTCTCAATGGGAAATACGAATAAAAACACTTTACTAAACCCTTTGATGAACATTGATGTATCATGTGCTTGTATAATATAGATGTGCACCACACATCTATTCTACTTAGGCCTTCGTGTACGTATATACAGCATACAAAATGAAACATTTGGGGCTGAATTGGTAAATCATAAAGTATGTACTTGCTAAAAGTACCCGAGTGCATTTTGGTTAATCTACCTTTTTTTTTCGTTATTCGTCCGTTGAGCAAGGGACAATTTACAAAGCTGCAGCCTTAAGTACTACATAAAATGTCAGGGGTAAATGGCCGGCCGGCGCTGTACCTACAGCACTGTACGTACTAATGGTAAATAGACAACGTGACGTCACGGGAGCAGTAGCCTACAGCTATAGTGCATGCAGTGTATATGCTGAGCATCAGACTGTGCAATAATAACAATATCGCTGTGTAATGCAGCATTATTACCGAAAAAAATAATAATAATACTGACTAAAAATGCAGGATTATTGCCCGGTGCATGCACTGGGAAAGTGCAGTGACCCGAGATAGTGTGGAGCTGTTGCAACAATCTATAGTATAGGCGTGATCTCGTGGGAAGGAATGGATTTTAGTGACATTGCGGTTCTTCAACTGATTTTTTCATACTTTATTGACAAAACAACCGTAAACAGTAAACTGGAAATAACAACAACGACCTTGTGGACACGTACCCACGAAATATAGTACCGGTATACGTGTAAAATGGGACAGACTAAATGTTCAGCGTTTCCTCTTTGCGTGGTCTCTTTAAAGGTAGTATCATACTTGGTTTTTGTCAAAGAAATGCAGATTCATGGGCACAGGTATCAAGGAAGATACAATAACAGAAATCTGTGAATAATTCCAGTCCCATCGGTGCCAACATTTTGAGAAAACAGTGAAAAACTGCCACAGTATTTGTTAAATCTTTCTCTTTTGGTTTTGATCTTTAAAAGATAAAAAAATAATTCTGGTCAATGGTTTTACTCTTTTCTGGATAAATACAGCATTTCAGGCAGAAAACAATGTACCGATATGTCTCTAGCATCACCATCTTTATAATACCCTGGGAATCCGTTGAGGTGTCTGTTTCGGTATGCTACCAAAAGTATGATAGTACCTTTAAAAATGGTGACGATGTCCGAATTACCTACGTGCAATTTTCAAGACTAATTGCCCCATGCACCCCACGGTATTGTATTTTGATGGTAA
Source organism: Astropecten irregularis (assembly GCA_963971285.1). Lineage (NCBI taxonomy): Eukaryota > Metazoa > Echinodermata > Asteroidea > Paxillosida > Astropectinidae > Astropecten > Astropecten irregularis. Next base: position 10,916,310 of record OZ020248.1, read on the forward strand.
CGTGCAAGTTATCAATTAAATCTAACCGACATGCTTGTCCTAGACTGATATATTCCTGTTCTTAATATACGGTGTTTTCTTATTTATCGACATGTCTCGTGGGATGGAAAAAATAAAAAAGACGAAATCAAATTTTAAGTGAGTCATCTGATGACTCAAACTTGCCGGTGTGACATTTCAGTCATGGTAGTTAATCAAAAGCTGAATGACTTGATAGAACAGAACATACGATCTGGGGTCTGACGCACTGATCATCCTGCCCAATATATTACATCATGGTTCCCATATTATAATACATGGAAAAATGAATGTGAATTATTGCGGCTAGGAGCAAACCAACATGAAAAGGGAAATGAAAGTTTTAAAATGAAAGGACTGTTATTTAAAATGGCGTCACCGTAGGTCTTACCAATTATCGTAGGTATTTGCCAAATAACCGTTGACCATTGTATTCATATGATTTTCTTGGAGGTGAGTAAATTTTGTGAAATTTTAGTGAATTTTCTGGGTGGTGGGAGGATTTTTAAGAACGTGAGTGGATTTTCTGGGAGATGAGTGGATATTCTGGAATTGGGAGGATTTTCTGGGAGGTGAGTGGATTTGGTAAAATGTGAGTCGATTTTCTGGGAGGTATGTGGATTTTGTGGAAGGTGGGTGGATTTTCTAGGATGTGAGAGAATATTTTGTTGGAGATGAGTGGATTTTCTTGGAGGTTATGGTGAGTTAGTGTTCTGCGAGGTAAGTGGATTTTCTGCGAGGTAAGTGGATTTTGTGGGAGGTGAGTGGATTTTGTGAGAGGTGAGTGGATTTTGTGGGAGGTGAGTGGATTTTCTGGGAGGCGAATGGATTTTCTGAATGGTGAATTGATTTTGTGAGATGTGAGTGGATTTTCTGGGAACGGTGAATGGACTCTGTAGGGTTTCAGCGGATTCTGCGTGCCGGGTAATTCTAATTTTGAAAACTGTTTTTGAAGCAGATGGCGAAATAAACTTATTCATTAATAAGTAATATCTTCAATAATGCGCAACTAACGAATTCATAACTCTTCAATTACAAATCAAATCAAAACAGAAAATTAATGTCCAAAACGTTCAATTATGTTAATATCATCACATCGTGTAGTGTGTTGCCTCACACAAGTCAGTGATAATCTGTTTACTAAGGATTCCTGGCAAGGCCTTCTCCTGTAAAGTGGATGACAATGCGCGGCCCTGAATGTATCCATCGACCGCAGCTGAATTCACCTGATCGATCATGAAGGAGGTCTGAATACCTTTCTTGGCTCCTTAGCGACGTCTAGCCTTCAGTCCCAGCGGGCATCTCTGGCCTCATTCCCATTCATCCCGGCCTTCCCTTCTTCTTCCCTGGCTTCCGAGAGGCCCGTGTTTACCTTTCTATGCCATACCCGGTCGTCCGGATGGAAGAAGGTCACGGTATACGGTTATATTATGCGTGTTTTCAGTGTCCCTCTAGCTCAGGTTCTGATTGTGTGTGTCTGTGCCTATAATGATGCAGATTTCACCATTCCATGCATCTTTGCAGAACGCGTCTTGGGGCCAGGAGGGGGCACGGACCCGCCGATCCGTTAATTAATTAGGCAATTGAAATAATTATGTTAACTTTCAGTTGTTTGTCATGAAGTAACCAAAAGTAATCGTAAAGACAATAATTATTGCATATTTAAAGGTAAAATACATGATTGGTAAAGCTAAAGGTCACAGAACAGCACTCACACTTAATGTCTTATCCAGCATGATAACCCTGTGAACATTTGAGATCGAGACCACTGTGATGTTTATATAGGATTCCGACCCTCCCCGAGGAAAAACATGCCACGCCCCAAAAACCAACAAAGGAAGGGACCGTATACTTCATTCAATGAATATAATTATCAAGGAATTTGTATAGTCACTTTCTCATGACCATATGGTTAAAGTAACGACCGATGGCAACTCTTTACACCCAGACCTAGGCAATACACAGCTTCGTGCGTTTTAAGATATTTCAAACCCTCTTTCACGTCTTTGGTTCGACGACCAAAGAAACAATTTCAGGCGATTTCGTGATTCAAAAGAATTGTTTTTTGGTAGTCGACAGAATCATGATAACCCAACGGGCAGTCTATCTTTAATTTCCAACAGCCTTCGACAGAACCGCATGACTCGGTGGAAATCGGGTTATGAAAATATCAGCTAGATTTATCCATTTGTTATTGTACTTAAACTATGCCCCCGGATTTCTGCTGCCTAGGAATGGAGGGGAAAAAATATATAGGCCTATGCCTCGTTCAGTGTTCATCCACGCCAGCTTTAGGCCTACCGGTTTAAAACTGCGCTCGCATCACGAACACACACACGACCCGGGGTCAATTTCAACAAACTTATCGTAACTTACTATAAATCGTATGACTTATGATATACTGTATTGCAGCCCCACGTATAGACGTCGAAGGATACCATGGGTTATAGTTCGTAACTCGAGTTAAGATCGATCGTTGGGCATCGTGAAATTGACCCCTGCTGGCACAATCATGTACTATAGATACAGAAAAGCAAATCGATACGACGAAGACTGGCGGGACTCATTTTTCTTAGGACAATCATTATTGATGACCAGCAAGGGACTCGACCAATGTCCGAGTTGGTCAAGAGGGTCAGGAATCACGACAACATTCCCCATGTCAATCAATGACACAAACTACAGTGACCGTAAAGAAACACCATAAACCGTCATCTCGTAACTAACCTAGGGTCGATCACACGAAGCCCTACGATCGATCGCAACTCAAGTTACGGAGGATAACCCATCGTAGGACTGCATTGCGTCTTACGCCCTACGATTGATAGTAAGTTAAGATGAGTTTAGTGAAATCGATCTCCGGGGTCGATATCACCAAACCCATCGTAGGACTTATGATGCAGTGCAGCCCTACGTAGAAGTCGAAGGATACGATGGGTTATCCTTCGTATCTCGAGTTACGATCAATCGTAGGGCTTCGTGAAATCGACCCTCAAGACATCAATAACGCAATATTGGAGACAAGTAAAGACTGTCAAAAGGATGAGCAGACGTTCTGTGATAATACGGCATCCAGGGGTCGATTTCACAGAAGCCGTAGGATCGATCGTAACTCGAGTTACGAAGGATAGCCCATCATGGAGGGCCCATCCTATGTAAGACTACAATGCATCATAAGTCCGTATACGATTGATAGTAAGTTACAATGAGTTTGGTGAAATCGACCCAAGAATTGGGTTTTTACCCAATCCGGCCTGTATTGTATTAACACAAAAGGCCCGTTGGTTTTCTAACACAGACCCGGATCACAGGTTCCGGGTCTCCATGGATGTGATCCATCCACGACGATGACTTATATCTGTACCCATCCAACTGGAGAGCCTTAAACACACGGAACAAAGATCGAAATCCTTGTTGTGAGACTCGGGGATCCATTTCAAGAAGCACTAATATTATAAAAGACCGATCTTAAAGGTGTAATACATAATTGGTAAAGGTGACAGACCAGCACTCGCACTTTGTCTGATGTACATGAAATAATAAACGTGTGAAAATTGAACCTCAATCGGACATCCGAGTCACGAGAACTAGCGAAAACCCAACTCAATGTTTCTTATAAAACATAAAGAATGGTTTTGATCTTACCAAGATAAAGAATGGTTTCGATCTTACCCCAGAGATCAAAACTGTTTTCGGTATTTCTTTCACTAATTCCTGGATAAATACACCATTTCATGCAGGCGGAAATATTTTAACGGTATGTTTCTATCAACACCATCTTCATATCCTGAAAGTCCGAACACGTTAATCTGTGAACATTTCTGCTTGGGTATGTTACCAATCCTGTACTGAATCTTTAAGAATGAGTCAGGCTTCAATGTAAGCAAAGGGTGATGATGTCACAAGTCATTCCAGAAAAAAAAGGAAGACGACCTAGCTGGAATCGAGTAGGTTGTGCTACCGTGCTTTACAACCGCGTGTCAAGCACGACAACGAAGTATAGATAGGGTAAGGGCCCAACGGGCGATTGATGACAATTCCAGGAAGGGGACGGGTCTGAGGGATGAGCGAGCTTTAAGGTTAAGCTCTAAGGGGCAATCTTATAATCTGATATGCTGTGGATGTTCGACCAAACAAGGACAACGAGGACAACAGACATATTGACAGATTTCTCTTACCTTTCTTCGAAATCCAGAATAAGGCCCGGATCCAGGATGTTGTATTCCGGTTCCCACGTGTTCATTCTGTGAGTACAGGAAATAAAACAGAAAAAAACTATTATTAGCAGAAACAGATAATAAAAACCAAAGAAAAGACTATTATTAGCCACAATAGACATTATTCCTCTAAAAATAGCTTCCAGTTTTTAATACATGGCACACTAGACTGTGAAAGTTTTCAAACGGAGACAAGGCATGCACATAATGCCAATGTGTGCACATGCAGCACCTGCAATTATTATGATCATAAATTTACTGAGCGATTTAGGGATTACGGTTACGGTTTAGTAACACACTGAAAAATACAAGTAACAAAATACTGTTTATAAGGTGATCGGTGTCACGCGATGTCTTGTTACTGGTAGCAACGTTTCGGCTGCTTGAATACACGGGTTTACACCATGGCGGCCATCTTGGATTTTGATCGCAACTTCAAAACGAGGCACTTCCACGCGTGCGCACTTTTCTAAGTGTAAGCCCGTCCATTGTCGAAGACAATACACGGGTTTACACTTCGGCAGTTTTGATGGCGACTTCAAAACGAGGCACTATCACGCATGCGCTTTTTTGGAAGTGTAAACCCGTGTATTGCAGGAGTTCGTCGGGCAACGCGGTGGACATGAAGGCTAGCAGTTCCAGCAGCAACACGACATCGCGTGACAATGATCACCTTTTTTTCTTATCTGTACTAGCTAGTATATACCGCGATGAATAACCCTTTCCTTTCCTTTCTATTAATACCGTTTTTAATTTCAAATTGCTCACTTCGTGGGCCTTATAGGAGAACTATACGTTTTCATTAGAGATCTTGGCGTTACCACAGAAATTCCTCAACTTAAAGGTCATAAGTTGGTTTTTGTCAAAGAAATACAGATTTATGGGCAAAAATATCAAGGAAGATACAGTAACGGCCATCTGTAAAATTGTCAGTCCCATACGGTGCCCACTTTTTGAAGAAAGAAAAAGACAGTGAAAAACGCCCAGAGTACCGTATTTTGTATGTCTTTTCACCGTTATTTTGTATCTTTAAAAGATCAAACTTTTTCTTGGTCATTGGTTTTAGTCTTTTATGGATAACTTAATACAGCGTTTCAGGCAGAACAATTTTAACGGTATGTTTCTACCACCACCATCTTTTTACCCTGTAAGCTATAGGTAAATCTGTGAATGTTTCTGCTTTGGTATGCTACCAAAGTATTATACAGTACCTTTAATTGGCAGTATAATGACCAAAGATTAAAAAATTGAAGACAGGGGCAAGCCTTTTAATTCAATACCGTTACAGAAACTTACAACCTTCCTAAAAATGCATTCGCTTGTCAGTTATTTTGTCCACTTTGCTATAGAAACGCGCTGTTCAGATGTGCATTGTGACCTGAATGCTTGATCTAAAAAATAACATGGTAAAAGGCAGTCCGAAAGCGATGATCACATTGAAGAAGACGGACGTATGTCACGCATGTCGCACGTGATTACATAGGTTAACTGTTCACCTGATGTATGTTTTGCAATCAGTAACCGGATCTGAAATTACCCGATATTGCCCAGCAATATAACTTGACCTACATGTATGCATGTGTTTATTAAAGGTAATATTATACTTTGGTTTCTATCAAAGAAATACAGATTCATGGGGGAAAAAACCAAGACAGATACAGTAACAGTCATCTATGAAAATTTCAGTCCCATACGTTGCCCACTTTCTGAGAAAACAGTGAAAAACAGCCACAGTATTTCTTAAGTCTTTTCTCTTTTATTTTTCATCTTTTAAAAGATCAAAAAGATTTTCGGTCGTTGTTTTGCTAATTTCTGGATAAATACACCATTTCAAAAATTGTGAACAGTATGTTTCTACCACCACCATCTTCATGCCCTGTAAGTTATATACGTAAGTCTGTGAACATTTCTATTTTGGTGTCTTACCAAAGTATGATACTACCTTTAATATCATAATGACAGTGTATTATTATATAAACGACCCCATCCACGGGAGCAACATCGGTCTATAGGCAGAGGATTTGAAGGGGGATCAGGAAGGTGTCTTTCATGAGGCTTTCAGGAGGTGACATGCTATTGCAGTAGCAGGGAACTCCCTACTAAGTATCACGCTGATCCTCTGAAAAACGCCGGCACTCAAGAATTAAGCTGAGAGGATGCGATACCATAGCAACGCCCCCAAGTTAATCATTCATCGTCTCACCGTAAACGATTCCCGGAAAATGCAATGCATGCATGGGCACTTAGCAAGACGGCGCTGCATAATTCGATACAGGGGCATTGTTATAATAGTTAGTGTATCAACACAGCAATGACCGTTGACGTACTAATGTCAATGGCTCCAGATTCACTCCCACACCAATTTTCTTATCAAATAACCACAAGGGAAACTGACTAAGCATTGGCTATATGTATTTGGGACACCGCCAACAAAGGGCTGTATCATGCCAATGCAGAAATACCTCCATGGCTGTGTATAACTCAGTTGGTAGAGCGCCGGTGTGGTATTTTAGGGCCGGTCACAGGTTCGAATCCCGTTACAGTCAATTTCTCTTTGTTCACTTCCCAATCAGTTTGTTATTGATTAAGAAATCCCCTTATCCTTCAAGTTGGCTCGACCGCCGACGGCACAGGTCGCCCGGTATGAAGAAACATCCACCACGAGAGAAGGTGGGGCAGTGGTCGGGGCGGGTCGGCGATAGCCAAAAAAATGAGGAGGAATCTGTGCCCATACAACACAAATAATTTACCACGAAGCTATGTGCTCTATGGTGCCTTTCTCAAAGCTCGGCTCCGGCTCAGGCTCCGGCTTCGTCTCTTCATTCCATATGCTGAAAATATAGGTTAATTGTGGTTTTTCATTGAATCTGAAACTCTGTTTTCTTTTTCACAACAGAAAGTCTACTTACAAACCGCAGCCAAAAGTCAATTTTAAAAGGGATTCACGAATTGGAGCCGGAGCCGGAGCAGAGCTTTCAGAAAGGCCCTAGGCATTATTCGCGGTGCATCCATCTTGTCACCTTCCAACGGGTACACAAGGTGTGTTATCAAGAAATCAGTAAGACAAAAACCGATAACAGTTTTGATCTCGGGGTAAGATCAAAAACACTCTTAGGTTTTATAAGAAAAATTGAGTAAGTTCTTCGCTATTTTCTCATAACTCAGATGTCCGATTGAGCTCAAATTTTCGCATGTCTATTATTCTATGTACAGGTTGGATTAGACAAAGTGCGAGTGCTGTTAATTCTGTGACCTTTACTAATCATGTATTATACCTTTAAGTTGATGTCTTGATCTCGACAGTATAGCTCACGTGACTGGTCAGATAATGCATTATTCATGAGGGGAATTTAACCACTCATGCTCAAATCCTTATTTTGTACGCTTGGTATAACTACAAATTATGAACTATGCAGGCCAATAAATAATTTTCCGCACAGATAGGCATAATAATGAAATGAGACAGGCACGTTAGTTACCATTGCCATGCCAACAGTAACCACAGCAACTGGCACAAATCGATGGCAGAATGTTTTGTTCATACCATACCTTGAACGCAGTTCCGTTTTATCTCGACCAAAAAAATAAATTGGCTGATTGAAATTTGAATGCATCAAGTATTCTTTTTTTCGGGTCGAATTGGCAAATATCGGAGCAGGTATCCGGGATGTGGTATCATTTTGATAGCTCACTATCATCATTTATTTGCAAACATCACTCAGAATAACAAGTTTAGTTGCAATTTCATTACAATTATTAAAGGAGGATGAATGGTGGTGGATGGCAGGAAGCATAGGCCTGCATGGATTTGGCCATGTCACCACATGCTTAATATTTACAATTATTTAGATCATAATAGCTATAAGTTGATCATTACATTACATGTACCTATTCGTGTTTTACTAATATAAAAAAAAAGCAAGCAAACAGGTTGAATTATTGTCAAAAGCAAAATGACACAATCCAAATTAAAGCTCTTTCCTGTACCGCATGACACTCCTAGCGAACCCACTCCCTTCCAATCTCCTAACGGGGGACTGACATTTGGATCAATCATGTACTGTACCTATGTGCAGGCGTAGAGGTAACTTGGGAAATTGCACGTCCGAAACACGTGTACTTATCATGCGCAAATTTCATTGAAGAATAAAATACTCCGTATTGTACATGGTGTCCCAGAAAAAACGCAACACTGTGTCGGAACCCATTATTTTATAATTAAACTGTTTATCACTTCATGATTCAGATATGCGATACAACCATGCCTTGGCTATCACCATGTAGAATTTAGGCATATTAGGGCTGAAATTGGGGAAATATGACCAATTGAATGGAAAGAGTACTCTTTAAAAAAACAAATTTGCAAGGATAGCGCGCATAGTGGTTAATACACACATAATGATTGTGCATGGAAAAAAGATGAACATCAGGTTTTGAGGTTGGGTAATTCAGAGTTATTTTTTCACTCAATTTTAGTCCAATTTTGCTCAAATTCTACCTGTTGATAGCCAAGACATGGCAGTATCACATATCTGAATCTTGAAGTGATAAACAGTTTAATCTTCATGTAATGGTTCTCGACACAACCGTTGCGTTTTTGTTGGGGGGGGGACACCCTGTATAATTTATAGGCCATACACAACATAAGCAAACATCCTAAATATCAGTGAGCCTCCAACCCCTCTCCTAACGGGAAAATCATACCAACTTTCCCTGGCGCTCTGAGACTGTTATGTCCATTATGTTCAGATCGAGATGGGGATTTTCACGGAAATCCTGCACAGTGCAGAATTGTCAAGGATGGAAGTATTAGGGCTATTATTGATTCCTGTATAAATATAAATGTCTATGACACTAACATGGCCTCGATTTCCTCTGAATTATGGAATTATCTTAGGAGGCCATGAGCATTATTCAGGGGCGGATCTAGCTGTCAGAAATAAGGGGAGTTGAAACATAAAGAGTTACATTGCCATCAAATCAAGTCCTAAACTGAGTCGCAATTATGTAAAGAAAATGGGCCTGAAAAAAAAAACTTGTCAAAAGGCAAGGAATGTGTGAAGGCGAGTATGAATTTGGGCACGGACTCGATCTCTACGTTTTAACAAAACAGAAGATTGAAAGGTGAACAAAGAAAAATTGTCTGGAGCGAGACTCGAACCGGCGACCTCCTGAATACCGTACAGGCACTCTACCAACTGAGCTATCCAGCCGTATGCTGGTGATGAGTGACCCCAATATGGCAATAGTCAATTATCTTTATTAGTTTGGCAGTCAGAAGTCATGAAACTACGCACAATCTGCTATATCCCAAGGATCATTTCATTGATACTCGCAGCAATGCTGCAAACTGAGAAACAGTACATGGGGATCACTCAAACTTGTCAAAGAGGATTTGTTAACAAGGTTTTCTCAAAGGCCAACAAATAGGCCTAATATATGGCAAATAGTCAAAGCCTGTGAAAAACGATGCACCGAAATTGATGATCTGGGGCCAATTTCACGGGCCTGCCTTGGCACAAATATTTGCTAAGCACAAAAATGTCTTGCCCAATAAAACAAACCACAGCTAAAAATTTCATTTGATGTCCATGGTCAGTCAAGAGCAGCCAAAGAACAATCAAAAGCGATACACAAAACATGGATATTTGGTTGTTAACCCTGTTTTTATTAAGTCTGAAATGTCATGCTTAGCAAATGTTTGTGCTATTAAGCAGCGCCGTGAAATTGGCCCCTGGTTTAAGGTTACTCATTTGTTTCTTTAATTGAATTTGACTGATATAAATTACATTGATCTGCGGTTGAACGAGGGGGAATTGCAACCCCCTCCCCCTCTAGATCCGTCGCCGATATTGTGACGGTAATTATGACAGGTTGTGACAACCTGTAGGTGTTCCAGTGCCGCAACCTTTAGAGAGACACGGCGTATTGTAGCTCTGACACCCAGCAGGCCTTATTTATTGTTGGCATAACGGGGAGCAGAGGGGTGCTTTAATGAAAATCGACAGTGGGTCGTATTGAGTCAAACAAAACCCTAATTTTCGGGGTGTTTTCTTTTTTTTCTGAGGGTATAGGCCCCCCTAATTAGTAAACATTTTCTAATTCCAAATCATCCCCCAAAATGGAAATATTTCAAGAGATTTAAATTGTGAAAGTCAGTATCATTTAAAAACATGAAAGGCTTCTGAAAAGGAAAAAGAAGTTTTCGGAGTTCTATACTGTCAGTGCATTTTAGAGTAAAGTTTATATAATAGCATGACGCATAAATGCACCCACAGACCGTCAAGTGCACGAAATAGCCCCCTCTATGCTTCTCTGATAATAGTGACGTCACTAGGGAAATAAGATAACGAGAAAAACATACCTGCTGGGACATCCTTTCCACTTCACGAGAAACTCCACTTTCCCCTGAAAATAGTAACACAAAAATGAAAAAACATACAATGAACGAAAGGTTGGCAAGAAATGACACACCAGAGGGCCTTTCTCAAAGCTCGGCTCCGGCTCAGGCTCCGGCTTTCTTCTCTGTAATCCATGTGCTGGAATAGGTTGTGATTTTTCTCTGTTCTCTTTTTCAAACCCGAGAATCTATATCCGAGCCGCAGCCATAAGTCTCTATTTTGATACCAGTTTTGTTTTTTAGAATGGATTCACGAAATGGAGCCGGAGCCGGATCCAGAGCCGGATCCGAGCTTTGAGAAAGGCCCCATGACCCACAAGGCATGTAATGCAAATGACTCCCATGGGGGCACATCGTCCTGTCGTAGGCCTGGGGCCGATTTCATAGAGCTGCTACGCACACAAAATTAATTCGCTAAGCATGACATTTATGTCTTAATAAATACAGGATTAACAACCAAAATTAATGTCCATGTGCTGTGTATCACTTGCAATTGTTCTTTGGCTGTTGTTAGCTGTCCATGAATATCAAATCGAATGTTCAATGGTGGTTTGTTTTATTGAACAAGTCATTTTTGTGCTAAGCAATTTTTTGTGCTAAGCAGCTCTATGAAATTGGCCCCTGTACTTGTCTCGGCGTCCTTGATCTTTTTACCTGAGTGCCCTTTGAAAAAAGTTTCTGAAAACGTCCTTTTATGGGGAGGGGAAATATCCTTGCCCCCATTTTGAACGCAAGTTCCTGTCCTGGTAATTAGTTCCTTCCGAGGCGGGAACAAGCCCATTGGAATGATAAATTACAGATATAGGGCAGTGAGCAGTCTATGGCATAACTAACAGTGACAGTTAACACATTATGCTTACAGAGGTTCAGCTTTTGTTTAAACACGGGCTTTGGGACTAAAAAAACAACTTGTGCAACTCAAGTTTGGGGAATGGTATCTGTTTTTGATCTGTTCTATGAACGGCGAAAGTGGTATCATTGGCAATCTTCATTATCCCTCGTTACAATGATATGCTATTTGTTGTGATTATGTAATCATGGAATGTGCATTTCTCCTGAATATAGGGCAAAGTAAGAAGTGAATGCTAATGAGAATACACCATGTTTTGACTTTCATGCATCAGCACATCAACACCATTCATCAAACCATGGAGGAAATTTCATTCCTCCATGATCAAACCCAGTCCATCCTCGAAACGATTTGGAATTCACTGCTGAAAGCAACGAATTTTGGAACATTTCATTTTTGAGATTTCTGCATATTTATCAGGACTGCACATTCCACGATTACATTAGCATAACCAATGATACCATATTCACATTATGTTCTGGAGCAATAAGAAATATATTACCCCTCAAAGTTGAGTTACATGAGGAGTTTATTTAAAGCGTTGAAACAGTCAACTCCAATTATATAGCCACCACTCCTAAGATGAATAGGTGATGAATTTGGCCGTTTATACGGCCAAATTCATCACCTTTGGTGGACTATTCTTGGTACCCGGGCATGTGCAGAGGTTGAGTGCTTCAGTTTGAGACAGAAAATAGACTCCACAGTTCGTAAACAGTGCAAACAGTCACCATGGGAAATCTTGGTTCATCAGATGCTGGGTTTTTTAAGCAAATCGAGATTTAGTGTCTTTTCCAAAGATCGTTCGTCCGAACGATTTTTGGAACAAACATAAAGTAAACTATTCTTCATGTTTTATAAGAAAAATCGAGTCGGGTTTTCGCTATTTTGTGTCCGATTGAGCTCAAATTTTCACAGGTTTATTATTTCATGTACATGTTTGATCAGACAAAGTATGAGTGCAGTCCTGTGACCTTTACCAATCATGTATTGTACCTTTAATTAATCTGATAACTAAAAACTAATATTATTAAAATATAATCAATTACAGCTATATAACTGACGGTCACATTTGCATGATACAAACTATAATAAACTATAAAACGTCAACAAATTAAAAAGAACATTTACATGAACTTCGTTATTCTGCTAGCTGTCTAAGTAATAAATAAACTAAAAACCAACAATTATTTCAACTTTAAAACCCACATCCCTCTCCCATTTTAAACAGCTAAATCAATAATTTCACACGCATTTTTTCTTTTTATTGTTTAACACCTCGAATTGGCAGTTTTGTCAATTGTAAACGATCTGTAATTAATCCAAATTCAATTTGGTGCAAAATCCTTGAAGTTGGTTGTTCTCCCGTCCATATTTTAATTACGACGTTGACAAGTTGGAGGGGGGCGTCCTTGATATGTAATGAGCGTTGCCCACGGGTCAACACGGGACGTCAAGTACGATAAAAAGACGACACACGTGTGCCGAACCCTGCACATAATAAAAGGAGAATTTGGGGTGTGTGGTTTGTTTCCCAAAGTCTGGGAATGATTTTTTTTCATCAGCTGTTGCGTCGCACCAGTAGCAAGCCAGCGAAGCTCATCCACCAACACATGCCGTCCTGGCTTTATAAATTCGGCACAGCGACTGTCGAGACGCATATTATTATACAGTTAATGAGATAAACGGGTCGGTTCCGAGTCACCGACAAGCTACCGAGCTAGCTTGCTGTGCGTAGGAGGATTAATAATAATAATTATTATTATTGTACATTTTTTCCTTTCCCAAGCCCGGCCCCGCGGGGCGAATCACTCAGATACTGATATAAACACGGTGAACAGCAACATGTAATATAATGCCTTTCAACTGCAGCTGACTGCGGTAAAATATTAGTCCACTGTAAACATAATCAAACCATAATGTCATCGGGAGAAAGTATTACCGAAGCAAATAATTGGGATCGCCTCAACACGCACGCACCACTAGGGCGACGAAGAAGAGATATAAATTGATGGTCCGTAAGTTACACGCTGAAATATTATACTTAATTTGACTAATTAGTATGTTGGCGCGTCCTATACTTTAATATTAATTTATTAGCCGACTAATAAGCCTGGTAGACCATGCAGTGCAAGTTATTCACTTAGAGGAATGCTTACTAAGGTGTTAAGAGGTCAAATGAATTAAAAATAGACCCACAAATCATTATCATGGTCAACTGTTACGCAGTTGTTGCAAAACGTGTTTGTGAAGTTACACAAGAGTGAAGTGTCATCAATTTTGCTGTGAATCACCGCGCATTATCATCATGATTCATATCATCATTATATTGCAACTGCAAGCTGCAATGTCTCACCCTCGATCCTTTTTACATACCTCCATGGTTTAACAAAGGTAAAATGACATGACAAAAGTGATACCGAATCTCCATGGGTTTGACAGATATACAGAATAGAATAGACAAACAAACATGATGCGTTGACCTTGAAAGATCAACGCGATTTAAATGATACGGATGCAGCGGCAACGATGTCACGACCTAGCAGTGCACTGAGCACCGGGTATATCAAATTAACACAAGCCGTGCCCACTAGAGCTCACAACTGCATGAGCAATCGTTGCATAATACTGAAGATGATATTGCAATCAAGACGTCCACATAATGTCCACGAGTCCCTGGGCAGCCATGGGGCTATACTCCATGCTGCTACCTATACCAATGCCTACCAGTACACCCTGATATAAGTAAATAGTCAGTTTCCTCCATGCTGGCACATGTGTCACAGACGCATCCATGCTGTAGAAATCGATCTTCCATAATAATCAAACATTCGGCCTTTTAGAGGTTAATTGAACCATAACGTGCATTGTTGCCCGACCCTGTAATAATAGTCAATTACCAATTTACCATAATCATGTAATCTGACTATCAATTACTATTCAGCACTTTAAATCATGCAATAATTAAACTGCAATAATTAATAATATCTATACTCACGTGTCGCGATCGTCTCTTCTTGATGCAGTCTGCAATAAAGACTGGATCCGTTTCCATTGTGCCAACTCGTTCACGAACTATCTCTCCAAAATCGTGTAGATCAAAATCAATCCCTCAAAAAACAACAAACAAACTTCCAACGGCAATTATTCAATCACACAACAAATTCACAGTATAGTGCAGTCCATGTGCAGGCAAGCCACCGATGACAAAATATCAGCTATGCGCTGATAATATACATGTAGGTTATATTCCGGTGACACGATCGAGCATGTACGTGTACACACGATTCTCCCCAGTGCATTCAGCTATCAGGAGGTTGTACAGTGTTATCCTAGGCAAGCAGGAGCTAGCTAGACGAACCCCGTCGGATATTAGCTTATCGTTCAATATCCATCACTTGTGATTGTGAAAGAGCCGCGTACTATAATGATGTTACAGCGAGCGTGCGTGTATGGTGTGTGTATAGTGTTCTCAATACGCCAGCAACGATGGTTAGATGGAAAGCAGGTCGTTGAATATTATGTATACACGCATATTATACACGCGATATATATACAGGCGATAGCCGAGTTGAACCGGTGCACGTCTAGTTAGCGGCTGATCTCAACAGCCAATCATATCACAAGTGAGCTGAGCACATGTACATGTACATTGTACACAACACGGCTGTTTCGTGTGCAGGTCAATTTACACAACATCGCAGGGGCCATCGACACAACCCGATCCTCACACACACGCTTACTATACGTCGTCTGCTGACTGGCTCAGCTCACCGTGAGAGACACGTGATGACTCCACGGTCTTGTTTACATGCATGACGTCATGGCTATTGTTGTCGATGAGATGACCTTTTTTATTATAGAGGGACCCTGGTACATGTACGTTCTATTTATTTCAAAGGCTTTCTCTTTCTATACACCTTTTCTCGTTTATGTAATTCGTACTGGTTAAAAAAAACAAAACAAATTGCACCAGTAACTTGCCTGACATGTCATATTACACATGAATTAAAGGTAATATCATACTTTGGTTTTTATCAAAGAAATACAGATTCGTGGGCAAAATATCAAGACAGATACAGTTACAGTCACAGTATTTCTTAAGTCTTTTCTCTTTAATTTTGATCTTTTAAAAGATCAAAAAGATTTTTGGTCGTTATTTGGCAAATTTCTGGATAAATACACCATTTCATGCGGAAATTTTTTAACGGTATGTTTCTACCGGCACCATCTTCATACCCTGTAAGTGATGGGTAAATCTGTGAACAATTCTGTTTTGGGTTCTTACCAAAGTATGATACTACCATTTTAGCCTTCAATAAAGATCCTGCTAGGATCGAAAGTCAACGCGTCATGCCCTCCTAACCCCCAAGCATTAACAAGTCAGTTCATTGTTTTTGGCTGATGAGCAGTTTGCAGCAGTTGATTACTTGTATTGAACGTTTTGGTTCAGTCTCTTCCCGTGTAGGCTTCTGTAGCCATGTCAAAATCCCGAAACGATCAAGAATTAATCACAAATGTCAAACCGAACTCCGCACCCGACACACCGTCACACAATTAAAGACAGTTTGCAAGCGGGTAGGCGCAAACTATTTTTTGCAATAAAATTTTATAGCCGTTAGTATACCAGAGCCGAGTTTCGTTTGCTTCACACTCCGAGCGTAAAAAAAAAGTACTAAGGGAAATGAATATTTCCACGCCAAAAATACCCTTCGCACGACTATCTTTTTTTTTTTAGGTAATCGGAGACCCATCGAGTTGGGGAAACCGTAGCTCCATGGCGAGAGACGATGGTGGTGTGTGGGACCCAGTCCCGCTTTAGTTAATTAACCGGTTGATCTTCGGGTCATACATTATCCCAAACAGACCACTAATAATATCCGTATACGTGCATGTGTGTACACAGTGACAGTGTCGTGTGCTCGCTGTGTGCATTATTAATAATCAACGCGTTTTATGACGCGATGTATATACCGCGATCGACATGACATGACATGATGACCGTGCTTAGTTGAGCTGCAGCCGCCGCGCCATTTGCAATCCCGAACCGGCAATTTTCACAATTGATGTCCCCCCACTCTGATCAATTAGTTTCCCTTTTAATCAAATTACATATCACTGCCTCCGGGCGGTAGATTGAAACGAAGGGGTACCGTATACCGTACTCGCGTAAAAGAGATGGTAGTGCTTAGGCTTAAGGACCTCAGATAAAGGTAACGTCATACTTTGGTTTTTATCAAAGAAATACAGATTCATGGGCAAAAATATCGAGACAGATACAGTTACATTCATCTGTCAAAGTTTCAGTCCCATACGTAGCCCACTTAAAAAAGGTGCAGGTAGAAACATACCGTTCAAATTTGTCCGCCTGAAATTGTGTATTTATCCAGAAATTAGTAAAACAACGACTGAAAACATAAATCTTTTAACAGATAAAAAATAACAGTGACAATATTTAAGAAATATACCGAGGGCGTTTTTCACTGTTTTCTCAAAAAGTGGACACCGTATGGGACTGAAATATTCACAGATGACCGTTACTGTATCTTCTTTTGTATTATTGCCAATAAATCTCCATTTCTTTGACAAAAACCAAAGTATGATACTACCTTTAAATTTCCGGGTTATATCGCCGAGAATAAAATGCCAGACAAGTAGAAATATTTCTAAGGAAAGTCACACCCACCAAGGGTTATTATTATAATGTCGCAGTGCATAGTCTCTACGGGGTAACTGTTACCGTCGTTTGGTTTCATTGTGGTTTTTGTCTCATTTGAAATGGGTTTAAGATCTTTTTGAGGTGTTATATGGTATTTGTTTGTTTGTTTGTTTCTCCACTTCGTAATTCGTCTGCTGATTTTTCTTTTTTTTAAGGCAGATTTATGACTTTGACCTTGGGCGTCACTATGGAGACCCGTCCATATATGGACATTTCCAGAACTCTCTGGAATCTGATGATGTCACGAGCAGTATACGGTGTACTGACTCGTTTCTTCCCCTCGTAAACGGGGCCCAATTCACAGTTTCATTGTTTGTGGTATGGATTGTAGGTCTGACGTCATACTCATACCTGATATTACAATGGCAGAGCCCCCACGGGGGTGGGGCATTGTGGCGTGACCCATGTCGTTATGTATAATAGGGATCACCTGCAGCTAGCTGTGAACGTACTTGCAACTCACTCGGCTCGATTCACACAACCTTCAAAAATGCAAGTGGAGGTATTTGCACAAAAACCAAAGTATGATACTACCTTTAAAGGTAGTATCATACTTTGGTTTTTGTCACAGAAATACAGATTCACGGGCAGAAATAGCAATATAGATACAGCAACAGTCATCTGTAAACATTTCAGTCCCATACGATGCCCACTTTTTGAGAAAACAGTGAAAAACGGCCACAGTATTTCTTCTTTTCGCTTTTATTATTGATCTTTTAAAAGATCAAACAGATTTTTCGCTCCTTGTTTTAATACTAATTTCTGGATAAATACAGCATTTCAGGCGGAAACATTTTAACGGTATGTTTCTACCACCATGCACCATCTTCATATACCCTGTAAGTTATACGTAAATCTGTGAACATTTATGTTTTGGTTTCTTACCAAAGTATTATACTACCTTTAAGCCAACTTAAAAGTTTACTCTAAAATACATCTATGTTGTTATAAAACTCAACATGTCTATCTTTGTTTGTGATGAAAAATATTGTATATTTATGACTTGGATTGTTGTAATTTCAATCACGTAAACAATAAAACACAGAACCTCAATTTCTCGAATGTCATCCAATCTACATGTATCTCGATGCTGACATTAATTGTCACTATAGTAGCAATGATGACAGTGCATTTTGAAAACTAGATTACTGGAATTACTAACCGGCCACTTCCCTCTAAACACTAACAAACAAACAACCAAAGCAACACTGTACACAATCCTGTATATAAACTGCCTTTACCATTTAAGTACAGTACATAATTGGTAACATACCCAAACAGAACTGTTCACGGATTCACGTATAATGAAGATGGTGCTGGTAGAAACACGGTTGAAATATTTCCGCCTGAAATGGTGTATTTATCCAGAAAATAGTCAAACAAAGACCGAAAACAGTTTTGATCTCGAGGTAAGATCAAAACCATTCGCATTCGCTTATCGCTATTTTCTCGTGACTCAGATGTCCGATTTAGCTCAAACTGTTACAAGTTTATAAATTTCAGGTATAAAATGTACCAGTCATGTATTAGGCTTATACCTTTAAAGGTAGTATCATACTTTGGTAAGGAACCCAAACAGAAATGTTCACTTTACGTATAACTTTCAGAGTATGGAGATGGTGGTGGTGGTGGTGGTGGTAGAAACATACCGTTAAAGTTTTTCCGCCTGAAATGATGTATTTTTCCAGAAATTAGAAAAACAACGACCGAAAATCTTTTTAATTTTTTAAAAGATCAAAAAATAAAAGAGAAAAGACTTAAGAAATACTGTGGCAGTTTTTCACTGTTTTCTCGAAAAACGGGCACTGTATGGGACTGAAATTTTCACAGATGACTGTGACTGTAACCTCCTTGATATTTTTTGCCCATAAATCTGTGTTTCTTTGACAAAATCCAAAGTATGATAATACCTGTAATCTTAGTCACCGATTCTAAATAATGCAGGAAATAGCTGATGTCGAATCTTTCAAATAATACAGTGCGAAAACGACTTATAAATAAACACAAGGAAATTGGTGGATATTGCATTGTACTGCTTTGCAGACCGAAACATAATGTAGATCAACAAACGGTGACGTCATATCGCTCGATTACAAAACAACAAAACAACAAGATGGCAAACCTGATGTGACGCATGAATCTGAATTAGCTAAATGACAGGCACATGTGTGTATGGGGGGAAGAATAGAGACCCCGTGGGGTGGGGGAGGTCATTGACCACGGTTTGTCATGGTCCACTGATTCCACCGGTCAATATATGGCATGGATTTTTTTGGCGTTGAGCTATACCAGTATAAAGCCCAAATACATGTACAATGTATGATTATATATATAGTCACGTAATGGTGCAACCCACATTATAGACATACAATTTGTGCTTATGAAATCACTCTTTATGAAATCATGAAAAACATGTTAATTAATTAATTAATTTTTTATTCCAGTGTGCTTTTAGATTAATAATTATGTATGCCTATATTTGGAAATGGCCGAGAAATTTAGTATTACACGATCTGCATTATTGATACAATTATAAATTGTTTTGTATAAGCCTAAGTTTTATGTAGTCCTATTTATTTTCTACAGACATAATTATAATGTCTACTTTTACTCATCCTACTTTTTTTACGCCTGCTTCAATATGTCTTTGAAATTATCTCGTTGTTCACTTTGGCAAATTTGAATCTTCTTTTACTTGCATGTTCTTGTTCCCTTGCAGGCCTTTGAGAAAGATCCTGCTTTTTTATCAGTTTCGATCCTAGCAGGATCTCTATCCGAGGCTAAGTTTTCGATAAAGATCCTGCTAGGATCAAAACGCGGCAGGCCCTCCTAACTCTAAGCATTTTATAAATTTGAGGTCAAATTATTTTTGCTGACTGAGCATTTCGCAACAGTTTATTACTTGAAATTATTTTTATTCTGTTATACATCTCATGAAAGTTCCGGATTTTGGTATCAGTTTCTTTTGAGGGTCCGGATTATGTACTATTTTCCCCAGAATTGTTTCCGGATCAGGGGATTGTTTGCGCCATATTACACAGTTTGCCATACTTGACATCCGTATTTCGTCATAGTGGATTTAATCTAAGGAGGCGGCTGACAAATTCATTGATATATTAATAGCTTTAGGATCGGCACTGAAACGTTGCATTCTATACCGTATAGGTAAATACACGTCACAGGAGCTAATAGTTCGGAACATATGACTCACTCACAAATTGCCATGTGTCAGCGCTAGGACGATAAAGCGACTCCCCTGGGTCGGGACATGTTTGGTACGCTGATCCCCCCTCCCCCTCTCCTCCTCCCCCACCTCCCCCCAATTTCCCCGGCGCGGGCAGTATCATTTGCCCTTTTCCTTTGAAGGTAATATCATACTTTGGTTTTTATCAAATAAATACAGATTCATGGGCAAAAATATCAAGACAGATACCGTACAGTAACAGTCATCTGTGAAAATTTCAGTCCCTTACGGTGCCCACTTTTTGAGAAAACAGTGAAAAACGGCCACAGTATTTCTTTAGTCTTTTCTTTCTTTTTTAATCCTTTAAAAGATCAAAAAGATTTTCGGTCGTTGTTTTACTAATTTCTGGAGAAATACACCATTTCAGGCGAAACTATTTTGACGGTATGTTTCTACCACCGCCATCTTCATAACATGTAAGTTATAGGTAAATCTGTGAACATTTCTGTTTTGGTTTCTTACCAAAGTATGATACAATACCTTTAACCTGTTGTGGATACATATACAAAATAAAGTCCTTATAGTTTTGAAGATTTCTAGAACACCGACGCGGTGGAAAATGCCCCCGCATGCAGTTCCTCAAAATGATCTAGTGTTCCACAAATTTCCACTCCCATGCAGTGATGGTGCCATTTAATCTGTTCCCCAGTGTAAATGATCACTATTCGCTTAACGTGCCGTGCATTTCCACTCCCACCTCTTCGCATTTTGTCCACCGTATGTTCACAGTAGTTATAAGCCAATATGAAAAAAACATATACATACTGTACCAGCAACATGTATACAATCTAAGCTTTGAACATGATGCAGTGATGAATCCACTCTTGCATGCATAATGATCATGCTGACTGTATCTCACGGAGTGAATGAGTAATCGCTATGCATGTATTGCCAATGGTGGTGCAATCTATCATTAGGCCCTCGCCCGCCCATCCCAAATGAACAGCAACAGTACCAAAGCAACCCAATGTTGCTTTTCCTATTTTTGTCACACGAGCCCAACATCAAGTTCAATTTTTCGGAAAGATTCCCTAAACCCCCCCCCCCCCCCACACAATCCGATTCATCCTTACACGCGTGCAGATGGGAAACGGTTATATTCCTGGCATGTGCAGATTGGGAAATAGGGCGTTTGTATAAACACGGTCTGTGGCTTCACACGTTCATGTCAGTAATATTGCAGACTTTCTTCTACATAACTACATTATTATTAAAACACTACATGCGAACTTAACGTGTTCGTGGAAAGATTTCGATTTAAAGGTACTGTTTACGTGTTATACTTTGGTAGCATACCGAAACAGAAATGATCACAGATTTACCTCTAACTCTCAGGGTATAAAGATGGTTACAATTGGTCTGCATGAAATGCTGATTTATCCAAAAATACTGCATGTGGCCGTTTTTCATTGTATTCTAAAAAGGTGGGCACCGTTGGGAATGGAAATTTCACTGATGACTGTTACTGTATCTTCCTTTATATTTGCCAATGAATCTGCATTTCTTAGACAAAAACCAAAGTATGATAATAACCTTTAAGGTAGTCTTTAAACATAGCCAGGCTAAATTTACTCTCGACGGTAATCCATCGAAATGCTAATAATAATATAATATTAAATAGCTTTTATATAAGGCATATTCCGCCAGATGTTTACGCACAAGACGCTTTACAAAATAAGCTATTAATACAAAATAGGATAAATTATTAAAGTAATCAAAAGCATAAGTTACGATAAAGACTAAACAATCTTAATAGATAAGTCAATAAAAGAAACATTAAGAAACGCAATTAAAATAAAACACGTACTCATACTAAGACCTGCGCCTTTGAATGGTATTTTCCAGAAACTGTTAAATTATGAATAAACTGTTATTATAAATGCTCTATTATCATTTTAATTATTAGTTATACCCAGCCATGAAAAACAGTCTCAAATTAATGAAAGGAAACCTATATAAAACATTTAATCAGCAAAAATACACGTACATCTATGATACCTAAGTAAAATAATATTGATCAAATTGATGATAAACATCGACAAGTAAAAAAACACTGATGTCAATGACAAAAATAAACAGCAGTGGAAAAAAATCACCAACAACAACAAAAACCGAGGCAGGTGATATGCTGTTTATCCAAACGCGACCGAAACATTGCGCAACGTCAATCCCACAGTGACGTTGACGGTATTGCAAAACAATCGAGTCCGTATGGAACTGCGTATGGACTATTTAAGTATATTAAAGCTTTTCCAGCGTATCTCCATATTGCCAGCTCGGCTGCACCCACGCCCCCAATAAATCATGCCACCGCCCACTCAGCCAGCTGACAGCTACCCCCACTCCCCATGCGCTGCCTTGTTTACTTCAACCTTTCATCAGTGTCAAAACTAAATGACAAATGCACAGGGGCGACGCCCAAAAACAAGATTGGGGTCAGGAGTGGGATTCGGTGATGGGCGTTCGAATTAGGCCGAATGGATGGTAAAATATGGACCCCACTCCGGTGGAATATATTGTACGGGATAATATATTGGGGATTTATTCATGATTCAACTGAATATTCCAAAACATATATAAACCATATTGTTATCATCAAATAAAAAAGCATATTGTATTAAGCTTATACATATTTTATGGAACGTCACAATTTGTGCTGGGGATGGGCAACAAAAACTAGAAAGGGTATGTATAGTGTATTGTAACCCCTACTAGCTCATGGATTGGCCCACGAAGCTCCAGGATTGGACCATAGCCATGATTGGACAAATTCGAGCCTGGCCTAATTAAGCAGAGTGTACACTGTCAAAAGTTTTGGCAACAATTTCGGTAACATGTTGCCCAGATATAGGGAAACACACCAGGGCAACACGACCGTTTGGGCCCTCAGTGTACACTATGGCAACATTTAGCAAACATGTTACCGAGAAGTTGCTGCGACATGATGTTATGATGTTACCAAAAACGTTTTGCACTATGTACACTGACAACATTTTCAGCAACAAGGTACCTGGGCAAAATGTTACCGAGATTGTTACCAAAAATATTGACAGTGTATATACACTCTGCCATAAGTTAGGTCGCGAGGCTTCCCCACAGCCTTTTGGGGAAAAAAAATCATCAACAACAACAACCAGGGCAAACAAGGCCAATTTCTTCCCGGGGTTATGTCAACGGAATATGTTGCCTTGGAATAGCTGATAATGCCTCTAACGACTTCCCTTCTCACATCACCAGCCCATTGTATGCATGTTGACAGAGTGGGACATGTTTCCACCATGGCCATCAATATTATTCATGCGCGGTCATCGTCACTTCAGTCTGGTATATTCCTGATCCGAGGACGGAGTCCTAAAATTCGCAGAATGTTGGGAAGTGACTCGTGGTTGTATTAAAGGTACTATATCACACTTTGGTAACATACCCAAACAAAAATCTCCACAAATTCACCCATAATTTACAGGGTATAAAGGTGGTGATCATTAGAAATATTATACCGTTAAATCTTTTCTGCCTGAAATGCTGCATTTTATCAAGAAACGATTAAAACCAATGAAATATTTTAACGGTTTGTTTCTACATGTAACATCATCATCTTCATACCATGTAAGTTATACGTTAATCAGTGAAGATCTTTGTTTGGGTATGTTACCAACAGGCGCGGTTCTACGGGCGGGCTAGGGGGGGGGGGTGCTGTAGCCCCCCCCCCCCCAAAAAAAAAATTGTCTAGCCCCCCCCAAAAAATGCAAGTGAAAAAAAAAATCTTGAAAATACTGGATTTTTCCAGTTATTAAGCGCCAATTACATTTTTTTTTTAAGGCGTTGTGTGGCCTATAATGTGCATGTTTTTCGACCCCTAACAAGACATAGCAGAAGCGAGTGTTAGAAGAACACAAAATATTGGGTCTTCTAGCCCCCCCCAAAAAAAAAAAAAAAAAAATTTTGGCTCTAGAACCGCGCCTGGTTACCAATCCTGTATTCTGCACGTTTAAATGAAAGTGTAATAATACAATACCAGCCCATGTTTGCAGTATAATGAAGGCAATATTTGCAGTTTGCCTTTCTGCGAAATTGATCTTCGCACTTAAGTGTCACAGGAAATGACCACACGAGAGCCAAAATAGAAGAGTGACCTAATATATAGATGAGGACATCCATTCTCGCCAAGTCGGCCCATTTTCACGCCACGTCAAATGAAAATCGTCACAGAGCACAGAGAGCCGGCAATTTCAACACTTGAAGCAAGAGGCCCATGCCTGCGTCATAAGACGCACAAACAGCGGTATGAAAACAACAAATCGAGATGCCGCGCGCACACATTACATAATAAGACTGGTGAACAATTGTCTCTATAAAATAATAACACAAATCACGGTGAGGATGCAATGGGTTTCCACGGAGCCACTTTCTGTGAAAAATGACACCAAGGCAGATGTTAGCGTTGGCGTGATGGAAAGTTACGCTTGTATTATAGTCAACGATCGAGATCAAAACACACGATGGGTTCGTGCCGTCTTGTTCAAGCCTCGAATTCTTCGAAACCAATTAAAAAACATGAAACCGCTGCCATGATAAAACTCGGAAGCTACTTTATGGTAAGACCGTGGGAGTGGGTGTCCAAATCCAGCACATCACAATATTTTTGGAAATTGTGGGAAAAAATTATCGTCCACCCTTCATCAAAATTTGCAGAGTTTTCAAACCTATCCCACAATATCGTCAAATAACCACAAAGGAAAATGACTGGTCATAGGTGTCGATTTCTTTTCATGATTGGGGGATGACTGGTGATTTGGTGTCCTACGCGAGGGAGCGAAGTGACCGAGGGGAGGGGGTGCACCACCTGTGAGAGGTGATACCCCCTCCCAAACCAGGGCCTTTTAAATAAAAAGAGAGTCGAAAAGTCGCGTTTTAGAGCAATTAAAAATGATATTCAGAAGAATTAAACGAATAGTATAAACTCACTGCGAAACTCAAAAAACAACAAGGATCATGTAATATTTCTCGCTATTTTCTCGTGACTTGATATCCGATTGAGCTCAAAATTTCACAGATGTCTTATTTTATGTACAAGTTGGATTAGACAAAATGTGATTGTTGTTCTGTGACCTTTACCAATCATGTATTATACCTTTAAAGCTCCTTTCCAATAAGCCATTCTCAATGGGTAGTTGGGTGAGAAAATAGCGAAGATTTTTTTGCAAAAGAGTTGCCAATCACTAACGACTAAAATGTAGGTATAATAGCCTGCGGGTAGAATCAAGGCTACGTAATCCTGCATGACTTCCAAGAGGCAATGCAGACAAGTGCACAAAAGGTGCCAAGTGTTGACTTTTCTGGAATCCAAGGAAACGGCATGGTCACTAGTTACCATAACAATCATTTATTGCTTTAATTATCTTCCACATACTTCCCTTCAAATCCCCGATACTTTTATTGTATACACTTTAAGGCAGGCACAGGGCAAAGATCTACAAAAGGGAAACTTACAAAGACTGTCCCGACAGGGTAAAACTCTTAAGGACACGCTGTTCCCATAAGGAAACATGGCATTGTATTGTATTGTACAACAATTGGCCGGGGTGGTCTTACACTTGTAGATGAAGGAAGTGAAAGGTTTCGAAAAACGAGGTTAACAACAGAGTGCTTCGTGTATTCACCAGTACAGTGCATTATATATACTAGGACTTGGATAAAAGACACTGCAAAGACTAAAAAAAAAAAGGCATGCGAGTACAGAAAGCATCTGGATTCCAAATGCAATGATCTAATAGAATTTTTAAAGTACAAGTAATAAACTGCTGCAAACTGCTCATCAGCCAAAATGACCTGAAATTTATCAAATGCTTAGAGTGGAAACCCTTAGAGTTGGGAGGGCAGCCTTCGATAAAGATCCCGCTAGGATCGATACGCGTCAGGCCCTCCCAACTCAGTCTAAGCAGAACTTGTGAAGGAAAGGTGCTCCAAAAAGGATCTGATCTGTCCACTGAACCCCTCACACCCACTAATAAATGAATTCTACATAAAGTTAAAAAGTGGAAGATGCTAGAAATCTATCAAGGCTGATAACATGTACAGCATTGGTAACAAACCAAAACAGAAATGTTCACAGATTTACGTATAACTTACAGGGTATAGAGACGGTAACCCTGAAGACGAACAGAGCATCATAAACTGTCGAAACGTTGGGAATTAAAGGTTTCACTGTAATCCAAATTGGGGAAGGGAAAGTGCTTTGCTTAATATATAAAATAATGACTATAGGCCTATATTTATATTTTCATGTAGATGCTTAATTTTGACCCAAAAGTTAGTAAAATCAGTACATGTATGCCCCGCCCAAAAAAATCACCCTTAAAACCATTCCATGCGTGTGACGTCACCAACAGAGAGAGAGTTATATAGGCCAGCACCACAGTTTACTGTGTGGCGTTCTGCATGTGACGTAAGCAAGGTTTTTCGTCGCGAAAAGTGGGGTGCTAAATTATGGGTCTTTGAAATACCTCCTTTTTCTATATAAAATATATTTTAACACACACAATGATAGACAGGTTCAGTTGTATGTTTTTAAAGGTAATAGCATACTTTGGTTTTTATCAAAGAAATACAGATTCATGGGCAAAAATACCAAGACAGATACAGTAACAGTCATCTGTGAAAATTTCAGTCCCATACGTTGCCCACTTTTTGAGAAAACAGTGAAAAACTTCAGCCACAGTATTTCTTAAGTCTTTTCTCTTTTATTTTTGATCTTTTAAAAGATCAAAAAGATTTTCGGTCGTTGTTTTACTCTTTTCTGGAATGGTGTATTTAACACCATTTCAGGAGGACAAATTTAAACGGCATGTTTCTGCCACCACCATCTTCATACCCTGTAAATCTGTGAAAATGTCTGTTTTTGGTTTCTTACCAAAGTATGATACTATACCTTTAAAGAGTGTTTAAATAACAATGGTCCATGGTCTTATTGAGAACAGGATATTAAATATTTTCCACACTGGCAAGCCTCAACCTTCAATGACCTATTTTCACTCAATGATCGATTGCTTTTTTTCTCTGGCTCTCACTTTCGAGACTTCTAACTTTGTATGTAATAATAAATGTCACTGTGAATGTTTCTAGTGGTGTCTCATGTGGGGAATTATTACAGGATGTAGTAACACTAGCACTGTAGGTGTTTATAATGCCAACGACTTAAAGGTAGTATCACACTTCGGTTTTTATCAAAGAAATACAGATTCATGGGCAAAATTCAGTCCCATACGGTGCCCATTTTTTATTTTTAGAAAACAACAGCCACAGTATTTCTTAAGTCTTTTCTCTTTTATTTTTGATCTTTTAAAAGATCAAAAAGATTTTCGGTGGTTGTTTTACTAATTTCTGGATAAGTACACCATTTCAGGCGGAAACATTTCAACGGTCTGTTTCTAACACCACTATCTTCATACCATGTAAGTTATACGTAAATCTGTGAACATTTATGTTTTGGTTTCTTACCAAATTAAGTATGATACCACCTTTAAAGGTAGTATCATACTTTGGTATCAGACCAAAAACAGACATCTTCACAGATTTACGTATAACTTACAGGGTATGAAGATGGTGGTGGTAGAAAGATACCGCTAAAATTTTCCGCCTGAAATGGTGTATTTAGCCAAGCATTAGTTAAACAACGACCGAAAATCTTTTTGATCTTTTAAAAGATCAAAAATAAAAGAGAAAAGACTTAAGAAATAGTGTGGCCGTTTTTTTACTGTTTTCTCAAAATGTGGGCAACGTATGGGACTGAAATTTTCACAGAATGACTGTTTATAGTCTTGATATTTTTCCCATGAATCTATATTTCTTTGACAAAAACCAAAGTATGATACTACCTTTAAAGAGCGTTAAAATGACAAGCATGGTGTTTTTTCAATCTAGCGACATATCACACGGGACGGCTCCTATTTCTGTGACATTATCATCCCGGCACTTCCTCGAAATTCCCCCGTTGCGCCCCGCGCCCGGCCTGACGAGGGATTGATGTATGTAATGCCCTTTCCTGCTGAAACCCTTCAACGAATTTCCACGTAAAGCCGCTCAATGAACACAAATTGGACATTATTAATGTGTCAGGCTTCTTGCTAAAATACGGATAAATACTCCAGCTGTTTATGATCAAGCTCATAAGTCATATGCTGTGCCGTGACGTTTGCTTGTACGGTGTTATTCGCCAGCATTATTATTAAAATGTTCGGGGGGAATGTGCAACCAAAACAATTTCAGCCAACAAGAGCAGCTTTTCCCAGAAGACGCAAATAATTTAGGATCATTAGGCCTATACATCTTGACGATTGTGCCGGATTGACTGGTTGTTTGCATGTCTCTCTGGGTTTGTTTGTTTGTTTGTTTCCACATAGTGCGTTGCCTTTTGTTTATGATTTTGTTTGTTCTAGGTGCTTGGGCAGGCATGGGTCTAGAGCTTAAATATTGTAAATATTTTTTAGGAGGGCTCAGGCGCGGTTCTACGGGGGGGGGGGCTAGGGGGGGTGGCTGTAGGCCCACAAAAAAATTGTCTAGCCTCCCCCCCAAAAAAAAAAAAAATATGCAAGTGGAAAAAAAATTCTTGAAAATACTGGATTTCTTCAGTTATTAAGCGCCAATGACATAAAAAAAAACGCGTTGTGTGGGCTATAATGTGCATGTTTTATCGACCCCTAATAAGACATAGCAGAAGCGAATGTTAAGAACCCAAAATATTGGGTCTTCTAGCCGCCCCCCCCAAAAAAAAATGGCTCTTCTAGCACCCAAAAAATGTTGACTCTATAGAACCGCGCCTGGGAGGGCTATAGACGGACCAAAATGTTTGGGGGGCTAGACCTTTCGCACGTGACGTCATCTTCCAACATTCTCTTCTGCTGTCTTATTAGGTGTAGAAATGCAACCTATAGCCCTACACAGCATGTTTGTCAAGTAATTGGCGCGTAATAATAACTGAAAAGGTCCAGTATTTTTCCAATTTCCAGCATTTTATTTTCAATTGCATTTTTTTTTTTGGGGGGGGGGGGGCTAGACACAATATTGGGGGGCTACAGCCCCCTGTAGCCCCACCCCCGGTAGAACCGCGCCTGGGCAGTGGGTTTTTATTGGGAGGGGGTAGAATCCTATAAGTTTACGAATAATAAAAATAGTATCTCTGGGAAGGGGCGGCAACCCCATCGACTTGTGCACTAAAATACGCACTTCCTTCCCTTGATATAGGAAACCCAGTTGGACCAAACTTTATATACAAAGGTTTGATCAACGAACCTTTTCTACTATAGTTTTCGAGGAAACAACATTGGGGCGACACAAAAATTGTCACCCGAGCATGAGCTTTCCGTGTCGCCAAATTTCCGAATCCAGTGACCAGTGTTGTAGTCGAGACCTGGAAGTCCGAGACCAAGACCGAGACCGAGACCTGATGGTTCGAGACCGAGACCGAGACCGAGACCAAGACCAAGACCTGATGTCTCGAGACCGAGTCCGTGCATATCAGTTAAAATGCGCAGTAATTGGTCTAAGGGGCGCCGTGCAAACAACCCTTAGACCAGATTTGGGTCTAAAGGGAGCCCAGTTGGTCTAACGGGCGCTTTGGTCTAAAGGGAACATTGGTCTAAAGGGAGTTATTGACCTGACCCCAGGCTCGTTCAATTAAGTCATTATATTAACATATTATGTGTATAAATGAATATGTTGCACACAATTTTTCAGTTGTATTTTTGCAAACAGACAAATTTATGTTGATATTTTCGTGGGGATTCCAATAATCAGAGGAATAAGTCTTATTTGTTTTGTACCAACATCATAAATTTCCTGAAATTAGCTGGTGGTCATCCCGAAAATGATAATTATATGCAAAAACGTTTCAACTGTTGAAAGAAGTTAATTATGGAATGAATTATTACTAATAATTCATTCCACTGAGTGTTTTTTGTCATTTGTACTTATTTATTTTGTAGTGATGTGGCTGTAATTATAAATTTTATCATTGTTCAATAATTATACAAGTTGATATGTTGAAAAGTAGATTCGAGTTTGGCTAAGTTGTATTGTGTATACAGGACATAAAAATCTCACTCACGATTATCTGTTTGGTTGTCATTGGATGGATTTATTCATACACCTGAGTCATAATTTTTCTTCGAAACAATTGACGTGAATCAAACATTTGTTTTTAGTTCATCAATATCAATTCATTATAACAGATTGATAAAATACTATTAGTTTATACATAAAATCAAACATTTAATGTGATTGAAACATTTGCTTTTAGTTCATTGAATTTCAGTTATTAATTATAGTTGATATCAGTATTATTGTTTATACATTTTACCAAACATTTAGCCCATTAGAAACATTTTTATTTCATAAATTTCAATTCATTTACAGATTCTCTGTGGGTTATGTACATATTCATCGCATTTTAATAATTTAATTTACCTTGGTTTACAGGTAACTGAGGTAATTAACCAGTTAACAGGGTGTCAATGTACTAGGATAACCAGGTTATGTCCACCACAATGTACAAATGAAAATGGAAGAGACCTTCTACAAACAATTAATCAGCATCAATAATCCGGGCCGCTACCGTTATTCGGACGTCACTTTCAAATTTTGAAATGAATGTCGAATAAGAAAAAAAGGGGGAAAATCAATCCTGGTGCATTTTCTCGTTTTTTCACTCTCTTTTCGCGCCAAATGATTATGTTGGCCTGACCCCCCCCCCCTCATGTACGCATGGCTTACGAATCGGTAACACCCCCCCCCCCCCCCGTGCGTATGTACTTAATGGACGGCCCATTAACAGGGTATCCAGGTAGCATGGTATCCAGGTAACAATGTATCCAGGTATCACGGTATCTAGGTAACAGGATAACCAGGTAACATGGTATCCAGGTGACATAGTATCCAGGTAACAATGTATCCATGCACCATGGTATCCAGGCAACAAGGTATCCAGGTAACAGGATAACCAGGTAACAGGATATCCATGCACCATGGTATCCAGGTGACATGGTATCCAGGTAACAATGTATCCATGCACCATGGTATCCAGGTAACAGAGTAGCCAGGCACCATGGTATCCAGGTGTACAGCCATTATACTTTTTTGAAATCGAGTCCTAGCTGTATTCATTGGATTTTTTTCATTCCATCCCGGATGAAAATGGATGAAGAAAACCTCTAAACAAAATTAATCAGCATCATTGAATTTGATGAAACTCAATTAACAGCAAATATTTGCCGTAGAAATGTACAACAGTTTTCCCGTTGCTTATCTCTGTAATTAAGTTATGTACATTTTCATCACATTTTAATATGATACAAACACCACACCTTATCTGTACCACATTTCACACATGTACCCTAGTATCCAGGCAACAAGGTATCCAGGTAACAGGATAACCAGGTAACAGGGTATCCAGGTAACAGGATATCCAAGTTTCATCATGCGTATCCAGGTAACAGGATATCCATGCACCATGGTATCCAGGTGACATGGTATCCAGGTAACAATGTATCCATGCACCATGGTATCCAGGTAACAGGGTATCCAGGTAACAGAGTAGCCAGGCACCATGGTATCCATGTGTACAGCCATTATACTTTTTTGAAATCGAGTCCTGTATTCATTGGTTTTTTTTTTTCATTCCATCCTGGATGAAAATGGTTGAAGAGAACCTCTACACAAAATTTATCAGCATCAATGAATTTGATGAAACTCAATTAACAGCAAATATTTGCCGTAGGAATGTACAGCAGTTTTCCCGTTGCTTATCTCTGTAATTAAGTTATGTACATTTTCATCACATTTTAAGAATTTTTGATACAAACACCACACCTTATCTGTACCACATTGCACACATGTACCTTAGTTTTCAGGCAACAAGGTATCCAGGTAACAGTATAACCAGGTAACAGGGTATCCAGGTAACAGGATATCCAAGTTTCATCATGCGTATCCAGGTAACAGGATATCCATGCACCATAGTATCCAGGTGACATGGTATCCAGGTAACAATGTATCCATGCACCATGGTATCCAGGTTACAGGGTATCCAGGTAACAGAGTAGCCAGGCACCATGGTATCCATGTATACAGCCATTATACTTTTTTGAAATCGAGTCCTGTATTCATTGGATTTTTTTCATTCCATCCTGGATGAAAATGGATGAAGAAAACCTCTACACCATAATTAATCAGCATCAATGAATTTGATGAAACTCAATTAACAGCAAATATTTGCCGTAGAAATGTACAATAGTTTTCCCGTAGCTTATCTCTGTAATTAAGTTATGTACATTTTCATCACATTTTAAGAATTTATGATACAAACACCACACCTTATCTGTACCACATTGCACACATGTACCTTAGTTTTCAGGCAACAAGGTATCCAGGTAACAGGATAACCAGGTAACAGGGTATCCAGGTAACAGGATATCCAAGTTTCATCATGCGTATCCAGGTAACAGGATATCCATGCACCATGGTATCCAGGTGACATGGTATCCAGGTAACAATGTATCCATGCACCATGGTATCCAGGTAACAGGGTATCCAGGTAACAGAGTAGCCAGGCACCATGGTATCCATGTGTACAGCCATTATACTTTTTTGAAATCGAGTCCTGTATTCATTGGTTTTTTTTTTCATTCCATCCTGGATGAAAATGGATGAAGAGAACCTCTACACAAAATTAATCAGCATCAATGAATTTGATGAAACTCAATTAACAGCAAATATTTGCCGTAGGAATGAACAACAGTTTTCCTGTTGCTTATCTCTGTAATTAAGTTATGTACATTTTCATCACATTTTAAGAATTTATGATACAAACACCACACCTTATCTGTACCACATTGCACACATGTACCTTCGTTTTCAGGCAACAAGGTATCCAGGTAACAGGATAACCAGGTAACAGGGTATCCAGGTAACAGGATATCCAAGTTTCATCATGCGTATCCAGGTAACAGGATATCCATGCACCATGGTATCCAGGTGACATGGTATCCAGGTAACAATGTATCCATGCACCATGGTATCCAGGTTACAGGGTATCCAGGTAACAGAGTAGCCAGGCACCATGGTATCCATGTGTACAGCCATTATACTTTTTTGAAATCGAGTCCTGTATTCATTGGATTTTTTTCATTCCATCCTGGATGAAAATGGATGAAGAGAACCTCTACACCATAATTAATCAGCATCAATGAATTTGATGAAACTCAATTAACAGCAAATATTTGCCGTAGAAATGTACAATAGTTTTCCCGTAGCTTATCTCTGTAATTAAGTTATGTACATTTTCATCACATTTTAAGAATTTATGATACAAACACCACACCTTATCTGTACCACATTGCACACATGTACCTTAGTATCCAGGCAACAATGTATCCAGGTAACAGGATAACCAGGTAACAGGGTATCCAGGTAACAGGATATCCAAGTTTCATCATGCGTATCCAGGTAACAGGATATCCATGCACCATGGTATCCAGGTGACATGGTATCCAGGTAACAATGTATCCATGCACCATGGTATCCAGGTAACAGGGTATCCAGGTAACAGAGTAGCCAGGCACCATGGTATCCATGTGTACAGCCATTATACTTTTTTGAAATCGAGTCCTGTATTCATTGGTTTTTTTTTTTCATTCCATCCTGGATGAAAATGGTTGAAGAGAACCTCTACACAAAATTTATCAGCATCAATGAATTTGATGAAACTCAATTAACAGCAAATATTTGCCGTAGGAATGGACAGCAGTTTTCCCGTTGCTTATCTCTGTAATTAAGTTATGTACATTTTCATCACATTTTAAGAATTTTTGATACAAACACCACACCTTATCTGTACCACATTGCACACATGTACCTTAGTTTTCAGGCAACAAGGTATCCAGGTAACAGTATAACCAGGTAACAGGGTATCCAGGTAACAGGATATCCAAGTTTCATCATGCGTATCCAGGTAACAGGATATCCATGCACCATAGTATCCAGGTGACATGGTATCCAGGTAACAATGTATCCATGCACCATGGTATCCAGGTTACAGGGTATCCAGGTAACAGAGTAGCCAGGCACCATGGTATCCATGTATACAGCCATTATACTTTTTTGAAATCGAGTCCTGTATTCATTGGATTTTTTTCATTCCATCCTGGATGAAAATGGATGAAGAAAACCTCTACACCATAATTAATCAGCATCAATGAATTTGATGAAACTCAATTAACAGCAAATATTTGCCGTAGAAATGTACAATAGTTTTCCCGTAGCTTATCTCTGTAATTAAGTTATGTACATTTTCATCACATTTTAAGAATTTATGATACAAACACCACACCTTATCTGTACCACATTGCACACATGTACCTTAGTTTTCAGGCAACAAGGTATCCAGGTAACAGGATAACCAGGTAACAGGGTATCCAGGTAACAGGATATCCAAGTTTCATCATGCGTATCCAGGTAACAGGATATCCATGCACCATGGTATCCAGGTGACATGGTATCCAGGTAACAATGTATCCATGCACCATGGTATCCAGGTAACAGGGTATCCAGGTAACAGAGTAGCCAGGCACCATGGTATCCATGTGTACAGCCATTATACTTTTTTGAAATCGAGTCCTGTATTCATTGGTTTTTTTTTTCATTCCATCCTGGATGAAAATGGATGAAGAGAACCTCTACACAAAATTAATCAGCATCAATGAATTTGATGAAACTCAATTAACAGCAAATATTTGCCGTAGGAATGAACAACAGTTTTCCTGTTGCTTATCTCTGTAATTAAGTTATGTACATTTTCATCACATTTTAAGAATTTATGATACAAACACCACACCTTATCTGTACCACATTGCACACATGTACCTTCGTTTTCAGGCAACAAGGTATCCAGGTAACAGGATAACCAGGTAACAGGGTATCCAGGTAACAGGATATCCAAGTTTCATCATGCGTATCCAGGTAACAGGATATCCATGCACCATGGTATCCAGGTGACATGGTATCCAGGTAACAATGTATCCATGCACCATGGTATCCAGGTTACAGGGTATCCAGGTAACAGAGTAGCCAGGCACCATGGTATCCATGTGTACAGCCATTATACTTTTTTGAAATCGAGTCCTGTATTCATTGGATTTTTTTCATTCCATCCTGGATGAAAATGGATGAAGAGAACCTCTACACCATAATTAATCAGCATCAATGAATTTGATGAAACTCAATTAACAGCAAATATTTGCCGTAGAAATGTACAATAGTTTTCCCGTAGCTTATCTCTGTAATTAAGTTATGTACATTTTCATCACATTTTAAGAATTTATGATACAAACACCACACCTTATCTGTACCACATTGCACACATGTACCTTAGTATCCAGGCAACAATGTATCCAGGTAACAGGATAACCAGGTAACAGGGTATCCAGGTAACAGGATATCCAAGTTTCATCATGCGTATCCAGGTAACAGGATATCCATGCACCATGGTATCCAGGTGACATGGTATCCAGGTAACAATGTATCCATGCACCATGGTATCCAGGTAACAGGGTATCCAGGTAACAGAGTAGCCAGGCACCATGGTATCCATGTGTACAGCCATTATACTTTTTTTGAAATCGAGTCCTGTATTCATTGGATTTTTTTCATTCCATCCTGGATGAAAATGGATGAAGAGAACCTCTACACAAAATTAATCAGCATCAATGAATTTGATGAAACTCAATTAACAGCAAATATTTGCCGTAGGAATGAACAACAGTTTTCCCGTTGCTTATCTCTGTAATTAAGTTATGTACATTTTCATCACATTTTAAGAATTTATGATACAAACACCACACCTTATCTGTACCACATTGCACACATGTACCTTAGTATCCAGGCAACAAGGTATCCAGTTAACAGGATAACCAGGTAACAGGGTATCCAGGTAACAGGATATCCAGGTTTCATCATGCGTATCCAGGTAACAGGATAACCAGGAAACAGGATATCCATGCACCATGGTATCCAGGTGACATGGTATCCAGGTAACAATGTATCAATGCACCATGGTATCCAAGTAACAAGATATCCAGGTATCATCGTATCCAGATAAGAGGATAACCAGGTAATATGATATCCATGCACCATGGTATCCATGTATTACAGGATATCATGTCCATGGATACCATCTTACCTGGATGCCCTGTCACTGTAATTGGATATCTTGTAACCTGGATACCCTATTACCTGGATACATTGTTCCCTGTATACCAAGGTGCATGTGTGCATTGTGGTGGACATAAGGTGTGGTGTTTGTATCATAAATTCTTAAAATGTGATGAATATGTTGTAGATTTCGAAGACGAAATTTGCCGTGTGTTTGTTCCATGGATATTATGTTACCTTGTTATCCTGTTAACTGGATACGATGATACCTGGATATCTTGTTAAATGGAAATACCATGTTAGCTGGTTAACCTGTTACCTAGATACCATGTAATCTGGATACCTTGCACCAGGGAACAAACACAACACCTTATCTCCACCATGTCCACCACAATGCACACATGCACCTTGGTATCCAGGCGCAACAATGTATCCTAGTAACAAGATATCCATTCAACAGGTTACGGGTAACAGGGTATCCGGGTAACAATGTATCCAGGTAACAGGATAACCAGCAGGTAAAGGGTATCCATGAACCAGGGTATACATGCACCAGGGTATCCAGGTAATAACAGGGTATCCAGACAACAGTGTATCAGGTACGTAACAGTCGCAAGGTGCATTCTATATCGGGGCCAGCCTGCCGTATCTAACTCGGTTTTTAATATGGGTGTGTACATCGAGGGACGTGAGGCAGTATGGCCACTCCTGGGTCCCCCCCCCCCAAGACTTTCGGGAAAATCAGGGAGATAATGAACATATTATTATTTTTTGTTCGTAGCTCCATCCCAAATGCATTACATACGAATTTAGTTTATAGTTTTCCTTGTACATTTTGTGTGCTTGGACACCGCTGGATAAAATCATCAAAGATCAGCTTTCTGGGTTTTCAAGGTATCAACCTAGCTGGCCTGCATTTTGTTGTTGCCCAATGCGATTTTGTAAGGACAAAATATTGGATGGCTGGTGCCTTTTCTTTTGTACCTTACGTGCCATATATATAAATGTTAACGACAGGCGGCATCATTCCATTCGTAACTATTACTGGGACATTGTGTCGGATTTTGTAATTACTTGTAGCACATCGCATGCGCATTGGGCCACAACGTCTGCAGGCGAGGGTTAGCACCT
Organism: Astropecten irregularis; assembly: GCA_963971285.1. Taxonomy (NCBI): domain Eukaryota; kingdom Metazoa; phylum Echinodermata; class Asteroidea; order Paxillosida; family Astropectinidae; genus Astropecten; species Astropecten irregularis. The sequence continues at coordinate 10,954,089 of OZ020248.1, forward strand.
CGGTGCTGTAAATTGAAATGTAGAAAACAGATTTTGGATGATTTATTGCTTTATTCACCTAATCATTCATAGTGCGTTTAAACCATTTTTAAATCGAGTCCTGCACTGGGAGCGGAACATCAGTCGCGACAAAATCCTCAGTGGTCGCTTAGCTAGCTGTGGAGTAGGCCAGGCCAGGGTAGGTGGTTCATACACGTGCATGGGTTGTGGTGTTGGCTGTATTTGTCTGTTGAATCATAAAAAGATACAATGTATTTATTTTTCATTTTGTGGGAACACAGTAAGCCACTTAATTAAAGGTATACACTTTGTCTGAGCCAGCATGTACATGAAATAATAAATCTATCGGAAAATTTGAGCTCAATCGCACATTGATCCATGAGAAAATTGCGAAAACTCGACAAAAATTTCTGATAAAACATAAAGAATACTTTTGGTTTTTGTTTGACTAATTTCTGGATAAATACGTACACCATTTCAAACGGAAATATTTTAACGGTATGTTTCTACCAGCACAATTCATATCCTGAAATGTAGACACAAAATGTGTGAACATTTCTGTTGGGTATATGTAACCAATTCCTGTACCGTTTGATCGTTGGCCCTTTTGGTCACTTAAAGCATTATGATCCCTTTTTCATGACCGGGAAGGTGTTCAAAAATTGAGTCCGTGGAATGTAAAACATGAAACCATAGATAGCTTAAACTTCCCGCCAAGGGGGGCAAAAGCCACATGACCATAATTGTATTTTATTCGGGTCGGCGCAAAATTGGGTGAGAAATTATTTTCTCGAAAGGTATAACTTTCATTAGTAAAGGACGTAAGAAAGCACAGAACTTGAGCTCATTCGATCGGTTATCTGAGTCAAGAGAAAATAGTGACAAATTATTCCTTTTTTTTTCAAAAAAAACGTTTGCTCGCAAGACGTAAACTATTTGTCTTATGTATAGGCCTAGTCTTAACAGTGCTCCAATCTATTAAGTTGAAGGAAGTTCGATGAGTTGTATTCATAATTAGAATGTATGACCGATAAGGTTTGTGGTAAAATGTGATTAAAATATTGCCAGTGTTGTTGGCTCAAACACGGTAAAGACTATATAGAAGTTTATTCGACTTCGTGCAGTGTGCTCTGTTAGTATTCTCCTAAGAGCACACTGTTCGAAAACGCCGATTAACTCGGTTCTTTTCAGAACTGGCACAGGCACTCACAAAAGATAAATTTCTTTCATATGGTCACCATTACCTTAAACCATCTCATAGGCCTACTTATTATTTATATGCCTATATATATAAAATGATTATTGCAGAATGTTGTGCGTCTGTGTGAAACTGACAACATGTATGAAGCATATGGCTTTCCTGGCCTGGATTCCACAAAGCAATAAGATTGTTGTTAAGATGAGTTGTCAGTTATCACCATAAAGTGATTTGTGTTGTGACATCATACTTCAATTAAGATGGATTCTATGTTAAAGGTAGTACATACGTTGGTAACATACCGAAACAGACATCTTCACATCATTTACCTATAACTTAAAGGGTATGAAGATGGTGATGGTTGAAACATACCATTAAAATTTATCTGCCTGGAATGCTGTATTTATCAAGAAAAGAGTAAAAACCAGTAACCAAAATTATTTTTGATCTCACTTTAAAGATCAAAAATAAAGGAGAAAAGACTTAAGAAATACTGTGGCTATTTTTCACTTTTTTACAAAAAGGTTGGTAACGTAATGGGACTGAAATTTTCACAGATGGCTGTTACTGTATCTGTCTTGATATTTTTGCCCATGAATCTGTATTTGTTTGATAAAAACCAAAGTATGATACTACCTTTAACGCTTTGTGAAATAGGTTAATAGTATACGCACTATGTGTTTATACAATCGGGGCAAACGTCTTAACGTAACGCGCACGCGCGCGTTATTAGCGCCTTGGTCTATTTTTACCCAGATTGTATCAATATTTTACGTCCGGTCACGTGTGAGTGTGTTGCACTTTCTATGCTGCGCTTCCCAGGGGCCGACATTTCTGGGTATCATATTATTTATTGGGGAGCTCGTTCAAAGGATTGATAACAATTTGCAGAAATAAAAGTTGTTAAAAACTAAAGCCAAGGACATTATAATGTTTAATATGGGCGACACGAAGTTAGTGAAAAATATTCTTTTTCCTTGGAGTTTACACGGACACCTGTCACGGTCTTTAGCCAATAAAAACTGTGTGAGTACGTTTTTAGATCGGGAGTGGGTCCCCCGGCAGTCGGGCAAAACCGCCACAGTATATCGCATGCAGTGCCATGCCGCACCGGACCACTAGCACTCAACACAAGGCCACATGTACAGTGACTGCAGGATGGCTCGGAACTTGGGAGATGATGGGCATGGATTCGAGGTAAAATTTCCACTACTTGCCCAAAAAACCCAACATTGTGGAATTTATTATGTCGGGACATAAACAGTGGACAAAGGGGTAATTCGTGTGCTTCCGTCTATTGTATTTTCACCCTCCAGGAAATCATGCCGTCTGATAAAAAAATGTGGGCACAAGTCAGTAGCACTAGCACAGTAGCAGCAAGCACGCACGCACTAGCAGTAGCAGCAAGCACGTGCGTGCTATCTAGGATCTGAGGATGGCAGAATGTGGTAAGTAATTAATGTAGGGTTAAAGGTTATTATGGATAAACATTGCCACGTGTGCGTGAGTACTGGGCACAAAACACATAGCGTACATCATGTACATCCTAAACTGTCACTGAAATCTTTAAAAAAAATTGTGTCAACTTTATTTCTTTTCAATACATTAAGCATGGTTTCTCAACCAAATATTTGATTTTTCATGCCATTAAATAATGTATTTTTGCCCGAAAGTAGCCATATATTTCGGAGTCCCTTGTTGGCCAATATGCATTTGATGATATAGGCCTATTGTACACGTGCATGTACACCATGCGGTGTAGTTCACACTTATCACAGTATATTGTGAGCCATGTTGTTCTGCATACTCGTGCTTGTAATTTATATTATAAGAAGTACTAATTAAAAATATTAATCCATTAAGTAAATCAAGGATAAAAAATCAAAATATGTCTTCTCTCCTCCAAATGAATTGTTCTGCTCTTAATGCTGCCACTTGTGAAACCTAGAACCCATCCCTGAAACTTTCTAATCATAATGCTATGTTATCCCCTGTAATGAATTCATGTTATCTGCATACTAAATGTATTTATTATTAATTTAATTATTTTGTTATTTTCATTAATTTTTATTTAATTCATTTAGTCTGAAGAGCCATAAATAACTTCTTTTGGGCAATCCTTCGGGGTGCTGATTGGATTCTGATTTCATTTTATTTATCTTTTTCCTGTTCTGCTGAAAGTGTTAATTTTTTGTTTAATTGTAAGTTGTAACTCAAAACTGGTTCTTCCTGAGAAATGAAATACTACTAAATACTAAATTACCTGTTATACTCAACTACTGGAACATGGGGAAGAAAATTATATTGCTTTATCACAGTCTCATTTTCCATTTTTAATAATAAAAAAATTCCTTGGGGTTATTTGATGAAGTAATACAATTTAATAATAAAGAATCAATAAAATAAAACATTAGTACTAACTAATTAATCCACTTCAATATATATGTGTGTTGTGGGAATAATATTGTCAGGTGTGTTTAGACTGAGCATTAAGTACTGTTGTCTTGCTGTAATACTCCAGTTTTGTAATGCTAATAAAATATTACATGTATTTTTAATCAATCGGGAGAGCTTGCCTGTTGACAGTGATTCAGTTTGCTTTAAAGGGTCTATGCAATAGGAATATTATGGCTTCAAGCCTTCAACATGTGCCAAAAATAAATTGTTACATGGGCCTTTGATTTTACCATGGAGGTATAAAAAGGATACCTCCATGATTTTACCCACTTCCTCACACTGTTTCAGGGTTAACAACAGGTTTTTTGTTTGTATGCTAATTAGAGTTTCCATATTCATCAGCAAAACTTTGATGTCATCTGGGTAACTGAGAGCAGTAATCCAATTGCTTTGTGCACAAAAAGTTGGGGTTGTTTTATAGGTTTTATAAAACTAAGACTGAAATACCATTTCCTCAAAACCCAATTTTCATCTTTCTTTCATGCACAATACGTGTTTTGGCCACTATGCATGTTATCCTTGCAAATCTGTTTTAAAGGAGTACTCTTCAGTTGGTCATATTTTCGCCAATTTCAGCCCGATTTTGTTTACATTCTACATGGTGATAGCCAAAACATGGCTGTATCACATACATGTATCTGAATCTTGAAGTCATAAACAGTTTAATTTTAACATTATGGGTCCCGACATAGTGTTGCGTTTTTTCTGGGACAGGCCTGTATATGCTATGCTTTCATGCTACTCAGTGGTAATGTCACCGGGACTAGCTGCGCTCGATGGTAGCGACTTAATAAAACATGAACAACTTTAAATTAAAAGTCTCAAGTCATTGGGCCATGTTACTGTTAGTCAAGTCTCAAGTTATTGTTTGGGCCATGTTACTGTTAGTCAAGTCTCAAGTTATTGTTTGGGCCATGTTACTGTTAGTCAAGTCTCAAGTCATTGGGCCATGTTACTGTTAGTCAAGTCTCAAGTTATTGTTTGGGCCATGTTACTGTTAGTCAAGTCTCAAGTCATTGGGCCATGTTACTGTTAGTCAAGTCACAAGTCATTGGGCCATGTTACTGTTAGTCAAGTCTCAAGTCATTGGGCCATGTTACTGTTAGTCAAGTCTCAAGTCATTGGGCCATGTTACTGCTAGTCAAGTTATTGTTTGGGCCATTTAACTGTTAGTCAAGTCTCAAGTCATTGTTTGGGCCATGTTACTGTTAGTCAAGTCTCAAGTCATTGGGCCATGTTACTGTTAGTCAAGTCTCAAGTCATTGGGCCATGTTACTGTTAGTCAAGTCTCAAGTCATTGGGCCACGTTACTGTTAGTCAAGTCTCAAGTTATTGTTTGGGCCATGTTACTGTTAGTCAAGTCTCAAGTCATTGGGCCATGTTACTGTTAGTCAAGTCTCAAGTTATTGTTTGGGCCATGTTACTGTTAGTCAAGTCTCAAGTTATTGTTTGGGCCATGTTACTGTTAGTCAAGTCTCAAGTTATTGTTTGATGTTACTGTTAGTCAAGTCTCAAGTTATTGTTTGGGCCATGTTACTGTTAGTCAAGTCTCAAGTCATTGGGCCATGTTACTGTTAGTCAAGTCTCAAGTTATTGTTTGGGCCATGTTACTGTTAGTCAAGTCTCAAGTTATTGTTTGGGCCATGTTACTGTTAGTCAAGTCTCAAGTCATTGGGCCATGTTACTGTTAGTCAAGTCTTAAGTTATTGTTTGGGCCATGTTACTGTTAGTCAAGTCTCAAGTCATTGGGCCATGTTACTGTTAGTCAAGTCTCAAGTTATTGTTTGGGCCATGTTACTGTTAGTCAAGTCTCAAGTCATTGGGCCATGTTACTGTTAGTCAAGTCTCAAGTCATTGGGCCATGTTACTGTTGTATGCGACTTCATACTTGACAACAACAACATAGATGTCATGATCATTACTGAGTCGTGGCTAAGAGGTGACTATTGTGATGATCAGATCATAGCTGACATCAATACTACACTACCCAATTACTGCGTCACCCACACACACAGGCAAACCTATTTGTATACAAAAGCCACGCCTCGGTTTATAGGAGATTCCCAAGACTGTAATGCGAGCTGCTGGTGAAATGATGTCATGTGAGGTATCAAGTTCTGCCGTCTTCGCCCAAGACAGTACAAATCATTGGGCCATGTTACTGTTAGTCAAGTCACAAGTTATTGTTTGTTAGTCAAGTCTGAAGCTTTTTTACATCATGTAGATGTACATGCAGCCATTAAATTTAGTGTGACGTCATCATGACGTCATCAAAAGGCTATTTTTTGTTAGGAGCATATATCTCGAGAACGACAAGTGCCACGGTAATTATTATTTTTGTAAAAGCTTTGTTGGATCCTGTACATATGCTTTTTGCTGTGAAATTAACTGTGATGTCATCATGACGTCATCTAAAAAGCTAAATCTTATTCCATAAACAACGTCTGATTGTCACTAAATTTGGTAGGTGTGATGTCTGTGCTATTCCAAGAATGTTTCTGTGATGACGTCTTTATGACTTATTTGAGCCTATAAGCTTTTTAAACAAAGTCGGAAGTCGGAACAGCTCCGTGTTCGTCCACAAACACTGAAATGTCTAGTTATACTTGCTGTTGCGAAAAAAAAAAGAGTCCAGTCATGCCAGTTGAACAAACTGACTGGACTGTGTTGGTAAGTTGTGCTTGGGCGCATCAGAGCGTAGTACTCTGCATTCTGTGTGCGACAAATTACTAGAAAACACGAGAACAGTCCAGGCGGTGGACTAGATCCAAGCATGGTTCAGCCTAGCTTGGTAAATTAACACAAACGTTAACCATAGATTTTTCTTAAATTATTAGGATGATAATAAAATTGAAATTAAAGTACCTTTGTTAATCTTCCGTTTCTTCCAACCTTAACAGCCGTCGAATAAGGTCGTAAACTGACTGAAACTTATAGTTTTGGTGCAGCTCAGTGTTTTCCATGTACATGCCCCGCACCTGTACATCAATTAAACAAATTTAAAAACAAATGCAATGTAAGACAGACAAATGGTAATGAAACTTGAAGGGCAAGGGGGTACATTATTCCATTCAGATCACCCAGTTATCTGAAAGGAAGAGCCAATGCAGCAAGTAGTGCTGTGCATTAAAAACGGTTTTCCGGGCTCCCGCTTAAAATCTAGCCATCCGTTTTCAAAATTTCAAAAACGGTATAACGAAACCAACTTTTTAAAAAGTAGACTGACGTTTGCCCAATGAATAAACAACCCCAAAAGTGTAGACTGTACAATACATACTTGAATTTCAGTCGTTTTTTGGTTCATCTTGCCAAGCAGATTAAAAAAATATTGCGAACAGCCTTCCGAAAGCGACGATCACTCGAAAGAAGACGTAAACATATCGCGTACGATGCATCATGCACACCGCGTGCCCACCATGCACGTGGCTGCATGGCCCGGCCCATGCAGCAGCAGCATTGCATCCAGAAAATTCCACGATGTCTATCCGCGCCGGTTTTCAAAAGCTCCGAAAATGCACAGCACTAGCAGCAAGCAAACAGTTGTAGATGTTCAAAAGTTAGCCTTGTACAAGATCATAGAATGAGCTGAAGTGGATATTAAATGCATCGCTACTGCGATAGGTTTGATGAAATGGATCCCTTGAGATGCGATACGGTTTAAGTATTTGACGCCTAGTATCAAAGTTTTTAGATCAAGCATTTAGAACAATAAAAAACAATGTTTGTTTAAATCAAGGGGCATTGATCCACCAGGTTGTTCCCCAAGTGGTGCATGGTGGTGCCGACTACACAGGGGTGTGACCAGAAAAGGCCAACAGACAACAGGGAAGTGTTGCACTGTCTGTGGCGTCCATCTTTGCCCAGGCAATAGACTTGTCCAAGCTGCTCTCTGAGGGGCATAGGTGGCAAAGTGTGTTAGGCACTCGCCTCTCACCAATGTGGCCCGGGTTCGATCCCGGCTTGGGTCATATGTGAGTAGAGTTGTGCGTTTGGTTCTCTCCTATGCTTCGAGGGTTTTTCTCCAGGTTCTCCGGTTTTCCTCCCTCCATAAAAACCAAACACTTTCGATCTTAAGCTGTGCTTCGTGATCATATATGGGTTGATGTGGCTGGCTGCCAAATGGCGCCCATGAAAGCCTGCTTCTCGGTCACGTGTAGCACCATCCCTCATAATTTCATATTGTAATTGCTGGGAACCTCTGGAAAACAGTGTGTTTCACTTAGCAGGTAAACCCAGGGTAAACAAGAAATAAATAAATAAACTAGCGCACCGACCGTCTTTATACTTCTGTGGTCCTGGCGAGGGACCTGCTAAGTAATAAGATCTACATCACTAGGGCAGTTAAATCTAGCAGCAAGGAACTCCACAAGGATCTCCTCAAGAGCCAAGACAACACCTGGGTGAGGGACATGCCCAAGACACCGCATGGCACCTTTTATGAACAGCCCTGTCATCGCCACAGCCTGGAGAGACTCTAAAGTAATGATGACATTATCCACTGGTCATCAGAGGTGACCCCACCGTCCACACAGCCCAGCGTAAGATCCCCGACATGGCCACCGGACGGTTGCGGGTCACATCAGTTCTAGCACCACCCCAAATCCTGGATTACATCCGCAATATGGGAGGAGTAGACCACAATGATTAGCTGCGGTCATGCTCTACGTGCAGTTGGAACGTCCAGTTCTGGTGGAAGAAAGCCATCTATTTTCTGCTGGACATTGCTCGTGTCAACTCGTGTTTCTGCTTCAAGCAACACCATATGAAGGAAGGTGGAGACGGCGATGAAGACGACGATGATGACAGTGATGGCGATTCATCTCCATCCAAGATGACCCACTCCTCCTTCGTCGTGACCCTAGCAACTGAGTTGATAACGGGCTACACCAACGCTTTAGCAGAACACTTCCGCCAGTCCAGGGCAACTTCTTGCACCACCATCAAGGGGCATTACTCCACCAAGATGTCCGGGTTGTACCCCAAGTGGTGCAGGTGGTGCCGATTGCACGGGGTTGTGACCAGGAAAGGCTGCACCAAGACCACCAGGAATGGTTGCCCTGTCTGTGGCGTCCATCTTTGCCCAGGCAGGTGCTTCACACTAATCCATGCGGCCACAGAGCATCTATCCTCTACTACCACCACCACCACCTCGGCCTCCGAATAGTGATCAACAAAACCACCAGCTACATCAACCTGGGGAATCACTGCCATAAGTCATCATCCAGGAGGATCAGCCTGCTGAGCCCGGGCTCTTAAACTGCAAGGTACACGGCTCGACCTCTCGGGACAAATGGTGCAGTGTGACCCCAGGATCACTGGTGACCCCCTACACCAGACACCACCACCACCGTTAAATCCACCTCAGATTAGCCATCTAGCTCTCCTCCATAATAACACCACCACTATCAACAGGGTTGTTCTAAAACCCCCTCGACCCACGACCCCCTCGACCCACACCACCACTAGTGGAGTAGCATTTTGCAATGCCATGCATATCTCATGGCCGACCGGAACCTGAATAAGATTAAATCCCAACTGGAACCTGACACCTGTCTTACTGCCCGACTTCGATTACGGCCAACTCATTAGCGTGAATTCCGCGTTCGACCAGTACCGGTTTCAATTCAATATACGGCCCAAGTCTGGAAAGTAGTTCCTCACAATTTCGCGACGTGGTATAATTGGAAAGGGGAGAATATAAGCTTTCTTTTGACACCATTAACCAAATCGGGTGGGCATGCGGTGTTCATGAGGAATAGTACGCGATATGTTAACGTCTTCTTTCGAGCGATCGTCACGTTCGGAAGGCTGTTCGCAATATTTTTTTAATCAACTTTGCGAAAAGTTTGTTTCTGCTTGGCAAAATGGAGCCCAAGACTACTGAAATTCAAGTATGTATTACACAGTCTTCACTTTTGGGGTTGTTTATTTATTGGGCAAACGTCAGTCTACTTTTTAAAATGTTGGTTTCGTTATACCGTTTTTGAAATTTTGAAACCGGATGGCAAGATTTTAAGCGGGAGCCCGAAAATCCGTTTTTGATACACAGCACTATTGTTTTCCACACAATTCTTACCACAGCTTTAAGGGGTTTTTTCTTCCCGGGTTTACTCCTTTCAGTGGCCCAAGCAATCTGAAATTCTTCGTACAGTTTCCTTTCCTGTTTGTCAGTCATCAGGTATCTTCTTTTCTCTGTGTATGTTGATCTACCCTGTTGAATTAAAAAAAAAAGCAATAAAATGTAAAGTTTGTAGGATATTGTGATTCAAGGCAGGCAAGTGAAAGCTTCTTTGTCCAACAAATACATGTAAAGGCCTGAATTCAAATTTCTTGTGCTGTTTGTACATACTTGTAATGCCTCGTTGAAACAAGACATAAACATTAATGTTCAAAACGTTGTAATCAGAGAAATTTGCTGATAAAGGCTTACTATTTCATGTGAATTCCACATTCTAATACAAATTTACACTAACTGTTAACCATTGTACATGTAATTGATCTAAATGCTTGATCTAAAAATAACATCGTAAAAAGCATTCCGAAAGTGACAATCACATTGAAGAAGACGTATATACAATAAATTGCAAGATGTAAGAGGTTAGGGATGATTATTTTAAATTATTTATACATAGAATCGTGTTCATAAGCATAAATTTACCTTGAGTGGCTGTGAAGGTTGACTTGGTGGCTGTAAATGAATACAATGTGAATAGTAAATACATGAAGATTGTATTACATTCAACCAGTGCTCGATTTTACCAGGTACTAAAGATCATTCTTAAATCATGCCTGATATATAACAATGACAATCACCATGGCAATACTGACAACTTATCTTAAGTTTAACCTTCAAGTTTCATGAAAGCCCTGCACAAAGCACTGCACAAAGCACTGCACAAGGGCATCACTAAATCCCTGTTCGCACTGGACAAACATTTAGGGTAACTTAAATGTGACGATGGATAACATTCCAATGAGTTAATCTTCCCACATGTCTGCATAAAGTCCGCACTTTATTGACGCGGTTAGAATTACCGAGACGCTATGAGTATTCTAACCGAGCTGCCCCCAAAACGCATGTTGCTGCTCGATGTTTACGCACTCAATTTCTTTGCTTCTATTGGTTACTTGTTGAAAAACGTTTGCTAGGTCAGCAAAATTTTAGGGCCGAGTCATCACCCGGGCCGAGTTTTTCGATCGGGATCCGGTGTCACGATAAAATTAATTAAATCATCAAATAACCACAAGGGAAACTGACTGAATTTTAATGTCATTGAAAAGTGAACAAAGAAAAATTGACTGAAGCGGGATTGACTGAAGCGGGGTTCGAATCCCGCTTCAGTCAATTAAAATTCAGTCAGTTTCCTTTGTTGTTATTTGATGATTATATTAATTAAAAAGCCGTATCCTCTTTGAGTGATCCCCATGTACCGTTCCCAGGTTGCAGCATTGTTTGCGTGTATCATTGAAACGATCCCTGAGGCACGGCAGTGTGTGCATGGTTTCATGGCTTCTGACTGCCAAACGAACAAAGATGATTGACTATTGGGGTCACCACAAACGTAGGGCTGGATAGCTCAGTTGGTAGAGCGCCTGTACGGTATTCAGGAGGTCGTCGGTTCGAATCCCGCTTCAGTAAATTTTTCTTTGTTCACTTTTCAATGACGATAAAATTAATTCACGAACAATGAACTACATGTAGTTTGGTGACCCGAAAAAAAGAAAGAAAAACGAGAGAACTGACGTATTACTACCCATGTCGAAAACATTATGTCAAAACACGGTTAAGCGATGTGTACACCGGCAATCTACTGATGTATGCATTGTAATTTAACAAGCTGGACAGTTATGTTCTGGCAGTGGTCGATTTCAAGAAACACTAAGATTAATCTTAATTTTAAGATGTTACTGTTACCATAGTCATTTGTATTGTGACGTCACACTTTGCTTAGCAATTAAGATTGATTAATGGTTTAAGATCAATCTTAGTGCTTCGTGAAATTGGTCCCAGGTCAATCTTCCTGGCCACTTTCACTCGGTTAAACTACCCAAGCGACTCGGTTGAGTTACCTGTCAGGAAAGTTACCCAGGCTGTCCCCACTGGATTTGAAATGGGTAAGTTACCCATTGGCTCTGTTATAAGGTTTCCCAAAAGAGTCCAGTGCGAACAGGGCATTAGATTAATCCTAAGATGAGTTGTTCTGTATCACCATAGTGATTTGTATTGTGACATCACATGCTGCTTAGCAATTAAGATTGATTCTCACTTAAGATTCAATCTTAGTGCTTTGTGAAATCGGCCCCAGGATACAATACTTGGGGTGAGGGTCCATTCAATCAAATCTTCCATCATATGGGACAGTACAATCTGTCTACAGCTGAATTTTTTTTTTTTTTTTTAGTGAATAAAGAAGACAAAGAGAGGTGTTGAAATTATGTAAATTATGTCTGTATGTACACGTCCATGAACTTACAATTATGCTTGGGCCACTGCTCGACTGTGTCCAGTGCTGTACAGACATTTTGAAAAATGAAAAGAGTTACAATTAATTAATAATTGAAAGATATTGATGTCAGCGATAGTGCCATATTAAAGGCCTACTAAAACTTGCTTTAAAAAGTGACTTGCAGTTGCATTCATCCTGCAGTTAGTCTAATAAATGAAAAGTATGGTATTCTTATTGGCCTTCGTTACCCTCCTTCCATTACCAATATTGTAATGGAACTAAGGACATGTTAATTAATCAACAAAAATTTACTTCAGAGGTGTTAACTACAGTTTGATTAATGTCACATTCCAACCTGGCATTGTTTCATACTCTGGAAATCGATTATTGGGTTGGGTTTACAGTGCTGGGAAAACACTAACAGTCACAATTTTTGACAAACTCAATATTGCAATTTTTCCATGTTACTTTTTGGTAATTCTTTAGCCAAGTAAAATTTGAATGGAAGCTTGTTAAAAGCTGTCCCGTCGGTCACGTCTCGTCAGTCACGATCTTCAAAAGCCCAAGTCTTGCAAGTTTGGGTTTTATGTTAATTTTCTATTATGTTTACAAATTGCTTATGCACCAGTACACAGTTTTGACAAGGTGTTTGAAGAAATGTCACATGAGAACAGCTTTTTTAAAGAATCCAATGTTGTCAAAAAAACAGTGTCTTTTTTTGTCCCGTCAGTCACGGCACTTTGAAATCGCAACCATGCAGCCATTGAATCATACAGGTTCAACTTATCTATTTTAATTTGAAATTTGACTAATTCTCTTTGACTTACAGAGCAAAATTTTTGGATAAACCCATTCCTTTTTATTTTGCAAGCTTGAGAAATCAAAAAGTTGCTACAAATTGTCCCGTCAGTCACGCTGGAGTTGGCCACTTGTATTATTAGTTAATTATTTATTTATTTGATTGAAAACTGTACCTCATCTGGACAAGTGTATTTCGCTGGGGTTCTTCTGGACCTTTGTTTGACCTGAGTTGAATGCAAAATAGAAAATGGTCAAATGTAGTCCTTCATTTTCTGTAAACAATTTTGTAACGTCTGAAACAAAATGAAATGAGTAAAACATGGGAAATTGTAGTAACCTTTATTATTTTGGAAGCCTCTGAAGTCACCTCAATGAGCTCATAGAGCTATATTAAAATTAATAGAGCACTTGCTCTGTGTACACTATACGATCGATGCCTGCTTGGCGAATCCATGTTAGTGGACACACCTAGATGGAAAGCATAAAATTGTGTACATGTACGTCTTTTGCACATCTATTTGCATATCTGTGTTTGTGTTCTATTCCGGTGTGCCATCAAAGCGATGTACTTGCGCGGTGCATATAGAGTACACTCTTCAAAAGGCATTCCAGTCAAAGTGTTCTTGTTCCATAGATACGCACTCAAATTCAAAATGACTGCGCCCATATAGTTCTATGAGTCAGCTTCATTGTTCCACGGTAACTTGACTTAATTACCTGTTAAGTGTTTTTTGTATCATGTATGGTTTGCATGTACTAAAAGTTAGACCCAAGAAAAACTCATTTTGGCATGACAGACAAACGCTTTGAATTGTGAAATACAAAAATTAAGTGCTTTTTTTTACTTAAAAGTGATGGTAGAATTTCATTTCAACAATTTGAATGTTTGAAAAACATTACACTTATCAATGTTTCACATGTGTATATAGTTAGAATTGAGCTATTAGTAAATATGGTTGCAGCAGTTTTTCCTATTGCGTTTAACTTGCTTGAATAATACTTACTGTTGGTATTGTTGATCGTCTTGCACCTGCATCTTTTTTCTTTTGATGATGACCATCACCGGGCAACACCTGTGCACATGAGGGTGAGTGTTAATTTAAGTTAGAATTCAGAAAGAACAATCATAGCAGAAAAAATGAACCCTGGGTTAATTGAATTTGGAAGTCTGTCAAAATTTGCTTAAATGAAACATTTATATTCTGTTCATTAAACATGTTAAATTGAGTTAGGTGGAACCTTCGGGCTAATGTCAATTTTTTTTGTCTTATTACAAATATATCTGATGAACCTTTGCCCCAGACACAGATGTCCCAGATGACTGTTACTGTATCTTCCTTGATATTTTTGCCCATGAATCTGTATTTCTTTGACAAAAGCCAAAGTATGATACTACCTTTAAACTATGCAGTAGTGATAATATGCTAATAACAGTAGGGTTGTGGTTGCCTTAGCAACAACCACCCACTGTGAGCCAGCTTGTGGTCATGGAGTTACAGGCCCTGGCATTCAAAACCTCTGTTGGTGTGTTCACATGAGCTGCTAACTTCGTTGCTACATGTACATTAAAAAATCACAGCGGGAGTTAGGTTGTAAAGCAAATTTAGCTGAAATTCACGGAGGGTTCATACGCAGCGTTCCCGACTGCTAACTGTACAATCAGTGTGTGCAGAGATCACAAAAACCATATCGTCCATGGTTATTACATCATGTATATTGCTGATTTGTGTGTTTACATTCATGGCCAGCGCGCTTGCAGTATTGAAAGTTGTACTACTGGAATTGTCAGAGCGTCTAAATTATCTGGTCATGACCCGATAAAACATGCTGACATTTCTAGTAGAATTGCGAGATGTGAGATTAAAAACCTAACACGAGATTCATAACGCAAGATGCGACATTAAAACCAAACAGGAGATTCTCAACATAAGTTGAGAGATGTCAGGTTTAGAACACCATAAACCTTATATCTCTAAACCATAATACCATTCCTCTATGGTTATACTCTGTACCCAGCTTCCACAGGTATTATTTCATACCATACGTTAAACACAAATTTTGCCATTTAATCCTGGTCAGATGTACATGTACATGTAGGATGTACAGCACTTGCTTGAATAATACTTACTGTTCTTACTGTTGACAGGCCTATTCTTGATGGTCCTGCACCTGGATCAGAGTATTGATCACGTCCAGGCAACACCTGTGTACATGAGGGTGAGTGTTAATTTAAGTGAGAAAGAACAGCCATATGAGTAAAATGTCATATCTTTTTACTTTTGTAATTGATTCAATGTATATATTTTCCTTAAATGTATTGTTAGCAAAAACCGACATTTGCTGGCCTGGGGCCGATTTCACTGACGCTTTACGATCATCGTAAAGCCCAAATTCATCGCTAAACGGAAAATTGCTACGCAAAGTAGCGATCGATTTTCTGTTTAGCGATGGATTTGGGCTTTAGCGATGATTGTAAAGCGTTAGTGAAATCGGCCCCAGGCCCGCTTATTCCAAAAGTTGCAGTAATTTGAGAGTGCTATATACTGGTTTATATCATTGCACTAGCTTGACCAATTTGAACTTAAGTTTGCTTGATGAAAATATCTCGCAATTTCATACACTTGCTTAAGCACACAATTTTATTAACCACACAATTTGATTAAGCATGAAAAGTCTATCAATTTTTGATATTACTTTTCACTTGTATTTGCCTATTGTTTGCTGAGCAAAAAATTCACAATGTGTTTTGGCTGGCATACTGAAAATATTTACCAAGCTTTTGGTGCTTAAGCAGCTCTATGAAATTGCCCTCTGAAGACCACCATTTTTAACAAAGGTTAGAATAATCAAAATTATGATAATAATAAGCATGATTAGGTCTAGCAAATGACACAAAGTTACAACATCCGAACTTACTTGTGATGCTGGAATTTCCTCCTCTGCACTAGCATTGTCCTTTATTAAAATATGAAAACAGGTTATATTTTACAAATTTATACAAAGAGATAAATTACATTATTTGATTAATTATAAATATGTAAATTTGGGTATGGGTCTCTCAAGCGAAAAGATCTATATTAATAGTACAGTTCATATACAGTGTAAATACTAAGTTTTTTTAGTATTCCACATGTATGCATCATCAATTAGCTTGCACATGTTCTTATTCATGAAATATCAATCCCAAATTGTAAAATGTATATTTTGTTGGTATTCTATCTGTAAGTGTGTGTGGATAATATCCAAACTTACATGTGGCACAGTCATGTCATTGTCCTCAGCAACAGGAAAAGGATCCTCCTTGATTCAATCATGAAAATAAAATAAAATACCATTATTTTCTAATTTCAATTATTGAAATAATTACATTCAAAAAATGTTTCAAAATAGTATGATACCTGCTAGACAACAGTGTATTATACCTTTAAATGGGGGACATCCCCAATTCAACCGAGAAACAGATAATTTTACTAAGATGATTTTCTCAGTGTCAATTATTATTTGTCTTTACTTACCCAGAGTCTGCCTATTAGACAAGATGACTCAACAGCTTGCATCGGAGCATGAGCAGCAACATAAAACCGCTGTTGTGTATCCTGTTGGTGGCTCATGTAGCTAGCTACCTTGGCCCTGTCGGGTGCGGACAGGGAACCCCAGGACTGTCGATTGCCATGAAAGAAAGTGAAAGAAAGGTTGGAATATTTGTAATGAAGAAATTTGATTTCTCAAGTGCAAGTAGGCCTTTAGGCTAATTAGGGAAGCATTTGTGACGTGGGAAAGTCGACACCAGACACAAATGTTTGGGTTTTCTGTCTGATCTTTTAATGGTGCATGGCAAACACAAAAAAAAAACAACCAACAAACGACCCCCAGCCTTGGCTACAGGAAGCTGTTGAAGAGCTTGGGATTAATTACATGGATAGAGCAGAGTGAGTCTTGCTGTGTACTGCTTGGAAACTCAGTGTGGAATGACACAAAGGACCATGTGATACACAATGTAACTAGAGGGGGTCTCACAATTAACATGAAGAGCCAGAGGGGGTACTCAAAATGGACATAAGAGGGGCACTCAGAATTAACATAAAAAGTGACCTGTCACACATAATCAGACAAAATCTGACAACATTTTCAAATTCTAAAGATATACATGTACATTTATAGGCATATTGCCCAGATTGACATTGTGCTTAACATTCTTACTGATTAAACAAACGTGCACGCATACTTACTCGAGTGGCAACCGTTTTTCTTATTATGTTTGGCGATATCTTGCCTGTAAGTCCTTTGGAGGTCCACAACCTTTTAATACAAGGTATACATTAATAGAATATTATGAAGTTTGTTTGTTTGAAGTTAGGAGGGCCTGGCATTTTTATCCTAATAGGATCTTTCTCAAAGGCTTAATGACAAGCAGGACAAGAAAATGCAAGTAAAGACATACAAATGGATGAGAGGGTTGGGACCGGGGAGGGGGGGGGGGGGGGGGGGTCGGATTAAAGATGAAAAATAACAAAAGGGGTAGGATCAAAGATGAATGTTGAGGCCATGTTGATGAATTGTTATCCATAGTTTCTCCATGCTGATGGCCTGTCCAAGCTTGTTTGTTGTGTACATTCATTGTTCATTGTTGGGATGGATAATAATGCAACTTAAAATTGAAAAAAACAACTGATAATGATTAGACCTTCTTGTGATTTTCACTGTAGGAGCTGTAAGATCACAAGTCATCGGAATGTGTTGCTTACCATAGAGTGGCACTCCAAACCTCCCCCCCCCCCCCCGAGACCAGATGTCTGTAAGCCCCGCCCCATATGCTTACCGTTGAAGAGTCTGAGCAACTCGGCTGACTGGATGACAACCGCGGTCGATGAATAGGGGTGAATTCGGGTCATCCAGTTGGTCAGCTGAGCAGTCCGGGGTCAGGGGACGGGCCTCACGAACGTAAACAGATAGCCATCTGTTCAAGGTTTCATCAATGGACACATTTTGTGGGCCATATGTGCCCTTTGTCTTGTGTTGATGGACCTTTATAGAGACAATTTTTAAGCATACATGTATAAAACAAACAATGATTTGCAGCACTTATAGTAAGTTAGTAAGCTTTTCGGTATATATATTTAACACATTGATTGCGAACTACAAGTCGTAGTGACATATCTACCAGATTCTGCCATTACAAGTAGACATACAGTAACATGATTTTTTATTGAGTTGTCTCATGTATATTTTTTTTCTAAGTATGCGTGCAAGTGCACAACGCATGGCATTAATAGAAATGGCCTCTAAAATTATGCTCGTCAGTCAATGTGTTAAAGAAAAAAAAGAATTTGATGCGCGTAAACACCTAAAAATCTGTTTTTTCTTGACGGTGCATGCTACACAGACTTGTGTCCAGACCACAGGTAAACAGTCTAAATTTAAAAACTAAAGGATGTTCTTTTACCTTCATGAGAAATGTTTCCTCAAATGAGTGGGGGTCATTGGCAACCACTAGTTGCCGCTGATGAAATTCCCCCACAGTTGCATTGGTGATGACGCAGCTGCGGGGGGCACCTCTCAGCAATACTTCTGCGATTAGGCAGTTCCTCAGATGTAGAACCTGAGCGCCCAGCTCATTCCTTGTTTGCATGTCTGCAACCTGAAGGAATGCTTAACAATGACACAAGAGAAGAATTGTATTTCATCATTAGATTTAAATCCAGACAATTTGCCAAACCATATTTTATCAAGCAGAAGGATGTAAATGTGAACGTAAATTTTGATTTTGAACCATATCTCTGTTTATGTATGTTTATTTATTTGTAGTAGGTTGTTTAGGTATGAACATGAGAGTATTAAGCTTGATACTCATTAGCTTTAATGCTATGAATGGTTGAAATTAAGTTATAGGGAGGTTTGCGGTAGCACCATGTAATATATAATTTTGTTTGTGAGTTGTGTTCTGAATAGAGCCGGTTGTTAAATCTAGGTTCTGACCAGTATGCTCTGGCTGTCTTTTAAGCTTCTACCATCGGATAACCTTTGTAGCAAATGGAAGTGATATCTTGAATTTGAAATATTATACATACATGGTTCTATTTGATTATCATATTTAATTATAGATATAATAATAAATTTTTTTTAATAATGATAATAAATGTTTCTCTTACAGATCATTTTCACGATGTCTGCCCGAACTGCGTTTCGAAATTTGGTGACATCATTTGGTCGGAGAATCAATGCTGCAAGAGGTAAGAATATGCATGTACATATGGAAAAAAGACAGGTGGCAATTTTAAGGTAGTATCATACTTTGGTAGCATTCCGAAACAGAAATCTTCACAGATTTACCTATAACTTACAGGGTATAAAGATGGTGATGGTAGAAACATACCGTTAAATTTTTTTTTATTTATTATGCTGATCTTTTAAAGATCAAAAATAAAAGAGAAAAGACCTAAGAAAAAATGTGGCCGTTTTTCACTGTTTTCTCACAAAGTGGGCACCGTTTGGGATTGAAATTTTCACTGATGACTGTTACTGTATCTTCATCGATTTTTTGCCAATGATTCTGCATTTCTTTCACAAAAACCAAAGTATGATATGACCTTTAAGTGTTTTAAAAGTTTGCACATTAATGCTTGTTAATTTTGCAAGAAGCATTTATGTACAATATTTTAAAACCTTAAAATGTTTTCTTTTCAAAAAGATGAATGCTTGGTAATGAAAATGAATGATAGGGCACATATAATAAGTACATTGAACACAATCATATTATGTTATAATGGTTTTTACTGTTTATGTTTGATCGCATTTCAGCCTGCCTGACATTCACTGCCCTTCGCAGGGATGGGGAAAAGTCCTCGATGATCCCCTGGACGGAATGAATATCCCTGTCAGTGAGACCATAACGAGATCTTGTCTTCCGTCTCACTGACAGGAAATGGCAAAGTTTCCGCAAAGAACACAGATAAGACATCTGTGTCTTTGCCTGCCTGGAGTCCCGTTGAAGGAATTTCAGGATTCTGCAACAAATGAAATGTACGTTTTAATGCACCGACAAAGAAGTTATTAAGATTACAAATCTTTTTTATTATCAGTTGCACAGCTGCATGTGTACAGTACTGCAGTTTACGATATAAGAAAAGATTAGAGTGACTATTATTGTTGATTGATTTACCTCACTCATATGACACCGCCTTTAAGGGCCAAACCCTTCAATTTTTGAGTTGCCCTACATTACTTATTTAGTTTCATTACTTAAACTAGTCTTATACATCGAAATATGGCCACATTTTAAACATAAGATCTTAACCAAACATCTTATATTATATTCGAAAATGTCTTATGTGTCTGTTGTTAACAGACATAATCTCTCGTTTAATTTTAGTATCCGTTTCTATTTCACTGTTTGTCTGTACACATGCACAGATAAAATGTACCATGTTGATATATCATTCGGACATCAACATAATCTGTAGAAGGGTCCTAAAATTTTGCACTAGTATTTTTAATGGAAATTGTAATGTTACCTTTGTGGAACATTCTCCTGGATCAGTAGGCTGCTGTCCTTCAGCCCAAGGTTTTGTACACAGCACAGAAGCTGCTTGTGCGTTTGCAGCGCAGACTTCCGTGCTGAGGGGTCATCGGTGGCTCTTGTCAGTTCGTACTCCAAGAACTGATCTAGGAGGGAGTCTGATGACAGTCAATATAATACATAAGTTAAAATATTTTTAAGTTGTTCAGAAATGGACACAAACATTCTGCACATCATGTTGACATCACCGCCATGATATGGGGCTGCGGGCTATTTAAAAAAAAATATTGCCACCCCCCCCCCCCCCCCCCCCAGTGCAACCACGTAACCTTGCTGAACCAACACCATATAAGCTGTGACCTGTGCCAAATAACAACTACATTGAATTTCAACGGACTCAAAGAAGAAGACCTCAATGATTTTGTGTGGTTCTTAGGGGAAGCCACGAAATATTAAGCGCCAATGTTGTTTGGCCGTTCTTAGGCCCGGTTCAGACGTCGTGCTTATGCCGTGTCGAATACAATTCAATTCGGCGCGACGTAAGCACGGTGTAAGCACGGCAGTGGTTTCAGACGTCGAACTTAATACAAACGTGTTGAAGAACTTAATGCATCCAAAATGGCGGGCCAGGTAAACAAACAGCGCTTCTTTGTATTTTCAATAACGCACGAACAAGAAGAATGCTGCTTCAACAGGCACTAGTAACATTGAATATTTAAAGTTGAATAATCTAATGTATTCAGTGGCTTCATTTTCTGATAGCTCAGTGTGCAAATCTTGAGGGTGCAGACCAGTAAATACGCCCAAATCAGTCCGTGGAGCTCATCAATTGTTTCATACCCCAAAATCTTTTATTTTAAAGCGTTTGGTGAGCCCTGCGTGGGAAGCCTTGTAGAAAGAATGGATGGAACTTGGTCACCATGAGTTTGAACTTTTAAATTTGAGCTGTCAAGTTGGATGAAATCAGCCCCTAAATTCGCTCTTCTTTTGCAATTGTAGTGGAGGAGTACTATCTTGTAGCCTCTCACATGTAAATTTGGTCGTTTTACGGGTATTTTTCTTTGCGTGAACTTTTCAGCCATGTTAACCTATACAAAAAATTGAAAAGAAAATGAAAATTGAAGAATTCAGCTTTATTTTGCTGTATCGGTTGATTGCATCAAAACTTGAGAGTATTTCAATATTTTTTTTTTTTTTTCAAATTTGCGTGGTAGCCTATGGGAAATTATTTACTGGTCTGCACGCCATTTTGTTTCGAGAAATAAGCTTGTTTGTTTGTTTGCTTTTTATCAATTCTTTTCTCGCACACATTGTGAGCATGCGCATTCCTAAATTTGACCAATATTCAGGACCAACTGCGAATTGACATTTTATTCGACACGGCATAAGCACGACGTCTGAAACCGCGCCGTGCTACTGCCGTGCTAAATGACATAAGCACGGCAGACCCTGTCGAGCTTAAAGCTTCTGCCGTGCCGAATTCAACTTGCCGAGCCAAATTAGTTTCAGACGTCGTGCTTATGCCGTGCCGAATACAAAAATCCAAGTTGATTTGTATTCGACACGGCATAAGCACGACGTCTGAACCGGGCCTTAGCTTGCTAAAGATGTATTGCTGTGTGTACAATCTTTGCTAATCCTTTTATGTAGACACATGTTACAAACACATTATGTTTACCTTCATTTTCATTGTCACTTTCAGTTTCAAGGGGGGCAGTTGGAAGGGGCTGGTTGCTCAAAGCAGAGGGCCTCCGGCTCCTGGTCACCAGGGCCATGTAGTTTTTGAATTCAGCAGAATTCCTCTGAAATGATGGTGAGTTCAGTACTATTATAAACTTCTATTTTGTTACTAAGGGAATATCAGTGTTTTAACCTATGTCTTTGTGCAGAAGATGCTGATTGTGATTAGTGCTTAAAGCCAGGGCCGAAGGATATAAATTTATGCAATTAGCACCTTCAGCTTGGGCATTAGTATAATCAGCACCAATTGGTTAGACTTTGAAGAATTTCCTAACATTTAAAAACAAATTTGGTCACAATGAGGTGATACAGCTCTATTGTTTCCATATCACTTTACATGTACCCCGGTAATTCCATGCAAAATGTTCAAGTAATTACCTGTGGCCATGGTTGCTATGTTAAGCTTATGATATGTGATGTACTCACACCATAGAGCTATATTAAAATTACTAGAGCGCTAGCTCCGTGTAGAAAGTGATGCCTGCTGGGCGCATCCATGTTTGTGCACAAACCTATGGAAAGCCAACAATTTTGAACGTTTTTTTGCATACGTTCATTTGCATACTGCGTTGTGTTCTATACAGGTGCGTTATCGAAACCAAATACGCCCGCAATTCAAAGCACCCTCGGTAAATGCGCGTTTCATTTAGCGCCGTGCGCGAACACGCTCTGCACTTCAGTCACGCAATGACTGCAAGCGTCATAAAGACGCGCTAGGTACCGTTCGCGCATACTCGAGCGTTGCATATAGAGTACACTCTTCGAAAGGCATTCCAGTCAAAGTGTTCTTGTTCCACAGACACGCACACAAATTCAAAATGACCGCGCCCAAACGGCTTCAAAACGTCTACTCACGGAGAACGCAGAGCTAACGCTCTAGTAATTTTAATATAGCTCTATTACTCACACCTAACATAATGACCCAATCCAAACCAGCTTTAATGATGACCTTGTTTAAATGGCTTCAGCCCTGCATTTATCACTGGTTAATGCCGATAAGAATATTTTGTACTTTTTGTGGAGGGCTGTGTGCAGTGAGCTTATACTTACATTTAGCTCATGCTTGTACCATAGGTGGGTATCAATACGCTTATACCCTTTTCCATAACATCCAGGGACCGGGCAGTCTGCGACCTTCCTCTCGTACTTTCCCAGCCTTGGTTTTGATATGGGTTGCCTGTGTGAGTATACACAATTGGAAAAAAAAATCATATTAATGTAGAATAATATGATCGGTTAACATTTTGACTACCGTATCTGTACTTTCTTTACATAACAGCTATCTATTACTTATCTTTTCAATTTCAATAAACCTCTTTTCATACTGTTCCTTAAGGCATGGCAGAGTTGCATATAACGTACCCAGTCTTTCAAAGATTTCAAGTGTGGCACCAGCGAGACAACAACGATAGCAGTCAAAGGTAAGTACACAGTGAACTTTGTTGGCTTTTGGTGCGCAAAATCTTTAAATTATCGCAAACTGAGATATATAGTAATTTGATGTTGTAGCATGGATGGGCTTGGTGATTGAGTGTGGAGTCTATCATTGGTATTTAAATTGTGGAAACAGACTATTTCACATTTGTACATGTATCATGCAAATCTTACAAAGGAAGTGTTCATATATTCACATTTGAGAATGTCAAAGAAAGTCTTGACATCTCTGAAATTAAGGTACATGTATTAGGCCTAACCCTGAGATGTTTGTCTTTTTAACCCAGGGCCCATACAGCAGTTCAAGCTATAATGTAACACGTTGGCCTAAATTTTAGATGACCGTCCCTGTGCACATTTAGCCTCGTTCACTGATAAAAAAGCCGGATGCCAGTGATCCCCCTTGTAGGTGCATCTACTGTGTCTCAGGTTGCAGCATTGCTAATGATGCGCGTATCTTCAATGGTCCTTGGAACATAGCGGTATGTGAGTGGTTTCATGGGTTCTGACTACCAAACGAACAAAGAATATGAGTCCACCACCAATATAAGTCTGGGTAACTCAGTTGGTCAGAGTGCCGGTACGGTATTCCAGAGGTCACTGGTGCGAATCCCGCTCCTGTAAATTTTTCTTAGTTCACTTTTCAAAGACATTGAAAAGTGATCCAAGAACAATTGACTGGAGCGGGATTCGAACCGGCGACCTTCTGAATACTGTACAGGTGCTCTACCAACTGAGCCATCCAGCCCTATACGTTGGTGGTGACCCCAATATTCAATTATCTCTGTTCGTTTGGCAGTCCGAAGCCATGAAAACGCGCACACCGCCATACTCCAGGAATCGTTTCAATGACTTTTCAAAGAGTTATATTTTTGACAAGTCAGGGATGTGAGACTTTTTTTGTTCAGATTTTAACTCTGCTCTGTACTAAAGTACAGGGAACTTTAAAATTTCTGCTTTTTACAGGGTGTTTTCAAGACTCTTTTGTGTGGCCCCTCACTTCCCTGACTAGTCCTGCTTAAAGGTATTTTCATACTTCGGTAGCATACCGAGACAGATTTACAAGTTTCAGGGTATTACATGGTAGAAACATACAATTAAAATTGCTCTGCCAGAAATATATTTATCCAGAAAAAAGTAAAACCAATGACCAAAAACAATTTTGATCTCAGGAAGATTCAAACTCCTGTGAATATATTTAAAATTACAGTGACCACTTTTCCCTGTTTTCTCAAATAGTGGGCACCATATGGGACTGGAAATTTCACAGATGACTGTTGTTGTATCTTTCTTGATATTTTTGCCCATGAATCTGCATTTCTTTGACCAAAATTTAAGTATGAAATTATAATGTGGATCGGTCTGCGGAAACACCATGTAAATTGTTCGTACTTTCGCACTTCTATATCGTTCGCACTTCTCGCAATTAAGGTCTCAACGTTTCGACTTGTCTGCTCTAGTCTTCATCAGGAGACCAATGACCAATGGTCCTGATGAGGACTAGGGCAGGCTATACTAGTCGAAACGTTGAGACCTTAATTGGGAGAAGTGCAAACGAAATAGAAGTGCAAAAGTACGAACGATTATTACATGGTGTTTTCACAAACCGATCCACATACCAATTGTCACCATGCAAAGACTCAAATCTTTCTATGAAATGATCATTAAAACACATTTTGTGAAATTGATCTTAGGGTCAATATTACAAATATTAGGTCCTAGATCCTGGGATCTATCCTAGCACGCCTTAGTAAAGATGTGGTGAAATTGGACCCTGCCAAGTCTAAATTGTGAGCATTTTAT
This sequence comes from Astropecten irregularis, assembly GCA_963971285.1. NCBI lineage: Eukaryota > Metazoa > Echinodermata > Asteroidea > Paxillosida > Astropectinidae > Astropecten > Astropecten irregularis. The sequence goes on from OZ020248.1 coordinate 10,979,485, forward strand.
GAAGTTGAACCTATGTGGTGGATGGATAATTTGTTAATCTTGAGAACCATACAATAATCACAGGCTTACACTTTTCTGCCATTAGCAATGATTTGCATCCTCCTCTGCTGGTCCCGAATATTGTGTGCTCTTCGAAGATGCTGGGCGAAGTATTTGAATTCCCCAGTACACATGGGGCACTTCCGTGAGGCTCGGTTTGACTGAAGCACAAGGAATATAAGGTAAATAATTATTTGTTGTTTACCAGTTCTTGGACATTTGATCAATCGAACGCTAGCATACATGTATAGTTTCATTTCGTATTGTGCAATCCAGCATCGGTCACATGTCTTTGTCCAATTTGAAATGAGGTATAATTAATCCATGGTGAGATTTCCTTCTGGCTTCTGATGAAATGATATTAAAAAACAGCATCCTCTTTTTTGTTGAAGGATCCCTGACATTTTAATACTTTGAAGTTTTGGATAATGGGGTATGCACCTACTTTACATATTTTTTGTTTTAACTCAGAATTTCAGCCTTCTTGCACACATGCTCTGCACAAAAAATATAGGAACGCCTTTCCTTGTTATTTTCCTTGATTTTTGTGTGTGGCCACATCCCTGATAATTTACATCGATATGTAACTCAATTTTTTAATTCAATATAGGACAGCTGGCATGGTAGGAAAGTTGCAGACTTGTTTTTAACATATTCAGGCAGGTGGGGATGATTTTCACATAGGAATCCTTCACAAAGTCAGAGATATTTTTCTTTTACAAGGAAATTGTAAGGTTAGGTATTATGTGAATTTTGGTCATGGGCAGTAAGCAGTTCACTACCTGTGACGCAGCAAATAAATGTACAATATGGACCTGAGCAAAATTCTTAAAGGTAGTATCATACTTTGGTAAGAAACCAAAACAGAAATGCTCACAGATTTACGTATAACTTACAAGGTATGAAGATGGTGACAGTAGAAACATACAGTTAAAATTGTTCTGCCTGAAATGGTGTATTTATCCAGAAATTTGTAAAACAAAGACCACAAATCTTTTAAAAGATCAAAAATAAAAGAGAAAAGACTTAAGAAATACTGTGGTTGTTTTCTCAAAAAGTGGGCACCGTATGGGTCTGAAATTGATAAAAACCAAAGTATGATACTACCTTTAAAGAATGGCGACACAAAAACATTGCTAAAAAGTATGTGCATGTCACATCAACTTGCTTGCATGTAAATTTTAACTGTTTCATGACCTAAGACTTTTATCACACTATTTACTAGATGCTGAATTGCAAGATATTATTTATTATCTTATTTACTCTGGATTTCCCATTCAGTACAGAAAGTTAAATTTATTTTGTCTTACTTTTTTGTTTGAGGGCTTCCTCTGACTTGCATACTTTTTTCTGATTTCAAGCCTTCTGTTGCTGAATGTGTATACATCAACAGGTCCAGCTTTTCCAGCCTCATCTGGCCCAGTGTCTTCTTCTTCGTCCTCTTCATCCTCATCTATGTCACTGTCTTCAGCATCGGGTTCTTCATTGGCTTCTTTATCAGATTCTTCATCTGGGTCTTCATCGGGTTCTTCATCGGGTTCTTCTTTGTCCAGTTCTTCTTCATCCAGTTCTTCGTCCAGTTCTTCGTCCAGTTCTTCGTCCAGTTCTTCGTCCAGTTCTTCGTCATCGAATTTGTCATACCCGCCATTTGAAAGGCCTTTCAAAATGTTATGTGCCTTTGTAATAGAACAATACCACAACATTGTCAGGCCTTGAATTTGGTTCTGAAAGGAGCAAGGCCACTTTTCCATAACAAGGGGCACTTACCATTGGAAAATCATAATGTCTATGGAAACATTTGAAGGGGCACGAAGGCCAAGAACAGGGGCAATGAAGGCCATGCATGCCTCTGTGGCCTGCGTTAAATTCAAGGCTTGCATTGTTGACTTGATATGACTTTGTGTCGGTGTGATGATAATAAATTAAATAAGGGTTTGCATGGGTTAGAATCCCACTTAAGGCAGCACATGATTTATAATACAATGCAAACCCTAATTTTAAATATTAACATCAACATTGCTTTATAGGCCTATGGCTCAGACTCAAAAGATTTTTTTTTTTTTTGGGGGGGGGGGAGGGGGGAGTTTTGTATTATCACGTAGGCCCCCCCCCATGTTACGTGTTAAATTTTTGTGGTTCACATATTTTTGGGGGGCCTTCAGCAACTTATTAAGATGGAATGGCACAATAAAAGTATTTAGTAGGCCTAATGAATATAGAAATAACTTAAACAAAGCGAGCAGCTACTTCATAAAACATGTTGGCTGTAATTTGTTTTAAAGTTCCTTTAGAGACAACCTCGGGAAAATGAGTTGCAGCAAAAGAAAATGTATGCCATGCCTTAGCTTTAGCCTGGGTGTAGGCCTGCCTAGGCTACCTAGATTTGTGTAAATTGGTAGGCCTGCCCAGTGTTCTCTGGCATTCCTAGTTCAACAGTTAAAAGAAACTGAATGTTTGTTCTGTTTGTATTTTGTTTTATCCATGACCATGGCATCACAAACTCCGGGCATGCATCAATTTCACTCAGTTTTTAACTAATGTTAGGCTAGCCTAACAGTTAGGCCAGGGCCTCCTCTAATTTATTTTGTAGACCTAACGTTAGTCCTAGCCTAGGCCCTAGGCTTGTTTTTACTTTTTTTAGTTGTCTATTTCTATCAGCATTTTAACAGTTATCCTAAATGAGTAGTCCCTATTATTATTAATAATTTACTTAGGTGTGCAACGCTGCGTTATGTCATTTGTTTTGAAATTTAATAAAAAATGATTGAATAATCAAATAATCGTTTGAACCCTTTCTTGTATGTTTATTTCATTTTATTCTTAGATCAAAGTCTGAATGAAGAGCTAGGAAATAATTACTAATGACATATTTGACTTACCTCACTCATTTTGTTCTCATTGGCCAAGTAGTCCTAGACCTATTTACCGGGCCCTATATTTAGCCTAACGTTAGCCTAGGGGCTACACCTCTCCACCAAGTTCCTTTCTTAGGTGTGCAACGCTGCGTTATGTCATTTGTTTTGAAATTTAATAAAAAATGATTGAATAATCAAATTATCGTTTGAACCCTTTCTTGTATGTTTATTTCATTTTATTCTTAGATCAAAGTCTGAATGAAGAGCTAGGAAATAATTACTAATGACATATTTGACTTACCTCACTCATTTTGTTCTCATTGGCCAAGTAGTCCTAGACCTATTTACCGGGCCCTATATTTAGCCTAACGTTAGCCTAGGGGCTACACCTCTCCACCAAGTTCCTTTCTTCTAGGCTAATTTACTAGGCCTAACTGCACAAAGTGAACTTGGACTTAGGCTAGGCCTAACCTAGGCTTAGCCTAAACTTTCTTGAGGTTTAAAATCGAAGAAAACAGACAACCGGCAGAATTTGATAGGACTTCGATATGAGCCTGCCCGTTTGAAAATGATTGATGCTTCCCGAAAGTCAATCGGGTATTTAAATTATAATTCAAGGAGTGTTTAATTACAAATATTGGCCAATCGTATTACTGAGAGAGTGAAGGTGAGGGAAGTGAAACCTTTAGACCAAAAAACCGTTAATTGACTTACGTACAGCGTATGGGGACAATAAATTGTACAAAGTTTATTTAAACACAAGATACAAAGTGCAAGAATTTAATTGAATGGTAAAATAAGACTTGAATAGTTGTCATATTAATACGAATGATGGCTTTGTATAATTGAGATAGGGACGTCTCCGCGTACCATACTTTAAAAGTTTTTGTTCGAGTGTCCCTAGAAACGGTCAATGTGCATTTCCAACGTGAAACCGTTAAACCAAAAAGTGAGCCCTCTCGTGGTGATACTAGTCCAATGTCAACAAAACTCCAGAGAATGAGCGCTGGACGTTGATGCCCAGTGTTTGGACAGGAAATGAGTTGGTTTTACTGCAAAAAAGAATCAAAATATTGATACGAGTTACGGAGGATGACAATGTATAATATTTATAGCACTTTCAGCAAAAATAATGCTCTAAAAGTGTAGTATTGGTCAAAATGGGGGTCTTTAAATCCGGCAGTGCACACTCCCGTTAAACCAAAAAATATACTGAAATGGTTATAAAAATGTTTTTATTGGCGCTTTTTATGACCAAAAATCGACAAATATTTTTTATTAGTGTAAAATATATCCTATAAAAAATCGGCAAATTCGGATTCAAAGATGTAAATTATTTAAACACATTTTATGCTCAAGTATGTCTCCTTTAGACCAATTATTCTCTTTAAAATGGACAACAATCTTGCCCTTAAAAAAACAGTTTTTAAGATTTTTGCAAGCGAAAGTTTAGCAAACAAATTTCATAACACTTCTATTGAAGACTTTTCCTATTAGACTGAGGCGACATTTTTGCATGGGGGTCTCAGACTAATTAGAGAAAGGGCAACAAACTTTCCGGTAACATGCTTGTGAGCTGCACAAAAGTTTGGAAACTACGTCTTGAAAGAGGGGTACGGGACCCTACACTTCCAACTAATTTTTTGAACTAATTTTTCAGTTGATGTTGTCATGGAATTTAAAAAACAATTTTACCAATCCTAAAGAATGATTCATTCTCTGCTCTTTTCGGGGAAAGAGTGTTATTTGATTTATGAAAGTACTGTTTTGGGACGGACAACCATTAGAGCGCGGCAGAGTCGCTTCCAATTGGTCTAAAGGGGGTTGTGTGTTTTAATTATAATCAATAGCAATCATTAATTATAATTAAATGATGAGGTCAAATAATATCAGAAACTTTGCATATAGTTGTTCAATTAGTTAAGCAACATCAGCAACTTGCAACATTCTTGCGAAATTAATTCCGAGGGAACAGGGGAGACCTGAATAAAACCAAAAAGTCCGGGAAGAGGGTACATTCGCTTCTGTTGGCGCGCCGTCGTGCGGCGCGCAGGCCCCCACTATCTTCACCCGACTGAATGCGTTGAACCCCAAAAGGAAAAGTCCGAGAATGAGGTAGTCGGGCGCGTTGGCGCGTCGTCGGTACACCGTGTAGCGGCGCGCTGGCCCCCATGAGACCCTTTGGTATAGTTGCAGTAATTTATTGTTGATAGAAGGCAATGACCGATCATTATAAAACTTGGTGGGTAGGTTAGTAATTATTTGTGCTTGGAATGACAAAAATAAAGTTGATTTTTAAATTTCTGTCGTAAATTATCCCTGTGTGGGTGTACGTGTTAAGCAAATTGGGGGGGGGGGGGTGTTCCCCGTTATGCAGAAACATTAGAATGGCATAACAAGCCAGTATGCGGAGTTGTCAAGATATTGTAAGCCAGTTTTTTTTTTGGGGGGGGATTCATACAAAGAGAGTAGATTTTGTTCTCTTTTATCAAGGGGGAGTGGTATGCTCTTGTCAAATTGTAATAAATATTAATGGGGGGAGGGGGGGGGGGGGGTTGTGGGCGTGTGTTAACAATGACATTACTGAACATGGGCTTCTACTTTATTAATTCTAAGCATGTGTACTATTTTCATGGTGCAGTGGATGGGGTCAGTGGAAAGGGACTACTCAAAAGTCATCCATACCCATAATTTAATTAATGATTTGAAAATAAAGCATTACAACGACATGTTTAATGTTTTGAAATCAGTGTTTCAGAAATTATTTTACCCTGCTAATTGGCTTTTCAGTAGTTTGAACAATACGAAACAAGTAGGTGTAACACAATTTTAGTATTTTCCATTGGGTTAACACTAGCTCAAATGATGAATAACAACAATTCATAGTCCAAATTATCGACTGAAAAATTCAACGTACAGAATTGATATGATCTTGTTTTGTTTTTGAAAAAAATCTTACTAGGAAAACTTGAATTTAGAATTAAATCTTTCAGGTAATGGTAGGTGAAGAGATATCACCAAGATCAAAAAGTGGGGGAGGGGGATACATCGCTCATGGGATCTTCGCCCGTAGATTGGATAATAACATTCCATGAATTGATAAAAGTTCCATATTATCTACATGTAATCTTATTGCATTAAATGTTAACCTAAGATTGAAACTGCATAATTTTATTCTTTAGTCATCAAATAACCACAAGGGAAACTGACTGAATTCTTAGTCATTGAAAGGTGAACAAAGAGAAATTGACTGGAGTGGGATTCGAACCTTCCTGAATACCGTATAGGAACTGTACCAACTGAGCCATCCAGCCCTACGTTGGTGGTGACACCAGTAGTCAATTATCTTTGTTCGTTAGGCAGTCAGAAGCCATGAAACCACGCACATACTACTATATTCTTTATTGTGGAAAAACAATGACATGAAGGAAATTATGAAATTAAAGACAATTTATGCAAACATAATTACATCATCACCGAAAGGGAGGTTATTCACAGTGCAATTAAAATGTATTTATGGAAGCTTCTAATAATATGTTCATCTAAGGTTATCCATGATTTATGTTTCATACCTTCAATGACAAGCATAATGTGATAGCTGGTTAGCAGCATATTTTGCAATCCTTCAAGAAAAAAAAGTTTTGAGTGCACAGCTGGAGTCTATCGTGCATTACATGTACATGTATAAACAAGTCAGCTGTCATGGAATTTGAGTCTTTGTTTTAGTAATGAAATAGACCAAGCTGGTTTGTAGAAAGTAGAAGAGCCCTGTCGACTTAAAAGCTCTTCACAGGTCTTTGAGAAAGCTACAAGTCATCAGCTTTGATGAATATGCATGAAGCCAGCTGAAACCATCAATGGTTCATACTATCAATAGAAATGAACCAAAAGATGGAAACCACGGGCTTACATTATCAGTTCATAGTTTGCAGCATTTTCCTGTTGGTGGAATAAAAACAACTTATCTAAAGAAGGAACGACCACATAAGGCATTTGGATACATCAAGACATGATTTAAAAATTCCAACTCATGATGTGTCATCTACAAGGGTATTTATATTCACCAACCAACCGAACATGTCTTGTCACATTTCTGAAATTTGGCCAAGTAAAACATTTTTGACAAAAATTGGACTCAGAACCCTTTGCAGAAAAATGCAGGGTAATTTTTGGTTTTTACAAACTGGATTCATAAGGACATCAACTTGTATTTTGAGAATGTTGAGGGTGCCTCCACTTTACTTTACCTCTCCCATTACCCTTTTCAGGGTGCTTAAACACAGAATAACTAACTTCTAAATGATTTTCTGAAGGCCTTTGACTTCCATGTGCAAATTAACATTTGCCTTGAGGGTGATAGATTACCTTGCCTAAAAGAGTCAATGTGTACATATTCATATTTATTTGTACAATTATTGCAGCCTTAATTACCCTGTTTGACTTTTGTCAAAGATGTCAGAAGTGTATTTTAATTCACTATTTATTGTACAGGTTAGTCAGACCTCTAAAATTTAAAATTACCCTGTTTGACTTTTGTCAAAGATGTCAGAAGTGTATTTTAATTCACTATTTATTGTACAGGTTAGTCAGACCTCTAAAATTTAAAGGCAAGATGTGTGGTAAACAAACCAGAATAATAATTATTATTAACACTACCGTTGGTGACCGGGCCTTACCAATCTTATCGGAGGTCAGTGGTTTGGTGGTGGTGTGCCATTTGAACATAGTCTAGTGGGTTGAAGAAAAAATCAGCTTTGATGAATATGCATGAAGCCAGCTGAAACCATCAATGGTTCATACTATCAATAGAAATGAACCAAAAGATGGAAACCACGGGCTTACATTATCAGTTCATAGGATCATGGTTTGCAGCATTTTCCTGTTACTGGAAAGAAAGAGCATGGAAAAGAAAAGAATGTTAGCCTGTTTGCATACACACACATTTAATTGTAACATGTTATTTCAATACATGATTTAGCATCTACACAGCTTTTCCATTTCTCCAGCCAAACGTATCTTTCAGCAATCCTCACATTTGTCCTAATAATACAAATATTTGATAAAAAAAAACATTTTTGATTAAATGTAGATTTTAGTAACAATGAATTGGAAAACAAGGGAGGGGGCTACTGGATTCACCTTACATAAATATTTATCAGCATAATCTTGACATCGCCATTCAAACGTATACGTAATCGTATATTTCAGCATGATTTAAGTGAGTTATTTAAAAGTTAGAAGTGTAATTTTGTTAAAAAAAACTTTTCGCTTAGGATAGCATTCGTTATTTGCTTATGACAGTGTGTTAGCAGAAAAGAAATCGAGGATAGCCGAGAAATTACTTGCTAAAAGCCTTGCTTAGGGATTCCATGAAATGTCACGCAGAGCAGTGCCGTAAGCACAACGGCCGCAATGGATTCCATGAAATTTGGTCCGGGCTGCATGCAAACAGAGGTCATGAAGACGACATACACAAAGTATCGACAGTGTAGGCCTTCCTGTTTTTAAGGTATCCAGTTTTCGAGGGTTAACGGGTTAGTTGACCTACGTCACGACACAGGTAGCAACTTATATCCAGGGCCCAATTTCATGGAATCCGTAACCGTTAGCAAAAAATCTTTGCTTACGGTAGCAGAGTTTTTTTGGTTACGGGTCAGCGTATTTCACGGAAGAGTTTCCTCTTTGGTAACGGTAAGGAAGGAATTTCTGCAGAATGCATACGAAACGCGTTTGCAGAAAATGATCACGGTTTCCCTAGAAATTCTTCGCTAACCGAAAGGTCTTGCTTACGGATTCCATGAAATAGATTCCACGCGTAGCAGTGCACGTAAGCACACAAATAGGCCGTAACGGATTCCATGAAATTGGGCCCAGGCCTGAACCACACAATCAGTTCAGTTGGGAAAGAATTCCACTGACAGCCCTCACTTGCACACAGCTATGGGACCAAGAGGCCGTTTTGATAAAAATGGCTACCGATGCATTCAAACTCAAAGTGTATAGGCCTAAATAATGTAGGTAAAAATACCCCTGAAAATCTCACTTTTTAGATAAGCTACAACAGTTTACACACCTGAGATTGAAGTTCATTATGACTTGCATCAAATAAGTTAACTCTTGGACGAAATTACCCTGTTACGGTCATAGCCGTCAGTGGAATTCTTTCCCAAGGCAAAGGGATGACATACACATGTACGATGTCGAATGTACATGTACATAAATGTACATGAGTGACTCATTGAGCATGAACCATTCAGTTTTGGCATTAATTTACACAAACCTAAACAAGAAAAATCTTCGAGGTACGTACGTGATGTAGCCATGCTGAACCTGAAAGCAAAATAGGAAAAGCTGCGTTTCGATACCGTTTTTCTATTGTAAAAATGTTACAAAAACCAAAAGAAATTGACCAACGCAACGTGAACACAAAATAATTAATTTACGGAGTATTGTAGAGATAAATAGACAGGTGCCTATTAATGCTGATATGGTATTTTCGTGGAAGAACATTGGGGACTTGGGACCTTGGGACTAGTCTATACTCAGGTCGTTGCGTGCAACGTTTGGTTACACAAGAAGGCACTCGCACGGAAATTAAAACGGAAAAGATTATAATTTTAGCATTTTAAAGTATGAAAGGTAATTAATATGCAAACAACAATAAAAAAAAAAGCAAAATCTAAATTGAAAAAAAAAAAAATTCCTGTACAACTCCCCTTTGACCAAAATGTCTAGTACTCAAGCAGTACTCACATACAAGAACAAGGCGGAAGGGAGCTCCCCTTAGACATAGGCACTAGGGGGAGACCTGAGACCCCGAGACCGAGACCGAGACCTCGAGACCTTGTGCAATTAAATGCAATAAAAGAATAAAAAAAAAAAAACCAGTTCCAAATAGGCCTACATGTATCATGTACAACAAAGGAAGATGCAACTTTTTATTTGAAATTATGAAAGCTTCCTTGTAGACCTATTAAACATTACTAATTAAGAAAGTTAATTAACCCTCATGACACTTCAAGAACTTCACAGAATCGTCATTGTATCAGAAGACAATTGTGCCTGATATGGCGTCATGATAATCCCACTCCAGTTGAAAAAGAATTCTTTCAACTCTGGCAGAAGATTGCTGGCACTGACAAGACTCATGCCAGTTGCAGTAGTTCAAGGTTTCTTCTCCATGTCCTGTCAAAATTGTATGGTGGCCAATGTCTGGTGCAAGCTCTGCTACCTCTTTGAGATACCTAGCATTTTGCTATCTTGTTCCCAGACATGAAATAAGCATGCAGGTTTACATGTTAAGTATTGGCATATGTGCAGTTTGTGCACTGACAGAAAAAAACCAAGGTGGTACCATATACTGTACATTCATGATAACAGAAATACTACTCTTCAGTGCTGACATGTGCCTGTAGTAGTCGAGCCAATGTAATTTTTTGCACAGTGAGTGCAAGTTCACATTAGTGTACAATTTTGTTGGTCTCGAAGCCGAGACCAGCAAAATTCCGAGACCACATGGGGACGAGACCGAGACCAAGACCGAGACCACAGGGTGGCGAGACCAAGACCGAGACCGAGACCAGGAAAAAGTGGTCTCGAGACCGAGACCGAGACCGAGACCGGTCTCGAGACCTACAACACTGCCAGTGACATAACTATTATGAAATTCATTCATCAATTTTAAAACACTATCATGACAGGCAGTTTGGCCCAGCCAAACCCACAGACTCGACAGCAAACCCACAGACACAGACACAGTTTATATTATCCACGATAAACTACATGTACATGAATCATAGATGGACAATATTCAATCTCTTTTTTCGTTGTAGAAATAATGAGTCCCTGCCACAATATGGCATGACACATGATTGCGCAACGATGTATATTGCATATTGCATATAGCGCTAACTGAATGGAACCAACAGGAACATTCAACAATGGGTTGAGAGATAAAAACATGGCTTTACGGTAAGGCTTATATATACGCAGATGTATCTGAATTATGGATATTACCCGAAGCAACAATATGGTGAGGTTAAAAGGCAGTATCATACTTTGGTAAAAACAGCAATGTTCACAGATTTACGTATAACTTACAGGCGATGAAGATGGTGGTATAGTAGAAACATATACCGTCCATTTTTTTTTCGTCTGAAATGGTGTATTTATCCACAAATTAGTAAAACAACGACCGAAAATCTTGTTGATCTTTTAAAAGATCAAAAATAAAAGACAAAAGAGTAAGAAATACTGTGTCCGTTTTTCACTGTTTTCTCAAAAAGTGGGAACCGTATGGGACTGACATTTTCACAGATGACTATTACTGTTTTTTTCTTGATGATTTTGCCCATGAATCTGTATTTCTTTGACAAAATACAAAGTATGATACTACCCTTAAATCAACGTAAAATGAGGCGTTACCCCCTTGCCGTTTAATAATCGGTAGCACAGTCATTATACGCCCATAATATTATTACTACACTGACCCGTCACAATGTTTGTTTATGCATGCAATACCACCATTGTGCGTGTGTAACCAGACAGATTACTACTGAACCCAAATCCAAACTTCACACGCCACGTTCATTCATGCCGCGTCATCGGTTCTTTTGTGCACGGGTTCAATTCCCTCCACCCAGACCTGGAATTCTCACCATTTTACTATAGGTGATTCATTTTTAGACTGATTAATGTGTAGGCCTATAACTATTGCACTTAAAAGGCGTGACATCATCGCTAAAAATAGTGTATAATGTAGTCATGTGATGATACACACGTATATTGTGAGATACAGGATACACATTGTATCTATGGGCGAAACGGGGGCTGAGGCTCAGGCTCAGGCTCCAGCTCTGACATTCACGTGCTGAAAATATCGGTTGTGGTTTTTCATTGCAGCTGAAACTCTGGTTCCCTTTTCAAACCAGAGAATCTACTTCCAAACCGCAGCCAAGAGCCACTATTTTTATACCCGACGTTATCAGTTTTAGAATACACGGGTTTACACTTCCAAAAGTGCGCATGCGTGATAGTGCCTCGTTTCGAAGTCGCGATAAAAACCGCAGAAGTGTAAACACGTGTATTGTCTTCGACAATGGACGGGCTTACACTTCGAAAAGTGCGCATGCGTAGAAGTGCCTCGTTTTGAAGTTGCGATAAAATCCAAGATGGCCTCCGAAGTGTAAACCCGTGTATGGATTCACGAAATGGAGCCGCGGAGCTTGAGTCTCCGTTTCGTCATGATTTCGTAAACGCTAATTTGACATAATAGGCCCTGATTATGCAACATGTTGAAAATATAATACTCTAAATGGCACTAATTCAGAATAGCACTAAAATAGTACATTTACTCTGAATAACACTAATAATACTCTGAATAGCTATAATAATAGTCCATCTATTCTGAATAACATGCACTCTCTGAACATCACTCAGGCCAATTAGTAATCACACTGAGAACTAGCTGAAATATACTATAGGTCTATAATTATATTCTGAATAACACGAATAGACCTTTCTTTTGTTTACAAAAATTGACTTCTGGTTGGCAACATTTGGCATGGGCGGCCAAATACTGTAAATCATTTCGTCTTCTCGACAGACGGCGTGACCGAATTCAACATGTTTGCAAACTTTCCATGACTGTATATACAATCATATATACCATCATTGCTTGTGTTGTTTCCCATTCATTCAGCAATATATTCAAATGTTAATGAAATATTGTGTACAAATTGGGTACACTGGATTGTGGTTATTTTTTTGTGCCTGGCTTTGACTGTCACGGCTGTTTCCGCCATCAAAGGTAATATAGTACTCTGAATAGTGCACTGTAGACGCTAATGTAAGGGAACTTTGGCAGCAAATTGCACAGAAGTCTTGCACACTTTTACGGCATTTTTAGGGTACATTCACAAGTTCGTCCGTAGTTTGTGAGTTACAGAAAATGTTGTTCATTGCGGTAATGCAGTGCAACAACCGTGACACGGAGCTGAGTAGCTCAGCTGATATGTGACCTACAGTGACCGAATATAATTATTTTAGGTATTTTCTTAACACTTTCCCTTTCAATGTTTGTGTGTGTGCCAGTTATGCAGTATAATATGATCCTTTCCGTAATAATATCCATGCAGTTGGATCCGCATTTGTATCGCCAAACCGTCCATATGGGTCAAGTTCTCTCATATAGATATTTCCCTGAATGAACATATAGGCCTACCTAACAATTTTACTAAGCTGTATCAGGGCCGGGGACATACATGTACAAATAAATGTGTACGAGTTATATGTCTTACGTACGACTTATAAATCATATCTCGCAATCTTACTGATCTCGTACGTACGACATACGACTTATATATCTTACGTACGTACGACTTATGAATCATATATCGTACGTACAAGATGTATCTCGTATGTACGACTTATATGTCTTACGTACGACTTATGAATCATATCTCGTACGTACAAGTTGTATGTCGGACGTACGAGTATGATTCATAAGTCGTACGTACGACTTTTAAGTCGTACGTACGACTTATAACTCGTACGTACATTTAACTCGTACGTACGAGTTAGTTCAGAGAGAAGCAAATTAATTTTTTTCAGCGTGTCCCTAATACAGCTTCGTACAATTTCCCTGTATAATGCATTTTGTTTTTATTGAACATGGAATAAAGCTTTTAAAGGTACTATTATATGCTTTTATTAACATACCAAAACAGAAATCACAGATTTCTATGAAAGACGGCAATGGTAGAAACATCATAACCGTTAACAAATTCCAGCCTGAAACGCTGTAGGCCCTTATCTATCCAGAAAGAGTCAAACTCAATTGACCACAAATTTGATCTTAAGGATATCAAAACTCCTGTACATTTTATTCGACAGATAATACCGTGCATGAGCATTTTCACTGTTTTCTTAAAACGTGGACACCGTATGTACGACTGGAAATATAACAGATGACTGTGGCTGTATCTTTCTTGATATTTGTACCCATGATTTTGCATTTCTTCGGCAAAAACCAAAGTATTTCGAAGGCTACCTTTGAAGTTAGAACCGTGTTATATGAAGAACTGTTCCTATTCAGCTACATCATATAGTCATTCACAACATATTCATTTGACGCAAAAACTAATTTGCATAGAAAATGAAGGTCGAACTTTGTATAGCTCTTTCTCAATTTCATTGGTTTTTCACAAATCATTGCTAACGGGAGTTCCTTTGTCTATGGCTTAGACCACTCAGGGACTGATGGGTTAACTAGTGTGATGACAGAGCCGCTATACAGGGTCCCCCCCCCCCCAAAAAAAAAAAAAAAAAAAAAATACCCGCGACACTTGTATCGAGAACTATTATATGAACATAAAACGGGTTTATCACTTCAAGATTCAGATATGTGATACAACTATGTCTTGGCTATCACCATGTAGAATGTGAGCAAAATTGGACTGAAATTGAGTGTTAAAACAAAGACTGAATTACCCAACCTCAAAACCCGATTTTCACCTTTCTTTCATACACATTATTGTGTGTATTGACCACTATACGTGTTATCCTTGCAAATTTGTTTTTAAGGAGTAGGCCTACTCTTTCAATTGGTCATATTTTCGCTAATTTCAGCCTCAATGTGCTTAAATTCTACACGGTGATAGCCAAGACATGGCTGTATCACTTATATTAACCATGAACAGTTTAATTAATGTTAACACAATGGGTCCCGACACAGTGTTGCGTTTTTTCTGGGACACCCTGTCAACCACAACAAAATCAAAATCTATCTGGAATTTCTGTGTCATTTTATTTTTTTTTTTTTTTTGGGAAGGAGTGCACCTCGGGCTAATTTCAAACACCGGACAAAACAATCACAAACGCGGGTGCTAGAGCTTGTTCCTCAGTGCCCCACAAACCAAAACAACCCGCCTCCTCTCACTGAGGCCCCGCCCCAACCAAGACAGATGCAAATGAAATATGCACGTATACAGCACCTCGTTATAAAGGCCGCTTTTCGTGGAAAACCGATCCAGATTTTGCAGGAATTTTTTTCGCGATGACCCTGACCGGCCTAGCCGATGCGAGACATCAACACAGACGAAGTCCTTGACTGGAAATTGCGCACTGCATGATGTACGTGTACTACATAGTACATACGCACTCTGCACAATGCTTGTAACAACCATGTTATGGCGCTTGTTATAATACAAACCGTGGGGTAGCAAAAACAGCCGCAGGGTGAATAATTTATTGTGTTGAAATCGAACCCGCTCGGATACTGTACGACGGCTGTTGCATATTTTAGTGTATAAATTATGATGATTACTAAATAAAACATCGATTCAATCAATCAACACGGGACATTAACAAAAAGGCTTTTCAATAAAATAAATCTGTTAACAAAAACATAAATTGCACGGCTGTGTAAGTATAATACAGTTAAGGTCACAGAACAGCACCCACACTTTGTCTTATCCGGCACGTAGGCCTAGTATATGAAATAATAAACCTGTGAAAAATGTGAGCTCAATCGGACATCCGAGTCACGAGAAAACAGTGAAAAACCAACTAGTTTTTCTTATAAAACATAAAGAATGGTTTTGATCTTACCCCGAGATCAAAACTGTTTTCGGCCTTTGTTTGACATGACTAATTTCTGGATAAATCTTTAGTCATCAGGCGAAAATATTTTAACTGTTTCTACCAGCACCATCTTCATACCCTCTGAAAGTCATACGTTATTCTGTGAACATTTTTGTTTGGGTGTGTAATTACCAATCCTGTACGTACTGCACCTGTAATGATAGTTCATGCATTGTGTGATGTCAATATTCGTTAATGTGCAGACGGAAACACACGTACATGGACATGTACATCCATTGGAACAATATCATTGTGGTTATTTTTACAACAAAAAACAGACACACAACAAAAGGTTTTTTGTGACATTTCTGTTGTTGAAAAAAAAGAAAAGAAAACAATGAGCATCTATAGCCATAATGGTTCCCATTGGATTGTGGTATTAGATCGATAGACCCACACTCAATTCCAGTCATAGGGAAAACAAATCATCGTAATTCTACATCAGTATTCATGGCAACGATGTATACATAATGCACGGCCTCAAATAGACATTGTGTGAGCCCGAGGGGATACACTCGGGTTTTTGCGAAGTTTCTGGCCGGGGCTCCACCGCGGGTACACGGGTGCTCCAAAGCTTGGAAGCACGGCGGTCGGGATTCGCCGGTCCCTGAACTCCCCCAGTCGAGTTTAAAGGTATAAGTATGATGGGTAAAGGTCACAGAACAGCACTCACACTCACATTAATCATGCATGTACATACAACGATAAACCTGTGAAAATTTGAGCTCTGAGTCGCGAGAAAATAGCGAAAACCAGACTCATTTTTTCTAAAAGAATGGTTTTGATCTTACCCCGAGATCAAAACTGTTTTCGGTCTTAGTTTTACTAATTTCGAAACAAAAACACCATTTCAGGCGGAATTTTTTTTTACTGTTTCAACAAGCACCATCTTTATATCCTGAAAGTTATAGGTAAATTTGAGAACATATCTGTTTGGGTATGTCAGTTGTCACCAGTCCTGTACTTATCTTAAACTGTTTGTTTTTTTGTTTTTTTACATACGATCGTTTGGGCTGAATGTTGTACTTAAACACAAACTTCCTTACAGACGTTGTTTCATGTACCTTTTTACGCTTTGTTCGTGTCGATATAATCTTCCCTCCGAATCCTTCACTATTGCACTGGCACGCTTTCGAAATGCTACCAAATCGTTCGGACGAACGATCTTTGTATTAAAGACACTAATCTTGATTTCCTTGAAAAACCCAGCATCTGATGAACCAAGATTTCCCATGGTGACTGTTTGCACTGTTTACGAAAGGTTGAGTCCATTTTCTGTCTCAAACTCAATAATTTTATTTTGGAGACCTTTCAAAATCCTGTACGCTGCCTTCAATGACGTGGATGTGTAGGTGTATGGCAATCCGCACATCTCACCAAATAAGGCTTTTTTTATTAAAGAATTAGATGCATGCATCTTCAATAACGATGGTCAAGCTCCAAAACTGACCGTTCACAGATGGTCAACGAATCACAATGCCCCAACAATTATAGGGTCAAGCCGTTTAATTAGCACCATGTCCATCAGTAGTCAACCCCAGAACCGAATACAAACTGAATATTCTCCAACTAATATAACAATACAAAACCATTATAATCAATTGGCTTTCACTCTTAATGTAAATCCACTTTTTGTGAATTACAAAAATTCGCCTTATGCGCTGAGGAGATGAGGTGAAAGAATAGACGGGGAAAAAAATCCAATTGGTGGTCGCTTTGTCTTTGTCTCACCGAGGATTCCGCACCAGAGAGCGGATGTTTTAACAGCTGTCCTGGCCGTGTTCAGACGCAAGAGCCCCGGCATACTGCTGGCGTTGTGCGCGCTATCTTTTGTCTCGTAGATGAAATCTCTACAGCACAACATCCCGTCCAACGCACCCCATCCACCAACGCCCCTATTAAAAAAAACGGGCATAAATAACCGCCAAAGGGCTGGCTTATAATTACAGTATTACGCCTAGATTAAAAAAAAAGCAAAGGACGCAGACTAGTACAATGAATGTATTACTGATACTATACAGCGTCGATATAATCGCATTGAAGGATTAGCAATATACAAGGACAAAGTGAAAGCAGTCAAAGAAAGAAAACCCAGAACTAAATAAAAAGCCGACCTATACCATTGTCGGCAGCATGGTCCATCTTATACATGTATCTTTTGTGTATGGGTGTGTGTGCAACAATCTATTTTGTTGCTTTATTAACAGCTGCGATTTTCAGCTCATTTAGATCTTTACAGAAAAAAATCAACACGATTAAAATGAATGTTTATTATCATTATATATAAAAGCCACACACAAGAGGTCTAAACAGGGATGACAAATTAAAATGGTTCATCTATAACTCCATAGGTAACGTTCTTCGACCATGAAGAATGAAGCCAATTTATAGACAAAGCAACCATTTACATTCTCTTGTTTTGAGCCGTTTAGACAATGCAAATTCTTATTTAGTTACTATCAATGTCACTGATATTGCATGGAAGGCTTCAGCGCGTTCAGAACCATGCCGCCCGCATTATACTCCAAGCAAGGAAGTTTGATCATGCCACACCTTTGTTAAAGGTAATATCATACTTTGGTTTTTTGTCAAAGAAAATGCAGATTTATGAGCAAAAATATCAAGACAGATACAGTCACAGTTATCTGTGAAGCATTCAGTCCCATACGGTGAACTTTTTGAGAAAACAGTGAAAAACGGCCACAGTGTTTCTTAAGTCTTTTCTCTTTTATTTTTGATCTTTTGAAAGATCAAAAAGATTTTCGGTCGTTGTTTCACTAATTTCTGGATGAATGCATCATTTCAGGCGGAAAATTGTAACGGCGGTATGTTTCTACCATCAACATCTTCATACCCTGTAAGTTATACGAAAATCTGTGAACATTTCTGTTTTGGTTTCTTATCAAAGTATGATATTACCTTTAATTGCAACGGATCAGGCCAAATTCTATCCGAACGATGAAAAAAGGGGACTGAAGAAAATGTTGGCGAATATAAGCCGCGAAGAATAAAGGCGATGTTTTAACGACAAAAATAGAACGTACCGCGCCGAGAATAAGACTGCACAGTGACTCATCGCGTAGGAGTGAAGGCATTATTATACAGTTTCGTCCGCAAACAAAAATAGTTCCCAAGTTTGGCCGGGACCTCGGAATCCCAACAACTGCATGAACAGTTCCAGAGCTTCACCAATCATTACCGTGTGTGGTTATAACTGGCGACCTTTGGGCAGTTCGTCTTATTAGGTATTACTTTGGTTTTGGTCAAAGAAATGCAGATTCATGGGCAAACATATCAAGACAGATACAGTAACAGTCATCTGTGACATTTTCAAGCCCACGTTTGAGAAAACAGTGAAAAACGGCCACAGTATTTTTGAAATCTTTTCACCGTTATTTGTGATCTTTAAAAGATCGAAATTGTTTTTGGTTATTAATTGGTTTGACTCTTTTCTGGATAAATACAGCATTTCAGAAAGACAAATTTTAACGGTATGTTCTAGCATCACCATCTTTATACCCTGTAAGTTATACGTAAATCTGTGAACATGTCTGTTTTGGTGTCTTACCAAAGTATGGTACTATCTTTAAATATCTGGCAAATTACAATTCATACGGCAGTAAAAGTGCATATTCTCTTCGGCAAAAGAAAACTAAATTGAAAGATGTCGACCCATATGATGTGAAACTGTTATGTTTACGAACTCTGCAAGTGCTCAATGCAAGTTCAGGCTTAGCTATATCGTCATGCGAGCCAATACTGTTAGTTTTGCAAGTATAGAATTCCATTTTTGCGGTGTGCCATGAACTTGAATGTCCGTCCCTTACATTAGCTGCCTGGCACTTTTTTATACAGAGAGACTATACAACCAATTCAGAAACTGAGCCATATTTAGACCAGAGACTAACTTAGTTTGGCAGCAAGCCTGTTTTCAGTTTTGATTGGCGATGCTGTATAAGTGTAATATAGGCGAATACTTATTGCCAAGTTTCAGTTGTTCGATAACGATTAATACTCAACAATGACTGCACGGAACGAGATTTCGCCAGACCACAAGTTACTTTTAAGGTAATATCTTAATTTGGCTTTTGTCAAAGAAATGCAGATTCACGGGCAAAAATATCAAAGAATATACAGTCCTTCTGTGAAATTCCCAGTCCAGTCCCATACGGTGCCCACCTTGTGAGAAAACAGTGAAAAGGCACACGGTATCTTAAAAAAAAATTCACAGGATTTGTGATCTTCCAAAGATCAGAATTGTTTCTGCTCAATTGATTTTACTCTTTTCTGGATATGCAACATTTCAGGCAAAAAAATAACATTATGCAAGATACCCTGTAAGTTATAAGTAAATCTGTGACGATTTCTGTTTCGGTATGTTACCAAAGTATATAGCACAAATCATATGCACAACTGATACTGATAGGCGAAGTCAAGGAAAACAATCATATCAAATGCTTGGAGTTAGGTTGGCCTGACGTTTCGATCCTATAACAGGATCTTTCTCAAAGGCTAAATGACAAGAAGACAAGCACACAGTGCAGGGAAATATACACATAAAACGGATGAGAGGATAAGAACAAAGGGGAACAGAGCGACCAGGGAAACAAGCCCACAATAAGGATGGGAAACCACAAAGCGAAAACGAGAAGTCCGTTAGCCAAGTCAACGAAGTGCATCTAAAAAGTCGTCGTCGAAGGAAGTCGACTTCCTTTTTTCAGTAAGTCGTCTTGGCGACTTCAATTAATTTTGACTATACGGTCATTTTGCATCTCGATAAGTCGACCTTTTATAGGGTTTAATAAGTCGACTTGGCTAGATGCAAAATGACTTAGTGGAAACTAAGAAGTCGACATATCGTGATATATTTATCTCGCCAAGACGACTTACTGAAAGAAGTAAGTCAACTTGTCCTGGGCCCAATTTCATGGAGTCCGTTACTGTTAGCAAAATTTCTTCGCTTATGGTAGCAGAATTATTTTGGTTACGGTTTAATAGCGTATTTCACGGAAGAGTTTCCTTTTTGGTAACGGTAAGCAAGGAATTTGTGCAGAATGCATACAACAGCCCGTTTAGCAGAAAATGATCACGGTTACCCTAGAAATTCTTCGCTATTCCGAGAGTCTTGCTTACGGATTCCATGAAATAGATTTCACGCATAGCAGTGCCTGTTAGCACAAAAATAGGCCGTAACGGATTCCATGAAATTGGGCCCTGTTTTATGCGCTCATCTTGATAAGTGGAATGGCACTCGTGACATGCAAGCAATCTGGGGGCAATTTCATAGAGCTGCTTAGCACAAAAATTCGCTAAGCATGCCATTTCTGTCTTAATAAAAACATGATTAACAACCAAGTTTACATATGTTGTGTATCACTTGCAATAATGTTCTTTGGCTGTTGGTCGCTGACCATGAATATAAAATGCAATTTTCAATGGTGGTTTGTTTTATTGGGCAAGCAATTTTTGTGCTAAGCAATTTTTTTGTGCTAAACAACTCTATGAAATTGGCCCCTATCACCGTGTCAGCATGCGCATTTGAATACCAGCTACCATGGCACTGTGGATTTAGCATTCTCATCTTGTCTGCTCACAGGGAGGAGTCCCTGTTAATCCCCTCCCCCAATATACCATCTGTTTCACCGTAAAAAAAAACAACAACACAGCAACACACAGACTGTTCCATATCATTCAAGGACACATCAACCGTGGGATCATAACTAATTAGACCGAAATCGACATTAAAGAGATAAGCTGCACCCATTCCATGGGTCGGGAAACAGACCAAGACTACAGAATGAACAGACTAAAATTAATTACCCGTGTATGGATTTCTTGATTCACTGAGATTGAACGGTCACTACGGTGTCCGAACGATTACACGGCGGTTAAGATGTAGTTTTATAGAAGGTCATGGGCGAATAACAATATTGTTTTGTCAATCATAAGTACAGACAGACGTGTAGGATGAAAGTGTTAATTGGTTTTCCTGGAAGCCCAGCTGTTTTGACCGTTCCCCAGTGATGTCAAGTCATGTCCCATTAAAGGTATCGTACGTCACTGGTCAATGCTGTTGTTTTTCATGTTGCTGCTGTTCCGCTGCTGCTGCTGCTGCCGCTGCCGCTGTTGCTGGTGCTGTTGCTGCTGCTGCGGCTGCTGCTGTTGCTGTTGCTGCTGCTGCTGTTGCTGTTGCTGCTGTTGCTGTTGCTGATATTGTTATTGCTGTTGCTGTTGCTGTTGCTGTTGTTGTCGTCGTCGTCGTCGTTGTTGTTGTCGTCGTTGCTGTTGTCGTCGTCGTCGTTGCTGTTGTTGTCGTCGTCTTCGTTGTTGTTAAACGATCAGAATAAATGCTCACTTTCCAAGAACACGACCAATCCCATGACTTCCCTCAAGGTTTTTGAACGCCACGGATCACCATGAAATACCTCCAGGTATATATTTGACAGACGCGGTACTCACTCAATACACATATCCGCTATAATGTTTTAAAGATGCCTTCAATATTAAATCACAGTGAAATTGGTCTTCTTTGGTTTGATACACACCTATTGTCAATAAATCTTATACCTCGGCCCGCCATAGGCCTCTGCATTTCATTTCTAAAGCAAACTCCCGTTATCCATTACCTTTTTTGCAAGAAGTGTCCTGTGTTTATGTATGTATCAATATAGCATAACGGTGTAAGACACTGATATCCGCACCTTGTATCCAATTACACATTTAACTCACGGTACTGACATTGTTCGTCGGGCAAAAGGCCGTAATGATAGACGTGCACTTTCATATAAACTGCTCATTGATAATACAGTTTACATGTTTGACCATGCCTCGGGTGCACCTATGCTGTTTATAATAAATCGGGGAAGGATCCTTTTATTGCAGTTCGCTATAATTATATCATTCCGTTCCCAGCACTTGATAAATTTGTACTTGAACAGCACAAATCACGAAAGGTACTCGAAGCTCCACGCAATTAAGTTGAGAGAAATAAATTATGCATTTCACAATCCAGTAGCTGGAATCGAGCTTGAGACCTGATGAGCTAATTTAAAGGTAGTATCATACTTTGGTAAGATACCAAAACAGAAATCTTCACAGATTTACGTATAACCAACAGGGTATGAAGATGGTGGTGGTAGAAACATACCGTTACTTATTTTTCGGCCTGAAATGGTGTATTTATCCAGAAATTAGTAAAACAATGACCTAAAATCTTTTTGATCTTTTAATAGATCAAAAATAAAAGAGAAAAGATTTAAGAAATACTGTGCCTGTTTTTCACTGTTTTCTCAAAAGGTGGGCAACGTATGGGACTGAAATTTTCACAGATGATTGTTGCTGTATCGATATTTTTGCCTATGAATCTGTATTTCTCAGTTGACAAAAACCAAAGTATGATATTACCTTTAATGACTGGTGCCCGGCAGTAAAGAAAGTCAATTCTATTTTAATTTTCGTCAGAAAGAGAGAGAGCAGTTTGTCAATTAATTCAACTTGAATTGAATCAGAAAAAATCCTTGGCCTAACAAATGTAAAAAATTGAAAATTCAAATGAATCTAACATGTCAAAGATGTTTATACTCGAAATTAATACTCGGCATCTGATGTGGCCATCGTTCCCGGAAGGTAATTATCCACGCCCCCATACACGCCCACGTACACGAGGGGTCGAGGTTGAAGCATGAACTAACTGATGACGCTTGAAGGTAATTTCATATTTTGATTTTTTGTCAAAGAAATACAGAATTACAGATTCATGGGCAAAAAATCAAGAAATATACATTAACTGTCATCTGTGAAATTCGGCCCAGTCCCATACGGTGCCCTTTTTTTTTGGAAAAAACGGTGAAAACGCCAACGGTACTTTTTAACTTTTTAACCCGAGCAATTATTTTTGACCTTCCGAAGATCAAAATTATTTTTGGTCAATGGTTTTTATACTCTTGACACATCCCTTTGACAAAATACCTACTGATTTGTGATCATGGCTCAAGCTAAGGGAACCGGGGAAGGGAACGAACTGATCCCCAGCCTGTAGGCCTATCTGGTTCCCGCTCGGAGAAAAACTAGCAACAACATTTCCAAGATATATAATTTACACCATAGCTTTAGTCTACCGACACCCGATATACAGTACATGGAAAAGAATTTTCAACAGATTTAACCAAGAGTTGTCACGCAGTGAATGCTGAGAGAAAAAAAACCGGATCGGCTGTATAATTCCTCTTTTCGCTTGAAACGAAACTCGACACTTTATGTTCTCCCGCCCTGGACAATGGGGAAATATATAATATTGACCTATCCCCTGCCAGTCAACACTCAACATGTCTTGCCGGCATCCTCAATTCCAAGAACTATATTTTACTCAAAAGATAAGGTTCCCGCGCTTCGCCATGACAAAACAAAGTCTGTACTCGCTCGGGATAACAGATTAACACGTAGCAATAGTATGACAAGAACACAGCACGCGCTCATGATCCCTGATTCTCTGGAAAGTCTCAAGATTATGTCACTCGCACAATCAAGTTGATTGTCAACGGGAGCATTAGTTTGTACTTTCCGGTATGGTTTCGGGCAATTTCTGGGAAAGAAACTGCCTATGTGTACGCCGAACAAATAATGCGTGGGACGGTGGCCGGGTGATCTTTTAAATCTCTTGTTCAGGATTACTGTCTTGTGAGCTATATACCGTACACATTAAAAGGTATAAGTTGGACCATAAAGCTGCCTATAGTTATTTATAGCAATATCTGCAATTACAAATATAAACCAAAGTTGTCTCTAAAAAAACAACTTGCTAATGTTATGGGTGCACAGAACTTGGATATCAGTGGAGTCACATACGAAAGATTGCTCTGAAAATGGCATGGATTCGAACCAGCAGCCCGCGGAGGTTTGCATGTCCCGACGTTTCGGGCACGTGGGCTCACGCCATCTTCGAAATACTGAACCTAATAATCGTGTATTATACGAAATTGTCCCTCGCCAGTTAAAGATGCTACCATGCTTTGGTAGGAAACCAAAACAGTCATCTTCACAAAGTTACGCTTAACTCATGTATAATTTTCCTCCGCATGCCTGAAATACTATTCCAGAAATGAGTCGAACAAAAATAACGAAAACAGCTTAATTTCAATTAGGCCTACCTCGCGTAACAATTGCAACCGGTTTTCACTAATACTTAACTGTTTCCAAAGAACACTTGAGCTGAACATTTCACAGACTTGTTTTAATTGACCAAATCAAACTATGAACAGACCGCAGCTGTTCTATCAACTTTACCAAAGTATTAGACATTTAAGGCCCACAATTCAGTGGGAAGTTTTAACTGAAGCCGTTTTACATTTGTTTTCATAAAGGAATATGTGCACGTTCATTGTTCAATGAAGGTTATCCCAGGAGAAATCATTTCGCACAAATGTTAAGGCTTACGAAGGGCATTATGTCTTTTAAAAGAGGACAGAACTTCACCCAAATGTTGTTGCTGGAACGAACCTCAACAAACCGAAACCGATTCATGTTTTTAATCCATGGCAATCAAGCTATTTGTAAACATGTATCAAGGCCCCCAACGCTCTAAACAAATTACACAAGAGATGGGTTTGATGTTTCCTCATTACCAAAGAGGTTATTGACAGTGGAAACGTACACTTCATCACTTGAAATCAGTCCACAAATCCTCCCTGGCCAAAACTCCTCGGATAACTGAAGCCCTCCGGATCTCCAAGCTCAAGTAGACCGCAGATCAAGGACATCGCGGCTCGATTCTAACCGCGGACCCCGGGGATGGCAGAACGGTTTACCCACCGACCGTTATACCGTCTACTCCGCCCTGGTCGCCGGGGGGAGAAACGTGTCTTATCCCGGCACTCTGGTCTCATTTCATGGACCTTGACCTCACTGGCGAGAGTGCCGAAGGGTCATTTATAGCAGACCTGTTTATCCACAGGGCCTTGACCAGACGTGTCAGTTGACTGACGAACGACGGACCGGTTGGGGGAAACTGAAATAGTGACCTGGAGGAGGAGGGTATCCGGGACGCCTGGAATGTTCCGGATGTTGTGACGTACATAAACTATTTGCTATATTTCTGCTGGGCGGATGACGTGAATTGATCCGAGGTCAATTGGTCCGGAGAGAATTATCGATAGGTCTTGGATGACGTCATTGGTGACGTCAGAGAAATTATACAAGAACACATAGCTTTGCTTATGCACTGATATGACTCGATCTATCGCGACCTAGGGCCTTTATATACGAAACGGAGGCTGTTATCCATTTGCTGAAAACATAGGTTTTTCATTAAAGCTGAAACTCTGTTTTCCTTTTCAAACCAGAGAATCTACTTCCGAACCGCAGCCAAAAGCCTCTATTTTGATAACCGTTATTTTAGAACGGATTCACGAAATTGAGACGGAGCCTGGGCCTCTGTTTCGTATAAACGCCCCTATATAGTTGGCCTGGGTGCTTGACGGGAATTGGTTTTTAATAGTCTCGATTCATGTCGTTAAAATATTGTCATCGCAAAACAGATGCCCCGACGGCCATGCACGTTATTGCACAACGGAAGTCGCCTTGGACTGAGACTAGATAAAATGCAGCGACGTGGGAAACGTGCAGAAAAATAGATTGGTGGTGCGGCACTGACGGATCTGAAGTCCGGAAATAGAAATGAAATCCGGAGCAACCACGCCCCGAACACTTGAAAACTCTTTGCTATTGAATTGTGTATTTCCTGGAATGTGGTGTACGTGTCGAGTGCAAAGCACTCCCGATACAACAGTATCATTTCTGAAATACTAGTATAGCATTAAAGGTAGTATCATGCTTTGGTAAGAAACCAAAGCATTTCAGACAGAACATTTTTAACGGTATATTTTTACCATCACCATCTTTATACAATGTAAGTTATAGGTAAATCTGCGAAGAATTCTTCGGTACACTCCCAAAGTATGATACTACCTTTAAATGAATAGCATCCCAGGCACCGTGTGTGCGGTGATAACCAATCACGAACGTAACTGTATCTACAGAACATCACCATGGAATCTCCTGTCATGTGAATCGGTTATTTTAGTCTTTGGGGTCTCGCAAATTCGCTACCGTACTTAATTAGTATCATACTTTGGTAAGAAGCCAAAACAGAAATGTTCACAGATTTACGTGTAACTTACAGGGTAAGATGGTGGTGGAAGAAAGGTACCGTTATAATTTATCCCCCTGAAATGCTGTATTTATCCAGGAAAGTGTAAAACAACGACCGAAAATCTTTTTGATCTTTTAAAAGATCAAAAATAAAAGAGAAAAGACTTAAGAAACACTGTGGCCGTTTTTCACTGTTTTCTCAAAAAGTGGGCACTGTATGGGACCGAAATTTTCACAGGTGACTATTATTGTATCGTCCTTGGTGTTTATGCCCATGAATCTTTTTTTTTGTTTTACAAAAACCAATGTATGATACCTTTAAGGACCGATAAAAAGCCACTCAATTCGTGCTCCGGCATTTCGTGATTCAATCTAGTATTTTTACAAGCAATGGGAGAGAATATTGCACGATGAATTAGGAAGAACATGAACCGTCTTTCCTCATCATTTTAAAGGTATACTAATAAAACTTCGGTAGCATACCGAAACAGAAATATCCACAGATTTACCTACCTAACTTACCGGGTATAAATATGGTGATGCTAGTAACATACCTTTAAAATTGTTTTGCCTGACTCAAATGCTGTATTTATCACAACTCGAAAGCAAAACCAATGACCAAATACGATTTTGATCTTTGAAAGATCAAAAATAAAAATGAATATATATTTTTTTTCAAATACTGTACCGTGGGCGTTTTTCACTGTTTTCTCAAAAAAAAAAAATTCTGCACCGTATGGGACTGGAAATTTCACAGATGACTCTTACTGTATCTTTCTTGATGTTTTGCCCACGAATCTGCATTTCTTTGACCAAAAAAAAAAAACACGTATGAAATTACCTTTAAAAGCCCCTGACAAATAAGTGCGATGGGGTGAGTTGATACACGGTGAGTCACGAAGACACGAAATGGAACAAACTAGAATTGGAAAAGTGCTATTAAAATAGATGACCCACAATATGGGCCGTGTATAGCCAGAGCGCGTGAGTCACGTCACAGAATTGTAACTAACATCTTGTGAGACGCGTCTGTATGGAAATTTCTAGACTGCGCATACAAGCACGCGTTTAAGATTAAATGAATTATAGGCTATTAAAGGGAGCACAATAATTATAGGATTTGCAAGGATGTCCGTTTTGGCTGAATTTGGTACTTAAACAGATGTGAAGGTCTTAAACTTCCTTACAGACGTTGTTTCGTGTACCTTTAGTTACGCTTTGTTCATCTGGATAGCAGAAATACGGCCGAAATAAAAGATCGATCTTTTAAACTAAAACACTCAATCTTGATTTCCTTGAAAACCCCAGCATCTGATGAACCAAGATTTCCCATTGTGACTGTTTGCATTGTTTACGAACTGTTGAGTCCATTTCACACTCAAACTCAATAATTTTTTTTGAGGTCTTGCAAATCATGTACGCTGCCTTTAATGTGTCCTTTGGAAGGTTCTGGCTAGTGGCTACTCCGGTGTAGCTTCAGACAAGAGAGAACTTAGTAGTTGGGCGACATTTGCTGTTTAGAAGCAGCATTAATTGCTGGGTAACTGTTCGGGGTTTATGGTTCGTTCATAAACTCTACTATAAATTGACACATTTTTTGTACCAATTTCATTATGCCCGGTCAACGAACACCAAAACAAACATATTTTGCAGACTCAAAGCGGATTCCTGCATAGTCTTGTTCAAGACGGTATTACGTAGTTGTACCTGACCAACAGGTCGCACGTACGTGTACGTCTCAACACAACAAACGACCCGAAATAACGTCTACGCCACACACACAAGCCTGTAATACCGTCTTGTCCATTTACTCCAAACTGCCCTGAAAATTCCGGGCAATAACCCCCCGCGAAGTCGGCGCATCATGACGTAGCCTTATTTGCATTAATATATTCTGAAAATTTGCATGGGGATGAAGTCTAGTACCGCAACGACATCGCAAGCATTATATGCAGTACGCATACACACATGTAGGCCCTATACTTTACAGTACTTGTAAATTACATGTGCCGTACATGTAGGCCTACATTGATATCGTACCATGGCTGCTGACAGATCGTATTGAATTTGGAGGCCTTGGATTTTGCAACACAAAAGTTGGGATTCGAGAGTTTTCGAGAACAACAAGGCTCTTTATAGACAACTTGGGAATGGAATAAATTTACTAACCGTGCCCCTCGAAATCATTCCGTGTCTTCATGGAGCCCTGGGACAGACTCCATGGTATCATAATTCAGTGAAATTATTTCATTCATCCCTTCATTCATTCATTTATTTTGGCAACATACAAAAGTACTGTACACATGAAATACACAATAAATAACGAATAACAATTAAAGCCAAGGATAACCCAAAAAGCTGTAAAATACGGCTTGTTCATATCCTATAATTTCTCGAAATCTTTTTGTGCCGCATGACAGTTGATCGAAGTATAATCAAGCCATGGCTTTGGACATGACCATGGAGCTATCTGTTGTTATTGCTCCACGGCAATAACGGTTGCGGCTGAGTTTCAAACGACCCATTACGTGATATGCACACGGTATCACGCCATACCTAGTCTTGTCCAAGACGTTATTTATGCGCGAGCCCCTCCAAACAATTACCCACCCACACGCAAACTAAGTGGAACATTCCACCGACCTACGAAAAATAACGTCTTGTTGGTTTGCTCTGGTGTCACGTGACAAAGACTGAGCGTGACCTCTGTGGGCAAAAATTGCATATTCATTGAGGTCAACAACGGGGTGCAATGCGCTGTTTTGGTCAGCGTCCAATCCATGCACGTGGTATGGCGTGATACCGTGTGCATATCACGTAATGACGGTCGTTTGAAACTCAGCCGCAACCGTTATTGCCATGGAGCAATAACAACAGATAGCTCCATGGTCATTACCAAAACCATGGCTTGATTATACTTCGATCAACTGTCATGCGGCACAAAAAGATTTCGAGAAATTGTAGGATATGAATATATAAGCCGTATTTTACAGCTTTTTGGGTTATCCTCGGGCTTTTGTTATTCGTTATTTATTGTGTATTTCATGTGTACAGTACTTTTGTATGTTGCCAAAATAAATAAATGAATGAAGGGATGAATGAAATAATTTCACTGAACTATGATACCATGGAGTCTGTTCCCGGGCTCCATGAAGACACGGAATGATTTCGAGGGGCACGGTTAGTAAATTTATTCCATTCCCAAGTTGTCTAAGAGCCTTGTTGTTCTCCGGAAAACTCTCGAATCCCCGACATTTGTGTTGCAAAATCCAAGGCCTCCAAATTCAATACGATCCGTCAGCAGCCATGGTACGATATCAATGAAGGCCTACATGTACGGCACATGTAATTTACAAGTACTGTAAAGTATAGGGCCTACATGTGTGTATGCGTACTGCATAATGCTTGCGATGTCGTTGCGGTACTAGACTTCATCTCCATGCAAATTTTCTAAATATATTAATGCAAATAAGGCTACGTCATGATGCGCCGACTTCGCGGGGGGTTATTGCCCGGAATTTTCCGGGCAGTTTAGAGTAAATGGACAAGACGGTATTACAGGCTTGTGTGTGTGGCGTAGACGTTATTTCGGGTCGTTTGTTGTGTTAACACGTACACGTACGTGCGATCTGTTGGCCAGGTACAACTACGTAATACCGTCTTGAACAAGACTACATTGCACCCCGTTGTTGACCTCAATGAATATGCAATTTTTGCCCACAGAGGTCACGCTAAGTCTTTGTCACGTGACACCAGAGCAAATAAACAAGACGTTGATATTTCGTAGGGCGGTGGAATGGTCCACTTTGTTCCCATGGGGTGGGTAATTGTTTGTGGAATGGTCCGCTTTGTTCACGTGGGTCGGGTAATTGTTTGGAGGGACTAGCGCATTATCAACGTCTTGGACAAGACTAATTCCTGCACAAATTACGGTCTTTAAAAAGTCACCTCAGAATGACGTCATGATGACGTCATGCCGATTACGTACAGGTTGTCTCATACCAATATTGGTTCAGCCACACATCTTGTTGCTTGAACGGTCAGTTAGATTTTATATTATCCCTTATCATCCCACATGGCGTATAGGCACTACTGTCACCATGGCAAACGCATACGTCATGTGATTAAAATTAGGACAGCACGTGACACGACTGAGCCAAAAAAAAATCGAATTACAGATAACCAAAAGATAGCAATTAATACCCCATTAAGAGAACACATAGAAAATTCAATCTTTTGTAGAAGAGAATGAGAGCTTATTTGTCGGATGTTCCGTTTCAAAAGACGCATTGACATTAAAGGTAATATCATACTTTGGTTTTTATCAGATTCATTTTTAAATACAGATTCATGGGAAAACATATCAAGGAATATACAGTAACAGTCATCTGTGAAAATTTCAGTCCCATACGTTGCTCATTTTGTTAGAAAAAAGTGCAAAACAGCCACAGTATTTCTTAAGTCTTTTCTCTTTTATTTTTGATCTTATAAAAGATCAAAAAGATTTTCGGTCGTTGTTTTACTAATTTCTGGATAAATACACCATTTCAGGCGGAAACATTTTAACAGTTGGTTTCTACAAGCATCATCTTCATATCCTGAAAGTGATATGTAAATCTGTGAACATTTCTGTTTTGGTCGCTTACCAAAGTATGATACTACCTTTAAGCTAAAGAGAACTGACTGTGACGCATATCGGACGTCTTTCGTCTAGATTTTTATTTTCAACCAAGATGTCTCCTTCGGTCCGGCATGATTACAACACGATCATGACTCAGACAACTTGTTTTTGTTCCTCTTTACCAGGCCGGTTGTAGAGAGAATTTTCGAGAAGGGGCGACTTTTCCTTCAGTTTCCATTCATTCAGGCGAAGGTTTATTTAGGATTAATTATTAATCGTGGTCATTGCACCAGATCGTAATGGATCGTAACAAAACGCATCATATCGCAACTAATCGTAGTACGTCCAAAATTAATTGTGGTGATCGGAAATACAGTCAACATTCTCTGTCAAGATTTGCTGCGATCTTTGTTAAGATTTGCGTGGTACCTCGTAACCAAACATGAAATAATCAGAGAAATCCCACGATCAGCTATTAATGGCAAACTAGGCGTTCGTAATGGATCGCACGACGTGGGAACATAGCATAACAATACATTTGACAAAAGAAAACAGATCAAGCGGTAAACAATTGACAAAACTGGATTAATTGATGGCAAAGTGAAATATAAAGAGAGAAAGCTTTTTCACAGGTTCTCACCTGACCAAAGGGAAACCCAGAAACGCAAATTTAATTTTCTCGGTGACAATGGGCTTGTCTATGCATCAACGAACCGCGCACAGTGATGATAATCATCACTTAAAGGTCAACATAATAATATTGTCGCGCCTAGTAGCTCGCACAAGGGCACAGCGGTATTGTGTCGTTGTGACAGGGCCACCGTTTTCCTGGAAAATCTATCGACCTGCTTATTGAAACTAAATCGCCCCGTTTACGGAGCACGTTCAATGGATATGGCACAAGTTCTGACGTCATTATGTGACTTGATACTGTCACTGATAATAGGAGAAAATGGGGCAGCAGCAACAACAACAACAAGGAGATAACATTAACGGCAACAACACCAACATCAACAAACTGAACAGCAGGCATGACGGTTCACGTTTAGTTAAAGGGTTCATGCAGTGCTTTTTTCAGTCAGGTTATTTTATTGCCTTCATACAGAGAATATACTGACAAATAATGAATGGCAAGTCTTATTTTGGTTTCAAACCACCATTTGGTTTTCTTTTGAACGGCTTTGGAAAATGGGGGATTTTCATGCATACTCATGTAAGGAACCAACAGCCAAAATATAACGAAAAAACATAAACAAATGAAGAGGCAAACATGACCCACAGAAATGGTTGGTCAAAAAAATTACACCACCAGTTGAGTGAAAAGGAATATATTCAGCGCAATAAAACCCATTGAGGCGGGGGGAATGTTTGTCAGAAAACCTATAAAACAACCCCAACTTTTTGTGCACAAAGCAATTGGATTACTGCTCTCAGTTACCCAGATGACATCACAGTTTTGTTCATGAATATGGAAATTCTAATAAGCATAAAAACCAAAAAACTGTTGTTAACCCTGAAACAGTGTGAGGAAGTGGGTAAAATCAAAGGCCCATGTAACAATTTATTTTTGGCACATGTTCAAGGAACATAGACCCTTTAAAGGTACTATCATACTTTGGTAGCATACCGAAACAGAAATCTTCACATAATTACCTATAACTTACATAAAGACATACTGGTGGTAGAAACATACTGTTGAAATGTTTCTCCATGCAATACTGTTTTTATCCAGAAACTGGACCAAACCAATGACAAAAACAATTTTGATCTTTTAAAGATAAAAATAACGGTGAAAAAATCAGTAAAAAAGAAATAATAATGAGGGCGTGTTTTTCAATATTTTTCCCCAAAGTGGGCACCGTATGGGACTATCACTGTTACTGTACATTCCTTGATATTTTGCCCATGAATCTGCATTTCTTTGACAAAAAAACATACTACTTTTACCTTTATTAATAGGCCTAATACTCACGTGTAGTTTGAAAACCGTTAAAGGGTACCTGAAATAAAAACTCATATGAACTTAAATACATCTGTATTTTCATAAAACTCAATATGTCTATCATTGTTAGTGCTAAAAAAATATTGTACGTGAAAAAGGAGGTATTTTACACCCATAATTTAGCACCCGACTTTTCGCGGGCATACATGTACTGATTTTTTAACTTTGGGACTAAAATGAAGCACTTACATGAAAATTAAAATTTATTTAGTCATTAATTATGTATTAAGCAATAATCTGAAAGCACTTTCATCCCTATTTCAGGTAACCTTTAAGGTCACAATACAGGATTGGTAAAGGTGACAGAACAGCTGTTGTCTGTTCATAATTTGATTTGTCGTGGCATCAAACAAACCTGTGAAATGTTCAGCTTATATGTCATCAGCGGAAACTGTAGAAAACGGCGAAACGGTATTTTCAAATCTATTCACATGAGTTCAAAGTTCAAACTCAGCCCACGGTGATCGAAACCGTTTTCGGTCGTTGATTTGCTTATTTCTGAATAATACAACATTTCAGCCGGAAATATTTCAATGGTATGTTTCTACCAGCATTATCTGCATACCCTGTAACAGTGTTGTAGTACTCATACTCGTACTCATACTCGTACTCATGGAAAAGTACTCTACCACAACACTTCCCTGTAAGTTATACGTAAATCTGTGAATATTTCTGTTTGGGTATTAACCAATCCTGTACTGTACCTATAAGTGTTATCTCGAAAACTTTGTCATTTGTTTATAGTGAGGGAAGCATGTACTAAATGCATCAAGACAGAATTATACTACAGTGTATAGTTATAAACTGCTGCAAACTGCTCATCAGCCAAAATGACCTGAAATATATCAAATGCTTGGAGTTAGGAGGGCCTGACGCGTTTCGATCCTAGCAGGATCCTCAGTGAGGCCTTTTAGCCTTTGAGAAAGATCCTGCTAGGATCGAAACGCGCCAGGCCCTCCTATATAAGTTCCCAACTCCAAGCCAAAAGAAAAATTACATAATTTCTATTTTGATCGCCACACGCCATGCAATATAAAATTGCGCACATGTTGTAATACGTTCAAGTGTATAAGCCATATGGTCTACTTCTCAGTTATCTCAAGGCTTGATTATACATAGTGTGAGAAATCTTCTATTTTAATTCGTCAACGTGCATACAGCGCGGAATTTGTATGGATGACACATCGCGTACAATGCAGTAAACGTTGACTCATACATACATGTATTACACATATTACATGTAATCCCAATAGTCAAAAACTATACATGTAAAGAAGCATGAGTAATGAGAGATAATATACACACAAAAAATACTTACAAAAGAGATGCATTGAATTGGCAGACCGTGGTTAATATTTGACAGGAACGTCCGAGTGGAAAATAAACCTGGAATTGGACTCCCACATCACATTACCATGGAAACGTGTGGTTGGGGCGCTAATGGGATTTGACACTGTTTGTTTGGCAACTGAATGAAAACATGGATTCTGATAATTGGAAATAGATATAATTGAATGTGGGTGTATAGAGGGAACTGGGGACCTTGGTTCCTAATTGAAATTGTCTGTTATTTCTTATCAATATCCCAGGACTGATCTCAACAGTCTACGGGGCCAATTTCACAGAGCTGCTTAAAGGTACAATACAAGATTGGTACTGAGGTCACAGGACAGCACTCACACTTTGTCTGATCAAACATGTACATGAAATAATTAACCTGTGAAAATTCTTATGAGAAAATTGCGAAAACCTGACTTAAGTTTTCTTATAAAACATGAAGAATAGTTTACTTTATGTTTGTTCCAAAAATCGTTCGGACGAACGATCTTTGGAAAAGACACTAAATCTTGATTTCCTTGAAAAACCCAGCATCTGATGAACCAAGATTTCCGCATGGTGACTGTTTGCACTGTTTATGAACTGTTGAGTCCGTTTTCTGTCTGAACTTAAAACTCAATAATTTTTTTTTTTGAGGCCTTGCAAATCTTATATGCTCCCTTTAAAGGTAATATCATACTTTGGGTTTTATCAAAGAAGTATGATTCATGGACAAAAATATCAAGGAAGATACAGTCACAGTTAAATCATGGTCACAGAAATGCACTTACACTTTGTCTTATCCAGCATGTGACATGAAATGATAAACCTGTGAAAATTTGAGCTCAATCGGACATATGAGTCACGAGAAAATAGCAAAAACAGGTTCATTGTTTTCTTAGAAAACGTAAAGAATGGTTTTGATCTTACCCCGAGACAAAACTGCATGTTTTTCGGTCTTTGTTTTACTTATTTCTGGATAAATGCACATTTTAAGGCGGAAATATGGTATGTTTCTTCCAGCACCATCTTCATACCCTGAAAGATATACGTAAACCCACGGTGAACATTTCTGCTTGGGTATGTTACCACTCCTGCACTGTAGTTCCCTTTAAGTGGAATTGATGCGAGCAGACCGTGAACGTATATATAGACCGCGTATATTAGCTGGTTAATTTCCGCCTCCTTCGTCGCCCTGGCAACTCGCGCCAAAACACAAGGGGACGTGCTTCGCGCTCGGCTGACTCCACGTTTTGCGATGTATAGCAGTCACGTTTAACATCAAGTACAAGCATGTTGTTATGGGGATGTAAGGTTGACCTAATTTTCGACCTTGACATAATCAAAGGAGAGTCTTGCAAGGTAATCACAGAACCGTGCCCTGACTGTTCACGATGAAGGCCTAATTAACCCCAGCTCACTTTCCCGTGCAAATTAAACATTGTATGCCTAGTGAGCATGCATTTGAGTCTTGCAAAATTAGAAATCATCATCATCATCAGCACCAGCAACAACAACAACAACAGCAGCAGCAACAGCAGCAACAGCAGCAACAACAACAGCAGCAGCAGCAGCAGCAGCAGCAGCAGCAACAGCAACAGCAACATCAACAGCAGCAACAAAAGAAGCAACAACAAGAGCAGCAACGTAACAACAGTAACAACAGCAGCAACAGCAACAACAGTTACAATAGTAACAACAGCAGCAACAGCAGCAACAACAACATCAGCAGCAGCAACAGCAATAACAGTAGCAACGGCAGCAACAGCAACAACAGCAATAGCAGCAAGCAACAACAGCAACAACAATAGCAGCAGCAGCAGCAACAACGAGAGCAACAGCAACAACAGCAGCAACAACAGCCACCCAAAAGACAACTAAAAACTAAAAACTAAAACAACTAAAACAACAACAACAATCAAATTAAAAAAAAACGTATTTACTAGTCTTGTAAATGTAGTGCATTCATCCAATTCTTCATCCAGGAAAAAATGCTCCTTAAATTTGCCAGTCGGCATAATTAGACATCATGGTATTCAACCGATGCGGCATTTCGTTTGATGCCTAAATAGCTTCCACGAAACCATCAATCGGAGTTATTATAATAGCGTCAATCTAATCCTAATATCGCATCCCAGTAATACCCCCCAATGAATATGGAGATCCCCAATCGTTTTTATAATTATAGAGAATGAGTGGTAAAAAATAAAAATAAGTCATCCCACGGTATACATGAATGAGAAAGTACATGCTTGTAATGGCTTTGAATATTTTAATATTAACCGAAGCCACTGGAGGCCGGGTATACAATTTCCTCATGAGATGCTTGAAGGTATTATGAAACGTCTTGAGATGCTAGCATGTATTATGAAACCTCATGAGATGCTAGCATGTATTATGAAACCTCATGAGATGTTAGCATGTATTATGAAACCTCATGAGATGTTAGCATGTATTATGAAACCTCATGAGATGTTAGCATGTATTATGAAACCTCATGAGATGTTAGCATATATTATGAAACCTCATGAGATGTTAGCATATATTATGAAACCTCATAAGATGTTAGCATGTATTATGAAACCTCATGAGATGCTAGCATGTATTATGAAACCTCATGGGATGTTAGCATGTATTATGAAACCTCATGAGATGTTAGCATGTATTATGAAACCTCATGAGATGTTAGCATGTATTATGAAACCTCATGAGATGTTAGCATGTATTATGAAACCTCATGAGATGTTAGCATATATTATGAAACCTCATAAGATGTTAGCATGTATTATGAAACCTCATGAGATGCTAGCATGTATTATGAAACCTCATGGGATGTTAGCATGTATTATGAAACCTCATGAGATGCTAGCATGTGTTATGAAACCTCATGAGATGTTAGCATGTATTATGAAACCTCATGAGATGTTAGCATGTATTATGAAACCTCATAAGATGTTAACATGTATTATAAAACCTCATGAGATGTTAACATGTATTATGAAACCTCATGAGATGTTAGCATGTATTATGAAACCTCATGAGATGTTAACATGTATTATAAAACCTCATGAGATGTTAACATGTA
The DNA here is from genome assembly GCA_963971285.1 of Astropecten irregularis. NCBI lineage: Eukaryota > Metazoa > Echinodermata > Asteroidea > Paxillosida > Astropectinidae > Astropecten > Astropecten irregularis. The sequence goes on from OZ020248.1 coordinate 11,017,191, forward strand.
TTATGAAACCTCATGAGATGTTAACATGTATTATAAAACCTCATGAGATGTTAACATGTATTATAAATCCTCATGAGATGTTAACATGTATTATAAAACCTCATGAGATGTTAGCATGTATTATGAAACCTCATAAGATGTTAGCATGTATTATGAAACCTCATGAGATGTTAGCATGTATTATGAAACCTCATGAGATGTTAACATGTATTATAAAACCTCATGAGATGTTAACATGTATTATGAAACCTCATGAGATGTAAGCATGTATTATGAAACCTCATGAGATGTTAACATGTATTATAAAACCTCATGAGATGTTAACATGTATTATAAAACCTCATGAGATGTTAACATGTATTATAAAACCTCATGAGATGTTAGCATGTATTATGAAACCTCATAAGATGTTAGCATGTATTATGAAACCTCATGAGATGTTAGCATGTATTATGAAACCTCATGAGATGTTAACATGTATTATAAAACCTCATGAGATGTTAACATGTATTATAAAACCTCATGAGATGTTAACATGTATTATAAAACCTCATGAGATGTTAACATGTATTATAAAACCTCATGAGATGTTAACATGTATATTATAAAACCTCATGAGATGTTAGCATGTATTATGAAACCTCATGAGATGTTAGCATGTATTATGAAACCTCATGAGATGTTAGCATGTATTATGAAACCTCATGAGATGCTAGCATGTATTATGAAACCTCATGAGATGTTAGCATGTATTATGAAACCTCATGAGATGTAAGCATATTATGAAACCTCATGAGATGTTAAAGTGTATTATGAAACCTCATGAGATGATAGCATGTATGAAACCTCATGAGATGATAGCATGTATGAAACCTCGCGAGATGTTAACCCTTCTTATGAAACCTCGCGAGATTCTAATGCCACTCTGCGAAAATTGTCCAAATTCTGGGAAATAATTATTAAAATTCAATACGTGTGGCAGCTGGCATAAAAACCTATCCAGAGTTCGGTATTAAAAAAAAAAAAATGCTTGAATGTACTGGAAAATTACAAAATGCAACATGTGTTCTTTAATTTCCCCGTTTAATGTGTCCTGCAGGATGTTCTCGTTCACATTTGCAGATGATCAATCAATTTGCCATGGCAGTTTCTACCGCAGCTACAACCCCCGCAATTTTACAACTATACAAGCTCCGCCAAAACCACAAGACGTGAACCGGATCGGGTGCTTGTTAATTAATTTGCGGTGCTTGGTACCGATGGGAACAGACAGTGTGTACAACCGATCCTTGTCCTGTTAAAGGGAGTTTTATAGGATTTGCAAAGATGTGCGTTTTGGCTGAATATATGGTACTTAAACAGGATGTAAACTGTAACTAATTATGCATGTACATGTATAGTGTTTGGATGTTTTTGGAATGACTCCATTTCTTTTTATGAGATGATTGTGCTTTTTCTTCTATCATATTTTATTTTATTTCAGGTTATAATTTCTACCCATTTTGCTGTGGATGTCCTTTTATCAAGTTTTTAGGGCTATGTTAAATGTAATAATTAATTGTATATTGGTGAATTTGTATGTTTTTATGTGTGCAAATCAAGAAATGGAATTTCATGCTGCGGCGTGATGAACGAATAAATCTAAACAGAAGTGTAGGACTTAAACTTCCTTACAGACGTTGTTTCATGTACCTTTTTACGCTTTGTACATCTGGATAGCAGAAATACGGCCGAAATAATCTCCCCCCCCCCCCCTCTAAACCCTTCACGGATTTAATACACCACGCTTTCGAAATGCTACTAAATCGTTCGGACGAACGATCTTTTTAAAAGACACTAAATCTTGATTTTCTTGAAAAACCCAGCATCTGATGAACCAAGATTTCCCATGGTGACTGTTTACACTGTTAATGAACTTTTTGAGTCCATTTTCTATTTCAAACTCAATAGGCTTGAAAATCCTGTACGCTGCCAACATGATAAAACATGAACAGAATAATTACGTTTAACACTTACGCGTATCGAGCAAGATTCCGTGCCTCGAAGACGTATAACGGAAAGCAGAAAACTGTGAATATGTCATTTCCATGTATTTCAAAACTTAAGAATAAGACAAAATTAGCACCAAGGCTAGGGACACTAGGTTCTCAAAGTGAGAACGGATACGCATACGCATACGATAGCTATCCGTAAACGTCAACAGCCGATCCGATGTTTAAAAATGCATAGAAATGACATATTCGTGTTCAGCAAATCCTTTCTTTTTAATCTAGTCATGCACATGACAAAATATGAAAGGGGTCATAAGTACACACATACTGGTGACGTATCCGGCGCGCTAACCGTATCCGTTCGCTTGCGAAATTTCTGTAATACCCATGTGACTGCTCGTATTATCATAGCTGGGGTGTAAGTTGGTATACTCTTGATTATTGCTATAGTACTTACATGTTGCATGGTGTGCACATAACTATAGGTATAATACTACGGGTTGATTTTTTTAAATAAAATTAAAGAAATTGTGACGAACAATGAATCGGCTTTTTTATATGACGGAGTAAAGCTCTTACAATCTTTACCACCAAGCAGGAAAACACATTAATTTGACATTCCGGTAAAAAAGTGGTAAACATGTGGCAGAACAGCTGCAGACTGTTCATAATTTGATTTGTCATGGAATAAAAACAAACCTGTGAAATTTTCAGCTAATATCATAATCTGTACGAAAACACTGAAAAACACTCACGGTATTTTTTAAATCTATTCACAGTAGTTTTGATCTTACTCCGAGATCTAAATTTTTTTTGGTCGTTGTTTTACTCATTTTTGAATAAATACAGCATTTCAGGCGGAAATGTTTTAACGGTAGGTTTCTTTACCAGCAAACAACACGATCTTAATCCTGAAAGTTAAACGTAAAATTGTAAAGATTTAACGAATGAGCAAATAACCTAATCATGGCGATTGCCTTCCAAAAACAAAAACCATCATCAGCTATTAATTTGGTTTTAACAGTAGCAAAAAAACTTAATTAGTCAAGTTAAAGGGATGGTACAAAATTGGTAAGGCAAAATACACTTCAAGATCACAGATTCACATAAAACGTACACAGTATAATGGTGATGATAGGAGAAAACATCCCATGAAATGTTTTTGTCTGAAATGCCATATTCGTTGAGAAATAAATGAAACTATTTTCAGATTGAAATAAATCGCTTCGAAGCGTTTTATTATGAACGCATAATATCGTTGAAAAATGTAAACGGGTTTTCACTATTTTTCTCATGACCCAGATGGCTGATTGACCTCAAACTTCTACAGGTTTGTCAGTTAAGGTGTATGATGAATTACATAATGTGCTTTCACTGTCAGGAACGGTTTTGTAACAAAAAACAGTTCTGTACCATCCCTTTAAGCAAGCTGGGGAAAAGGGAAGGATGCGTGGTTAATCAGGGGGTATAGTGCGACGAGAGACCGCCGTCAAAATCAACTTGAAGGCCGTCTAAATCTCGTGTTCGACCCCGGCCCTCAATAATTGGCCAATTCCCATGAAATCACACCGCGGTGTAATCGAGGTTTACTCGCTTACGATGCGTGCCTCCCGCCGCGTAGCGCGACTTGATAACCCCCGAGAGCAGTACGTGATTCACGGTCAAGCGTACACAGATTTCTCGGAAATCCCATATTGGGGCCAAGTTGTCAACAATCCCACGGGGATATTGTTTTTAGTAGGGACGGGAAAAAGTGCGATTTATATTTACAGGCCGTTCGGATTTGGGCACATTAGGAAGTTCATTATCGGATGTAGTTTTAGCTTGTGTACATAATAATTTACACTATCGGCCACAAATCATTCGTATTTCTTGTAAAGAAAAAGATGTCAACTGATAAAATCACAAACTACCACGTGGCTTTGTAGTCACATGGTAACCTCGATTTAAAGGTAAAATCATACTTTGATTGTTGTCAAAGAAATGCACAGATTCATGGGCAATACAAATCAAGAAAGATACAGTAACAGTCATCTGTGAAATTGCCAGTCACATAATTGGGCCGATTCTTTTGAGAAAACAGTGAAAAACGCCCGCGGTATTTTCGAAATCTGTTCACCATCATTTTTTCTTTTCTTTAAAAGATCGAAATTGTTTTTGGTCATTGTTTGTTTGACTCTTTTCTTGATATAACAGCATTTCAGGCTGAACAGTTTCAACGGTATTTTTCTATTATTGCCATCTTTATACATCGTATAATTATATAAATCTATGGAGATTCCTGTTTCGGCGCGGTAAGCTACCAAAGTAAGATACAAGTACCTTTAAAAGCAACACAGGGCAAAATGAGTTATAGGGCAAAATGAGTTATAGTCATTGAAGACGAGATCTTTGAGACAAATTCTACTAGGATCGAAACGTCAGACCCTCCTCCTATAGGCCTAAACGCCAAGCATGTTTTTATTTTAGGTAATCATTTTGGCTGATAAGCAGTTTGCGGCAGATCATCAGTTAAGAACCGTAAAAAGAAATCTTCTATCTTAAACGATACCATACACAAACCTCAACAAGGTTTTATGTTCCCGAATTTCAGTTCAAAATGACAGATCAATCAGGTAATAAAAATAATGATTGTGGAAAACAAAACAAAGACGAACAAAAGCCAAATGCTATTAAAACAGATAATAAAATCAATCAATTTCGTTTGAACAATTCCCCAAAATCGCGCCAATTATTTTCTGAATATTCTTAGTTGAGCAAAGGAATATGTAGCTATATAGCCAACGAAAAATAATCAACGAATCAAAATCATACAACCACTGGGCCTATATGTTTTTTCTGGATAGTCATCGCTGTTGTAACACAATATCATTTGGCAGAAAATGAAGTACATTTCGCGAGATAAATTTCAAAGTACTTGAAGATGTTATGATGAGTTCATTGGACGATAGAGTGGTTTAAGCCCTATGGGGCCGTCCATAAAGTACGTACGCACGGAGGGGAGGGTTGTTACCGATGCGTACGCCAATGCGTATACCGTACGCAAACGAAAAATTTGCATAATCATTTTGTGCGAAAAAAGAGGGGGGCGGGAACGAGAAAAAGCACCAGGATTGATTAGTTTTTTCCCTTTTTTCTTATTCAACATAATAAAAAATAGTAAAATACATTTGTAAATGTATAAAAACCTGTTAGTGTTACACTTTAGTCATTCACTTCAAAATTTGAAAGTGACGTCCCAATAACGGTACCGGCCCGGATTACTGTGACATTTTAATGATGCTAAAGCAAGGGACCATGAGAAGTGACAGACCTAATTTGGAAAGAGTATGCGTACAGGGGGGAGGGGGGAAGAGGTTGGGACCATTGCGTACGCCTTGCGTACAGGGGGGGGGGTCTAAAAAGTCGGCATTTCGTGCGTACGTACTTTATGGACGGCCCCTATTCTTTCTTCTTTTTTCCACGCATTTTACTGCTGTTTCAGGGATGGAATGGCCTGCGTGGATTATTATGGTTTTTATGGATTAAAGCTGGCAAATTTGCCAGCTAACCATGCCTCAAAACATACTTCATTATAAAAATTCACTTGCAAATTGTTGACGTAGAGGACGCTATCATGTAAACGCAAGGGCAGCGCCTTGTAAACAATAATGTTCACAAGCTAATAATAATAGCATTTCAGGCAGGGAAATGTAACGGTATGTTGTTACAATCACCATCTTTATACCCTGTAGGTAAATCTATGAAGATTTCTGTTTCGGTATGCTTTCAAAGTATGAAATACCTTTAAAAACAAGAACAATCAAATCTATAGTTTATAAAAAAAAATATATGCATGTGAAACAGAATCGCCAATTGTCAATGAAAACAAGATCATCGGCTCGAAAAAAACAAATGAACCTATTGTGATAGGCATACCCGTATCACCAGTGCGCACACAAAATCGAATCAGCATTACAGAATGATTATGAATGTACATGTACTTTAATGAGTCGCTCGATTTTAGAGAAGTCGCCAATTTTTCTTGAGGGCGCTAGACCACTCAAGCGGTCTTCCATTTCGTTGCGTTTCAAGACGTATACGAATTTCACTTTCACCATCGTCCCGTCGGTGTGATTTGATACACGTTTACGTTTTCTACATTTAAGAACTATTCAGCTAAAAGGCAGATGCCAATTTTTCGGCCACCAGCAAAAAAAAAGGGAACAAGAGTCTAATTCATGTCAGACAGTCAGACGCAGGTACAACATATTTACGCGGTTCGATTATAAATTGCTCTTTTAATTCAGGGGTATTTTTTTTTTTTACTATAATTAGTTCCAATCTTCAGAATAAAACTAATTCTTTGGAATATCAACCATTACATTGCATCGGTTCAATACTTTATTTAATAGTACATTACTGTTTTAACAAGACAATTAAGTGGTTCAATTAGTGAAACGTTCATAGCGTAGCGCATATTATGTTTAACAATTCAATGGAATGTGGATCGGTTTGCGGAAACACCATGTAATAATCGTTTGTACTTAGCACTTCTATATCGTTCACACTTCTTGCAATTCAATGGAACTTATTAAAAACAATCACTAGGAAGAAAAGGGAAGTACAGGCTTTAATTTTCGGTTTTCGTGAATTTTGTGTAGGAGTATTAAGTGTTGTTATTCGTTGATAGAGATAATCCATCAAGAAAAACATAACTTCTTGAAAAAAGTATTGGAAAGGATTTGAAATGAATTGTAAAGAGAGGTAAATCGTGTCCATACCGTTACATTTACCAGGCTAAGTCGCAGGTTCGCGATTCCAATCCAAAACGTGCACTGTTTGGAATGTCATACATCGTCAGTACGAATCTCACCAGGGCCACTGTCAGTGTTGGATAAGGTTGTCAGAATTCAGAAAGCTGGCATACCAGGTTTGAATCGCCCTAGGTATATTATAAACACACGTGGGTTTGGTCTATCTGGACACCTCTTTCGGTGTGCCTGGTTCGAATCTCACTCTGACGGGCACAGTGATGCGATGGGGGTTTATATAAGAGGCTTCACCTGAAGGATGCACTTGGTTCCAATCCCACCTCGTGCACCAAATTAAGTCAGTCCCTATATCAGATCACGGGTATTTGGGACACTAATCTATACCAACGAAGTAATCGAACCCGACATCATAACACTTATTTATCATCACGGTACTGCCAAAATACTAGTACGCGACCGTAATAACGTTAATCATTTAGCATCATAATTAATATTGAAAGGCCTATACAAAATATCACGATACTATCCATTTCCATCACAATTTTATAGGCCCTATATACAAAATATTGACGCGAAGAAAAATTGTCTTATTCCAACAGGTAAACGACGTGTATACGAACAGCTTAAAGGTTTAATCAAATTTGGGAAATGGGTGAAAGTGCTTTTAAATTATTGCCTAATATAATTATAATTAATGAGTATGTAGATTTATATTTTTATGTGAGGACTTTATTTTGACCCCCTCCCCCCCCCCCCCCCTCCCAAAAAAAAGTTTTGTCGCGAAGAGTGCGGTGCTAAATTATGGGTTATACTATAGGTTTCCCCGGCAAATGAGCGGACAATTTAAACGCTGCGTCATTCCATTTCGCGTGAAACTGCAAGGCACCTCAAAATAGTCATTCGATTTCATTTTATGTGCAAGGAAATGTTCACAAGGGTCAGGCGATTAAATAGAATCGCCTTTCAATTAAAAATTCCATTCGAACACTCAGCATTCAAATTCGCAACGGCTTTTGGCAGCGTGCGCTTAGTCATTCGAATTCGTTTTGGGGCAGGCATTTCTGTTGTTAGAAAACCCAACCTGTCTAATGTCATTGTCTGTGCTAAAAAATATTGTACCTGTATATACATGTATAGATAAAATATAGGTTTTGATATGAGTTTTGATAACAGTGCATATGGCAAACTATCTGGAAAAAATGATGACTGCAGGATTTCATAGTATGACCATTTTCGTTTTGTTTTATGGTATTCCAAACTGTATTATACGGTTTATTTACTACAGTATTTTCATTATTCACCCTCCCCCAAGAAAAACTAAGAGGGATCGCAAAATATATCTTACCATGCTCTATTAACAATTAACTCAATAATCCTAAAAACAAGTTCTGCAACTCAAGTTTGAGGGGTAATACATTTCTTATTGCCATAGGTGTCGATTTCTTTTCATGATTGGGGTGGGGGGGGGGGGTGATTGGTGAAGTTGGTGTCCTACGCGAGGGAGCGAAACTACCAAGCGGGGGGGGGGGGGATGTGGGAGGGGGTACCCCCCCCCCCTCCCACACAATAATAGGGACTTAAATAAAAACAGTCGAAAAGTCGCATTTTAGAGCATTTAAAAACGATATTGCTATTTGTTCATTATTTTGTTGATATTTTCTCAGTATTAAATGAATATTCAACCTCGAAATATTGGGGGGGGGGATGATAATACACGCCATCCCCCCTACGTCAAATATTGGGGCGGGGAACCCGCCCCCCCCCCCCCCGGATGTAAATATGGTATCATTTGATTGATTATTCCTGTTTACAATGATGTGTCATTTGTTATGCTAATGTAATCATAGAATGCGCAGCCTTGATAAAAAATTAATAGGCAGCGTTGTCAAAAATGAAGTTGCAAAAGTCGTTGTTTCCAGTATAGTAAATTCTCAATCGTTTTGATGAATGGTGTTGATGCGCTATGGGCATGATGCGTGAAAGTCCAAACATGGTGTAATCTCATTTGCATTTTGCAACATTTCACTTGTCTTTGCCCTTTATTCAGAGAGAATGCACATTCCGTGATTACATAATCACGACAGATGTCACATCATCGTAAATAGGAATAATGAAGCTTTCTAATGATACCAGTTTCACCGTTTACAGATCAGAAACAAAAAATACAATCTCTCAAAATTGAGATGCCGAACTTTTTGAGGGGTTTATTTCATCGAACTTTGCACAGGATCATGTCGTTTAAGCACACGGGACATTCGTGACGTCATTAAATATGCCTTCACCTCAAAATGCAAAACGGTGAATTCACCGTAAACAAAACAAAAAAATGCTTGACTGAATTCTTTGGTACATGAATTCACTTCGTTATGAGATTATAATAGGCCTGCTAATATTTAAAAAAAAACCGCCATAGAATTCCACTTTCAAGCGGCAGAATAATTTGAGGACATGTTTCCGATACGAGGAATATTAAAGGTAATATCATACTTTGGTTTTTGTCAAAGAAATACAGATTCATGGGCAAAAATATCAAGGAAGATACAGTAACAGTCATCTGTGAACATTTCAGTGCCATACGGTGCCCACTTTTTGAGAAAACGGTGAAAAAACGGCCACAGTATTTCTGAAGTCTTTTCTCTTTAATTTTGGATCTAAGATAAAAAAGATTTTCGGTCGTTGTTTGACTACTTTCTTGATAAATACACCTTTTCTGGCGGAAATATTTTAACGGTATGTTTCTACCACCACCATCTTCATACCACCTTTATACGTAAATCTGTGAACATTTCTGTTTTGGGTTCTTGCCAAAGTATGATACTACCTTTAAATCATATTTTAAAAATTAGTAGGCCTGTAACCCTAACCCAATGAAAAAACAAAATAAGTTGGAAAGATGTGGCTTAAAAATACCAATAACCGCATGGGGGTGATACTCTGGAATACGAAGGATTGCCAAGCGTTTTCAGAATTTTCATAATACAAGAATTGTTTGCGATCGCTACAAATTGTGTAGGCCCTATCTGTTAGAAAAGAAGTTAATTGGCGGCAAGGCTTTCTACAGCAGCTCCAAGTAAATTACTTTGGTATTTCTTCTCTTTTCCGATTGTTACCCCATTAAAATCCCAGAACCCACTTTGCCTAATATTTTTTAGCAGTTATTAATTTCTTTTTAAATAATCATACATTATGATAATTAATGGTAGTTTTATAACGGGATTGGTTAAATTAGTTTTCTTGGAAGATAGCATTCAAACCAACAATTAAAAACCAAACGAAAAAAATCCAACAAAACAATTATGGATGCTGATTGTTTTAAATGAATTTGTGCCTCTATTCCCATTTGTGTTTAATTTCAACTGCTGTGCATGCACTCGACACCAGCTCAGTGTTCACGATGTGACGTTGTAGGTTTTCAAATTGCAGTTTTCTAGAATAAGAACGCATTTTCAATTTGAAGTATGATTACAAAAAAGAATCGGTTCTGAGCTTGATCAACCCTTTTTTGGCTTTCAAAATCGCAAAAATGTATAACCATCTTTTAATTTGTTGTAAGTCGTACTTACGACATTCTAGTTACTTGTGTGTATATAGCATTTTTGTTCCTATTTCCACGGTTGCACTAGTATTATACCGACATTACATCATAATTTTATTTCAACATTAGGCTTTTATGATTATATCATTGCAGAAATCACGACAGGATTTCTAAACATTTAAATTGATAAAGACACAGAATGGTACATAACAATGCTAATCTCATAAACGAACTTTCGATATCATGCAAAAATATGTCAACTCTTCCCCCAAGAACTCAGTGTATAATAGAGTGATATTATAATAGGCATAGTATTTCATTCCATTAACTTTTGATAATCAGTGAAATTCATTTCTTAATACATGTATCTATAGACAATTCTATTTATATATAGACGATGTTAACTCTTACGAAGATATCCGGTATTGTAAATTGTAACTACATGTACATGTATGTAGAATGAAGTTTTATAACGTCATCATTACGTAAACTATATACTGTACACTGAAGCGAACAGTACTAAAATATATACTTTTCATCCCAATAACTAAATGGATCTTTCAGTTCCCTCTCGTCCGATCTGTTTCTTCCAACAGTTTTTCTTTTTCATGAAATAACCACAAGCGCCTGTACGGTATTCAGGAGGTCGCCGGTTCGAATCCCGCCGTCCAGTATTTTTTTCTTTATTCACTTTACAATGAGTTCTTTTTTCGATGCAAATAATAGCTTGTTTTTCGATTAAAATTAATGTTTATCCTAGCATTCCAAGCAATAATTAGCGCACAAACGAATTTCAACGATTTTGTTATTTTTCAAACACATAAATTAGAAAGGAAGCAATTTTGGTATTAACATTCAGTATTTTAAAAGGCTAAACTTCGGTTGAACTTAAATTAATTATAAACTATTATAACGGCGCACGATGACTATAATATAGAGCTTTTTACAAAATGGAGTTTTTGCCATTTATCATGCAGTTTCAATTTATTACACGTTAATTAATACAATCCCTGCAATTTTCAAAAAGTAAACCAAAAAAAGCGCGAGCAATAATTTATGAATATTCCTCCGTATTTTACCAGAGAAATCCCAATCACTTGGCTTGGTCATTTTTTGTTTATATCATTTCTGATGAAAGAGGACGACCATGCAGGATTAGATCACGTGATTTCGAGATTTGAAATCACCGAATCATCTTGCATGATTTCTTCCGTGCCTTCTTTTCCTCCCTTGCTCGTCTCAAGAGGGGGCGTGTCTACCGTGCCGCCGTTCTCCCCGTTGCTGTCTCTGTTGCAATCTCGGAAGAAGCCTTTCATGGAGGTACACTCCCGGACCGTTACGGTGACGTCTTGTGACGTCACATCCGTCACTAACACTTCCGAGGCCGGTAGGTGGCGCGGTTTCCAGGGCGACCGTTGAGGCATCACTTTCTTTGGGATTTTCGGCTGAGCAGCGGCTGATGCATCGTCGTCATCGTTGTCATGATCCGCGGCGGTGGCTCCCGTCTCAGACCGCCCAAGGTCGGGCAGTTTCTGGGGAAGGGCGTCGGCAGTGACAAGATGGAGTTCGGACGGGGGATTGTCCTTGCAATTAGCGGGCCCGTCAGACGGAGTGAGCTGAGGTTCTTTCTTGGGCACCGCGGGTATTTTCGCCGGCTGCTTCGGCTTTTTCTTCTTCTTAGCCGGAGAGGTAGGGACCGGGGACTTGGCCTTGATGTTTATACTCTTGGGCGAGGTCGCCGCGGTGCCGACCGGGAGCGTCAGCAAGCCGTCCCGCACCAGCGTCACCGTTGGGCTCTTCTTGCCGGCCTTCCGCGAGGATTCCGAATTCTCGCTGCTGCTCTTTCTCCTCTTTGCCTTGTCTCCGACGATGCCCTTGGCGACTTTCCTGTCCTTCAGCAAACCAGGAACGGATTTGTCAACAGCCTCCACGGCGAGTTTGGTGTTTGAGTTCTCATCGGTTTCGCCGAGGTTCTCCACCTTCTTTGCCGGGGACGCCCTGAGGTCGGGCGGGCTACTCTCGCATTCTGTTGCTGTTGCTGCTGCTGATTCGCGTCGGGCCTGCTTCGCCGGCCGTGGGACCTCGACCGATTCAAGTTCGGATCTTCTCAGCGGATGCGACCCCGGCGATGACTGTTGGACGGACAGAAAGCCGAAATGTTACCCTCAACAACCATAAAACCTAATTTGTCTAACACGCAAACACTGGGGTTAAAAAACCGGGATAAAAAATCAGAGCGCATCACGCACAAGCTGCGAACGGCAAGAAAATAATTGACCTCATTCTACCTACCTTTTTCCTTCCCCGTTTGGCTGGTGATTTATCCCGTTGTGATGTCCCTGCTTCGCTGGTAATCCGGCTGTATATTGGTGATCGGGAGACACCGGAAATGAAGTCAAATCATGTCAGGAACTCAGGATAATATAGACACTCAACAAAGTTTTTTAAAAGGGTTGCGAGCGGTCAGCTGCCCATACACAAAATGGTCAACAGAGCAATGTGCAACTTGAAATAAACAAAAATAATAGGCATACTTCTCTTACCTTCTGTTGAAAAACTCGACCAGTCGTCGATCTAAAATATTATCCTCGGGTTCCCAAGTGTTATATCTGAAGAAGCAAACAAGCATTTTATTAAAACAGGCTTGCGATACCTCTAGCTAGCTCCGCAGCGATCAATATAATTCACACAAAATTCTTAGGCAAAACTGTAGTCGCTGTGTCGGCTATTTTACTTACTTGTTCGCCCAGCCTTTCCATTTCACGAGGTACTCAGCTTTTCCCTGTGATTTGCAGAAGTAAAAGAGAGAAGAATTGGAAATTATGAAGGAGCCAAGATTTAGAAGGCACGTGTAAAGTAAGCCGACTGTTTTGGCTCTTGTGTTTTTGGGGGGAGATCATGATTAGCCTAGGTCTACTCCGGTGAAGTTATCATCATCATACGGGCCTACCTTTCGGACTCGACGGTCTCTGAGCTCCTCTGCGGCGTAGACTTGTTCTCCTAGATCCTTCAGTTCCATCATCAACGAGGGATTTCCGATTTCTTACCACCAAAAGTATCTGCCGATCAACAATCTCCTATATTCGAGCTGATTGACCTGATGAAACCGCGAGCCCCAGCAGCAGTAAACATCAGTTCAGCCACGGGGTCCAGCCCAGTCGCACTGTCGTTTGGACTGGGCTTGTAGTGGCTGTATTACGGACGGTGGTGGTGAGTGGTGGGCCTGGGTTGAAATAGGCGCTGATTACTAGATCACAGACGGAGGACAAACCGACATAACACGGCCACAATTCGTTATGGAATTCTCCATTGACGATATATTATTCGCGGCCATATAATACTACGTGCATGTGTTTTTTATGCAAATCCCACCACTGAGAGCTAGTTGCAGTATAGGCCTACACGCATTTTATACGGCATTGTCGTGCTTAGACAAACTGCACTACTAACTCGTGTGCAGTCAGTTCTATGGCTAAACACTGTGTACAAAATACTGCACACACTCTCGATCTCGCCGTGGCAGCTGTGAACGGACTGATAAACATCCCATAATACACATCATGACGTAGTGAACTTCAACAAGCAATGGCCGACCGTATAATATACCGCGTGCTTAGCGTGTACTGTACACAGTACATGTGCTGTTTATATCGTATAGTGAATGTGCTTTGCATGCAATGTGTGAAAAGATACGGTGGCCTCAAGTGAACACGATCAGTTGACTATAGGACATCATTGCAGCTATTATGTACTGCATAGAAGTTTATTAAACACTTGGCCAAAAAACAATGAAGCCAACAAACACACAATGATTTCGTTTTGACACTAGACAATGAATATTGTGTTTCATTGTTTTCACTGAAAAGGCCTCAAAAATAATACTCACTCAGTTTTAAAATGTTGGACGTCAGTCGAAGTATTCTTCTTTTTTTCATGATTATTTTTAAGGGTTTGGTTTTGTTATCACGGTCCTGGGGTTGTTTTTTTTTCAGGAAATTTGAAAGCATACAGTTGATCTAAATAAATCTCGTTTTTACCCTGCCCTGGAGCAAGGTAATTTTTGTTCTTCACTAAATGGTCTTTTTTTTTCAATAGCCCTAACTAGTTTGATTTCATGTTGTCGGATGAAACCAATATTCCATGTAGGCCTAATCTCCAAACAACAAATAGATTAAATGTAAAATCATACTTTGGTTTTTGTCAAAGAAATGCAGATTCATGAGCAAAAATAGCAAGAAAGATACAGAAACAGTCATCTGTGAAATTTCCAGTCCCTGTACGTTGCCAACTTATTTTTAAAAAAGTGAAAACACCCACGGTATTTTAAACATCTTTTTCAACGTTAAATTTTATCTTTTAAAGATCAAAATTGTTTTTACTCTTTTCTGATGGATGGCATTTCAGACAGAAAAATCTCGATAACCTGTACCTTAAGCTTTTAGATAAATCTGTGAAAATGTCTGTTTCGGTATGTTACCAATGTACGTACCTAAGGTAATCATCATACTTTGGTTTTTATCATAGAAATACAGATTATGCAGAGCAAAAATACCAAGACAGATACAGTAACAGTCATCTTTGAAAATTTCAGTCACATACGGTGCCCACTTTTTGAGAAAACAGTGAAAAACAGCCACAGGATTTCTTAAGTCTTTTCTGTTTTCTTTTTGATCTTTTCAAAGATCAAACAGATTTTCGGTCGTTGTTTTACTAATTTCTGGATAAATACACCATTTCAGGCGGAAACATTTTGTTTCTACCATCACTATCTTCATACCCGGTTATACGTTAATCTGTGAACACTGTTTTGGTTTCTTACCAAAGTATGATACTGCCAGAGCCGCTGCCATAGCCAGAACCACCCATTAGTGTTCAGTCAAGAAGAACAATTCCCAAGTTGCACTAATAACCTAAACCGAGCTTTGTGTTTGGCCCCCAGTGATGTGCTACCTATAAATTATAACGGTATAAAATCTAGGATATAAATCTACACAATAACATAAACGTGTCGTGTATTTTTTTGGAACTCAAACTATGGGAACTAGAATTTGCCTTCGACATTCCCGTCGAGCAGCGAGGGGTGTACAAAAATTGACTGATCTTGATACAGGATACAGGATTTGCAGTATAATTATAACCACTAACAGAAAAATTGCAGAGATTTAGGCCTATATATACATGAAGATGGTGCTGGTAGTCGTTGAAATATTTTTGCCTGATGAGAAGTGTATTGGTCCAGAAATTATTAAAACAAAAACCGAAAAAAAGTTTTGATCTCGGGTAAAGGTGAAAACCATGTATGTTATAAGAATTCAGATGCCCGATTAAGCTCAAATTTTAAACAGGTTTATTCATACACAATCATGTATACATGTTGGATCAGACAAAGTGTGAGTGCTGCTCTGTGACCTTTACCAATCATACATTTAAATGTACTGTATACCGAAACAGAAAATCTTCACAGCAGTTCACATATAACTTGTATAAAGATGGTGATTGTATAGAAACATATCGCTTAGATTTTCCTGCCTAAAATGCTGTATTTATCAAGTAAAGAGTAAACAACCAATGACCAAAAATGACCAATAATCAAAAATAGCGATGAAAAGATTTAAAAGAGACCATGGCTGTTTTTCACTGTTTTCTCAAAAAGTGTGCACCGTATAGGACAGGAAATTTCACAGATGATTGTTACAGTATCTTACTTGATATTTTTGCCCATGAATCTGTATTTCTTTGACAAAAAGTATGATATTACCTTTTAAAAAGGGTCCATGTCGCTCTATATCTAGGCCTATAGCGTAGCGTTCCATAAGCTAGCGTTATGGGGATAGCAGCTGCTCACGGGGCAGCGCCGACCTTAATTAATCAGAAACCATTATTTGTATATTTCTCTGGGACTTCTTTCTTATTTGGTGTCCTTCATAATTTCAGCTGCATGGTCATTTTGTGTGTGGAGGTAGGTGGGTGTGCGCAGGAGTGGCATATGGCATAATACACAATGTGGACTTCACGACAAAGGACGAGTCCACATAATGCAGGATCCCAAGACGTTATGTGGACTTGCACACGTCCACATAATGTTTTGATGCCAACGCAAATGCCAAAAGGAGAAAATTAATTTTCAATGTGTCTTTATCCGTCGCAAAGTGAAGTTTACATCATTCAAGGGATATTCGGTTCGAGACACCAGTAAAAAAAAACCGACAACCACAGTCGGAAAAATTCAAAAATAGTATTTTGAAAATCGACACCTATGTGTCTGTTCATAATTTGAGTTGTCATATGGAATAAACAAAAATCTGTGAAATGTTCATCGGAAACTGTATAGAAAACAGTGAAAAACCTGATGGTATTTTCACATCTAAATATTTCAGTACAGGAAGTTTTGATCTATACCCCGAGATCATAGCTCTTTTCGGTATAGTACTCTCTAAATGCAAAAGAGTGAAAAGCCACTCTCTGGAGAGCCATATGAGGGATAACTCTTTATCGTGTTGTCTTCCACTCTTTTAGAGTGATGTTTGTGTCGTTTTGAGTGATTTTTCACTCTGGCCCAGAGTGGAAACCACTCCGACAGAGTGAAATATCCACCACACTTTTTCAAGAGCCATATGAAGGACAACTCGATTTTAAACGAGTGGTATTTTTCACTCTTTTGCATTAAGAGAGTAGTTTGCTAATTAGTTCCGGATAAAAAACATCATTGTAACCTGTATATTATTTTGTACCAGCACCATCTTCATATCCTTAAAGTCCATACGTAAATTTGTGAGCATTTCTGGTTGGGTATGTTATTGTACCAGTTTAATCAACAACTTTATACAAAAATCATAAAAATTACTAACCACAAGAGAAACCGACTTAAAGGTAGTATCATACTTTGGTTTTTATCAAAGAAATAAAGATTTATGGGCAAAACTATCAAGGACGATACAGTAACAGTCATCTGTGAAAAATTCAGTCCCCTTTTATGTTGCCCGCTTTTTGAGAAAACAGTGCAAAACAGCCACTGTATTTCTTAAGTCTTTTCTCTTTTATTTTGATCTTTTAAAAGATCAAAAAGATTTTCGGTTGTTGTTTTACTAATTTCTGGATAAATACACCATTTCAGGCGAAAAAAATGTTTCCTGTAAGTTATACGTAAATCTGTGAACATTTCTGTTTTGGTTTCTTACCAAAGTATGATACTACATTTAAACTACGTTTATTTTAAGTCACTGACTGAAAATTGAACAAAGAACAAATAACTGGAGCCGGATAGCAACTACAAGTCACAAGTCCTTCATTGAAGTACCATGCAGTTTCCTGGAACATGTTTGGTTCATACAACGAACATCAACTGTCGAACCACTGGCAACCGTCATGGTTTCCCATGGCTTCAGTCGTGGTCAGCTTAATTAGTTGGGGCCCATTGTCAAATCTGTAGTGACTCATACAAGAGCAATCATCAAAAAATAAATAAAGATACATGTATATTATGGAAAATCAGCCTGATTTTGCATCGTCGGGGGAAAAATGACTAGTAGGCAAACTTGGCTGCAAATGACCTTTAAAGGTGGTATCATACTTTGGTTTTTGTTAAAGAAATACAGACTCATGGGCAAAAATATCAAGACAGATACAGTAACAGTCATCTGTGAAAATTCCAGTCCCAAACGGTGCCCACTTTTTGAGAAAACAGCGAAAAACGGCCACAGTATTTCTTAAGTGTTTTCTCTTTTATTTTTGATCTTTTAAAAGATCAAAAAGATTTTCGGTCATTGTTTTACTATAATTTCTGGATAAATACACCATTTCAGGCGGAAAAATGTTAACAGTATGTTTCTACCACCACCATCCTCATACCCTGTAAGTTATACGTAAATTTGAACATTTATGTTTTGGTCTCATACCAAAGTATGATACTACCTTTAAAGGTAGCATAGGATTTGCAAAGATGTGCGTTTTGGCTGAATTTGGTACTAACAGAAGTGGTCTTACACTTCCTTACAGACGTTGTTTCATGTACCTTTTTACGCTTTGTTCATCTGGATAGCAGAAATACGGCAGAATAATCTCCCCCCCCCCCCTTTTGAAATGCTACTATTCGGACGAACGATCTTTTTAAAAGACACTAAATCTTGATTTGCTTAAAAAACCCAGCATCTGATGAACTAAGATTTCACACGGGTGACTTGACGGGTGACGAACTGTTGAGCCCATTTTCTGTCTCAAACCTTGCAAATCCTGTACGCGTCGGGTCGGTAACGGCCAATTCTATGCAAGCGTATTTTCTTTTTATATAAACATAAAAATTCGTGATAGTCTGTTATATATACAATGTATTCCCACAACTAATATCCATCTCGTGTCCTTCACCAGTATGCAGTATGACTAATAATTATTGTATTATTGTCATTATGACATAAACAATATGTCTGACTATATGATGCAATTATAGGACTATTATGTACATGTATAATACATGCAGGCCTACTTCACATATCCTATAGATAACGAACGGCAATATTAAAGGTAGTATCATTATCATACTTTGGTTTTTATCAAAGAAATACAGATTCTTGGGCAATAATACCAAGACAGATATACAGTAACAGTCATCTGTGAAAATGTCAGTCCCATATACGTTGCCCACCTTTTGAGAGAACAGCCTGTGAAAAACAGCCACAATATTTCTTAAGTCTTTTCTCTTTTATTTTTGATCTTTTAAATGATCAAAAAGATTTTCGGTCGAATTGTTTTCACCTGGATAAATACACAATTTCAGGCGGACAAATTTTAATGGTATTTTCTACCAGTGGTACCACCACCATCTTATACCCTGTAAGTTATACGTAAATCTGTGAACATTTTCTGTTTTGGCTTCTTACTTAAGTATGATACTACCTTTAACCATCTCCACTGCAGTTTTTAGTATAGGCCTATCACTTTTAAGCCTTCCATTAGTCTACGAGTCATTCATTATTCGTGGACAAACACCACAGCGTTCTATGTTAAACAGCTCCTTATTGTGTGTGATGGCTTATGGTAGGTCATGGCTTATTAACATTTTCATGGCGAGGCACAGCATATAGTGCTTCCACCTTCACTACGTACAGAGCAAGGTCGTACGTGACTAACTACTACACGACTGAGTCATAGGCTACTAATAATACACACGCATGTTGCTCATACAGTAGTCGTGTTTAGCATTGGTTTAGCATACGAACGTACAGGGCTAGTAGTAGTAATAGTAGTCGACATGCAAAGTGGAAGTAGAGCGATTAGAAAATGGAGGCTCCGTGTGGCAGCGTGCAACGCATGGACATCTCCGTCGCACAAGACGTCAATATTGGCGAGCTATCCCACTCAAGACGCAGGCCAGTGGATCCTGGTACCAAGTACCAGATCAGTCAGATGGCCGGCAGTCGCCGCCCCAGCAAACGGGAACGGTCTCAGAACTGGGGCCAGGCCGAAAAGTGCTCACTGGTCGAGCTGGTGCAGCAGCGGCTGGCCGTGATCGAGGACAAGGCCGGCGACACGGACGCCGTCCGGCGACGGATGGAAGCCTGGCGTGAGATCCACGCCGAGTTCACGGCCAAGATGGGCGGCGACCAGCGAGACTTGCAACGGATGAGAGAGCAGTGGAGACGGATCAAGCACTGGGCCAAACAGGAGATGAGGTACTACCGAGAGACTGAGCACCTTGACGGCAACCTTCACGCCCTGTCCAAGCAGCCCAACCAACTCGCTCAATACATATGCGAGATCATGAGCAACTACGAACGGATGGACTACCGCGGCACCGACAATCCCAACTTCAAAGACGGTACCCAAGACTCCGATCCTGGTCTAAATTTGCGAGTCGAAGACTCGTTCAGTCAAGAGAACAGGGTCACGGAATCCATGAACCACGCGACAGACGCCGATGTCGTCCCGGTCTCCATTGATGTTGTCCCCGTGGTCAAGCAAGACCCTGACGACGTGGAGATCCTGGACGGGGAAGAGGTTGGCATGGTCGAGGCACCGAATCTTCCATCCTCCCCTCCTCCTCTCCCTAGTCAGATGGCGCCGTCTCATCTCAACCAGACGGCCAGAGCCTCTGCGGAGACCAACCATTTACCCATACCATCTCGGAAGCCAGTCCTTCCTAGGTAGGTCATTTCACTCATATTGAAGACGAACTTTATAAGCTGTCAACTGTCACTAATTCTCAACAAGAGCATGCTTATAGGTGATTGTGGGAACAGTGGGATGGGTTTGTTTCTACTTCGATATGAAGCTTCAGCTTCACTTTGGCAGCAAAGTCCATTGCCTTGGACTCATAAGTCCTGGTCATTACCTTTAGTGGTGCCACTTGTCATGGTCCAGTTGACATTTAATACAACTTCTTTCACTGAATTCTAAGGATATCATTGTCCCCTTCTAGACCAAACGTTCACACTGGGGCCAAATTCACGGCCTTGCTTAGCACACAAATTTGCTAACCGTGAAGTTTCTGTTTTTAATATAAAACAAAATTGGATTATAGACGGTCAGGCCTAACAGCCAAATTTCCATGTGTTCTGTATCATTTTTGATTGTTCTTTGGCTGCTGTTCACTGACCGTGAATATCAAATGGAATTTTTAATGGCGGGTTTTTTAATGGTGATTTATGTGGTAAGCAATTTTTTTGTGCTAAGCAGCTCAATGAAATTGACCCCTGGTGGTTGGTGGCGTGACGAATTGGCCAATTCTATAATTACCTTATCGGTACCTTTACTATATATTTCGTTTGAAAGTGAATATCTTTGTGCAATTGTTTTTATTAAAGTCGTCTTTGAAACTGATTTAACTTAGAAGTTTAAAGTTTGATTGAAGGAATTTTTGTTTTGTCAAAATCATTCGGCAGCTGGGCCAAAGACTTCCCCGACATTGTAGGCGCAGACCCAGCACAAGATGCAGTCATCGACGACGAATATGACGACGAAGAGTCAGATTTTCTGGACGACTCCGATGATGATGACGATCTGGGGCCATTCTCCGACTGGGCACGAGACCAGCCCGCCCAGCAGGCACCAAGCCTCCGCACCACCACCACCTTACTGGGACCGGTCCCGGAGTCCCTCCCTTCCCGCGGCGGCAACGACTCCAGGCTTGAAAGGCAGACCCTGACCTTCGCCCGCCGGGAATTCAAGCGCCGGATGCAGATGATGGAGGCTGAGCACTCTCGGAAACTGCAGATCCTGGACATCCAGAGGGAGACGGCGCAATTGAAGAAAAAGCTGGCCTTCCGTCAGCTCAAACGGTTAAACAGGGGTCATCACCATTCGTCTCTCGGTAACTCTTACGGTCGGCACGGACAGAGATAACAGACCACCATGTTTTTTTTCCTACATTTGGGTGCTGACTAAAGTTAAAGGTAGTATCACACTTTGGTAAGAAACCAAAACAGAAAATGTTCACAGATTTACGTATAAATTACAGTGTATGAAGATGGTGGTGGTAGAAACATACTGTTAAAATATTTCCACCTGAAATGGTGTATTTATCGAAACAACGACCGAAAATCTTTTTGATCTTTTAAATGGTCAAAAATAAAATAGAAAAGACTTAAGAAATACTGTGGCTGTTTTCCACTGTTTTCTCAACAGGTGGGCACTGTATGGGACTGAAATTTTCACAGATGACGTACTGTTACTGTATCTGTCTTGATATTTATGCCCATGAATCTGTATTTCTTTGATAAAAACCAAAGTATGATATTACCTTCATTACTAAACCTGTTCATATGATTATTTGTAAGACAGCATTTACGCTTACTTAAAGATTCATCCAAGCAGGCCGGTCCTATAATGCCAGTCTCCTGTGCCTCCCTCCATCTTGGGCCGACTTCATAGATCTGCTTAAGCACCGAAATTTGCTTAAGCGCCAAAAAACGTTGGTACATGTAATTAAAATCAGTATGCATTTCAAAACTCCTTGTGAATGTTATGCTCAGCAAACAATGGCCGAATACAAGGCAAAAGCAGTAAACATCACATGGACATTTTGGTTGGTAATCCCGTTTGATCAAGGAGGACTTTTCACGCTGAAGCAAAGTTTGTGCTTAAGCAGCTCTATGAAATTGGCCCCAGGTATAGCCCAATCTCCGGACACCAGCCTCTTGATCAATCGCCTGGTATTTCTTGGCGGGCATTATTTACTTTTCCCCGAGCAGTTAGCCTACCCAGATCATGCAAAGATCATGCTCAACACGAGCAATTTGAAAAATACAGAGAAATAAATAAACTCTTTGGATATTGTTAGCAGAGGTACCATGAACAATAAAAATGGAGAGGATAATATAGACCTACATCCATCTTGTCACATTCCTTGTATATCCATCAGAAAAGATAACACAAATTTTAAAATTAATTTTGATTGTTACTCTGCATTCTTCTATAACTTGTGAACCAACATTTAGTCCAGGTTGCAAGTTTACTTCACATTTTCCCCCTCTGTAACATTTTCTTAATACGTTTGGGTGCACCACACTAAATAACTCAAAATTCAATGCCCGAGCTAATTATCATAATGTGTGTACCCTGAAATGTATGGTTGTTTTTTTTAATATAATTATGCAATTTGGGGGGTCGTGCAATTAATATATTGTGTAATTATGACTGTTTATGACAACATGGGGGTTCGGTGCTTCAGCCTGTTGCGGAGACTTGAGACATTTTGGTTTAAAATCCGGTCCTACATTGTCTTGAACGTGGAGGGTTGCTTCATGAAAACTGTTGGCAAGTCGATTACGGAAAAAAAAAGACATTTCGGGGGTGTGATTTTCTTGGGGAAATTAACAAAAAATCCAATCGGTTTCTAAAACCAAACATTGGAAAGATTTGGGTAGATGAGGGTTCAAACTACCATTTACAGTATTGCACCAACAACTGAAAGACTCCTGGATGGGTTTTTTTTTAACTCAGTGAATTAAGTTGAGGGATTTTACACTAAAATCAATGGGAGTTTATTTACGGTGTGGTGCACCCCGATGTGACTGATAATGTGGAATAGCGCCACCTATCTGAAAATGCCGTCAACGTTAATGAAGATTCATGGGCCTTTTTCCGAAACTACGCGGCTCCGGATCAGGCTCCGGTTAACTGACCGGACCCATTTCGTGAACTTCTATTTTTAAATAACGGGTATCAAAATAGAGGCTTCTGCGGCTCGGAAGTAGATTCTCATGTTTGTAAACTTGAAAAAAACAAAAAACAAACAAACAAACAGAGCTTCAGCTTCAATGAAAAACCTCAACCTATATTTTCAGCATATGGATGACAGAGACGAAGCCGGAGCCGAAGCCGATGTTTGGAAATGGCTCACCCACTCCTACAACATGAATCCGCATCACCGAAAGACCATTGGCTTAACCACGGCTATGATGGCTTAAATGTAGTGTCATACTTTGGTAGCATACCGAAACAGAAAGTCACAGATTTACCTATAACTTACAGGGTATATTATAAAGATGGTGATGGTAGAAATGCTGTATTTATCCAGAAAAGAGTAAAACCAATGATGAAACAATTTTGATCTTTTAAAGATAAAATATAAAGGTGAAAAGACTTAAGAAATACTGTGGCCGTTTTTCACTTTTTTCTCTCAAAAAGTGGGTACCGTATGGCCGGGGACTGAACTTTTCACAGATGACTGTTACTGGATCTTCCTTGATATCTGTGCCTATGAATCTGCATTTCTGCGACAAAAACCAAAGTATGATATTACCTTTAATGAACCCAGAGTTCACTATGGTTACGCCCACTACACGTGAATAGTAATGGCAACATTCTGAACACAAAGTAACGTGAGCTAGGAATATTGGGATATTAAGCAATGTCAGCCTCCACACAAGAGGCTTGGGTTCTTTGATTAAAGGTGCAGTACAGGATTGGTAATCCACCCAACTATTCAAAATAATGTTCATAGATTTACGTATAACTTTCAGTGTATGAAGATGGTGCTGGTAGAAACATACCGTTAATGTATTTTCGCCTGAAATGGTGTATTTATGCAGAAATTACTCAAACAATTAAGACCGAAAGCAGTTTTGATCTCGGGGTAAGATCAAAACCATTCTTTATGTTTTATAAGAAAAAGTAGTTGGTAATTTTCGCTGTTTTCTCGTGACTCGGATGTCCGATTGAGCTCAAATTTTCACAGGCTCATTATTTTTTGTACAGTGTACTGTACGTGAGAGTGCTGTTCTGTGACCTTTACCAACCTTTAAATATAGGCCTACCCCCGAACGTTATGTTTGCTGTTGACGTCGTTAATTACTGCGCGCACATTATTGTAGGCCTAACGTCAGACATTAATACTACTGCTACATTATATTTTCCGAATAGCGTTTCCTGAAACACGCTGTTTTGATTGACAGAAATAGGGAGTTGCTCATTACCGCGAAAAACTGGGATTTTTTTTTTTCAATACGCCAACCCCGCGTAAAAACCCAATTGCCATAGCACTGACCAATCAAAACAGGCGTTCATTAACAATCAACCCGACACGGCCAAGCCAACGAATGAAACTCGCTCGCCGATTGGCCCGATGAGTCTTGACGTCAGTCATTACTCAGTGTGGGGAATTCCCTTCCAGTTCCCACCTTTATCAGGTCGCCACACAGGTCACTCAATGACTATGTAATCAGCTCAAACGCGCATTCATACCCATTCAGGCAATGAGCGCCAACAAAATGAACAGTAACGTCGCAAACTGGCACAAGTACTACTTACACGTTCATCCTATATCATATTTTGTTTTGCATGTAGCGAAGCGTACAGTCAAATTGTTGGTCGAAAATCCAAATCACACGAAAAGAAAATAATGGCAAGTTTATTTGGCACTGGAAAAAAGCATAACGAAACCGATATTAATTTGACGTGAATACGACGAACTTGCCGTGGCAGTGTGCGCGATGTGGGGAGACTTTGAACCCGGTGAATCCCAGATCAGAGGATGTTTCGCTTTCGTTTTGTGAGCCTCGAAGTCTGCCAACCGAACGATCGACGGCCGTGTGTGACGGAACTGTACTATGACTCGACAACAGGCATAGCATAACGTCATTCAGGACGATTTGTGAATGGGGACTATTCTGCAAGAGAATGCAATTCATTGACATTGTGTAACAGACTACCACGGCCACCACACCGTGACGCCGCAAGGTAAGGCAAACCATGGGCAAACCACCAAGGTACTATCATACTTTGGTAGCCTACCAAAACGGAAATCTCCACATATTTACGGATAACTTACATGGTATAAAAACGGTAATGGTAGAAACATACTGTTACCATTTTCTGCCTGAAATGCTGTATTTATCTAGAAAAGGGTTTAAACCAGTGACCGAAATTATTTTTGATCTTTTAAAGATCAAAAATAAAAGAGAAAAGACTTAAGAAATACTGTGGGCGTTTTTCGCTGTTTTCTCAAAAAGTGGCCACCGCACGGGACTGAAATGTTCACAGATGATTGTTACTGTATCTTTCTTGATATTTTGCCCATGAATCTGTATTTCTTTGATACAAACCAAAGTATGATATTACCTTTAAGAAATACTGTGGGCGTTTTTCACTGTTTTTCCCACCCAAAAATTGGTCATCGTATGGGACTGGGAATTTCACAATAGACTGCCACTGTATCTCCTTTATATTTTTGCCAATAAATCTACATTTCGTCGACAACAAGACACAGTATGATATTACCTTTAAAGCCTACAACAATGTTTTTGTTTAGCTTTGATGTTGTTGTTGTTTTCTTTTTTGTCGAAAATGATAGGCCTATCGCGAAATTTTGACTGGGCTGCTGGATGAACATACATGTAATTATATTATTATTCGTGGTTAGGCCTGAAATAAAAATTATTGTGTTGCCCTCAAGTGGAAACATTAAAATTTTGGGTCGGTCGGTCGATTTTTTTATACTTTAGGACTATGAGAAAAAAAAAAATCCCGACCCAAAGTTTTGGCATTTTACGGTCGGTTGCTGAGGGCAACACAACATTTTTTTTTAGGCCTTATGATAAAATTATTATTTTGATTTTAAAAGCAACGACCGGATTTCCTCTTTGTTTTTGTAATCAATCTTATTGTCAGATGTTGCTTGTGACATTTCATTTTGAGTTGTTCCATTCGTCCCGTTTGTGTTTATTCAGTAAGTCAGCCTTCATATATTTACTATTGAAATGGGTTTTCATAAACAGAGAATTCAGAGAACTGTTGATCTGTATTGGGGAAACATGCACTTTGGTGATTTATGTACAAAAAGATATCCGGTAGCCTTCCGAGGTTTCACGCGGAATGTATAGCATTTGTAACATGATCGTGTACACACTTGTCATAATTCATGTTAAGAGTTAGTCTATAAAAGCTGTATATTAGGACTTTGTAATTCGACTAGACATTTCAACACCGACAAAAACAATATGAACAGCAGCAGTGCACCAAAAAGTAGCATTAACAACAACAATTCAACAAAATCAACTGTTATAACTTAAAGGTAATACTACACTTTGTTTGGGGGCAAGGAAATGCAGCTTCATGGGCAAAAATATCAAGACAGGTACACTAACTGTCATTGGTGTAATGTTCATTTCCATACGGTGCCACTTTCTTGAGAAAATAGTGAAAAACGCCCACGGTATTTTAAAAATCTTTTTACCGTTATTTTTATCTTTAAAAGATCAGAATTTTTTTAAATTTGGTCATTGGTTTTACTCTTTTCTGGATAAATGCAGCATTTCAGGCAGAAACATTTTGACTGTATGTTTCTACCATCACCATCTTTATATCCTGTAAGTTATAGGTAAATCTGTGAACATTTCTATTTCGGTATGCTACTAAAGTATGATACTACCTTCAAGGGGCTGGCTGTATAACTGCTCGCAAATACATCAAAATTATCGCCACATTAACTTACGAAATCATAACCTTAGAGGTAATATCATACTTCGGTTTTTGTCAAAGAAATATAGATTCATATGTAAAAATAGTAGGGAAGGTACAGTCATCTGTGACATTTTCATTCCAATACTTTGCCCGCTTTCTGTGAAAACAGTGAAAAAAGGCCGTAGTATTTCTTCAGTCTTTTCTCTTTTATTTTTGATCTTTTAAAAGACCAAAAAGATTTTCGGTCGTTGTTTTACTCATTTCTGGATAAATACAACATTTCAGGTGAAAAAAAAATAACGGTATGTTTCTACCACCGCCATCTTCATACCCTGTAAGTTATATGTATATCTGTGAACATTTCTGTTTTGGTTTCTTCATAATGATACTACATTTAAAGGCACAGTACAGGATTCGTAACATACCCAAACAGAAATGTTAACAAATGTATGTATACATTTTTGGATATGAAGACGGTGCTGGCAGAAACATACCGTTAAAATATTTCCCCCTGGAATGGTGTATTTATCCAGAGATTAGTATATAAAAATAAGACCGAAAAAAATTTTGATCTCGGGGTCAGATCAAAACCTTTTTTGTGGTTTAGTATAAAGAAAAATTTGACTTGGATTTTCGTTATTTTCTCGTGACTCAGATGTCCGATTGAGCTCAAATCTTCGCAGGTTTATTATTTCATGTAGGCCTACATGTTTGATCAGACGGAGTGTGAGCGCTGCAGCTCTGTGACCTTATTCCAATCATGTATTATAATGTTCAATACTATCCCCAAGAAAAATGTAAACTGATGCAAAGATGAATTCTTCTTGGAGATTGCCTGGAACTGGTTGCCTTATGTGACATGGGTCTTAGAGCTATCGGTCTTCAGTTCGGTATTTTACAACAAGTTGGGATTCATGACTTTATGTTACGATCGCCTGCCTCCCCAAAGAATCTCATGCAATTGCCGGTAATTTCGGCCATTTTCGCTGCCCTTTTTATAGTTTTACCCTGAATAGAAGGTTCAGTCATATTGTTGCAAATTAACGGTCATAATTATCATACTTTTTTTATGGTCAAAGAAATACAGATTTATGGGCAAAAATATCAAGAAAGATACAGTAACATTAATTTCAGTCCCACTACACCATCTTCAAAATTGTAAGATTAGGCCTAACTGTTGTAATGCGCATTAGAACATTATTTATTATGCATTGTGCGCAAAATAAATGTAATTATTATTATTAAATTATTATTCATACCCTGTAAGTTAAATGTAAATCTGTGAAGATGTCTGTCTTGGTTTCTTACCAAAGTATGATACTACATTTAATGATAAGCTTCGTATAAGACCAGGACTAAAACGAAACACCAGGGTATATCACTCTCCTTCCTGGACCGGGCTGTTTGCGTCGATTGTCCCCACGACCACCGGCTCTCTTCCCCGCTCCATATACGCGTCTCGCGATGCTCCCTCCGCGGAGTCAAGTCGCCCCACACACGCACGGTATCTGTTGATGTTTTCAACTTGACCAACCTGAATTATTCATGGCGTTCGTCCTCATCATCATATTTTGCCCACAGTATTCCGTGTATGTTCAACCTACTCAATTGTCTGCCTTGTAATACTAAGCCATTGTAGAGTCTGTCAAATTTCTAAACCATGAAAATGGAAACACGTTGATCAAAATTGTATGCACCAAAATTAATGACAGTCAAGAGAAAAGTAATAATTCAAAAAATAAATTAACAACGATAATATCGTGGTGTGTGGTTTCGGGCATCCTTATTTCGCCGTACGTTGTAATTTGGCAGTTATGATAGGCCATATGTACAAATGAAATGGGTGTGAAAATTTATGTAGAATTTGAGCAAAATTTAACTAAAATTGAGTGAAAAAACTAAGACTGAATTACCCAACCTCAAACCCCGATTTTCATCTTTCTTTCATACACGTTATGTGTGTATTGACCACTTATATGCGTGTTATCCTTGACAATTTGTTTTTAAAGAGTACTCTTTCAATTGGTCATTATTGTCGCCAATTTTAGCCCCATTTTGCTTAAATTCTACATGGTGATAGCCAGTTTAATTTTAACATAATATTTCCCAACACAGTGTTGCATTTTTTTCTGGGACACCCTGTATACCTTTTTATTTTACTTTGTTTTCATTATTCCAGTCATTATAATTTAAAGTATGTCTTTGTAGTACATGTATGTACTATTATGTGTTTTGACTAGTATAGGGTTATCATTGTCACTCTAATGTATTTCAATCATAGGCCTAATTATGTTTCAGCTTCGGCCTGTGTGAGTCTATACACCATAATCGTGAATATTGTTGAATTCGGTCCCAGGGGTCAATTTCATTAAACTCATCGCAACTTACTATCAATCGTATGAGTTATGGTGCATTGCAACCCTACATAGGATACGATGGGTTACCCTTCGTAACTTCGTAACGATCGATCGCAGTAGGGCTTCGTGAAATCGACCCTGACAGTTTTCATAGGGTGCATTCGTTTAGCTAACACGGGTCAGCCCTTACTTGGAATGGTCGTGTTTTACTGCACAAAACAAGCGAGATAATGGAGGGCGAGGTTGACTGGTGTCGACCTGGGGCAGCTAAACGGGGGAGCATATTGTCAGCGAAGGTTATGCCGACCGTGGTACTTGGAGGTCGCCTTAACGTCTAGCAACTTTTCAAAGACATATTTTTTCTGTCCAAATTTTGATAAGACAGAGAATGCTCTCAACATGACCATTAATGAGGTTATTTTATTTCTTGGGAGGCTGAAAACAAAATCTACAGATACGTGAGAACCCACACTCGAGTTTCAGGAAGTATCTGAACGAACATTCCGATGTTTTTCAACAGTTTCTCGTGTCGACTACGCGTTTGGGTCGAGTTACATTGTACAGGCTCGACGGACCCCGCCCGGTACCGCTGCCGTAAGTTTAGAGGGAATAAGACCAGTTTCATTGCCCTGCTTAGCACAACTTGACATTTTGCTAACCATGAACCATAATTAACCATAATTATGCAGGATCCCGATCCCACGCCGTTATGTAGACTAGCACACGTCCACATAATGTTTTCATGTTAACGAAAAGGCCAAATGAAAGGTTATATAATACTTTCGTGAGATTCGTGAGCAAAAATATCAAGGAAAACACAGTAACAGTCATCTATAAAATTTTCAGTCCCAAACGGTGGCCACTTAAAAAAAAAAAAAAAAAAAAAAAGCAAAAAACGCCCACAGTATTCTTAAAAACCGTTATTTTCTATCTTTAAAACATCAACTTGTTTTTGGATATAGGTTTTACTCTTTTCTGGATAAATAGGCTTCAGCATTTCAGGCAGAACAATTTCGGTATGTTTCTACCATCACCATCTTTGTACCCTGTAAGTTATGGTAAATCTGCGGAAGATTTCTGTTTTGGTATGCTACCAAAGTATGATAATAGTACAGCCTTTAAAAAATATAAGATCGAAATGATATTTCTCTCATTGAATCGTATATATATATTTCACAGTTACTGGTCAATTAAGGGGAAAAGTCAAATGAACTGCGAATATTATTAAATATTGATGTTAATTGCCGTTTCCATGATATCGTGTGCAGGCGCAGCTGGGCGGTTGTACGATATCGCCCATTATAACGTTGAGCTTTTCCAAGAACAATAAGTAAATTACACTTTCTCCGAGACAAGAATAAAACTGATAACTGTTGCCCATTATAATTCCTGTGAACATTTTTCTTTCGCCGGGTTTTAAACGCTCGTGAACCTTACATATACCGACTGCAGAAAAACACATCGAAAAGCACGTTTGTTTAATGGTATAATATATGATTTTTTAAAGATCACAGAACAGCACTCACACTTTGTCTGATCCAGCATGTACATGAAATAATAAACCTGTGAAAATTTGAGCTCAATCGGACATCCGAGTCACGAGAAAATAGCGAAAACTTGACTAATTATTTTCGTGTAAAACATAAAGAATGGTTTTTATCTTATACCCCGAGATCAAAACTGCATTTTTCGGTTTTTGTTTTACTAATTTCTGGGTAAATACGCCATTTCACAAGGGTGAATACTTCAACGGTATGTTTCTACCAGCACCATCTTCATACCTTGAAAGTTATACTGAGGTAAATCTGTGAACATTTCTGTTTGGGTATGTTACCAATCCTACCTATCATGATTTAGTTTTTGCCAAAGAAATGCAGATTCGTGGGCAAAATATCAAGGAAGATACAGTAACCGTCATCTGTGAAATTTTCAGTCCCATGTGCTGCCAAATTATTGAGGAAACGTTGAAAAACACCCAGATTATTTGTACAATCTTTTCATCGTTATTTTTTACCTTTCAAAGATCAAATTTGTTTTCGGTCATTGGGTTTACTCTGTTTCTTGACAGTATTTCAGGCAGAAAAACTTGAACGATATGTTTCTACCATCACCATTTTTATACCCTGTAAATATGTGTGAAGATTTCTATTTCGGTATGCTACCAAAGTATGATAGTACAATACCATTCATGGGACGTTGGGGTGTTGGGGCGTTTGTTTCTTTGTTGGTTTGATTATATTACTTTTTCACCGCATAAAATGCAATCAGAGGGAACCTGGACCGGGTTCAACGGACCCAGTGTGAATTTACCGCGCCGTGCATGTCTGGTACCTGTTGCGGTGGTTGCGGCACGCTTCCCGGTCGACACAAGGTCGAAGAGCACGCTTCTATTCCGGGGAGAAAAAAACTCACACCATACTGCGTATTAAACGAATATAGTTTCAGATGGAAAACATGTGTTTCTGTGCACTGCAAGCGAAACCTGTGTATGAAGTAATAAATTGACGTATCGCGTTGTTGTTACCATATGTGGTAATGTGATTTCTAATTAGGCTTATTGCATAAATAATACTTACATCTGCAAATTAGTTTAGATCGATATTGCGTTTCTGCGAGTGCCCGATTTCACAGTTTTCATGATACATAATAGGCCGTGTCCCAAATATTTTGCTGCGATCGGAAATAACACACAATTCTATGGAAACGGCTGCAGTCAATGGCTAGTGGCTGTAAAAAGTGCGTGTGTAATTTGCAGCCGCAGCCAGAGATTTGGGACACGGCTATATACTGTATGTGCATGTATGTAGGGCCTACTATGCATGTATTATGTACTTGAACATTGGATGGTTTTTTTTTTGCAGTAACGTGAGGACCATGCAGCCTCAACGCGCATATTCTCGGAACACTGTAATCAGGGGCCGCCTAGCCTGGAAACACGAGGGACTTTCCAAACTCGTGACGTAATGCATTCATTTCACGACGGCTGTTGCATGTAAGGAATACTCATCATAGGTAATATTTATAATCAGGGCGTATTTTTTATCGCCGCGGCAAAAGTGTTGCAAGACTTGCTTGGGTGTGGACGCAGCCTGGCACCGGGGGGACTGATAGGACATACGCCTCGGCGGTACGGGGTCCTCGAACGCATGACAGGGCGACACGATGACCGTACGCTAGCGTTAAAAGACCACAAGGTAATAAGCGTCTATACTCTTTAAATACAAAGCAGTGGAAAATACCACTTGTTTAAAATTGAGTTGTCCTTTTTTATGACTCTTAAAAAAAGTGGTGATTATTTCATTCTTTTGGAGTAGTTTTCACTCTGGGCCAGAGTGAAAAATCACTCCAAACGATGCAAACTTCACTCTAGTAAAAGAGTGGAAGACAACTCGATAAAGAGTTGTCCCTCATATGGCTCTTCAAAGGGTGTCTTTTTACCTTTGCATTTAAAGAGAGTAGCCTATTTTTCCCACCAAAAAAACACCCCAAAACTGGCCACATGGATGTTGGCCAATCAGCACTAGTCTAAACAGCGGCTTCACTAAAACTTATAAATAAATAATTACCATCACTCAATTTTGAAAATTTGTACAAAGACTTTCCACAACATTACGAACAGTGACTTTTTGGTCGATTTGGTTCAGTTTTTCTGTTACCGATAAAGTGAGTGGAATCTTTTCCCTTTTTTTGGATCTGAATCGCGCACGAGTCCAGGGGATCGATTTAAGGGCGTTTATGAAATGGAGGCTTAGGCTCAGGCTCGCGCTCCAGCTCTGTCATCCATTATATGCTGATATAGGTTGTGGATTTTCATTCAGGCTGAAGCTGTTTTCCTTTTCAAACCAGAGAATCTGCTTCCGAACCGCAGCCAAAAGCATCTTTTTTTTGTTTATACCCGTTATATTTCAGAATGGATTCACGAAATGCAGCCGGAGCCTGCGACGGAGCCTGTGCCTCCGTTTCGTAAACGCCCTAAGTTTCATCCGCCGCTCCCAATGCAAAGAAAGTTCAGATAATTATGAGCCATAAAAATGCCTCAAGAAGCCGCGTAACACATAAGTCCGTGCACTTTATATCTTTAAAATCCTTTGTGGATGCGAGTGGAACTCATGTCAACTATCTAGTTTTCTCAAATTCATTTAAAAACACATTCAAACACGTAAACAATTCATTTAAAAACTGGGGCCAATTTCATAGAGCTGCTTGGGTAGTATCATACTTTGGTTTTTGTCAAAGAAGTTCAGATTCATGGGCAAAAATATTAAGGAAGATACAGTAATAGTCATCTGTGAAAATTTCAGTCCCATACGGTGCCCACTTTTTGAGAGAACAGTGAAAAACAGCCACGGTATTTCTTAAGTCTTTTCTCTTTTATTTTTGATCTTTTAAAAGATCAAAAAGATTTTTGGTCGTTGTTTTAAATTTTTTTGGATAAACACACCATTTCAGGCGGAATAATTTTAACGGTATGTTTCTACCACCACCATCTTCATTCCCTGCAAGTTAATATACGTAAATCTGTGGAGATTTCTGTTTTGGTTTCTTACTAAAGTATGATACTACCTTTAAGCATGAAACGTCTTCCTTGATCAACAAGGATTACCAACTAAATTTTCAGGTGATGTTTTCTAGATTTTGACTTGTATTCGGCCATTGTTTGCTGAGCATGACATTCACAAGGAGTTTTGGCTGGCATATTGATTTTAAAGGTTTTGGGTGCTTACATTTTGGCGCTTAAGCAGCTCAATGAAATTGGTCCCAGATCTTCATTTTCCGAGAAAAGAAAATCATAACAGTTTCTCTTTCTATCTTTTTTAAAAGTAAATTTGTGAGCTGTCATGTTTATTTCAGTTTGATCTCAATCGAAATCAGCCTGTGTACATGTGGGAAATTTTCTAGGTGATCAAATGCAGTTTTCTGGAATGCATGACATTATTTCTGAGAACTAAGGTTCTTGTAAAACTTTACAAAATAATAAGCCATATATAAACTTTACAACGATGATTTTAATTAATTGTAACCAATTAGTGTAAACTAACTTTGTTTTGAACTTTAATTATTAGTGTCAGGCCAAATAAATGAATACAAGCAATTAAACGCTGCAAACTGTTCCTCAGCCAAAATATTTGCCGGATAAACATTTTAGAGTTAGAAGGGGCCTGACGTTCAGATATGGAGAAAGTTCCTGCTCGGATCAAAACGTCAGGATCTCTTGTGTAATTCTGAGCAAAGTATTCTGGAAGGTATAACTGGTTCCAATCCCGCTCCATGTCAATTTTCTTTGTTCACTTCTCAATGACTCATACATGCTTAGAATTAGGAGAGCCCGGGGTCGAGTTTCACCAAACTCATCGTATAACTTACTATCAATCGTAGGACTTATGATGCATTGTAGCCCCACGTAAAACATATCCCCTACGATGGGTTATCCTTCGTAACTCGAGTTACGATCAATCGTAGGGCTTCGTAAAATCGACCCCTGGACCTACAATATTTCTCGACGACTTCACAGGACGACTTTAGGAAAGAAGGTCCATTAACCCATTATCCTAGATCGTACTTTGGGTTCACTGTACGGCAGTTTACCACAGCAATTAGGCCTTGAACTTGTATAAGTAATAGGTGTACATTGTATTTGGTATAGGTCCACACTTAAACTTGTATTCAGATAATAGGTCTAGAACTTGAAAAAAAGTTCCTTCATTAAGAAGTGCCTTCAGAATCACGACTACACTCTGATGATGTTACTTATCTATCATTATCTTCCCCAAGAATGTCGGAACATCTTCAAGCTATATATAAGCCTACAAACTTACGCCGACGAAGGAACCAGAATTTGTAATTTGAAATCTTTTAGAGAAGTTTGTTTTCACTGTAACCGAGTATGTTTTTTTTTTACAGCACTTGTGACCGCGATTTTCTTTTTCGTGAATTTTCGGTTGAAAGCTCACGATAAGGCAAAGTCCTTAAGTGCATAGGCCTATTGTGGTGGAACCATTTACCTTATAAGCTATTTTTCTCTTTGGTCTATTTGGAGTTAGAAAAACTATCGTCAAACATGAAAATGCAACTTAAGCTCAATTGTAGAGGTGGTTTGGTGAATACATTCTTTCGTCGGTTGACAATCACAACGGTGGATAAGTAGACTATCCAAAAACGTCCACACTTGCAGAACACATTTTGAATAGGCCTACTCATTGTCTGTATAATGTATATAGCTGAAAGAACATTGATTACTAATGAAAATATTGCATCATGAATCTCTGTAGGCTTAATAAAGAAATAAGTCGATGATTCACTTATAAACCGGGTGTGCAAAATTAGCAATATCACACAAGACATTTTGAAAGAAAGGCATTCCACCATTGACGCTTAAAGGATCCCAATGAATCACATACATTATAAGGACCTCATATCCCTCATTTCAATCGTCTCCTGATGAGGACTAGGGCAGACTAGTCAAAACGATATAGAACGAACGATATAGAAGAGCGAAGTAGGCCTATAGGCCCTATACAAACGATTATTACTTGGTCAGTCCGCAAACCGATCCACAGACGCTTAAAGTGTTGCAACTATAATTCACTGTTTCCTCCTTACACCACGTAATATAGGCTACCTACGTAAAATTTCGCAATCGCCATTTGTAAAATCCCGAATCGAAACCAATATTTTCACGTCCGTGCATCCAATAAGCAAAGCCAAGATGCGGTGCACGTGCGCGCCTATAGCCTTACGTCATTGTAATGCAAACTTCGTTATCACGTGCAGACACCGACCGACCAATGAAACAGCCGACATTGAGTCACGTGTTCGAGTCGTTCTAATTTTTGTTTGTTAAAGGTACTACCAAGTATCATACTTTATTAGCATACCGAAATAGAAATCTTCACAGATTTCCCTTTAACTTTAAGGTATGAAGATGGTGATGGTAGAAACATAGGCCCTTATCGTTCAGGTTTTTCTACCTGAAATGCTGTATTTATCTAGAAAAGAGTCAAACCAATCACCAAACACAATTTTCATCTAGTAAAGATACAAAGAAAATGGTGAAAAGATTTTTAAAATACCGTGGGCGTTTTTCACTGTATTCTCAAAAAGTGGGACCGTATGGGACTGGGAATTTCACAGTTACTGTATCTTCCTTGATATTTTTGCCCATGAATCTGCATTTAATTTCTTTTACAAAAAAAAGTATGAAATTAACTTTAAGCCAAGGGCGAAGCCTGTTTTAACTTTCCTATAAAACTAGTCTTGAAGAACATCATAGCAATACACTCATCAATCATTTTGACCTCAGGATCATAAGGGTTAACACCAAATCCTATGTCATTATCCTAACCCTTATACCTGTAATCCTAACGCATAACGACTGTTGTAATTGGTGTGTACCTCTCGTGTTTTTCTACATGCCTCTTTTGTAAGAAAAGATACCTTTTCAAGCAATCGTTTCATTTGATTCTAATAATATTATATTCTCAATACAAGTAATAAACTGCTGCAAACTGCTCGTCAGCCAAAATGACCTGAAATATATCAAATGTTTTAAGTTAGGAGGGCCTGACGCGTTTCGATCCTAGCAGGATCTTTCTCAAAGGCTTTCTTGAGAAAGATCCTGCTATAGGATCGAAACGCGTCAGGCCCCCTTATATTATATTCTACAATAAACACCGTTGAGATATAGCTAAACGAAATAACACCATGGAAATATGGATATGGTACATGTGGCGCGGCTTAATGACAGGATCTGGGGTTTTTCCACCCTCTGGGGCATATTCAACAGAATTCGTGGAACCGGCAAGGAAGTACGTATTTGCATGATCAGACCATAGAGCTAGCTCTATGATCAGACTAGCATCACATTCGTTGAGGGCGAGTAATGGGGACCAGATTTTTTTTTTTGAGGGGGCGGAGCCGCGGGACCTACTTGGCGTTCAACTTTTTCTTCCTGTTCAATTTTGGCGCGAAAACAAAAGATAACGCGGGAAATCGTGAATCTGCACAACAAAGAGAGTGACATCTGATAGTGCATGTTGCATACAGCCTGCTGTTTTTCTACTTATCACATTGACTTATAAATGTGCATACGGTGATAAAATGATTTTTAAAAATGTCTTATAAAAATCGTTGAGACTGACGTCATATTTAGGACAAAAAGCATAGAATATTTTGTTCTCTCGTCTTGTTCCTTATAGTAGGGATCGGGGATGAACTTGAAGATAGCCGTTCCATAACACTGAAGGACATTTGCCTAAACTGATAAAACACTCAGTCGTCCATTAAGAGAAACATAATGAGGACAATAATTAAATATATACATGCATGAATTATTAACTACGAAGCTCCATGAGTGCCATTCCACTTATCCAGATAACTCCACATAATTTATCTCGCCAAGTCGACTTTTGGAGTGGTAAAAGTCGTCTTGTCTCAATATAATCATCTCAACAAGATGACTTTAAGCTAAAACGAAAAGTCGACTTATCCTGATAATTTATCTGGCCAAGTCAACGAAGTAAATCTAAAAAAGTAGTATTTTCCTGATCATTAGCCTCAGTTTTAGTAATTAAGTTGTCCTTACAATTAGGTAAACTATCAGGACAAGTCGACTTCCTTCTTTCAGTAAGTCGTCTTGGAGAGATAAATTACCAGACAATGTCGACTTCTTAGTTTTCACTAAGTCATCTTATACGGATAAATTAATCTCGATAAGTGGACTTTTATGGCATATATAATAAGTCGAATCATGATGATAAATGGAATGGCACTTGTGGAACTCCGTATTTATCAGAGGGGAGATCTAGTATATACACACTAAAGAAATTGTCAAGAGTAGGCCTATATAGTAAACAAAGAATAATGTATTTTAAAGGGATAATATGAACGGAATGAGTGGGACGGCAGAGCACAATTAATGCTAACAAGATTTTATCTGTATTTTATCATAAACTATGACAATTTTCATACAGTAGATGCCCACATCAATACCGTCTGCATAAATCATGCTATATTTTTAGGGGGGGGGGGGATCAAACGTTGTAAAAAAAATTTACAAATGTTGTTTGCGATTCAGGGCGGTCAAGACTATTTCCAACTTGTATATTTTACGGGAATAAAATAATGCCTGTACGGACGGTCGGGGTTATGTCTTATATTAGGCCTATGTAGGATTATACATCGGACCCAAGAAGAAAAGTGTTAGGACGCCACCAACGGCGAGTTGGAGTTTTTAATTTAGCAATCGTTATGAGAGCGCGTCCCGAACTTGTACCTATTATTGTCATACAGTCCAACAAATGTAATAATGTGCTGTGTACGGATGAGTGCATTCATTCATTAAAATGCCAGGCTGCACATAGGAGCAAAACTCCTTCACGCGAACAATACTGGCTACCAAAAAATCCCCCCACGAAAGTCTGCCATTATTCAACGTCATGCAATGCTATTTTTGACTTTTTGTGACGAATGTGCACTCACTCATTCACCAGCTTGTCGAGACAGGCATACGGAAGTGAAACACACATTCCTCGCGTTAAAGGTAATATCATACTTTCGTTTTTATCAAAGAAATACAGATTCATAAAATGGGCAAAAATATCAAGACATATACAATAACAGTCACCTGTGAATAGTTCAGTCCCATACGGTGCACACTTTTTGAGAAAACAGTGAAAAAACGTCCACAGTATATATTTAAAACAAAATCTTCTTATATACTTTTGATCTTTAAAAGATCAAGATTGTTTCTGATCGTTGGTTTTACTCTTTTTTTTTGATAAATACATTATTTCAGGCAGAAACATGTTAACGGCATGTTATTACCATCACCATCTTTATAGCCTGTAAGTTATAGGTGAATCTGTTATAGGATTTCTGTTTCGGTAAGCTACCAAAGTATGATACTAACGACCAATACCATGGCATAATTTTGCGCATCCAGAAAGTTTGCAGAAAAACTTGAATTCGGTCACAAAATCTGTCAAGCAGACTGAATTTTGCAAGATGTTGCGGTCCATATCAACCAGCGTGATTTGTTGGTCAACACAGGAAAGGTCTACTCCGTGCAAAGCCGGATGCCATTCTCTACAATATTAACCCCACGGATAGGGGGTTCAAGAGCTCCGGGTCGACAGCCTAGCTAGCTGCATGACATGGTCCAGTATTCATCATTCTGACCCGGGTCACGGGTTGTGCTGGGATTCAGTATGCTGCATGATTTAAGCCATTTTCATACTGGCCAGCACAATCCATGACTCTGGCCGTGAACATACATCGTGGAAACATTCTCACTTTGCAGCAAGGATAAAACTCTGTACATTGGCGCCAACGATCTTCCTGACTCCGACATAGCACGTCACTTCCGTCATGTTCATCATTATGGGGTATTCCTCATAATTTTATGCCTGGACACGCCCTGACGTTATAGCATAGCTGCCAACCTAACTAAGGAATACTTCTGCTACATAAGTGGAATCACAGAGCAAATCACATAATTATAGGAATACAATGTGTATTTCCAATCCAAACATCGCAATCTGTTGTCAAGAGCTTGAAACTCTACAATTATACATACTCCAAAAATACTGAGGGAAGCCATTAATTTTTTATTCCATATTTCCATGATTCCGAAAACAAAAACATGCAGAACGCCACGCAGTATACTGTGGTGCGAGCCTATACTGTCTTGTTCTGTGGGTGATATCATTCAGTACTCACATTGGGTGCATTCGTTTAGCTAACACGGATCAGCTCTTGCTGGGAATGATCGTGCTATACTGCACAAAACAAGCTAGAGAATGGGGACGAGGTTGACTGGTGTCGACCCGGGGGAGCTAAACGAATGCACCAATAGTTGCGTGGATCGGTTCCAAGGTTGTTGGTTTTTTGGGGGGGGGGGGGGGGCATAGGCCTACATGTACTGATTTGTTAAAAAAAACTTTTTGATCACTCATTTACATAGAAATATAAATTTACAGCATATAATTAATTATGTATTAAGCAATTATTTTAAAGCACTTTCACCCCTTTCCCAAATTTGACTACAGTAAACCTTTAAGTTGGCTGTGCCTTGAACACCCAGCAAAGTGAATATGTGCACATTAAACGTCTTTATTATTAATATGATTACAAGTATTCATTTTCATTACACCTTGTAAGGGAGGCGAGGAATTGACATAATATAAAGAGGGCGCCCTTTGCCCCACTCCACATCACATCGTGTTGTAGCTGTTTGCGGAGATGGGGTTTCGAGGGGTCATTACGTATCCGTTTTGTTAACTAGTCGTAATGCCCTGTGAAATCCCAAATGCGCACTCATCCTTTCACCCGTCGAAGACCAAAGAATTAAAAGCCCAGTTGCATAACGGCAGGAACAGCGCCTCCCTCCGACCCCGCCCACAACGTGCAGGATGTTTTCTCGAGGGAGCATATATAGGATTTGCAAGGCCTCCAAAAACCATTATTGAGTTGGAGACAGAAAATAGACTCAACAGTTCGTAAACAGTGCAAACAGTCACCATGGGAAATCTTGGTTCATCAGATGCTGGGTTTTTCAAGGAAATCAAGATTTAGTCTTTTTCAAAGATCGTTCGTCCGAACGATTTTTTGAACAAACATAAAGGACTTGAGTTGTTTTAGTTATCCCGTTTCACACAAGGTATGAAGATGATGCTGGTAGAAACATACCGTTAAAGACTGAAAACAGTTTTGATCTCGGGGTAAGATCAAAACCATTCTTATATGTTTTATAAGAAAAATTGAGTAAGATTTTCGCTATTTTCTCGTGACTCACGGTCTGATTGAGCTCAAATGTTCACAGGTTTAGTATTTCATTTATGTTTGATCAGACAAAGTATGAGTGCTGTCCAGTGATCTTTACCAACCATGTATTATACCTTACAGAATGAAGGTGTGGCACCATAATAGCCCACTGTGTATTCAATATCAAGG
The DNA here is from genome assembly GCA_963971285.1 of Astropecten irregularis. Taxonomy (NCBI): domain Eukaryota; kingdom Metazoa; phylum Echinodermata; class Asteroidea; order Paxillosida; family Astropectinidae; genus Astropecten; species Astropecten irregularis. Next base: position 11,058,670 of record OZ020248.1, read on the forward strand.
AGTATGTGCTGCAGATTGTAACGTTTCCACAAATCCCCCCCCCCCCCATTACAGATTTGAAAACTGTGATTAAAGGTACAGTACAGAATTGGTAACATACCCAAAGAGAAATGTTTATAGATTTACATTTAACTCTCAGGATATGGAGATGGTGCTGCTAGAAACACACCGTTCAAATATTTCCGTCTGAAATGGTGTATTTATCCAGACAGAGTAAAAACAAACACCAACAACATGTTTGATCTTGGCGAGAAGGCCAGGCTCCTACGTTGGGCAAGTATTTCAAACAGAACCATACGGATTAACCACAGTCAATCCTGTGGGCAAAAGGCCTTGACGCTCTGTCCTTTATATAACAAACAGTTACCATAGTAATGAATACTGATGATGGCATTGCACTTTTTACGGTAGCATGCAACGGTTGCTATAGAAACCAGGACGTGCTTTATACGACGACCTGGATATAGCAACTGCGTGTCCTGTACTATTCCAAAGAGCGCTGCATTTCCAAACAAGTAAAGATCACATGCATAGCTGTGTATGAGCTACTGTTTATGGAGATTACAGGTACAGTACAGGAAACATATACATTGTATACCCAAACAAAAACGTTCACAGATTTACGTATAACTTTCAGGATATGAAGATGGTGCTGGTAGGAACATACTGTTAAAATATTTCCGCCTGCAATGCTGTATTTAACTAGAAATTAATCAAAAAAGATAGAAAACAGTTTTGATCTCGGGGTGAGATAAAAAACTCATGTGAATACTGAATAGATTTGTGAATAATGTGAGTGTTTTTTTATTGTTGTCAACAGTTTCCGATGATGACATGAGCCGAAGATTTTCACAAGTTTGTTTTTATTTCATGACAAATCAAATTATGAACAGTGTGCATGCTGTTCTGTCACCTTTACCAATCTTGTATTTGCCTTTAAAGGTAAGTATCATACTTTGGTAAGAAACCAAAACAGAAATGTTCACAGATTTAGGTATAACTCACATGGTATGAAGATGGTGGTGGTAGAAACATACCATTAAAAATTTTTCGCCTAAAATGATGTATTTATCCAGAAATTAATAAAACAACGATCGACAATCTTTTTGATCTTTTAGAAGATCAAAAATAAGAGAAAAGACTACTGTGGCTGTTTTTCACTGTTTTCTTGCCAAAAGTGGGCACCGTATGGGACTGAAATTTTCAAAGATGACTGTTACTGTATCTGTCTTCATATTTTGCCCCATTAATATGCATTTCTTGGAAAAAAACAAAGTATGGTATTACCTTGAAGAGATAAAATCTCTGAGATTAATTCACACACCTTTTTTACTCCTTTTCTTAAATGGCAAGTCTACTTCCTTTATACTGCCCTCTCTCGATGGAGAGAGGACAAGTTTGGTTGCTGATTGGCTCAAATATAATAAGATTGTACTATTAGCCAGACAAATTTCTTTACTAATAACCAGACAAAATCCTGATAGTGTTTGTTTGTTTTTGTTTGTTTGTAGCTTTTACAAAACTGAATCTCATTACAAAAACAAAACAAAAACAAAAAGAGCAAATCCTTAAACAAAGCTTTATAATCACCTGTGATACAGATTTGAAATCTGTTTTTTTTTTTAATAGGGACTCAAAGTTAATCCCCAGTTAATACGGTTCTCAATCTGTTTTCATGGATTTGAAATCCATTATTTATTACAGATTGTAAATCCCTTATATTGATCTGGATTCTGGATCCCTGAATTAAACATTCAAAATCCCTTTTCCATAATTCAAAATTACCGTCCCCCATTACAGATTTGAAAACTGTGATTAAAGGCAGGCGCGGTTCTAGAGCCAAAATTTTTTTTTGGGGGGGGGGGGGGGGGGCTAGAAGAGCCATTATTTTTTGGGGGGGCTAGAAGACCCAATATTTTGGGTTCTTCTAACACTCGCTTCTGCTATGTCTTAGGCCACATAAAAAAAATTGTTTAGCGTCCACCTCTTCCAAATTTTCTAGGTAGGGAGGGAGGTTTTTATTTTTATTTTTTATTTTAAGGATAGAATGGCAACATGCCTGTGGAAGAAAAGATACATGGTATTCATGGTCAGAAAACATGTTAGGAAGATACTGAAGACCATAGAAGCTTTCAAGCTAGATATCTTACCATTGAACATTTCAGTAGACTAGAGAAACCTAAGTATGTAGACTTGACTCAAGTCGGGTTTCGGTAGTTCTAGTCATGCGCTCGGCTGATATTCCTTCAGTCCGCCACATCGGTACAAATTTCCGGAAAGTTGATTATCAAATGTCCCTTCCGCTTAAATTTGTACATTTTTCGCATGCTGCGGCTTCTACCCCAGGTGGCCTTCATGATGTTTAGTCCGAAAATTCCGGTAGATATTAGTGCACACTGCTTTTACATACAAGAAATAATTGTTTCCCCCAATATTTATTTTTTTTGAGACAAATAAAAAAAAAAATAATAATACAGGTCGGGCTCATATCGGAGGTCGGGCGGGGTCGCTAAACAAGTAATTTTTTTTATGTGGCCTTATTAGGGGTCGAAAAACACGCACAGTGTCGCCCACACAACCCGTTTTTATGTAATTGACGCTTAATAACTGCAAAAATCCAGTATTTTCAACATTTTGTTTTTCACTTGCATTTTTTTTTGGGGGGGGCTAGACAACATTTTGGGGGCTACAGCCCCCCCCCCCCCTAGAACCGCGCCTGATTAAAGTAAGCATTTGTAACATACCCAAACAGAAATGTTCACAGATTTCCATTTAACTTTCAGGGTATGAAGATGGTGCTGCTAGAAACATACCGTTACAATATTTCCGGCTGAAACGGTGTATTCATCCAGAAAGAGTAAAAACAAACAGCAACAACATTTAATACATGTAGATCTTAGCATGATCAAAAATCCTTCTCAATGTTTTATATTAAGAAAACATGAGTCAGGTTTTCACTAGTTTCTCGGAACTTGGAATGGATGTCCGATTTAGCTCAAATTTTCACAGGCTTATCATGTCATGTACATGCTGGATCAGACAAAATATGAGTGCTGTTCTGTCACATTTACCAATTTTATACACGCCCTTTAATACAAATTGTGAATCAGTCATTACGAATTTCCGATTCGCAATGGGAAAGTCCGCTCCTATGGATTCAGAATCCAACGGTCTACTCTCCTTCTCTTGAATATAGATTTGATTCTGAAACCAATCATGGATTTGCAATCCATTTTCATATTACCGATATAATATTACAGATTTACGAAACATATCACAGGCTATATTTTATACTGTGCACAGTTGTGGCAAAAAAAAAATGACATGCTTAATAAGAGGAACAGCCACACTCATATGAGGCTTCTATTTTCCTGGAAAACACCGATCCAGTAGGCCACGCCCACCATAGCAACAGCAAAGCAACGACACAAGCGCGCACGCACCGACAATGACACGTCACCCACATGTGATGAATTGCATACCCTCAGCCATCGAAAGCACTTCTCTCCATTGGACTTTGTTTTTGCAAAAGGCCAAAAATGTAAATTTCCTCTCAGCCAGGGCATCGAGAGTAGGAAATATAAAGAAAATAAAAACACTGCTTGACCATGGTAGCATGATTCAGGATTTAACTTGCCTTATACATGCAAAACAAAAGTAAACTCAATGGAAAGTGTGTAGTGAAGAATACAAAAATCACATAAATTGACCCGGGTTGGCTTGAAAGTTTTCAAGTATGAAAATAAGGATTGAAAACATTCTCAGGGATGGATCTGGTTCCATCTCCGAGTTTTTGGATAGTGTAAAGAGACCTAGATTATTACACGATTCTGTCTTTCACTGCAACAAATATGTTTTATGTTACATACACACAAATCTAAAAAAAATTTTTAAGCGCCAGGTGTCAGCCAGAGTGAAGCGTCATCCCCACACTGCATGTTGACACAACTTATACAACAGTATACGTCCTAACACATTCTGAAGTAAGAATTTCCATGTACAACATCATCCTTGGCTCTCAATTATTGTATACAATACATACCCAATATGATTCTTTAATTCACTATAACGAATGGCTACTATAACGGACAATATCTGTGCATCCCGCCATGTTCGTTACAGCGCCGTTCCACTGTAGATGAAATGTGTTCCCTTGCTGTTCTTCCTTGCTCTATAACTCGGTTTCCCTCCATTTCACTTTGGGCCAACTGTTTAACACTACTTGCTTCAAAGTGGACGGAAATGGCTGGATCTGGTTTTGCTCTGCCCGGGTCGACCAGTTCTGTCCTGCCCAAACTGGTTCCCTCTGTTTTAATGTGGCTATATAAACTGGTTCAATCCGGTTCCGCCTGTGTCAGCAACAGGTCAGGCTGGTGGTTCAATCTGAAAGAGATGTAAGACTTTGCATGGTGCAACTACCATAATCTAGTATCATTTGGGTCAACTGGCTGACACCAGTTCAATCTGGTTCTGTCTGGTTCCACTTACATGGTAGAATCCGGTCGGTATATATACACACCATGATGACTGTGGCAAACAAGACATGGCTACCAAGAGCTTGGCTCCTCAAATAATTTCTCATCTTTCTTCTCGGCAGCTTCTGAAAAAGAGACACAAGAACTGGCAATTACACGCTAAAAAAAACAAAAGAAAATAAAAACTTTACTTTGAAAGCACTGCTTAACGACAATCAAAACTTGCTTAGGCATGAGCATAACACATCACTTGGCAGGAAATGTTAAAGCCCTTTAATACCCATTCACCATGGATGGATACTATAATGCCGCTCACCTGCTTGCTATAAAGTCTATGACACCCAAAGACCCTTCTCTGACACTCAGAGACCCCTTTTCGACACTGTCTGAGAGACACTTTGAGACCCTCTGGACCACTCTGAGACCCCTCAATGACACTGATACCCATCTGGGACCTCTCTATGGCACTCTGAGATCCCTCTTGGACACTCTGAGACCCCTTTGGGACACTCTTGAGACCTCTCTGGGACACTCTGAGATCCGTCCCTCTGGGACACTCTGAGATCCGTCCCTCTTGGACACTCTGAGACCCCTTTGGGACACTCTTGAGACCTCTCTGGGACACTATGAGATCCGTCCCTCTGGGACACTCTGAGATCCCTCTGGGACACTCTGAGATCCGCCTTTGGGACACTCTGAGACCTCTCTAGGACACTATGAGACCCCTCTGGGACACTCTGAGACCCCTCTGGCACACTCCGAGATCCCTTTGGGACACTCTGAGACCCCTCTGGGACACTCTGAGATCCCTTTGAGACACTCTGAGACCTCTCTAGGACACTATGAGACCCCTCTGGGACACTCTGAGACCCCTCTGGCACACTCCGAGATCCCTTTGGGACACTATGAGACCCCTCTGGGACACTCTGAGACCCCTCTGAAACACCCTGAGATCCATCTGGCACACTCCGAGATCCCTTTGGGACACTATGAGACCCCTCTGGGACACTCCGAAATCCCTCTGGCACACTCCGAGATCCCTTTGGGACACTATGAGACCCCTCTGGGACACTCTGAGATCCATCTGGCACACTCCGAGATCCCTTTGGGACACTCTGAGACCCCTCTGGGACACTCTGAGATCCATCTGGGACACTCTGAGACCTCTCTAGGACACTATGAGACCCCTCTGGGACACTCTGAGACCCCTCTGGTCCACTTTGAGACCCCTCTATGACACTCTGAGACGCCTCTGGCACACTCTGAGACTCCTCTAGCACTCTGAGACCACTCTGGGACACTCTGAGACCCCTCTGGACCACATTGAGACCCCTCTATGACACTCTGAGATGCCTCTGGTACACTCTGAGACTCCTCTAGCACTCTGAGACCACTCTGGGACACTCTGAGACCCCTCTGGACCACATTGAGACCCCTCTATGACACTCTGAGATGCCTCTGGCACACTCCAAGACCCCCTGAACACTCTGAACTGAAACCCCCCTGAACATTCTGAGACCCCTCTGAGACACTGTGAGACACATTACCTTTCACATCACCTTCCCCACCAGCAACAGATGAACCCTGGTTGGTGGATTCTGGCGTCCCTGTGTTCTCCTCCTGTCGGTCGTCCTCTCCTTTGGGCGTGCCAGTGGCTTCCATCATCACTGGGGACACACTCCGGCGTGAAACAAAGACGGGAGCGCTGAAAGTAAATAACGAGTGACATTTTGATGGTAGCTCTGTGATCCAGTCGACGTAGCATGAGATTTCACATTATTGCTGCGATCCTGAAGGTACGTTTTTTTTAAAGCACAATTCGAAGCTGGTGACCATTTATACTTCACAGCTCAATACCCGGGCCAACTGGTCCCCTTCATGGGACCATCGCAGGTGGTGTTCAACGAGGGTTTCATCTTGAAAGTAACATCAGAAGTATTGTGCAATATACTGGTAAATATTCGTCCATTGTTACGACTTTTAATATTTGATGTGTGGCCGATTTCACCAAACACCAAGATTAATCTTAAGATGAGTTGTCAGTATCACTATAGTAATTAGTATTGTGACATCACATGTTGCTTAGCAATTAGGATTGATTCACACTTAAGATCAATCTTAGTGCTTTGTGAAATTGGCCCGTCGAAATGCAAATCTGTTATCAGTCATGTACAGTTATAACAAACATGGCCGGATGCAAAGATATTGTCCGTTTTAGCGGTCGTTCATTTTTTGTTATTTGGGTATGTATTGTACACAAAAACTAGGAGCCAAGGATGATGTTCTGCATAGCCAATGTTCGGCATTAGCCATGTTAGCAGTGTTCATTATGGTGGCATTCAACACTATCATTTGTTTAGAAGGGAATCGCCATTCATAGTGCTGTTTTAGTGATGCTTTCACGAGTGAATGATAATTCGAGCAAGACTCTTCTGAATTACGCAACCACGGCCGACTTACTTGGGATCCATCGGTTTGCGTTTCTTTTCTGCAACTGCCGTAAGCTCGCTGACCTCTGCGTCCTCACCCCGGACCTCGGATGCATCATGGGAGCGCTTCAGGCCCCGAGGCACCCGAAACGGGGTGCCTTTGTTGTTTGAATGGTGGTCGGTGTCACTGGTACTCGGCGCAGCCGCGGCAGCATCTTCTGTCTTCTGTTCTGGTGTTGCATTGCATATTGTCCGTCGGTATTCTCTGAATGTCTTCACTGTGTAATCTGAGCTCCTTTCAATTGTTTTCATGACTGCAATGTTAAACAACAGCAGAAAAATAATAAACCAGATTAAGATCCAATGTACCACCAAATAAAGTAACAACTGAGACAAACTAGCAATATAGACCCTGTGGGTTACAATTTTAGCTCAAACTGCTGTACAACAACAATGCAGTTCTCATCAATACACCAATCCGACGGCGTGACCAATGAGGTAGGGCTGTAAGTTAACGAATAATTTTGTAACCGGTTACCCGTCTGTTTTTCGGTTACGGTTACGATTACCCGTATAACAAAAAAAACAAAGAAAAACAAAGAAATAGTAAGTTTGGGTCTTTAAGGAACTTGGTTGACAACATTCTTTTGTCACAACATTTGGCAGTGGTAGACATAGCAAAATGTTTGGCCTTTGTTTTGCATTTATAAGCCTGCTGGTCCAATTTTTCAAAAGATCATTGACATTTTTTCTTTGTGAACTCTAGAACTGTCTATGTTTCAAAAAGAAGAGGCCATTAAAAAGATACTTTTCGATTAACCTATTAAACTGGGAAAATGTACCCGGGTACCCTTTTGAACGGTCGGCTAACCGGGTAACCGGATACAAACTGCAGCCTTACAATGATGAAGGAAACACCCGCCATTACTGCGGTGTTCCTGCACGTCCGCCGCACTCTGTATAGCAGGGTGTACGTCCCCTAATCATGGGACATACACCCTCCAATTATTTACATGCTGGATCAGACGAAGTAATGAGTGCTATTCTGTCACTTTTACCAACGTTGTACACGCCATTAATTCAAACCAGAGCAAATATTGGGTGATCACTCAAAGAGGATACAACTTTTTTGTTTTTGTACACCAAATCATCCAAAAGGTAGCAACAAAAATAGACAGGATTTAATTTAAGCCGTATCAATTGCCTATAAAAGAATTTTGCTTTCCTGTAAATTGCCATCTGTGAAAAACAAAAATTCCCTGTTCTGCGAATTTCCTGGTGGTGATCAAGTCTGGCCCAAGAATGTAATTTACCGGTACTACGGTTGTAGGTTACAAAGGCCAAGTATACACTGAATTTATGGCCACGGCCGACAAAGACATATTAATACAATGTTGTTTTGAATTGGTGTGACAAAATTTTGGCACAGTGCCAAACTTTTTACCGCTGACATCAACATGCCTAAAAATAAACAACCTGGTGGAGGGGGAGGGGGGGGGGGGGAACCTTGACACTTGTGGAGGAATTTGTTGTTTAAAGGTAGAATACTACTTTGGTTTTTGTCAAAGAAATACAGATTCATGGGCAAAAATATCAAGGAAGATACAGTCACAGTCATCTGTGAAAATGTCAGTCCCATACGGTGCCCACTTTTTGAAAAAATTGTGAAAAAGGGGCACAGTATTCCTTAAACTGTTTGTCTTTTCTCTTTTATTTTTGATCCTATCAAAAAAAAGATTTTCGGTCGTTGTTCTACTCATTTCTGGGTAAATACACCATTTCAGACGGAAACAATGTAACAGTAGGTTTCTACTAGCATCATCTTCATACACTGAAAGTTATACGTAAATCTGTGAACATTTCTGTTTGGTCTCTTACCAAAGTATGATACTACCTTTAAATGTTATCATTGTAACATTGAACATTATCGAACGAACTATGACACCTGCCCCCCCCCCCCCCCCCCTCAAAAAAATTTTTAAAAACCACCACCAAACAAAGAAACCAAAACGACAGAAAATTCCAATCAATCTCCCCAGTAGCCAATTCCCATTGTGATGAGTGCAGCTGCATTTGCTAAACGCCTCGGGCATCCGATGATACAGTACTAAATATTTACATGTTTGTTTCCATCGAGCACTACCGTCATCATGCACTTTTGTCTTGTATTTTTTTAAGTTGTAAGAACCAAATGCCAAAAGGGAACAAACTTTGAGTGGGTCAAATGTCAGAGCAGAGGTACGTTAGCATAGATGTTATTGGCTGCCTGAACAATGGGTGACATTCATTGTCTTCTAAACCATTACTATAATACACAGGAAGTGCTCCGTTATTAAACCATAACCAGACAAGTCTTTTTACTGCATACTAAACCCAGTTTGTTACAGTGCTACGGTGTATGTATACAACCCATAAGTTTGAAACAACCCTACATTTGGGTTTTGCCTTCAAAATACAATCATCTCCTAGCTAAATGATCCAATTATATACCACATGTGGCTTGTCAGCTCTACCCCCCCCCCCCCCAAAAAAAAGTATTCCAAGTTGCTATCAACTCATTATAAATCATGTTTTTTTTGGTTTTATATGTGATTTTTCTTTCTTCACCATGTTCACAGTTTTACCAATAACTTACAGGGTATAAAGATGGTGATGGTAGAAACATACCCTTAAAATTGTTCTGCCTGAAATGACGTATTTATCCAGAAAAGAGTAAAACCAGTGACCAGAATTATTTTTGATCTTTTAAAGGTCACAAATAAAAGAGAAAAGACTTTTAAACAATTTTGATGTTTTTAAGATCAAATGAACGACCCCCACCCCTTAACAGTGAAAAGATTGTAAAAATACTGTGAGCGTTTTCACTGTTATTTTTTATAACTGTGGGCACCGTATGAGACTGAAAATTTCACAGATGACGGTTATTGTATCTGTCTTGATATTTTTGCCCATGAATCTGCATTTCTTTGACAAAAACCAAAATATGATAATACCTTTAATGTTTCGCATCAAGTACCATACAGCAAGAGGAACAAAGTCTACAAACTAATCTACCTTTTTTTTTTTAACTTCAAGCCAATTCTATTATTTATATGTTTTATATTTTTTTTATGTGAATGACTGAATGAAGAGCTAAAAAAAGACTTCCCGGAATGAATACAGGGATTTCTCATGAGGGGAATTTACGACATCAAAAGTCCCTTGTGTGTTATCGTCGACGCTATTTGTTTATTTCTCACTGTATGTGCTCATTGGGTTTTTATTTTGTAGGGTTATTTCCGTGTGATAAAAATCAGCGATCGTGAATATATTCTTTCTTTTTGGGGTGAAAGGTGGCAAAGGGGTATTGTTTTGGGGTGCATTTTTATGGCTTTTCGTTGCATGATAGGCTGATAGCAAAGCGCCCTCTGTTGTTGGTGAGAGTTTCTGCTGGCAGGCAAACTGGCCGCTTACTTTGTATTACTGCTTCTCAATTTGCAGTCACACTGTAGTTAAGGATTTCAAACTACCGTTAGGGCCTATTTGCTCTCTGCATTTTCTGTAATGCTGAAGCCATTGCTTAAAAGTAATCATACTATGGTTTTTGCAAAGGAAATGCAGCAGGATGGGCAAGATATCAAGAAAGATACAGTAACAGTCATCTGTGAAAATTTCAGTCCCATACCGTGCCCACTTACGGTGCCCACAAATTAAAGATCAAACAATTTTTTGGTCAATGGTTTTACTCTTTTGTGGATAAATACATACAAGCACTCATTTCAGGCAGAAGAATTGTAACGGTATGTTTCTACCATAACCATCTTTATAACCTGTAAGTTATAGGTAAATCTGTGAAGATTTCTGTTTCGGTATGCTCCCAAAGTATGACACTACCTTTAGAATAGCGATTAATCTAATAGAGTCTGGTGAAATCCAGCCCAGGAATTGAGAGGGGATACTTGAACACATCACTGAATAAAGACAGACTGGGAAAACGCATGTACATACATGTAAATTGGATTCTTCAATAATACAAAAAAACCTCTAAGTTAGAAGGACCTGACGTTTCAGTCATACCAGGATCTTTCTTAAAGGTACATTACAGGATTGGTAACATACCCAAACAGAAATCAAATGTTCACAGATTTACGTGCAACATTCAGGATATAAAGATGGTGCTGGTAGAAACATGCCATTGAAATATTTCCATCTGAAACATATGTGTGAAATGGTGTATTTATCCAGAAATTAGTCAAACAAAGACCGAAAACAGTTTTGATCGAAACCATTCTTTCTGTTTTATGCGAAAAATTGAGTCAGGTTTTCGCTATTTTCTCGTGACTCAGATATCCAATTTACCTCACATTTTCACAGGTTTATCATTTCATGTACATACTGGATCAGACAAACTGTGGGTGCTGCACTGTGACCTTTACCAATCATGTATTACACCTTTAGAGGCCTTCAAGAAAGCTCCAGCTAGGATCAAAATGCCAGGCCCACCCTGAGTCTAAGCATGAATAATAACTACTGTATCAGTAGCACGAATCATAATGTTGATGGCTTCCTGCCACCACCATCCCCCCCTCAAGTGTTTGGATAACATACTCAAAGTGTCAAATGTACATGTATGTAATGTACCATTGGGATCTTCGGCTGCATTAATCATGTTTATGCACTACATATTAAGTCCTTCTTCCTTCTTACTTAACAAACTCAAACATTTTATACCGTTTGTCAACACCATTGACCAATAACCCATGACATTGGAGATAGAAATGTTCTCAGCTTGATTCCTGATTGGTCAAAGCTGACAGGAGTTTTTGAAACGTTGACACTGATTGGTTAAAGGTAGTATCATTCTTTGGTAAGAAACCAAAACAGAAATTTTCACAAATTTACCTATAACTTAATACAGGGTATGAAAATGGTGGTGGTACATGTAGAAACATACCATTATTAAAAATTGTTCCGCCTGAAATGGTGTATTTATCCAGAAATTAGTAAAACAACGACCGAAAATCTTTTTTGATCTTTTAAAAGATCAAAAATAAAAGAGAAAAGACTTAAGAAATACTGTGGCTGTTTTTCACCGATTTCTCAAAAAGTGGGCACAGTATGGGACTGAAATTTTCACAGATGACTGTTACTGTATCTGTCTTGATATTTTTGCCCATGAATCTGTATTTCTTTGACAATAACCAAAGTATGATATTACCTTTAAGTAGAACAACTTTACAAGTATCATGTACCGGTATGTCTAAATTGGTCAAGTTAGCAGCTTTAAAACTGTGATTGGTTATTAGTAGCACCAATACAAGTACCTTTGTTCTGATTGTTCAAGTGAGCAGCAGTTTTGAATACCTTCATGCTGATTGGCTATTAAGTACAACTAGTATGTGTTTAATATTTGTTGTAATTGGTCAAGCTCTCAGGAGTTTTAGAAATTTTGATGCTGATTGGTTAAACGGAACTAGATATCTTGATCCTGTGAAAGGTTTGGACTTACCCATCGGAGCTTCCTCCCGGTGGTTCAGGGCCACAAAGGCCGTTGTTTTGTCGATCCAATTCACGAAGACCGGCCCAAAGGCACTGAAGAGCTGCTGGATGTCATGTAGGCGCCACTCCGACGGGAACGTCAGGTGGAAGACGTGATCTCTGGGCGGGGTCACTGCCCGGGGTAAAAACAAAACAACAAAACTTAATATTCATGATTTTGGTCGGGAGATTACATGCTTGCCCTTCACTGACGTGGATGAGCACTGCATACTCTGCACTTGTTGAGTGCACGTGAAAAAAATCACACGCTGGCTCAGGTGGGATTCGAACCCCTGACCTCCTGCTTACCAGGGGTGCATTCTGCTTGAGCGAACATGTTTGCTCCGTTTGCGTTACGCTTGGATTTTGTAGTGGAACGCACACGCAACAAATGGCGAACATTGTGTTGCGTACTGCATCCATCTTTCATTCAATGTAGTTAGCCAACTTCAGCAAACACCTCTACTCCGTTAGCTTTGTTAGGCGAACGTTGTGTGTGTGTTTGGCGAACAGCGTGTTCCGGTTTGAAAACGAAGTGGAACGCACCCCAGTTCAGATGCTATACCGCTAGCTCACCGTGCTAGCTGGGGTCAGCGGGGTGAATTGAATCACATATCGGGGCGGGTTGTTTTATTAACAAAAAACTACTCTGAGATCTCATGGGGGAGAATAAAAACCGAGATCAGAGATGAAGAACTACATAGCTTGCACTGAAACGTTCTTGAATTTCTGAGCATACAAAGAATTGCCTAGGCAGAGTACTGAAAAGATCTAGATGGAAAACGGCTGCTGAAATGACCCCCCCCCAAAAAAAACCCTAAATGTGGTATGATAGCAATCTGGGTCAATTTTATAAAGCTGCTTAAGCACAAAATATGCTTAAGCATGAAAAGTCTTCCTTGATCAAACAGGATTGCCAACCAAATTTTCATGTGATGTTTACTGCTTTTGACTTATATTCGGCCATTGTTTGCTGAGCATAACATTCACAATGAGTTATGGCAGGCATACTGATTTTATTTGCCAAGGTTTTTGGTGCTTAAGCAAATTATAATGCTTAAGCAGCTCTATAAAATTGGCTAAACATAGCTAAAGTGCTAGACTACAAGTTGGTCCCAATTTCATGTTTTTTTTTACTTACAATCAGGCCCAGCTAGGTTGAGATATGGCAGATCCTGCACACGAAACAGGCACATTCTGGAATAAAAAAAAAACAAGCAAAGAAGACGATTAAATTGACCTATGTGGATCGGTTTGCGGAAACACCATGTAATAATCGTTTGTACTAAGTTCGCACTTCTATATCGTTCGCACTTCTTGCAATTAGGTCTCAACACTTCGACTAGTCTGCTCTAGTCCTCATTAGGAGACGAAGTGCGAACAATATAGAAGTGCGAAGGTACGAACGATTATTACATGGTGTTTCCGCAAACCATTCCACATACCAATTTTCACAATGCAAAGCCTCAAATCTTTCTTGAATTGACCTACTCGGTACAAATGGTATAAAAACATCTTGAGCCTGTACAGCGTTAACAAGCAATTGAAGGAATCTGTAATTCAGATTTGCAATGTCACACATTCGGGCATCGTCTGTGCTGATGTCCATGGAATAATTATTTCTTTCTTATCATTGACTCACTTGTTATGGAACGGCTTGATGAGGCTGCAGGTAGGCGAGACACGGCCACGCCCTGTGGGCGAAACACGGCCGCTCCCGTCGGGCGTGTCCACCAGGGTGCCCATGTAGTCAGCCATGGTTGCGAAGCAGCAGCCAGTGATGAAAGCGTCATAGCCGGCCTCGTGTGATTGGTCGTTGGTGGAGGAGTAGGCGGGGAAACCAGCCACCGTCGCTGGAAATAATAGTAATTATAAGGCTAGATTGTGGGGCGAAATTCCCAAAGGATCGTGCTTAAACTTCACTCACCTATTTCTAAATATCCTCCAAACCGATAAAATTGAAATTGATCCCCAGCTGCCAGTAAGGATGATTAGCCTCCCTTAGAGTGGTGAGGTTACATCGGTGAGCTGAGAAGCTTTGGGCTGCTGACTGCTTATATCCTCGTCCAAGAGGATAACTCATGTGAACCTGTGAGGGAGGAACTGGCTCCACACTTTGTGGATAACTCCACAAGAGTGGTGAGGTTACATCGGTGAGCTGAGAAGCTTAGGGCTGCTGACTGCTTATATCCTCGTCCAAGAGGATAACTCATGTGAACCTGTGAGGGAGGAACTGGCTTCACACTTTGTGGATAACTCCACAAGAGTGGTGAAGTTACATCGGTGAGCTGAGAAGCTTTGGGCTGCTGACAGCTTATATCCTCATCTGAGAAGATAACTCATGCGTACCTGTGAGGGAGGAACTGGCTCCACATTTTGTGGATAACTCCACAGAGTGGGGAGGTTACATCGGTGAGCAGAGATGCTTTGACCTCCTGACTGCTTATAAATGACAAAAAGCTGGGATCGGACCAAATTGGTGAGAGGCGAGTGCCTAAAGCCCTTTGCCACCTATGCCCCCAACATTCATGGATAAACACTCATGAGAGTTTTCCTTACCAATTTTAGGCTTTGTGAATGGTTTGGAGCCCAGTATTTTTTCCAGCTCAGTCAGGCCCGTCATAGGTATGCATTCCTAAGATTCAAGAAAGAAGAAGCAGCAGGAAAACAACTACTTAATAAATTACAACTTTGGTAGCATACAAAACAGGAATCTACACATGTTTACCGGTAACTTACAGGGTATGAAGATGGTGATGGTACAAATATACCTTTAAAATGTTTATGCCTGAAACCTGAAGTGCTGTATTTATCCAGAAAAGAGTAAAACCAGTGACCAAAAACAATTTTTATCAATGTAAGATAACAAATAACGGTGAAAAGATTTTAAATTTTTTAGATAAAAAATCGTTTGGACAAACGATCTTTGGAAAAGACACTAAATCTTGATTTCCTTGAAAAACCCAACATCTGATGAACCAAGATTTCCCATGGTGACTGTTTGCACTGTTTACAAACTGTTGAGTCCATTTTCTGTCTCAAACTCAATAATGTTTTTGTTGGAGGCCTTGCAAATGCAAATCCTATAACGCTTCCTTTGAGTGGGACAGTTACTGCATGATATTTTCTAACCCCGAGAATTATAGTGCGAACACTTCAAATCCCAAATTATCTCAAGGTCAAACCTAACCCGGGTAACAACAACATGGTGTGAATATTTATGTAATGAATCCAAATAAAATGATGAAACGAACCTTAAACGGCTGCGTACCTGCCATGACCTTGGTGTCGATGATATTGGGGAAGACACAGCTGACTAGTTCCTTGAACTCAGCCAGTGTCTAAAACCAAAACACGCAAGAGAATGAAAAACATCAAGTAAGGGAGAGAAACTGCAACACTCAGGCCCGCTTCAAACGTCAAACTTCTGCCGTGTCTAATTCAAATATTGGCCCAAGTTTGAATTAGACACGGCAGAAATTTGATGTTTGAAGCAACAGAGTTCCACCCCATTTAAGTTAAAAGAGAGAGAGAGGGTGCCGCCTTCTCGCAGAAGAATATAGCAATATCATAACTCTCTCTTGGTCCGCCATGTTCGAATTTGTATTAAGGTTAACAGAAAACCGGCGTTTGAAGCAACTGCTGAACTTCCGCCGCTTTTATGTGATTGCAATGTATTGCATTAGAAACGGCAGAAAATCGACGTTTGAAGCGGGCCTCATTCGGCCCAACCCCTGAAAAGCCAGGCCCGGTCTTTGCCTGGGGACTTGGGCTGCTTTACCCGTCTTGGTACATATTTTGCCATCGCAAAAAGCTACTGATTTTGCAAGAAGAAATCAAATTTGGCACAATCAAAACTGGTCAGATTTGTCAGTCTCGAGCCAAACTCGGCCCCAAGTCATCGAGTCCGAGACTGAGACCAAGGGTATGTTCAGATGAGGGGCTGGCTTCGGGACTGGGTTGCGGTTAATTGATGCCCCTGGGGGTCGATTTCATCACACTCCTCGTAACTTACTATCAATCGTAGGACTTATGAAGCATTGCAGCCCTACGAAGGATACGAAAGGCTAACCTTCATAACTGGAGTTACGATTGATTATAGGGCTTTAAATGAAATGGACCCCAGGCTCGATTCCTAGGAACATTCAGCCAAGTGCTGTCTGACACACCGAGGCAAACGAGCCAGGCCACACACCACAGTGCCTGGGCTGGATCGAGGGGAAAGGAAAATCGCACTCACCTCCGGCAGAGGGCAGCTGAACTGATGGACGACGTGCATTATGTCTAACATGACGTTATGCCCAACGACCGGCTTACCGCTGCTAGAGATGAGGTCAATGACCTGGGAGAACCCGGACGCTTCCTCCGCCTCGTCCTGCGGGTCAAATGTCAAAGGTCAAGGGTTGCATTTCATCCAAGATCAACAAAAACCGGTACAGACACAAAACTTATCAAATGACCACAATGGAAACGGACTGGATTAATTCTAAGTCACTGAAAAGTGAACAAAGAACAAATAGGGCTGGAGAGCTCAGTTGGTAGAGCATTTGTACAGTATTTAGGGGGGTGGGTTGTTGGTTCTAATCCCATTCCAGACAATTTGTCTTTGTTCACTTTTCAATGACAAAAAAACACGGGAAAAGTGTTGGAATGAAAAAAGACAAACAAACAAACATTGGCTCACCAAATCGGCTTGCAGTCTCTTTTTCATCATGTTCTTTTTGTCCTCTTCCGTTGCCTTGGTAACTTCAATGTACCGCGCCCCCTGAAATCGGTGCAAAATAGAAAGGAATGCAATGGGTAAATTTACTTTTTTTCAATGCACAAATTGGGAATGCCACGATGCAAGATGAATCTGCAAGCATGGTATATTATCACTCTGTTCATTTACGAGTTAAAGGTACCGGTAGTATCATGCTTTGGTAGCATACCAACAGAAATTTTCACAGATTTACGTATAACTTACAGGGTATAAAGATGAGGAGGGTACAAACAAACCGTTAAAATATCTCTGCCTGAAATGCTGTATTTTATCCAGAAAAGAGTAAAACCAATGACCAATTTTTGTTGTTAATTTTTTTAAGATAAAAAATAATGGTGAAAATTGTTTTGATCTTTTCAAAAATAAAATAGAAAAGATTTAAGAAATACCGTGGATATTTTTCACTGTTTTCTCAGAAAGTGGGCACCGTATGGGACTGGGAATTTCACAGATGACTGTTGCTGTATCTGTCTTGATATCTTTGCCCATGAATCTTCATTTCTTTGAGAAAAACCAACATAAGTGGATAGCTTGTGTACCATGCTAGTGCTGTGCATTAAAAACGGATTTTTGAGGTACCGAATGTATGTCTAAGCAAACGCTTGCCCCGAATCATGCGATATGGCAACCATGTCTTTTATTCTGGAGAATTAAAATTTTGATATTTACCCACAGTGAAAGAAATCATGTACCAGATATTGTTCAATTTTCACTCGTGAAAGGCATATTGATGAAATCGAAATCTTAAAACCTGCTAGTGTACATAGTGCCTGTACATTATTAAAAAATTTATGACGAAAACACAAAATCTGCAATTGGGCCATTCTTACCTTTTCGCCAGTTTTCGTTGTCAACATAAGGCCGGACTCATGCCTGTAACAAACCAGATGTTTGGTGTCAAATAGAGTTTCAATGCAATTCAATGGAAATAAGAAAGAAACCATCACATTGATGCAGCATACCGGGGAACTGCTATATAGATGCTTCCTGGGCAGAAGTAGTCTTGGTTCACGACGTTGTTATTATTCAAACGTACGAACCGATTCCCCTCACTGACCCGCACGCACATACATGTACGTAAAGACCTCTCTATAATAATGTCTTGGGAATCCTGCAAAGGCCGTGAGTTGCGTGCGCACCTCGTTATGTAGCGCGCTACATCGTCTCCATGACACACTGTTGAATATGTATGATTACCTGCACTGGCCTGCATGCATGGACATGTACATGTATGTTAATAATAATAATATAGGACATTTATATTGCGCAGCTACTATATGAATATAATCTAACTGCGCATTACAACTTTATTATTATCCCTGGTCATCGGGCCATAATTAACATTCCTGAAACCACCTCAACTCCCTGGGGAGTATACAGCCCCGGCTGTACCTAACTTTGAAAGTCACGCTTGCACAGTGTGTGAAAGATTTTACAGCATTCCCAAGACGTTATTAGTGGCAGTTCAAGTTGAACAGAACTGTTCCGTGTGTACGGATCACCTGTACATACATTATGTTCATGAATGCTGGTCAGTGCGGTTTGAGTATCCACACCAATAACGTCGTACACCAAGACTAGAGCGGAAGGGTTTAAGTAGTGCAATAGACAAGACTACCAGCATTGTTTGACAAATTCTAGACGTCTAAATGAAGGAGAGGAGTGGAATGCAGCAAGTAAAGTTCACTCACCTTAATTTGACTGACTGGAATGTCAGCTTTCTTTGAAACCTGAAGCAAAAAAGAAAAAAAGAAGGAAGTCTTGTAAAAACATATGTACATCCTTGTGAAGACAAGGCTTTGTTCTTGTGTACTAACAAACACTCTTCGAAGAGCAGAATTGAAATCGCTCTCATTTTAACCAGAATCACTTTCCACGGTTGAAATGTCTAGTGAACGTCCCTTATAAAAATACTTCTCTTTAAACTATAGGGCTAAGTATAGCTTGAAAAGTCCTCCTTTTTTAACTAATTCCAAATATCAGTTTTGTGAAAAGCTTGTGGAGACCAGGCCCAATTTCATGGAATTCGTTACCATAAGAAAAATTCTTCGCATACAGTTCCAGATTTTTTTTGCTTACGGTTAGCGTATTTCATGGGAGAGTTTTCATTTTGGTAACGGTATTAAGCAAGGAATTTCTGCAGAATGCAATATGACAGCACATTAGCAAAAAGTAATCATGGTTACCCTAGAAATTCTACGCTAACCGAAAGTCTTGCTTACAGATTCCATGAAATACATTTCACGTGTATATAGCAGTGCCCGTTAGCACAAAAAATAGGCTGTAATGGATTCCATGAAATAGATTTCACGCGTAGCAGTGCCCGTTAGCACAAAAAATAGGCTGTAATGGATTCCATGAAATTGGGCCCAAGATGCACCATTAGAAATTCCCTGTGGAGATATATTCAACCTATAGTGCTGAGTACTCTGAAAAACACCAATAAATAGTCAATCCATTTGAATTTATGATACATTTTCCAGCATATAAAATCATTACTCAAGCTCACAATTTTGGGAGTCAATTATTGCTCCGATGTAAAATGAGAAAAAACGAGAACACCGGTACGTACTCTACATGTACGTTCAACAAGCGTGTTGCCAGCACTCCAACAGGGATATGGATGCGCAGCCGCTATTGCTAGATAGAGTGTGGACTCTAGTCTTTTAAAAAAATGTATTTAAACTCTACGGGGTCTGATGAATATTCATACATTATGAATATTCATTATGAATAAATAAACAGGGCATATATGACTCCTCCTACCCAGTGCATGGATCCAGGTTCAGTGTATTTTCCTCTGCATTTTTCACAAAATCATCAACTTGCTTGCTGTTGGGGAAAAAGAAATGAAAAACTGTGTGTCAAGCCGAGTTGTAACGAGTCACTGTTTTTTGTGACTCGAGTCGAGTCATTTTAAAGAAGTGACTCGAGTTGAGTTGAGTCGAGTCATTTTAAAGAAGTGACTTGAGTTGAGTCGAGTCGAGTCATTTTAAAGAAGTGACTCGAGTTGAGTCGAGTTGAGTCATTTTAAAGAAGTGACTCGAGTTGAGTTGAGTCAAGTCATTTTAATGAAGAGACTCGAGTCGAGTCGTTTCAAACAAGTGACTCGAGACGAGTCGAGTCATTTTAAAGTAGTGACTCGACATGCTCGAGTTGAGTCATTAGGTCAAGAATGTCGAGTCAAGTCAAGTCAAAGTGAGTAGTCGAGTCGAGTATTTACCTCGAGTCAATTCAAGTCACAAATGTTTGGAAATAAACACACCATCAAGAGACTGGAATTTGTTTGCTTTTTAAAAATTTACATTCTTACCAGACTCCATCAATGAAATCTTTCTGCTCCGGTGGAACCTCAACAGGCTTCTTGGCAGCCGGAGATATGAAGCCAGGGCTCGGCTGGGTGCTGGAGCTTTCCTGCTGTTGATAGAGGGCATGCTTCTCCTGTATGTGCTCCTTGAGGGCCTCCTTTTCGACGCGTGTCAGATACGGTATCCCTAGAGACAAAGAGGGTTGCTTAACAGAGTTAAGGAGCCACTCGCCCAGGCAATGCCAGGTGTAAAAAGTTCACCGTGACGTCCACAGCTACTGTAACACCATGGCTCACATTCACAAAACACCATTCAAAGGTAATGTCGTACTTTGGTTTGGTGCTTGCGTCCTTGGGCAAGACGCTTTATCACACATTGCTCCTCTTCACCCAGGTGTAAATGGGTTCCTGTAAGGGTAGAGATGGCTTTGTTTGTTTGTTTGATTAGCCCTGCGTGCTTTGCAGGCAGCTGCGGGCTGCATACTCCCCAGGGAGCTGAGATTGTTTCAGGAATGTAAATGGGCTCGATGACCAAGGCTAATAATAATGTATAAAGGGTTGAACTTCTGAAACCCCTCTTGTGTGTAAGAACGCTATATAAATGCCCAAACTATTATTCTTATTATTATTTGGATTTTGTCAAAGAAATACAGATTCATGGGCAAAAATATCAAGGAAGATACAGTCATCATTTTCAGTACCATACGGTGTATCACGTTTTGAGAAAACAGTGATAAACGGCAACAGTATTTCTTAAGTCTTTTCACCGTTATTTTTTTATCTTTAAAAGATCAAATTGTTTACTGCATTTAAAAGGCAGACAAATGTTAACGGTATGTTTCTAACATCAACATCTATATACTCTGTAAGTTGTGGGTAAATCTGTGAAGATTTCTGTTTTGGTATTCTACCAGAGTATGATAGTACCTTTAAGGACATACATACAACACTGGTACTAACAAACCAAAACAGAAATGTTCACATGTAAATATGAAAAATTGTGTCATGTTTTGGCTATTTTCTCGTGACTCAGATGTCCGATAGAGATCCAAGTACCAAAAAACAAAGTGAAAAAATATCCATCCGGGGTCCAAATTTAAGAAGGAAGAAAGGAAGAGAGAGGGTGGATGAAGATGACGTTATCAAGAGAGCACTTACCGTCCTTGAAGACTTTGTTGAAGTCAAAGTCAAAAGATGCTAAGAAGTCCATACTAGAACTCTGTTAAAGAAACAAAACCAGACAGAACACGGTTGGGAATTAGCAAGTGAGTTTATACTGCTCTTCGCAATTGGACATTTAGCCAAAAATACGTACTTGATTGTGAATACAGTGGAATGCCACTGTAACGAACACACCGGGATGCACAGAAATTGTTTGTTATAGTGGATTTTCGTTATAATGAACAATGGTCAGCATGCCTATACATTGTACATGAACAAATTGGGAGCCCAGGATGATGTTCGGTATAGCCAAATGCTTGGTACAGGGGTGTTTGTTTTAAACTTCTGTAGAGGTAGTATCATACTTTGGTAAGAAACTAAAACAGAAATGTTCACAGATTTACGTATAACTTTCAGGGTATAAAGATGGTGCCGGTCGAAATCTACTGTTAAACTGTTCCCGTCTGAAATGGTGTATTTATCCAGAAATTAGTAAAACAACGACCAAAAATCTTTTTGATCTTTTAAAAGATCAAAAATAAAAGAGAAAAGACTTAAGAAATACTGTGGCCGTTTTTCATGACTTTCTCAAAAAGTGGGCACCTTATCCCTAACGCCCCCAGGCCCTTTAAACTCCAACATTATGTTTTGTTGGGATCTGTTAGGCTGAGGAGGGTACAGTTGTTGGAATTTGCTAAGATTGATACCATGTGTAAATGATGTTTATTTTTGCATAGGGCCTTATGTACACAGTCTGCCAAATTCCAACAGTAAGCAACTGTTGGAACTTGATGAGCTGTGTACCGTTGTTATAGAGTAATCTGTTGGAGTATAACAGGTTGAGTACAGTGGACATTACCTGACACTCCAGGCTGTTGGAGTGTGTTAGGCTGAGAAAGGTATTGAGTACAAATGTCTAGGGGGTTAGGGTTAAGGGACTAACATTTTCACAGATGACTGTTACTGTATCTTCCTTGATATTTTTGCCTATGAATCTGTACTTCTTTGACCAAAACCAAAGTATGATACTACCTTTAAGTGCATAAGCCAACTAAAAAAACCTAAAATTTTCTGATGCCCTCCTTCACGGCCGAAACAAAATGAGGCAACAATAATGCACTTGTACTGTATGTTTATGTACCTGACAAAGAAATCTGTGATCCGGTTTTCTAGAGTTCATGACTGGACGTGGGAAAACATAGAAGTTAAACGGATGTACCACATATCTGAAATACAAAACATGAAAAGAAAAATACATCAAAGTTTCAAATTTTTTAAGGTAAAAAAGGATTGGTAACATACCCAAACAAAAATTTACACAGAGATTTATGTATAACTTTTAATTCCGGATATGAAGATGGTACTGGTAGAAACATACCGTTAAAATATTTCTGCCTGAAATGGAATATTTATCCAGAAATTAGTAAAAACAAAGACCAAAAACAGTTTTGATCTCTGGGTTAGATCAAAACCATTCTTTTAGAAATACTGAGTCTGGTTTTCGCTATTTCTCGTGACTCAGAGCTCAAATTTTCACAGATTTATCATTTCATGTACATGTTTGATCAGACAAAGTGTGAGTGCTTCTCTAAGACCACTACCAATCATGTCTTATACTACCTTTTAATACGAATTACCAAAATGTCTGATATTAGTAACAACTAACAAGCGATAGCTTTATAAAGCAGGGTTTTACGTACCTTGAAGTCTCCTTTTCATACTTGAACACGCACATCCCAAACTGCATCAACAAGAAATCCATTGATCCCTGCAAAAAGATGACACGTCACAAAACAGATTAATTTCAGATCATGTACTTTGGTTTGTTTTTTTCTTTTTTTATTGTTTTCTTTGTTTTCCTTATTTTTTTTTGTTTCTTTCTTTCAAGCATTGTGGGCTTTGTCATTGGCATTTTGTCGAAAGGGGTTGTGGCAGTTTGTGTGATTTGGGACAGTTGGTCTGCTATAAGTTCATCAAGGCATAGACACATCCATACATGATACATGCCATATACCAAGTGAATCAAACTCCAACAGCTGGAGCTTGTTGAAGTTTGTCAGGTTCAGTACCAAACCCGACCAAACCTGTGACCAACTGTTTAAGGATGTTTGATTCAGTAGGCCTATGCTTCCTAGTACAAGGGCCTAAAGGGGGTAAAGGTTAAATAAGATTCTTTTCCGAAGCCAGTGAAGTTGGGTAAGCATTGAAGCTGATGTACCCAAATAATCAGCATTGAATATAATGTGTGCAGCATGGTTTTGTAGCCGTTGAAGTCTATCAAGTGACGATCTATCAGTGATGGAATAAAGAGAGTTGCAAATAGCATTTTTACCAAGAGAGGGCGCTTCCGCAAAGCATTGTTAGAATACATCTTGGTCGATCTGCATATTCATGTCACACAGTGCACAAAGAAGACTGACCAATTTAGTAAGCAAGTGGTGGCACCCTTTTGACCCTTGTGCATCCCACAAATCCATGCGGTCGCTATTTGCGATATGGTCTATCCAGGCGGAACAGGACCAATGCACAAACTACATGGTGACAAGTTTCATAATCCACAAACCAGCAAATTTGTGAAATGTTACGAAATTGGAAATGGATGCTGCTGTTGAGTTTCAGAACGTGACATTGACATCGAGGAATCAAAATGGACCCCAAGATTGTGGACTGATTGGGTACACATCTCTAGAGTCCTCCCTCCTTACCTGTCGGAGTTTGTCGTATCTCTCCTCCGGCGTGTCATAGGGAGATGGCTTAACGTTGTGGTGTAAGCCGGTAAACTCCCCATCAATGGCAATGAAGGAGGCATTCTGCAGGATGGCAGGGAGGGTCTTCAGCACATCCTTGAAATCTGTAGGGGTAGGAAAGGGTGAAAAGATGTGATCCACTGCCTACTG
This sequence comes from Astropecten irregularis, assembly GCA_963971285.1. Taxonomy (NCBI): domain Eukaryota; kingdom Metazoa; phylum Echinodermata; class Asteroidea; order Paxillosida; family Astropectinidae; genus Astropecten; species Astropecten irregularis. The sequence goes on from OZ020248.1 coordinate 11,083,218, forward strand.
GTTTGACCACGGTCACACTAATTAAAGTCAACTTCGGCGTCAACTAGAAAAAGGTGTCAACTCAGCGATACCATTTATGTATGGGTGTACAAATAATGCAATTACCAAGCCATTTAGTTTGTGTGATGTGTAGGGAGTTATAATTATGAATGGCAAAGAGTTCTTTTGTTACGTTTTTCAAAATAAAAGAAGCAATTCGCAGCTTCCCCCGTGGGCTCAATGTGCACTGAAAAAAGGGGGATTGTGGGTTGACGGGTCCTAAAACTATAAAGGAAAGGAAACTACTTTTTGAAAAGTAACTTACCTACATATACTTTGTTGGTCTCCTCCTCTATATTACCAAGGTAAAATTTTTGGAAAGAGGGCAGGGCTTTGATTTTTGAGGGAAATTATGGGGTAAAAACGGTAACCAAGATTGTAACATTTCACCGCCGCACGGACGGCCGCAGACAAGAAAAGTCTGGTTTCCACTCTGACATTTTGAGGACTCTTGATCTGTTGGGTCTGGGCACTGGACTAACCAGACCAGACAAAATGGCCTCACGCGATCAGACGGTCTGTTTTAAAGTTTACAAGAACCGCGTAAGAAAATTGAATTTTAACCCTGAAATGTTTAACAAATTTCTTCAATGTAGGCTTTTAAGGACCCAGGAACATTTGCTGAAAGTCAAAAGTATCATTTTTGAGGAGTAGAAGTTAGTTCAGAGCCAAAAAAATCAATGTGTTTTGGGATCCCGTCAACCCACAATCGCCACTTTTTGTCTTGCTTGGAATAAATGCTTACGTTAGGCCTAATTACACCCTCGAAAACCGGTACATTGATCGAAAATGCATGGCACATGCACAGGGTTTTTGAGTCACTGTGAGTGGCGGGGTTAGAATCCCAAATTTAACAATAACATACTCTTTTTGGTGACTTCCATTGTCTTGAATCACTCAGTTTGACAGTAGCTAGATGCTGCTCCACAGGTGTGTAGGGTGGCGACAATATTCAAGGCTCAAATCAGCACCGTCTCGCATTTCTCATTTTCAAAGTTGGACTTCCCCTGGCGGGAGACATTGCAATAACTACTTCCAATTACGAATAAAGCCCAATTGCGACTTCTCATTCAGCTGCATGCTAAGCACATTGCACAACAAACTGCTTAGCAGTTAGCACATACACAAACCACAATTAAAATTCCATTTGATATATACATGGTCAGCCAACAACAGCCAGACAACAATAACACATGGGAAATTTGGTTGTTAATCCTGTTTTTATAAAGACATTTTTTTGTGCTAAGCATGCAGGGGGCCGTGAAAATATTAAGTGGCCCGTTGCAATCTAACCATTCGAGAATGGGTAATAATAGCTGGTATCCGTGTGAAATAGCGGGTAATTAATTGTGCGTGCGTGCACCAGTTATGCCATTCTAGCCAGTTCCCGAATCAGATGGCTATGGCTCAATTAAGTGCATGTACACACGACATGTTTACAAAGCCGTATCCTTAAAACAGGCCGTGTCCTATTTATACTGGCTGCGACTTAATAACACACACAAGTCTATGGAAACGGCTGAAGTCAATGGCTAGTGGCTGCCATAGGTGCGTGTGTAAATCGCAGCCGCAGCCAGAGAATTGGGACACGGCTACATTACGTGCTGGTACTGTGATGATGTGAATGTACTGTGGTGATGTGAATGCGATTTGATAACAAGGCAAAGGTCGGGCAGGTTGCTCAGAAATGGGTTGAATTCTGAAGACAAGAAAACTCAGAGGAGATGCAGAAGTGCAACCTGTGCCTGTGCGAGTACATTGTAGGTAAACGTGTGTGATATTTGAACGATTTAAAATGAATGTAACTTCCTTCGAGCTTCGCTAGGGCTAACCATGCTAACACCGTTAGGCTAACGTTGTCTTACGACACGTTGACGTGTACGCCAGGCATACGTACTGCGTCACGGTCATGTGTGTATTCCCCCTGGCCCTGCGCTGTGGGTGCAGATGGTGACCCGTTGTTAATCTTGATCGGTCCATAATATTCACACTATAAAGTATTATTGGCATTTACTATTAATATTATTGACTGATACTTCTTCTTTGATAGACAGCCTGGAAATAAATACATGCTTTGCCTGTTATTAGGGATGTTACAAAATTTTTAGATATCATAGATATTTTATATGCCCTGCAAGGTATATCATCTGAAAGAGCATGAGAATACATTTCATTTGATACCTCACTCACTTCCATACCATTATTTTGAAGGAAGTTACAGCCATTTTCATGATCCAAAATTTGCATATTTGGTCCCTATGGTTTTGCATTACATTGAAAAAAAAGTTGTGATCGAGGACTGGAGGAGGGCTAATTTTGTCCAATTATGTCCATAAATATCTTTGGGATTAAAATAAATGCATGAAATCTTTTCCAACATTAGATTGAAGTATTCTGGTTCAAATACATGATTTAAATTGATATTAATTATCCAAGATTAATCAGATAAATTATAATTCTAGTGGTTAATTACATAAATTCAATATGGGCAGGGGTACCAATATGCAACAACAACGCACAGCATCATGACATTCCTGGTCGAAAAAGTCACATTTCTGATCGTCAGATTCCACCCAAATTTCACCACAAGGTAGTTGAAATGTCACTTTATCTGTAAGTATACCTTTCAAAATAGTAGGAACATTTGATCTATGAATAGGAGAGGGTTGAATGTGACCCAATAATTCAAGTTGATCGCACGATCGCAAGGAGCTATGGATCCCATTTTTTTTTTCACAGGAATTAAGAATGAGTCTCCAACTGCACGATATCGATGATGTAGGAAAAAAGTACCCCCCGGCAACCAATCAAAATGCCACATTTTGTAGGGCAATTCCCCAGTAGGGCTACAAGCCCGCGCAAGCACAGTGGACATTTCTGGCCTACTCACAGTGCATGGATTGTAACGTACCTACTGTTATGTTTTGGGGGGTTGTATTGATTCATTGTGTCACAATTTGTGATAGGCCTAAGGCTAGACCCAGTAACTGGGGCGCTGAACTCCCTTTTTTGACTTTTGGGGTTGACGGTCGGTCTAGCGCCCCAGTGATTTATATTGGCCCAGATGTGTCGTACACAGGAAAAACTAAATTTCACGGCACTTGCGCCGAAAATGTCCCCAAATTACACCAAAAACATCACAAACAGAATCGAAACTCGCTCCATTGCTTCTACGAAAGTTTGAGATGAAATGCAGCATATTCAGTTGTACTCACGATTATTCCTTTTGATGAAAATCGACCTTTTCTGACGAATGTCCAGACGAGAACGTAAAAAACGGAATTTAATTTGTGTGGCTCTGCTCCACACAAAATGGCGGTCCTACGTCATCGCATGAATATTAATTTTGGTAATTTGCATACTATGCGGACGTGTCGATACGTAGATCACTTTGCCTCGGCAAAATTCCCGGCCCCATAACATGACAGACATGACAGTGCAGTTTGTGACAAGCGCCGCGCTGATTGGTCAATGTGCAAGGCAGTGCTCGTGACGTCACAGAAACCATGTGCTGGCCCAACTCGTTACGCACGCACGTAGGGCCGTTGCAGACACGTACGGAGCACGCATAACGCGATGTGCCTATTCAAGCACACACGGTGTACGACTACGAAACGACCAACGGTCGGCCGTACGACAACTCGGGCGACCATGCACAACCAACAGACCCAACACATGTTGCTATGAATATTCAACGACCTACAATCACGCTCAGATGGTGGCGCAGTTTCGCAGTAAAATGGCAACAAAAGCTGACCAAAGTTCAAATATACGACTGCGGAGTCCGTGAGTTCTCGAACATCGGCGGGTGACACCACAAAAAATGGTCAAAAGGTCGTTTTTGGTTCCACTCAAAAGATCGTGGCGAGGTCTGTCAATGATTCGAGTTGCTGAGTATGTGCCCATGCGCGTCAGTTTCATTCATGAAAATAGTCTGGTTCCCGGACCCCAAAAGCGCCAGACTATTGTCTGTCAAATATAGGGTCCGGTATCGGCTACGTGTACTGGAGGGTCACGTGACCAAAAAGACCAAGTTTTGGCTTTTTACGGAAAAATCCGAAACATTACGAACTCGTTTTCGTTCAACTTCGGATAGCAACGTTGACTTTCGGCTATTTCCGACAGGTCACGCGAGGTCATGTACTTCAGGGAAAGACAGGTCGTGAACATATGTTTCATTCCGGCTACAGTTAGCCCAAATAGAGCATAATTATTGTCCACATACAACAGAGCACTTTTCCTAATTATGCACTTTTGAGGAGTTTGTTGTATGGTTTTTTCCCACTCTTTGATTTCTTATTCTGTCCAGATAATATTGCATGTGCTTACAAAAGTGCAAAAATGAATGCTAAAATTGAATCTCGCTAAACTCTAAAACTAGCTTCCGCGCCTGCGCAGACATAACAGCTGTGTCATGTTCTATTTTTAACCGTAGCCGATACCTGACCTAAGATTTTTAATAAGAGACGTCGGGGAATCTTTGGGCAGGGAACCAGACTATCATGAAAACTTCCATTTTTGGTCAGTGCGATGACGTCACTTAATGAGATGATCGCGACGCCCTCTTTTGGCCGTTTCGTGCCAATTCGTGTAAGGGATTTTTCGCTGTGCGCGGAGGGAAAGTGATCTACGTATCGACACGTCCGCATAGTATGGAAATTACCAATATTAATATTCATGCGATGACGTAGGACCGCCATTTTGTGTGGAGCAGAGCCACACAAAATAAATTCCGTTTTTTACGTTCTCGTCTGGACATTCGTCAGAAAAGGTCGATTTTCATCAAAAGGAATGATCGTGAGTACAAATTAATATGCTGTATTTCATCTTTGACTTTCGTAGAAGCAATGGAGCGAGTTTCAATTCTGTTTGTGATGTTTTTGGTGTAATTTGGGGACATTTTCGGCGCAAGTGCCGTGAAATTTAGTTTTTCCTGTGTACGACACATCTCAACCAATATAAATCACTGGGGCGCTAGACCGACCGTCAACCCCAAAAGTCAAAAAAGGGAGTTCAGCGCCCCAGTTACTGGGTCTAGCCTAAGGCAGGAACCCACAAAACACTAACGTTAGGCCTAACATTAGCTTCTAGTTCTACTCCTCAAAAATGATACTTTTCACGGAAAGAATTCCACTGACGGCTATCAATTGTGCACAAACCTATGAGACCGACTTTTCAGATATGTTACCCCAGTTTACACACCTGAGATTGAAGTTCATTATGACTTGCATCAAATAAGTTAACTCTTGGAGAAAATAACCCTGTTTCCGTAATGGCCGTCAGTGGACTTCTTTTTTCTTTTCACTTTTAGCAAATGTTCCTGGGGCCGATTTCATAAAACTTACGACGCGTCGCAGAGTTAAGACGCATCCATTCTCTATGGACTCACCGCATAGATGTGACGCGTCGCAAATCGAGTTGCGACGCGTCTCGGAGCTTTATGGAATCGGCCCCTGGGTCCTTAAAAGCCTAACTTAAGATTGAAGAAATGTGTGCAACATTTCAGTGTAAAAATGCAAAATTTTGGTTGGTTGTTGTTGGTTTCATTACCAGAAATAATTAATAAACAATAATAATTTACCATTCTTAAACTTGTTTCAAATGAGGCAGGCAGAACTGAAATCTAAATCTCTAATAATAATAATATCCCATTTTAATCTATAAATTCCTTCAATTTATTTTATATATTTTAAGTGTGAAATAAATATACGTGCAGTTTGTGTTCATTAGGCCTAATTGTGTGTTTATTTGACATCAAAATAAAATAAAATACAGCCGTTTTGAGGAAACTAAAAAATGCTGGCAGGGTAATTTTGAAAGTCTTTTCATCGTTATTTTTTAATCTTTTAACATATGTTTAAAGATCAAAAAGTAGTTTTTGGTCATTGGTTTTACTCTTTTCTGCATAATTACGGCATGTCTAAATTTTCAAGCAGAAACGTTTGTTTGACATGTTTCTACCATCACTATCTTTGTTAAATAAATAGGTAAAGCTGTGAAGATTTCTGCTCCTCATCAATCGTACAACTTGAAATGCATTGAAAGCCTACATATAAAGCAGGATATGATGGGTTAACTTATCCTTCGTAACTCGAGTAACGATCGATCGTACATGTAGGGCTTTGTAAAATCGACCCCTGGAGCCATATTATATTACTTCATAATGATTTTGCCATAATTGCCGATCGGTCTCATTTAGGACAGCATGTCTGATCACTCATTTGAAAAAGCTGGCCCGTTTTTGGTTGATGTTGTCTGTGTACGTTATTTTTAAGAACTTCCTTTCCGAACAGTTACTCATTTCAGAGCTTTTCCGTCAAGATTTCAATCACATTAAGAATTCCACTGTAATTCTGTCTTTCTTCTACTGCAGGACCTCAGTTAGATGTGAAGAATCGTAGCAAAAAGGATTTTTGAAGTCATGGAGTATTCATAGCATGTTCACGGTCTGTTGTCGTCCATCCTGCATCTATACAGACCAATCTGGTTGGAGAACATCACTGTCGCTGTGATAAAAGTGAATCAGTGAAGATTAGAAACAAAACAAACAAACTACATGCTGAGTGCCGGCTGCTTTGAAGAGTTGTGTTACCGCCGCCGAAAATGGGAACAATAGTTGAGGATGCTCAGACCGAGGCCAAGCTTCACCGCGATGGACGGCCGGTCAGCTTGATCTCGGTGGCTCCGACGGACTCTACGCCGACCGAGCATTCATCATCACCGCCGTCCCCGATGTCCGAGTCCACCTTCACCTGCGGTTGCTGCTACGAGATCATGGTCCAGCCCACCACGCTGAATTGCGGCCACAGTTTCTGCCGGCTGTGCCTGGCCCGATGGTGGAAGACCCAGAAGCATACCACGTGCCCGGAGTGTCGCCATCCGTGGACTGGCTTTCCCCATATCAACATTATACTCCGGTAGGCCTAATAACTGGGCATTATCCGCAGGCCAATTTTTAATAATTAGGCCTAAGCATTCAGGTTTTTAACCGTAAAGGTTTACAGAAATCAAAACTCATATGGAGCTCAATCTATCTGTATTGTTATAAAACTCAATCTGTCTATCATTGTTTGTGCTACAAAATATTGTATATTTATAGACCCATAATTTAGCACCCCTCTTTTTGCAACTAAAAACCTTGCTTATGTCATATGCAGAAATAAACGGACGAAGTATACTGTGATGCAGTGCACTAGTTCTGTAGGTGACGTCACGTGCTATTGTTGCCTGGTTCCAATGGGAATTTTTAAATTTTTTGTTCACCTTTCAATGACTTGAAAATTCAGTCAGTTTCACTTACAGTGGTTATTTGCAGGCATGCAACTTTTCTTCGGATCAGCTGATTTCCTTTTTTTCACTTCACTCTTAATGTCTTATGGGCAATTCTAGCATAACGGACATGACAATTACACAGTTTTGGCCATGTGTCCGTTACGGTCACAAGAAGTGCATTTTCTCTACAAATGTTCAATGAAATTACATAAAATTTACTACATACAATGTATGTCACTGATAGTTAAATGCGTAAGCCTAATTAAAATTGTTTGCGAACTGCCAATCCTACTTTGTGATACTCTGAATAAGGCAAAAACTGTGTGATTGTCATGTCCGTTACGCTGGAATTGCCCTTATGCCATTGGAAAGTGAAAAAAACACTGTACAAAGTAGGGTAATGATTGGAATTTCATCGGTTTTTGTTAAACCCAAATTGCATGCCTGTATTTGATGATCCAGTCAATTTTCTTAGTTTAACACAGGAAATCAATTGGGTAGAATTTGATCAGGTTTTGTGTGAATTTCTCCAAATGCATCACTCAGGGCCACCATGGAGAAGCTGTACCCCTCCCAGCTCCAAGAAAGGGAAGCTGTCTTACAGACGCCCACTAGCGCCAGCATCCTAGAAGAGTTTGAAGAGTTTGGGCAGGAACTAGAGAAGGGCCTGTCCAAAGGCAAGGCAGGCGGAAATAGGGCGCCCAGGGGGTTCGTCTGGGGCGTATTGACGACATTAGGGGTTGTCTTTGTAAGTATCCACTTATAAATTGGTATTTTCATCCTTCACCACTATAGCAGAATGCCGTTTGGTAGAAATCATTTGAAGTACTGTACGTAGGTCAATAGGTGGGGATATAACTAGACTTCTTTTGGGAGGGTGATGGAATTACAACTAAAGAGAGATGCTGCCTTAAATGTATAATGCATGATTGGTAAAGGTCACAGAACAGCACTCACACTTTGTTTTACGTACATGTGAACCTGTGAAAATTTTAGCTCAATCGGACATCTGAGTCATGAGAAAATAGTGTAATCCCTACTCAATTTTTCTTGTAAAACATAAAGAATGGTTTTGATCTTTTGCTTTTACTTATTTCTGGATAAATACACCATTTCGGGGGGAAATATTTTACCTTATGTTTCTACCAGCACATTCTTCGGCCTGAAAGTTATAAATGTTGCAAAGCAAAAACTGAAGTGACAGATTCTTGTGGTAAGCAGAGCAATGAAATTGGGTGCAGGTAACCCCCCCCTCCCCCCTACTCTCCCAGTGGTTTTGAAATCATGCAGCATCCACATAATGAGTGCATATTGTGGCAGTAGTTTGTGGTTTCTTTGGGTGGGGAATCATGCTGGTTGAAGTCCATAATAACAGTCCCCTTGTATTGTATGTGATTTTGTCTTATTGCATAGGTGGTACAGTTGCTTCTGAACTGGGGCAGCAGTGATGGCACCATGCTGGTGTACAAGCCGCTTAGCACGTGGCAGTCAGACGAGGTGTCGCAGTGGCTGCATGAACTGGGCAGCTGGGCCGGGAGCCAGTATGCCCAAAAGTTTCTGGAGCAGAGCATAAGTGAGTGTGCCTGCCGAGAAGAAAATATTCAGGAATTATCACTTCGACCTTGGCCTCTTTGGGGCTGATTTACCTTTTCGATCTGTGTTGAAACCAACCCCGATCCACCCCGGTTCAGCCCGGCAAGTTTTTGAACCGGATCGAAGAGACGCAACATTCACACTACGTTTATGGTGAACCGGCTCATACAACACAGATCACACATCACACAGAGCAAAATGCAGTTTGGAACCGGGTTGAGATTTTCAACCCTGCTCCCTACCAGGGTTGATTTCGATCCGGCTAGGCCGTCCTACCCGGGTTGGCTCGGGGTTGAAAATGTGAAAGTGTGAAAAGTGTTGAAAAAAATCTTGGGGTTTGATCCGTTTCCAACCCCGAGATTTTGGATAATGTGAAAAGCCCTTAATCCTCTGGCATACCACAATTTACCACTCTTTTTTTTTTCCTGTGATGAGTGTGGTATCCTGAATATTTATTTATTTATTCAGCCAACAGTATCATAAACAATACAGTGGAAATTCAACAATAGGAGCTCAAAATCAAAATAAAATGCTAACAATCAATAAGCAAAACAAGTAATACTATAATTATTGGTATTCACAATAGATACACCACAGTGTACAAGTCTTGGAGATCTGAATGGTTTGGAATCCCCAAACCCCAACCGCCAACATAAAAAAAAGAAAAAAATCAAAAGTCCTTAAAGGTAGTATCATACTTCGGTTTTTGTCAAAGAAGTACCGATTCATGGGCACAAATATCAAAGAAGATACAGTCACAGTCATCTTTGAAAATTTCAGTCCCATACGGTGCCCACTTTTTGAGAAAATCGTGAAAAATGGGCACAGTATTTCTTAAGACTTTTCTCTTTTAATTTTCATCTTTTAAAAGATCAAAAAGATTTTCGATCGTTGGTTGACTAATATCTGGATAAATACACCATTTCAGGCGGAAACATTTTAACGGTTGGTTTCTACCTGCACCATCTTCGTACCCTAAAAGTTATACGTAAATCTGTGAACATTTCTGTTTTGGTTTCTTACCAAAGTATGATACTACTTTTAAACCTTGATCCCGCCTGATGAACCCTGTTTCTTCTCAGATGGCAATCTACTGATGGGACTAACGGAAGAGTCGCAACTGGGTGAAGAACCCTTCAACATCCAGAATATCTTGCACCGGCGAGCCATTCTAGCAGCCTTAGAACGGGTGAAGGAGCTAGGGGCCAAACCACCAAGAGACCTGTGGGAATACAAGGTGATTCAGTCAAGACAGAGAGAGAGAGAGGGATGGAGGGGTGGGGAGGGGAGGTGGGGTGGGGGTCTGAGTTCGGATGTCCAGGGTTCGAATATAACACTGATCCAGTGGCCAAATACTAGTCTGAGTCAAAAAGCCCACAGACCACTCAAACCCTTGTTGAAGTGGTCCGGTGGACCAGTCAAAATAATTGCAAACTTCACCCCCTTTACCCATCATAAAATTTAAAACCCATCAAAAACGATTTAGCGTGTTTTTTTCTTTTAGTACTGTTTCATTTACCGGTATTTGTAATTTAGCGAACCCGACAAATTTACCTTTATAAAGCTATTTGTCGAAAAGAAACTGAGAACTGAAAATCTTTCCATTATAGTAGCCTAAATACACTGTAATTTGAAAAAGACTGTACAAAGTATGGTAAAGATTGGAATTTCCTCTTTTTTTTTGAATGTCCAAGGTATGCCTGTAGACTCAGTCCAAGGTATTGTGGACATTTTGAGCCCTGTCATGCCTGTTGTTTACTGTTGACCTGATATTTTTTGCAATCAGTAAACGAATATGAAATAACCTGATTTTGCCCAGCACTAGCTTAGTAGAATAAAACATACCAACAATGATTCTCTCTCCTCAGTCACTGCACAGCGGTTTGGCCACGTTCCTCCTGTATGCCGTCAAAGAGTTTCCCCGTACCACCATCTCCTCCATGTATATATTCTACTATGAGGATGTCTTCTTACCCTTCATACACATTACTTGCCCCGGAAGCCGAACCGTCGATACTGTGGAAGGAATGCAACTGTCCAGAAATTATGTGAGTTGACCGTAAATTTGCATCTTTCTTGTCCTTAGTTTCTTGTTTGATCGGTACCTTACATTTCCCATTTAGCGGTGGATTTTGACTTTAGCGATGATCGCAAAGCGTTTGTGAAATCGGCCACTGGACCAAAACAGAAATGTTTACAGATTTAACTTACAGGGTATGAAGATGGTGCTGGTAGAAACATGCTGCTAAAATGTTTCCGCCTGAAATGGTGTATTTATCCAGAAATTAGTAAAACAACGACCGAAAATCTTTTTGATCTTTTAAAAGATCAAAAATAAAAGAGAAAACACTTAAGAAATACTGTGGCCGTTTTTCACTGTTTTCTAAAAAAGTGAGCAATGTATGGGACTGAAATTTTCACAGATAACTTCTACTGTATCTTCCTTGATAGTTTTGCCCACGAATCTGTATTTCTTTGACAAAAACCAAAGTATGATACTACCTAAGATATGGACTGCATTTGCAATACAGGGTGCACAAAAAGAAACTTCCGTTGACTTTGACGCCTTACCCCTTTAAGTCTTATCGGTTTGAGGTGATATGAGTAGTCTGAGTGTTTAGAGCACATCTTAAGCTGCAGATGCTCTATAACAATTTTTGTTTATTCATCCAGAGCGAAATTGTGGATTGGGACCAGTGGGCGGAGTTTATTCCCAAGTTTGTGTTCCTACCGTACTACTTGATTGCTGAGCTGTCGTGGGCGTGGCTTGATGTCAACTTCATGCCTGTCGTCTTCATACTTGCCAACTGCGTATTCCTGACTATGATCGAGGCCAAGGCAGTCCGGACAGTCTTAAAGCATGGATTGAAGTAAGATTGCCAAACACTAACTTGGATTAGTTCACTTGGATTATTATTAAACCCTCTGCACTTACCACACTACCAGAGAAGAACTGCTAACCACACGTTACCACAGCCCCCTGCAGGGGGAATAGGCTCATAAACCATGTATTACCATGAAAACCACACTGTGGTTTATTGTACTTGCAGTATGCAGGACACCACGCCAGGCGTGGTCTATGGGGGGGGGAGGCGACTTGAACCCCCACCCCAAATTTTGTTTAGCCCCTCAAAAAATGCAATTGAAAAAAAAAAAATCTGGAAAATACTGCATCTTTTCAGGTTGTAAGTGGCAATTACATAAAAAGACAAACTTATGTGTGGTAAACTGTGGTACAAACGTGGGTTAGCATTAATTAATGTGACATGTACGGTATTTGTGATTAAAGTGGTTTTGAATATAATGTAATATAGATTATGGTGTAGCACGTAAATAACTTTTGTACAAGATAGTACTAGGGCTGCAGTTTGTAACCGGTTACCCGGTTAACCGACCGTTCAAACGGTTACCAAGTCACATTGTCCAGTTGCGGTTAACCGAAATGGGTTCTTTTACTTAATAGCATGTTAAGCGTCTTTTCTTTTTCAAAATCCATTATTGATGTAGGACCGACCTTTTTTGTTTTGTATACCATCTAAATTCACAATGCGCGAATGTTTTCTTTGTTATACGGGTAATCGTAACCGTAACCGATTTACTGACGGGTAACCGTAATTATTCGTGAACTTACAGCCCTACAAGATATATGGTTGTGAACAAAAATTTGAAAGCTCAACGTCTTTTTGAATCACTTCTCTTTGCAGAAGGGTATAATTCTCACTATACTGTTATTACGTGTTAGCATTTGGATGGTTTTTGATTGGTTTGTTTTCTTTTCTTTTCAGAATGCTGAATCCGACGATCAAGAAACCCCTTAATACCATGCTGTTCCTACTGGTCTCTGTCATCATGTGGCCCCTCATACCAAACATCGTGTGCGACTTTGCCTTCTATATCTCTCTGTACTACTCACCCTGCGGCAATTTCTACACCGTCTTCTTTCAGTGACCCTCCAACCAATGCCCCGCCCTGTGCCCTGCCCTGTGCCCTCTCTATGCGTGACTTGCCCACGAAATGCCGCAGCTTCACCTAGCATGCTGTGCACTTGCAAGTCAGCACTTCCAGTTGCGGGGACCTCAAACATTCGGCGTCACTACCACGGGACATCTTGGCAGGGCTTTGGCCGTTGGCATGCGAAGATTTTAACTTCCTCTTACAGTAGGTACGCACACCAAAGCTATGTTCAGATGTAGTACTCCGGAGACCAGTGTTGGAGTAGAGTCCTCATATCCGAGTACAGAGTACTCCGAGTACTTCAATGTCTGAGTACTGGGCCGAGTCCGAGTACATTGCTGTCGAGTCAAAGTCCTAAGTATCGAGTCCAAATACATTCAAGGAAGAGAAGTACTGGGCCGAGTCCGAGTACCAAAGTCCGAGTTCATGTCCGAGTACAGTACCAACGCACAGTTAAAAAAAAATTCATTTTGTTTCACAAAGATATTTGTAATTGGATGTTGATCATGTTGTGCCACTCAGACTCTTCTTAAAAATTTATATTTTTAAAACCTTGCAAATGGCTGCTTACTCCATTTGATATTAAACTCCCAATGATCTTCATACTCCCATTGTATAGTTTATCGGAAATCGGCAACATTATCAGCTGTGAAATTGTAACGAAAATGAAATTTGCACTAAATGGTCAAGTACTCCCAAAATTTGAGTATATCATGGAATCGAGTACGGGCCAAGTACATTTTATTTAGTACTGAGAAAAATGAGCGCTGCAGTTTTCTGTATTTTTCCGGTCGTCCACCACTGATTTTTTTTTCTGCCGGCTGATATGTCAAAAGTTGGGCGTGCGCCCTATACCTGGAACTTTACGGTAGTCACTTTTTAGTCTGGTTTGTTCCGGTGACTCAACAATCTACACACGCTGTTTTTTCTATTCCGACGTAGGAATATTCGCTTCGTTTCGCTAGTTTGCGTAAAGTAGGCCTAAGAACTGGATTTTCAGTTGCATATACATGTAATTATATACAGTATACATGTACATTCAGGGGAATTTAAATCATGATTGTGCCTATGCATGGAGACTAAGTCAGGGAATTGGCAAAAAAAGTCAAGTCTAATTTACCAAAAACCCTAAAATTATTTCAGAAAAAGAATTAATTAAGATTTACACATGGGCAGTTTCCATTTTTGCCTGCTTGTGCAATAGTGTTTGTAACACATGCCAAGGGAAAAGCTCAGCCTTTTCTTTTGATGTTAAAATGACGGCATTCAACAATTGATAACAAAGATTTTTTAACCTATTTTAATTTATTAATAACCTTGGAGAAGCTATTTCAGGGCAGGTACATGTACATATAAAAAAAGTCCCCTTTGCTTGAACTCTAACTTCCTGGCTGCGTTCGAACGGTTACTCCCGGTAACACGAGTGTGATGCGCGCGCAATACTCTCCGGTGCAGGAGTATACTCCCCATATCTGGAGAGTATACTCTCGCTGGCCCGAGTGTCATACTCCGGCCATTCGAGCGCTCAGGAGTATACTCGTGTTAACACGAGTAGCTCGCTCGAACGCAGCCCAAATGTATCTGTTGTATCAACAGACTTTGGCCAGATTTTCATGACCATATTAAGCGAAATGAAACAACAATGGGGTGCCCTTGCTTAGTACATTGTACTTAAAGTCTTATGGTCAATCTAAATATTGTTGGTTCAAATCATGGACGTCATATAGGGTGCATTCGTTTAGCTCATATGGGTCAGCCCTTACTGGGAATGGTCGTGCTAGACTGCACAAAACAAGCGAGAGAATGGGGACGAGGTTGACTGGTGTCAACCTCTGTTAGCTAAGAGAATGCAGCTATAAAACAAATTTGGGTCGATTTCACCAAACTTTTCGTGAAATACTACCAATTGTAGGACTTTTGATGCATTGCAGCTCTACTGCAAACTGTTGTTTGTTTGATTGGGCAAGACATTTTTGTGCTAAGCAAATTTTTGTGCTTAGCAGCACCGTGAAATTGGCCCAAGAGGTAATCAAGAGCTCTGGTCCAATTACCCAGAGGTCACAGGGTCAGGACAATTTTTCTGCACTCACACCTAAAAAAAAAATTAAATGAATTGTTATTTTTTCATTGAGGGTATTATTGAGGGTATGAAAATTGAACAATGCTGTCACATTTCAAGTTTGAGAGGATGCATATTGCATAATTGTCTAGATCAATATTTATTTGTGGGGGTTGGGGCTTAGTTTAAGGTGACCATATTTTGTTGATATGATCCGGGGACAGTGATCCGTGTCCTGGGGGAGGGGTATAACTTTGAAAAATGTTTGAGTCCAGGTGGTGCCTACATGCAAAATGGTGGCATCTATGGACATCTTGTCCAGTTAACATGAGTGGGTTACATACTAACATGTCTTAGGCAGTTGTCTTCGCATACTTCTCTGAAGAATGGATCTTCTTCAGCACAGCATTTGTGTTCATTTTTTTTTTTTTTTAGCACAATTAGAATTTTCGGGGACATTTCGTCGAATCTGGGACATTTTCGGGGACAATTTTTCATCGGGGACGGTACTGTCAAATCGGGGACTGTCCCCAGAAATCGGGGACGTCTGGTCACCTTAGGCTAGTTTTCTAGACCTACCTTGTATTGTAGCTACATGTAAGTTCCTGATATGGATTATTTGTAGGGTTCTAATATACTATTGACTCACACGGGCAAAACGTACATGTACATGTACATGTAGATACCGTCACTGTACGTGTATATTGCATTACATTTCAAATTAGCACAATGTTATAACATGTATAAGTATGGTGTTTGTTTGGATTCTTTATGTTTTTCGTTTGTTTTGTTTTGTTTTGTTCTTTTTGTTAAAGGTAATATCATACTTTGGTTTCTATCAAGGAAATACAGATTCATGGGCAAAAATATCAAGGAAGATACAGTAAAAGTCATCTGTGAAAATTTCAGTCCCATACAGTGCCCACTTTTTGAGAAAACAGTGAAAAACGGCCACAGTATTTCTTAAGTCTTTACTGTCTTTTATCTTTTAAATTTAAGATTTTCGGGCGTTGTTTTACTAATTTCTGGATAAATACACCATTTCAGGCGGAAAAAATGTTAACGGTATGTTTCCACCAGCACCATCTCCATACCCTGTAAGTTATATGTAACTCTGTGAACATTTCTGTTTTGGTCTCTTACCAAAGTATGATACTACATGTACCTTTAAAGTTTCGTTTTAGAAGCATGTGACATTTTGAAGATACTGAATGATAGAATTGAGTGAAGTTAGCAATATTAAGAATTATTCCATGCCGAATATCCTTGTTTCAGTAATTGTTTTTAATTTATGATATTTCTTAATCATTTAGGGGGGGGGGTGGTATATTTTGAAACACTCTTTGAAATTAGTGATTAAAAAAAGGAACTATTATCAATGTAAGCATGTTAAGCAAAAATTCATTCATTGAAAAAATAAATTCTCTAAAGAAAAACAAACTAAAAAACGGTACTCAAAATTAAATGCAGTTATCACTTGGAGAGGAGAATAGGGCTTCTTGTTTGAGCTATTTATAGAATACGCCCTTTGTTATCAACTGCTATAGTAATACCCAGATGTTCGGACAAATATCACAATGTTTATGTGTAAGTTAATGGGACAACGTGCGACTTGTTTGTCCAAACTTCTGAATGTGACATAACGAGCCCTATTAACATGATTAAGAGACAACAAATGAAGATCAAGTTTCATAGAGGTGCATTAGGTCCTGTCAGACACAAAATCGTCATGCTTGGCCAAAAAGGGTCACCGGCCAAAATCAAGCAAAGAGTGCAGCAAGCGAAGACCAACTTGTTACAAGACAATAGACAGCCCTTCTTTGTACATGTATTAAAGGTAATATCATACTTTGGAGTTTATCATAGAAATACAGATTCATGGGCAAAAATATCATGGGAGATACAGTCACAGTCATCTGTGAAACTTTCAGTCCCATACGGTGCCCAATTTTTGAGAAAACAGTGAAAAACGGCCACAGTATTTCTTAAGTCTTTTCTCTTTTATTTTTGATCTTTTAAAATATATCAAAAAGAATTCCGGTCGTTGTTTTACTAATTTCTGGATGAAGCACACCATTTCAGGGGGAAACAATTTGACGGTATATTTCTGCCAGCACCATCTTCATACCCTGTTAGTTATACGTAAATCTGTGAACATTTCTGTTTTGGTTTCTTACCAAAGTATGATACTACATGTACCTTTAAGATGTGTGCTGCAAAACCTAATGTTTGTGCTTGGCCGGTTATGAAATTAACTGTCTATTTATTTCATTTTAATATCTGTGATGATAACCGATTGCCGTTCCAATGCTAATCACTGCCTTCACGGTGTATGTGTATTTTAATTAATTTTCCTTCTTATTGACTGATTAAAGGTTGCATAATTGTGTGTGAAAATTGACAATTCTGAATAAAGGTGTAAATTATATTCATAAATAAAGATGCTTGTTCTTTTTATTTGTGTACTTCAAAGCGTGATTGTCGTTGTTTTGCTGGTGATTTTATAGGCGAGTTGGTTTGCACGACTGCGGTTAACATGTCTAGGTTAGCTGTACGGTTTGACAACGGATCTGGGATCATAACCCTTGATTTTTCAGATCAAGAACTTTTCCAAGCATTTCCTATAATATGGACTAATTTGAGCCTGAGGTAAATTTCGATTGCTGTTTATCTGATCGCTTTTACAATGCCTTATTTGCAAAAAACAATTTTGCTGCAAATTCCACAAAATTTCCAGGACTTCTTTCAGCAAAGGAGTACCTGTCAGCATTAGTATAAAATTCCAGCATTTTTCCGGTTTTCTAAGAGGTGTGTGAGAATCCCTAATGAACATTTCAGAGCTTGAATTAAAATGTATAATACATGATTGGTAAAAGTCACAGAACAGCACTTACACTTTGTCTGATCAAACATGAAATAGTAAACCCGTGAAAGTTTGAGCTCAATTGGACATATGAGTCATGGGAAAATTGCAAAAACCTGACTCAATTCTTATATAAAATAAAAAATGGTTTAAATCTTACCCCGAGATCAAAACTGTTTTTGGTCTCTGTTTTACTAATTTCTGGATAAATACATGTACATAATTTCAGGCGGAATATGTTAACGGTATGTTTCTACCACCATCATCTTCATACCCTTAAAGTTCTACATAAATCTGTGAACATTTCTGTTTGGGTATGTTACCAATCCTGTACTCTACCTTGAACTACTTGATCAGTTTGGATCTGGTAATTGTAAACATTTATGGCAAACCGATAGTTTAAACATCTTGTACAGATGGATTTTGAAAAAAAAAAATTATCACAATCTACAGTCAACATTACAATCAGAACAGCTCAACTTGAACAAAAAAAATTGACACCACTGCAAAATAAAAATTGGAAACATTGATATGCAATTGATTTTCCACTCAATAATTTATCACAATTTATTCATTTGAAGGCAAGGTGGACAATATTACTACAATAAAAATTCAAATTCATAGAAAATCTTGTCCTCTTAATAACTAAATAAGACCGTGCCCAAAAAATACTAACACGATTTTGACACAGGAATACCCGTTTACCGACGCTTGACAAAACAGATATGTGTTGAATTTGAAGTTGAACCCAGTCCTGTGGGTTTATAATATATCTGTACTCAACTTTTTGTTCCACCTAATTTTTTTAACAGTTTTCATAATCTGTGAATCCCTGACAGTCAACGACTTCTGAAACAGCTTTCTGACTGGCATTCCGAGGGGAGATAGCTCAGATGCGAGCTGCACGGCACTAATGAAAGGGTTCTGCACAGGGTTTCACGATTTAGCGTGACAATACCATGTATCCAGAGTGCTCAGATATCTGCATGATAAAAACAGACTCCAAGCACAATTACCCGTTAAAATATCACACACTCCTTATAGCTCAGCGTTTAGTAACGTCATTTCAACTCGCCGATCTCGGAGCGATGAAAACAAAGCAGCAAGTTGTATGGTTTTTAAGACAAAAAGCTGCGAGAATGGTTTAATCTTAGTATACGGTACTTCAAAGAAGGATTGTCTGAGGAAAAACTAGGACTCGACAATCAATGAAAGTCGTACAGAGCACTATTTCTGCTTCTTGACAAAAATATTCTGAAAAAAATTCTTGACAAACGACGCTTTGTGCGTTATTTGTCCATAGGCTTGCACAATCTACATGGTGGTTTTCAACGGTTGTCAAGTTCATGAGAATGAAAGTACCCGGATGTCCATGCTGATCTATACATTGAACTCAGATATTCATCCATGTATTTGTGTCCAAAAACTATTTACATATTTCATTAATATTACAGTTTACAGTGTACAGATTTTAAAGCTTGGGATTGAATTGCCCAGTGCTTCGTTTGGCATCAAATGTATAATATTAAAAGCAACGTGTAGAAATAGCTGATCTGGGGTCGATTTCACGAAGCCCTATGATCGATCGTAACTCGAGTTACGAAGGATAACCCATCGCAAGGGCCCTACGTAGGAATTTGATGCATCAAAAGTCCTACAATTGATAGTAAGTTACTCAGCGCAGGATTTAACAAATTAACCAATTTCATTTGTTCTGCACAGTTTATGGCATATAAACGTAATGACCCTATTTTGGTCTATCTGAGGAGTCCTGATAGCTGGTTTGGTCAAATGTTTACCCCAATATCCATACCAGCACACATTTATTTCCCTTGGTCACTCAAAGGCACTGTCAAAAAATGACAACCGTCCAAAGATGATTACAATTTGGACCCAGTTCAATAAGCCGTTTGCACATTCAATTTGAATAAGTATCTGGTACACAGACTTCTTTCATTGCACATAAACACCCCGGTTTGAATTTCCCAGACTAAAGACTCTGTTGCTATATCATGCCCCATGTGATGCGGTGCAAGCTTTTGCTTCTAAGGTACATAACAGACATCTTGCACCAACGCACTGTTCACAATGGATAAGAATGGCACAAAGGAACCAGTCCATACACGGGTTTACACCTTGGCGGCCATCTTGGATTTCGATCGCAACTTCAAAACGAGGCACTTCCACGCATGCGCACTTTTCGAAGTGTAAACCCGTCCATTGTCGAAGACAATACACGGGTTTACACTTCGGCGGTTTTGATCGCAACTTCAAAGCGAGGCACTATCACGCATGCGCACTTTTCGAAGTGTAAACCCGTGTATTCCAGAGATGGGTATCTCTATGCAAAAGCTTGCACCAAATCATGTGAAATATAGCAACAGAGTCTTTAGTCTGGGAAATTCAAACTGGGGTGTTTGTATGCAATGAAAGAAGTCTGTGTACCAGATACTAAGCAGATTTAACTCGCAAATGGCTTATTCTACCCATTTTCTTTCATAACTAATATGACAACTGAAAGAGTGAATTCGTTCCGCATTATAACTAGACTGATATAATGATTCTATTTCTTAAAAAGTACTTATTCCTTCTTATTGATTAAAATCTGTTTGATTTTCTCATTATTATTTACGTAAAAATCTGTTTTAAAAAGAATGGAATGGATGTGAACTAAATGCACATGAATCAGGCAAGAATTAAATTACTACAAGCACACATGAGGTAAAAGTTTCTCCTAAGACATATTTCTTCTTCTGTTTTTTTTTTAAGTACAATCTGTCTACACAGTGTGTTCCAAAAAAACTGCAACACTTTGTGTCGTGAACCTTTACAGGGTGTTCCAGAAAAAACGCAACACTGTGTCGGGACCCATTGTGTTAAAATTAAACTGTTTAAATCACTTCAAGATTCAGATATGTGATACAGCCATGTCTTGGCTATCACCATGTAGAATATGAGCAAAATTGGACTGAAATTGAGGGAAAAAACTAAGACTGAATTACCCAACCTCAAAACCTGTTTTTCATCTTTCTTTCAATACACATTATGTGTGTATTGACCACTTATTATGGAATACTGCAAATTTGTTTTTAAAGAGTACTCTTTCAATTGGTCATATTTTTGCCAATTTTAGCCTGATTTGTCTTAAATTCTACATAGCCAAGACATGGAACTTTGTATCATATAACTAAATTATGAAGTGATACACAGTTCAATTTTAATACAATGGTTCCCAACCCAAAGTGTTGCGGGGATTTTTTTTTGGGGGGGGGACACGCTGTATAAGCTGAATTGCATCATTTCAATCTCAATATTTTTGCTGTCTCAAATGTTATAAACTTAAAAATGAAGAAAAGAAACCATTTCAAATAAAAATACTGATTACAGTTGTTGCGTGCCAAGATTTGTCGCTGGGTGATGTCCAAGTCTACCCTACGATAAAACGAATCTAAAAAGATCTCACTCGG
This sequence comes from Astropecten irregularis, assembly GCA_963971285.1. Classification (NCBI taxonomy): domain Eukaryota; kingdom Metazoa; phylum Echinodermata; class Asteroidea; order Paxillosida; family Astropectinidae; genus Astropecten; species Astropecten irregularis. Next base: position 11,104,465 of record OZ020248.1, read on the forward strand.
ACTTGGGAATTTGCTTCTTAGGCCGGTATGCATTACCTACGGCTATGAATGTAACCGTCAAGACGTGGAGGATGAACAACGTGGATGCCCAGTACCGCATCGTGGACCAGAAGCCCAATAGCAGGAAGCCCATGGATAGGTACTCAAAGGCCCGCATCCTGAAGAACCAGTTGAGACGATCGTACCAGTGGGCGTTGGCCTCGGTGCGGAAGGCTCGCATCATGGCGTCCTCGGCAAGCAGGACGATGGGTACGGTCAGGAAGCTGAGGAAGTAGCCAGGATGGATGCCGTGCCAGTACGCACTGACTAACATCGTAACCGACGTGCTGTTTACACGTGATGGTTTGCACAAAACAAAAACAACAACAAATCAAGAAAGATTTGAGGCTTAACATGGCGACAATTGGTATGTGGATCTATTTGCGGAAACACCATGTAAGAATCGTTCGTACTAATTTGCACTTCTATATCATTCGCACTTCTCGCAATTAGGTCTCAACGTTTCGACTAGTCTGCTCTAGTCCTCATCAGGAGACCCAGATCAATAGTCTTAAATGACTTTTGGTCGGGAAACAGATAATGCAAATTAGGCTTTCCCTTCATCGATATGGATGAGCACTGTATACTCAGTGCTTGTGAGTGCACATAAAAAAAATCACATGCCGGCTCAGGTGGGATTCGAACCCACGACCACCTGCTTAATAGTGCAGATGCCGTACCGCTCGGCCACCGAGCTAGCTGGGGTCAGCGGGGTGAATCGAATCCAATATCACTGCAGGTACCGCAGTTAACCATGAATAATAAATTACTTTTGGTCGGGAAATAGATAACATGTAAATTATGCTCACCCTTCGCCGACGTGAACATGAAATCATAAACCTGTGAAAATGTGAGCTCAGTCGGACATCTGAGTCACCAAAAAAATGGCCAAAACCCGACTCAACTTTTCTTATAAAACAAAAGAATGGTTGTGAATGATCAAAGTTTTCAGTTGTTGTTTGTCTAATTTCTTGATAAATACCAGTACAGCATTTCAGGTGGAAATACTTTAACGGTACATGTATGTTTCTACCAGCACCATTTTCATATCCCGAAAGTTTGCATAAATCTGTGAACATTTCTGTTTGGGTATGTTAGCAATCTTGTATACTGTACCTTTAATACAGAGTTTTAACCAAGGAGCATCAGTTTGACATACGGTAGCCCCTACCATCCTATCACGACACTTACCTCCACGCTCGGACGGGACACCGGAAGAAGATGTAGTTTTTCAGCCACCACTGCACCGTCATATTCCAGTTGCGCATGCCGTTGCGGAAGGTAGGAGTGAAGTCGCACTGGTACCCGTCTATATTGTGCACGGTCTCATAGTTGTACTCAACGGGTTGGTCTGGGCTAATTTTGGACAAGAGAAACAAAAAGGTGGGGGCAGAATGAAAGGTGTGATGGATGATCAAGGCCAACTCTATCGCCATGAAATCCCATGGTAAATTGCACATGCGAAGGTGTAAACTAGAATAGCGAAGCTGTCATGGCTCGCTACAGCCTCACGTGCAGTTACAAACATGATAGCAAACACCCATCCATCACACACACACCCATCCAAAAAAAAAACATTCAATATTTTGAAACAATAGAAAAAACTGTTTTCATTTACAATAATAACAACATTATTTTGGACAACACACCCATACTCAAAAACTTTAAAATTTCACGCACCTGGCCGAACGGACGGACGGAACGAACAGTACTGCTCTGCTACATACATGTAGGCTTCGCTTTGCTTCACAGCTCACCAAAAATTATGCCACTTTGTTGCGTAAACCGGGGTGTTTATGTGCAATGAAAGAAGTCTGTGTACCCGATACTTATTCAAATTGAATGTGCAAATGGCTTATTGAACTGGGTCCAAATTGTAATCATCTTTGGACGGTTGTCGTTTTTTGACAGAGCCTTTGAGTGACCAAGGGAAATAAATGTGTGTTGGTATGGATATTGGGGTAAACATTTGACCAAACCAGCTGGTCAAAATAAAAATTGTCATTCATGTGTGCGCATTTACCAGAAAATGCAAACAAAACTGCTGCATGAATAAAACAGTGAAATTTGTTCAAATTAGAGGTATATTTTATTACTAGAGCGCTAGAGCTCCGTGTTCTCGAGTGCGGTGACACTTTGAAGCCGTCCTGGGCGCAGTCATTTTGAATTTTGAGCGTGTCTGTGAAACAATAGATTTTGCCTGGAATGCCTTCCAAAGAATGAATACTCTCTAAATGCAATACGCGCGAGCGTTGGATTTTGGGCATATTGTACTTCGATAACGCACCTGTACATAACACAAACGCAGATATATAAATATACGTACAAAAGACGTACAAAATTGGAGTTTTGCATAGGTTTGTGCCCAAACATGAATGCGCCCAGCAGGCATCTCTCTGTACACAAGTCAGCAATCTAGTAATTTAATATATGGCTCGATGGCGAGCCCCCATCAACGTGTACCAGCACGGCATACTTGCTTTTTTAGTGCAAGCTCAGGTGGGGTTCGAACCCACGACCTCCTCCTTAGGAGTGCATACCCCAAGAGCACCATTATAGCTGGGGTCGGAAGGTTCCGGGATCGAATTGAATTTGAAAGCAATAGTGTGCAAATTAATAGCGTTCCGCACTAATGACGTCACACCACGCGCAATGCGCACAAAATACTTCCACTCACCACACGTTTGCATGGCCACGTTGCAATGTTTGTCTGAGGCTCGTTGATATTTTTAACGCAAATGCGCAGCGCTATTGTGAATGACCAAGGTCAAAGTTTACAACAAGGGCTGATAGTGTGCTCATGTGCACCTGAGCTGGGGGCAGTCGCTGGTCATACCTCATGTTGACTTCCGCTGGGTCCAGACTGGGTCCCTGCCCGACCTTTGGCCTGGTGCATGCTGGGTAAGCTCCGAGGGTCGCTGCCATACAGACACACTCCGACAGGATCCAGGCCGAGTACATGCGCAGACGGAAGAACATGAACATGGGAACCATGTAAAACGTTCTAGTGGTGGATGGGAGGGGGGAAATAAGACAGAAAAGACATAAATTGACAACATCTCAACCACACAAAATTGTCCAGCTTTTTGCTAAGGGGGGGGTTTACCCGGAGTGAAATTTTGTAGCCAGGCACTGCGAAGGAGCGGAGCGACCAAGCCCGAGAGACGAAGCGCCATAGGGGGAAGGTGTGGAAGGGCCCAGGGGGGTTGGGAGGGGGGTTTGAAATGGTGCAATCTGGTGCATACTTTAGTTATCATTACTACAATTCTTAAAGGCAGGATTGATGTACTAAATAAGTTTTTAGGGAGCCCAGGGGGGGGGGGGGGGGGGTTAAACCGCAAGACATCGACATGTCTTCCTTAAAGGGATTGCATACGTTTGGTAATTTGAGCCTACTGTTTGTTTCAAACCAATATAATTGTGTATATATACCATAAAACTAACCTGTGAAAGTTTCACTTCAAAAGGTGGTAGCGTTTTTGAGATTTTGGCGACAAACTAGAGCGGTTATTTCACGCCAGATAACAGTTAGTCAATAGCTGAGAAGCGTTACGGCCATAACGCTTCTCAGATTCGTAATTTTTGGAGATAAAAAGTGACATATTTTTCCATAACCGCGGTACTTCGAATTGAAAGTTTCTCAATATGCATTATACTATCCAAAGCAGCTGTAGTTCTCACCAAGTAAGTTTTTATTGCCATAAATTTTCAGAGTCATTACCAAACGTATGCAATGCCTTTAAATTCCCGGTGTCTCTCAATTTCACATGCTAACCTGTCTCCCTTATATCCTTTCATTTAGTCAGTTTCACCTGTGCATTACTGACATTGAGTGACCCCCCCCCCCCCCCCCACCATTATGATATATCTCAGGTTTGCCTAATATGTAGTGGCATGTTTGTGATTCCAGTACATCTAAAGAACAACCGAGCAAAGATCTTTGACTAATTGAAACACCACCAACAAAGGGCTGGGTAGCTCAGTCATGTCAGTCGGTAAGGCACCAGAACAGTAAACCTAAAACAGGTTCACATTCTGCTTCATTCAGCTTTCTGTTTTGCTCTGAATACCGGAAAAACACAAGTGAGTGCTTACCTATAGAAATACCCGTGGGTGTAGAATTCATCCGAGCGGACGTAGTCGATGGACATGTAGTGCGACATAACTAGGAAGAGCAGGCCGATGGGAACCAGTGTCTTCAGTCGTTCCAGCAGAGGGCCCACGCTGGGTATGTCTTGAGAGTTAGGGCAGTGTATCATATCGTGATAGGTCTTGTACTTGTAGTAAGGGCCTAGAGGAAAGAGGGAAAGGATTGTTATGAGCCAAGGATAAGATTTGATAAACATGTCGGGAATAATGTTTTAAAGCTAAAACCCGAATACAAGCTTTATACTCGGGTATTTTGCAAAAACTGTACCAGGATTTGGAGAGCTGGCTTCTTAACAACATGAACAAGGAGTAATCTCCAGTGTCCAAACTGGCCCAACTACAAGCTGAACAACTTGACTGACTGACAAGTGGGCCTTCCAAACCCGTTCTCATTAGTGTTAAGAGACCAATAAATGTAATATTTTTTCTGTTTGGTTTAATACAGCCTTTGGCTGAATGGGTTTTCCGTGTATAAATAAGATTAATATATAAATAAATAAAATATGTAATGCCATAATTTTTTTTTTCTAGTTGTGAAACCATATTTTCTTTTTTTGATCATTAAAATTGGTCCACAAACAACAAAAATCTAGATTTTTGGAGTGCATGAAACTGAACGCACAACCACCTTGTGAGTTAAAAATAGATCTGGCAGGAAGTTTATTAAGGCCGTCTGGTCCAGAGACATTGGGCTCTTGGGTTGGGATAGCTGCCTCAGAAGATTAACCAGATATAATGTTACAGTAGGCTTATTCTAAGGTAAACAACCAATTCCTGGTTTGGTAAAGGCTGGAGTTTTTAGAGGGGAAATCTCCTCATGGGTCATTGATTCCTTCAAATGATGACCATAATATCACCATGGTTTTTCTCAAAATTCCAATCCAAGTGTAAGATAATTTGTTCGTCAGCAACAGTTTCCATCAGATAACTGTCGGAAATGTTTTGCTGAAGTCCAACAACTTAAAATTTGCCTTCTCTGTAAGAAGAAAAGTGCAAACTGGCCGGGCTTATCAGTACCACCTGCTATCAGATATCACTGGTCACTAGCCACATTAGAACTTTACAGGTCTGCCTTGCCAGTCAACTGTTTAATCCTGTTAACAGAATAAACAATAGACTCCAGCCCACCAGAACATACCTCAGATAGCCCATCCGATGACCAGTGTGGAAAGCCATAGGATCATTTCCATCCAATAACTGCATATCGGATATTTGTATCCAACACTCCGAACCTATAGGAATTTTGAGAAGGCAGCCTAACCAATCTCAAGTGTATGAATCGACTCCATGAAAACAGAAGTGGTTAAGTACCTGTGATGATACCGATGAAGCAGAAAGCATAGTGGAAAATGTCCAGCACGCCCAGCTCTCCTACATCGGCCACGTATCTTCGCTTGGCAGCATCAGGTGCCTGGTGGCTGGCGAAATCAGTGGCCTTGGGTTGGTCTCTGGCCCTGTAGGAGTCATGAACCTCGAAGGCAACACCAACGAGCTGCATGCGAACGACAGGTGGCCAAAAACAAAATACGGTTAAGTATCAAAATTAGAACCTTGATCTACGAAACTTTGTTTGGGCGAAGAAGGACAAATCTGCATATCCTCAATGTCATCATCACAATCCATTGCTATACATTGACCAATTGGGATTTGGCTCTAGGTTTATGAATATTTATGAGATCTCATAAATATTCATAGATCCTAGATCCAAATCCCAATTGGTCGATTCACCATCACGTGCCAGTGGATATATTTTTCGGGATTTTCCAAAGGAACTGTTACACACATCTCACTGCGCATGGAACATCTTACTGCGCATTTGTTTGCAATTTGCGCGCGTGAACTTGGCCCTACACAAAATTCACGAAAACGAACATTTTGCTGCACTTCTCAACGGAATATTGTGGACAATAAAGAATATTTATAAGTTATGAGGTATAGTAAAACAAATATCAAATGATTTATTTCAGGTGGACAGTCAGTTCTAGCTTCCCTCGGTGTTGGAAGTTGACAAAATTGGCTTGGATCACTCTCAGAGTATTAAGACACCAGGGGCTGATTTCACTAACGCTTTGCGATCATCGTAAAGCCCAAATCCATCGCTAAACAGAAAATTGATCGCTATACTTTGCATAGCAATTTTCCGTTTAGCGATGGATTTGGGCTTTACGATGATCGCAAAGAGTTAGTGAAAGCGACCCCAGGTCTGTCCCGCTGTACCAACCTTTAGTGTCAGCAAGAGTTGCACCACATTGGAGAAGGCCGTGGGTGCGACAAAACCAAACAAGTGGCCCGCTCGGAAAAATGTCAGGTACGAAAAACAGAAGACAAAAGTCCACACGTGGCATTTCCTGCAAGTACAAGACATACAGGAAATACAAGAAAGTACTCAATGTTGATGATGCTCCACTTCATTACATCTGATGAAGTAGTTGTTACTACGTAAGCTTATGTAGTTATTTTCCTAGTTTATAGTCTAATTTTCTTAATTATAGCCAATGGATGATATTTCCGTTTTTTGTTGTTTTTGTTTCAGATTTGTTTATGGGTTTGGGATTTTTTGTGTACTTAGGGGTATTATTTGTCATGTGATGACTAAAACTGGCTTTGTGCCACCTTGAAGCATACATGTATGTCAAAAACACCCAGTATAGTTACTCAAGCCAAATTGCTTATTTCTGTTTTAAAGGTAGTATCCTATCATACTTTGGTAAGAATTTAGAAACTAAAACAGTATTGTTCACAGATTTACTTACAGACTCTGAAGATGGTGGTGATGATAGAAACATACAGTTGAAATGTTTCCGCCTATAATGGTGTATTTATCCAGAAATCAGTAAAACAACGACCGAAAATCTTTTATCAAAAATAAAAGAGAAAAGACTTAAGAAATACTGTGGCTGTTTTTCACTACTTTTCTCAAAAACGGAGCGGTATAGCAAACCATGGAGGTAGGTACCTCCTACTTCTAGATTTAGAAGGCTACTTCGTGAGCCTTCTAGCACTCTTACTTTTCGGGGTGCCGTAACGCTATGGGTTTTGAAAACAACAATTGATAGATGAAATTTTGTTGAAACATTGCAGCACCTACCGCCACTCCTAGATCTTGAATTCCCATGAATAATTTTTTTTCCTGATCCTCATACATCCGTTATGCTTGTGCAGTCTCATTTTTGCAATTGACCAACAACTTTTCGAGAAAAAAATCGACTTTCTGCGCCACTCCACTCGAGGAAAGATTTCTGTTTTCGAGTTCATTCATAATTTTTTTACTATGGGCCACAACATTTTTGTATAGGGGTGTGCACACTGAAGAAGACATGAAAATCATGCATGCCACATGCACACCACCATTGATCTCCATTAGAAAGACTGGATAGGACACTGCGCCCTCCATCTTGTTACCTATGGGCGGCCATTGGGGCAAAAAAGACAAATAAAAAAAAAAAAAATTGTCCCAAAAATAATAAATGGTTAAAAAAAAAAATAATTATTTAGCACCAATTTTTTTTAAATTTCATGAACAAAATCATAATACAACAAATTTAACGCATTGGGGCAAAAAAGACAAATTAAAAAAAAAAGAATTGTCCCAAAAATATAAATGGTTAAAAAAAAATTATTATTTAGCATCAATTTTTTTTAATTTCATGAACAAAATCACAATACAACAAATTTAACGCAAAAAACACGGACTTAAAACTTAAGGAAAAACCCTAAATTTCGAAATAAAAATTCCCCCAAAAATAACAAAACTAAAGAAAAAAAGCACAAGACACGAAATTAAGATTAAAAAATTTATACAACTTTTATATCAGTGAGGTAAAGAAGTATCAGCGAGTTAAAGCATGAAAAAAAGCCAAATGTAAAAACGCATTATGAAAACAACGCAGAATTAAAGAATACCACGCGCGCCGTACACATAAAGGAAAAAACAGAACAACTCGGAAATTAAACGAACAACGCAGAAAATGAATGTATTTCAGAAATAAACGAACAGAATCGATTACTCGCAATCGAATCATAAAATAGCCTTTACGAAAAGGAGGCTCATGGCTCTGTCATAATACGCTGACGTGACATAGTGACAATATATAGGTTATGGCTTTTCTAACCAGAGAATGTACTTCTGAACCGCAGCCAAAAGCCTGTATTCATACCCGTTATTCTAGAAACGATTCACGAAATGGAGCCTGGGTCCGAGCCGGAGCCGGAGCCTAAGCCTCCGTTTCTATGACTGTGCCACCTACAGCGCGAGGATTGATTACGTCCATGCCAACCTCGTCCCCAGGGTACTGGGTGTGGAGTTGTTCGCTGCACTGGTACTACATGGTAATTGGAAACAAGGTTGGAAAGTTTTCTTCCTGTGCGCGCTCGACGCTCGCTAGCGCTGCATGCATGAGTCGCGTGATGTGTCGTGCATGACGAGTAGCCGGCCGAGCACGTGAGTCGATCGAGCTCAAGCTAGCTGTGTGTCAGTTGAAATACCTTCGAATCAGCTAAGTAAGTAGGCCTAGTTAGGTTTATAATTGTATTGACATAATTTCTTACTTGCAAATGAACATCTTATCATTATAATTATTATTACTTTTAGAGCCTCCAATGACAGAGGGACCGGTTCGCTTTTTTACTTGTCTGACTTGGTGGACGGTGAACATGGTGAACATGGTGAAAACATGAGGGCATGATGATTAACGTTAGCATGGTTTATAGGGCCTAGGCCTAGGCCTAACAAAGTACCATGGAGGTTTTCTAGTTACCTCCATGGGCCTACTACTACTGGTAGTGGTACTAGCGCTACGCGCAAGATGGGGTACTCTCCCTGAAACATAGGGTGCATTCGTTTTAATAGCTAACACGGATCAGCCCTCACTGGGCGAGGGGAAAGAATTCCACTGACATGACTGACGGCCATAACAGAAAAAGGGTTATTTCCTACACGAGTTAACTTAAAGGATGCAGGTCATAATTAACTTCAATCTCAGCTGTGTATACTGGGGTAGCATATCTGAAGAGTGAGATTTTCAGTGTTTTTTGACATACAATGATACACTTCGAATGCAGCAGTAGCCATTTTTCTCTTAACGCCCTCTGTTGGCCCCATAGGTTTGTGCTAGACTAGACTCGAGACAAGTCGACCGCAAAGACAACTTGACTCGAGACAGCTCGACCGCAAAGACTACTCCGAGTACACAACATCTCTTCAAATGCAATGCGCGGTGCGCATGTCTGCACAAAACAAAATAATTCATGCTGCTAAACCCTGCTATGAATATTCTGGGTTCTGTGTGTGTTGGTTTCTCCCTTTTTAGATTATTTTATTTCAGGCTTTAAGAGAAACCTTTCACATGTTTCAGAAAGATTCTGCTCAGGGATCTGGCGAAATGTCAGGCCCTCCTAAATTTGAGCAATCTAAAATGTTTATGTCACTTAATTATTTTTATATTCTTTCACATTTTTGTTCATTGCTATGTTGACGCGCATTGTATGGTCAGAGACGGTGTTGACAGTTTAAGTCGGAGTCGAGTTGTCTTTTCGGTCGAGCTGTCTTGAGTCAAGTTTTATTTGCGGTCGACTTGTCTCGAGTCTAGAATTGACCCGCGGTCGACTTGACCGCCTGCCCCTATTACTGTAAGTACTTACTATTACTACTTACTACAGACATGTCCAACTCAAAATTTTAAATGAGTGGGATAATTGGACTAATAATGTTCCTCTTAGGCCAACAGGAAAACAAACCAAACTTAAAGTCTTACAATCTGGTCGCATGGGTATGGCCATGTGCATGTCCAACACAACTTGTACTATTATCCTCCCTCCCTCTTCAGCTCACGAAGCAATGTCAGCAGAGGGGAACGAACGTCCGAACCTCCTACCCACAGCAGTGGAATTGCTGCGGAGGGCAACCTCGTTGTTGTCTGATGCCATTGCTACTAACAACAGTCCAGCGGCTCCAACTCGACCGACCTCGGCTCCACCTCCACAATTATCTGCTCTATCTCAGCCATCCTCATCCTCGCAAGACAGACCATCCACAGTTATATCCCGACACCGTGCTCTGTTTGCCCGTAATACACAGGTGTTTATCAAACCTAATCCTTACATGTGTATTTAAAAGGTTAATGTGCTGTCCTTTTCTGCTCTGATGCTTATTGTTCCCTTATTGATTGATGTGCATGAAGGCCAAAATAAGTATTCCGCCTCAGGCAGACCAGAGTTTTCAGATGTATGGGGTCATGCAGTTGCTCCAGATTTTTCACAGTGTACATTATACAAGCTGCCCATGGACGTGGTTTCCTGACCCATTTCCCTGTGGACTTGTGGCCATGAAACAAAGTGGATACGTTTTTGTGCTGTTTTACAAAATTATACCACTGTAACATCCAAACATGCATTTGTCTCTATTTTAGAAATATCATTGGTTTATAATAAAATTTAATGTTATTTGTTTCCCAATAGTCTCATGTGAGATCCCGGTCAGTGCCGTATGGCAGACAATCAGCTGGTGGCCATCAACGTCAAAGTGAGTCATTTTTAAAAAGCAAATTATTAAATTTTAGGATAGTACATGTACCTTTTGGGATAGTTTAGCCTTTTCCATTTTTGATATCTCTTAACTGCAATCCTTGTCAAAGATTGTTGGAAAAAATAACCAATTAATCACATTCACATTAGTATTTGTTGCAACGATAGTCGCTATCAAACACACACTTCCTAGATTCACATTTATAGCCTTCCAATTTTACACACAGTCTTTATAAATTTGAATCGAATCAGAGTTTATTATTTAGAAAATAATATCTTGACAAGTAGAATTGCTACATGATTCTTGCGCTTGTGCACCATATAGCAGCACTCTTCAAAACGTACAGAGTATGACCTCATTTGACCTTAGCTTGCAGTATGTTATTTTTTAATCACTAACAGGTTTTTCCGAATTGATGAGTGGATCGGGCTCAGGCTTCGGATACGCTGTTCTGTCTACTCCCGGCTGAACTTGAACATGTGTAGTCTGAAATGACGCTTTGAAGTGACTGGAACCAGCGAATCTGAAACCTAATCCCAATCTACTCATTTAGAAAACCCTCATATAGCCTGACATTTGCATTTGTAGGCATGACATTGATTGCTTAAACTCTACCTGTGTTGTATATAGTATAATCATAACTTGACTTGGTTATGACTTCTGAATGGTTTTCAGATTGCGAATTGAGTTTATAGAAGTGATTTATTTGATTTTTCATTCTCGTGGTTACACTTGATAGAAGGAAAGTTGGGTTAGGTAGAATTCACAATAGCATGAATAGCATCGCTGTTATATTCTCATGTTTTCATTTTTGCTGTCTTCTCCATTCTCCTGTTCATGCAATACAGGGCCTATCGTACGTGGAACCTTTACGAGAAGTGTTGTCTGCCTGGCAGATAAGGATGCGGATGTGGTCCCCTCTCTCGAGGAGAAAGTATCTTTGAGGAATGCTGGACTTGGGGAAAAGGCAGTCAAGTTCCCAAAAGACGGCACTGCAGAGGAAGTCAAACAAATTCTATATGAGTAAGTACAAACGTCAACAGCCTTATACCTCACCTTGAGTATCCTGCACAAAGAAAATTTCTTTGTTGGGATAAGGCCTATGTTTGTGGTAACTTTTGCAAACTTTATAGGATAAATTATAATCAGTGTGTGATGCAACTGTCCGCACAAAGTCATATCACATTGGTTTTGTTCTGGGTTACAGGTTACTGGCACCCAATGTTATCTGAATTGCAGTGCACCCATTTAAGGGATCTGTCCAAAATAACAGGGTTTAAAGAATGTGTTTAGATGTGAATCCATGGGAGTTCCATCTCAGTATATGATTCCCAAACTTGTAATGTTTGCTTCAACTCATCCATAAAGTGGAAAAACTGGTAAGACTGTAAATTAAGGTAATAACTTCTCCTTTTTTGTACACTCAACAGAGCATTTCCAAAGTTGGAAGGAGGAGGAGGGTTCGAATTTCTAAGGACAGAGCAACATTCAAGATCTACATTGATTGTGGTTAATGTAGGTTCATGTTCTGCCGATGAGCTGAAGGTTATTTCCTCAAGTCGATGTTATGTGCGACCTATACAAACAAATATTTGCACAGAAACATGTGGGAATGAAAACATCACGACTGAAGAGTGTCAGGTATGCCATAAACCCATCAATTTACCGGATCTAAGAGCTCATGTCGAGTCGTGCACCTCATCTCACCTCACCTCATCTGCCACAGGGAGTGAGAGTGTAAGTCTTTTCATTAATCTCTACAGTACTTCAGGTTACGTACATATATAAGAGCTCATACATGTATTCAGTGTCTGCTGTAAATCAATCTACGGTATTATTTTATAAAATCAGTTGTTTTTTGGTGTTGTTCCAGCTGTCATGCACACCAAGCTTCTGACAATTAAGAACACACTGTTTGGTGCCCTGTACTACCAATAATGAAACTCAAAGTAGGCCTGCATGCGAAAACAAATCATAAAAAGGTGACTGGTATTCAATGACATTTCCGTATCAAACTACACACGTTTCAAGTGTACATGCAACAAGAACACCAAAATGTCAAAATGTAGACCCATATTTTATAGAAAGGCCGTACTAAAGGTGACTATGTTGAGTGGTTTTATTAGTCATAATTAGTCAGAGAATAAAGTAGTCATCTCTGTGCTAATGTTTCATGGAAAGGACTATGCTAGAGGAACAGTGCTTATTGCAGTAATTTTTGTGATTTTAGTCTATTTATGGAGATATTTGATTTATTTGGTGAAGTGGGACATAAAGATGTAGTCACAGGGGATGGTGGCACAGGGGCAAAACAGAATTTGGCACATAATCTTAACACTTCATGTCCAATTGACTATTTTCAAGTGATCATTGATCACTTTAGAGACTGTTGTCAATACATGGAAAGTGTGTCAACTTTTAAGAAATCTTATGGATTTGAAACTCAACAATTATGGTTTTGCTCCTCATCAATCCATATATCATCTATAAAATTGAACGGTATTTCTTAGAATCATTTTGACCTATTAAACCCTGTTTCCCAATCCAATGTTCATCTTAATTCAATAACCTCTGAAAATAATTTAGTTCAATTTTGATTATTTGTTTTTACAGGATTCAAGCCTGCCTGAAGTTTCACTTTCAACAGAGGACCACGAGGCATGTTTAATAAAAGATTTTGTGTTATTACAAAAATTAGGGTGGTGTTAATGCGTTCTTAAACTAAACAAATTGCTGATTTTTGTGATAGTTTGTTGGGCTAATCAGCCAATTGTACATATTGCTCTGTACAAAAGTATAGTAACTTAAAATTTTAGGTTTTTTTTGGTCACTCAAAACCCTGCATTCTGTTTTTTTTTTTTTTAATTTCTGCAAATCGGCTTCACATATCAGGGGTTTATATTGAACTTATACACCGATAATTTGCATTCATAATAAAAAATAAAAAACTACACTAACAGGAGCATCTGTCTTACTTAATACAACTCAAAAAAGCCATCTTATACCAATTTATACTGGTGCATGCAATATCATTCTGTAAATGCCTTCTCTTTCTTTGAAACAGATCTCACGCTCAAATGAAGCAAGTGCGTCACCAATATTGACGGACGGCAGCGTAAGTTGTCAAGTGTAACTTTTTTAGAAATAAAACAAATTCCCAAAGAAAGAGATATTGTAACACCTTTGATCTTACTTTACATTGTTGTTACAGGATAAAGAAAGAACCGTAAAAGAAATAATATCAACTATGCAGACCATGATGTATGTATTCTTCCTCCAAGCTGCTCAATGTTCTACACATTTTTGCTAATTGTTTTGGAACCCTATCTCGATAGGGCTTCCTTATGTACTTAATTAACCAGAGGGCATTTTGGCATAGGGTGTTTTGTACTGTTTGCTTATGTGATTTCTCCACAATGTTGGATTTCAAATCCTGATTTGTGATGCGCTATGTAAATGATAAAACTTTGCAAAATTGTGTATGAAGTGAAATTACAAGTGCCTCTAAAAAATACTGGTACATCTGATTTTGTAGTGCCCAAAATTTAGCACTGTCACGACTGTGGATGAATACCATCAGTAGCTTTATCATATCAAACAAGTTAATTAATTGCCCATCACTAAATATCTTGATTGTGAAGTTTTGATGTACATAAAAATAACACGGACCCTCTACTACCGTACACTGATAACCAAATGATATTGGTCTATGGAAGCTTTGTACACTTTGTAGACATTTGGAACGTGTAAATATGGTTCAAATGAATGAAGACATTTGACATCAAACAAAGGGTTATACTTATTTGGTTACTAATATTAACATTTTTCAACCGGGAAGATAGAAATATGCAAATGAGGCATTTAGGCTTGCCCGTCACAACTGTTTAAGGTTAAATTGAATTGATTGACTATTGTTTGCTTGCCAGCCATATATGTCCATGAAAATTTAAAAATTAGCCTGAATGGATAATTTGGGGGGGGGATTAGTATGAAACATCAACAGTGGTTGGTTATAAATTATCCATGTAATATAACTAATGTAATTAAATGATGTGCTCCTTACATTAATATCATTACTTAACGTTACAGTGTTTTCATTCTAGTTTGCCATTAAATGCATACCTTTTAAATATGTTAATCATAAAATATTTTGATTCCTGAAAAAAAGCAGTGATCATAATGGTGTGATCCATACCTTGTGTATGCACAGGCCATTGTTTGATTGCTTCCTTTTTGAAGGGCTCTATAGTTCCACTTTTTTTGCGCCCCAGCTACAGTTTGCTGGGTGAATGATTTGCTTGTTTAAAAATAGCATGAGTTTCCTGACATCACATTTAAATTGTATTTAAAATGTCATTTTATTTACACCATGTATGTACTACTAATATTACACACTTTCCACTGTAACTTTAACAATGCATGCACATGTTTTGCAAGAAACAATACTTTGTTATTTATATTGTTGGTTGTTTTTAGTTAAATTGTTATTTTATTATTGTAATAACATGCTACATCATTGTCAACAATGAATGATTTACTTGGATTTTTTTTTATCTTCAACAGTGATCAAGATGCTTCTCCGGTTGTTTGCCTCACTACATTCAAAAACATGTTCATGCGAGGAAGGAAACTTGACCCTGAGTCATCCGATGATATGGAGGGGGAAAGTTTTAATGCTTTCATTTCAAGATCATCCATTATGGATGATTTACTAGCTGAACTAGTTTTGGATAACTTCAAGCCAGACATCCCTCTCTGTGTGGAGTTTTTTGGCGAAGAAGCCAGTGATTACGGAGGGCCAAGGAGAGAATGTCTCCGGCTTTGCCTACAGGAAGTTCTGGGCAGAGTGTTTGATTTGCACAATGATGGAGGGTATGTATTGCGCAACAATCCCACATTCCTCCAGTCAGTGTACAAAGGATCGGGAATTCTAATAGGTAGGTGTTTTTCTTTTTTACTTTTCCTTCTGTTTGTGTGTTAGAAGGCATGTTCACACATGACAAAAAGCACGCCCCAAATCGCACCAGTACGATTTCTATTAAACTGCCAGTACGCAGAGAAGTGTGGCATGCATCCTGTGCTAAATTCGCGGGCCTGCCTTGCATGATGGGATATAAAAACCTTCTTTTTTTTGGCTGCACCGTTCACACAGCAAATAGTTGCTACAGTTTGCAAAAAAAACGCACTATTAGTGCGATTTAAATCGGGCTCCAAATCACAATTATTTGTGTCCCTACACAAATAAGCGTGACTATTTGGGTCGCGCTGCAAATCGTGACCCAAATAGTCGCGCTTTTTTGCACTGCTTGTTCCAGTCATAACTCAACGAGACCTTTGCATATCAACCTTCATGTTGATTGGTCTTGGGATCTTCGGAATCCTATTGTGTTTGACACCGTTGGACATTATCTCCAATACGAAATAAATGTGGAGCATCCAGTGGGAATTGGCATATTTACATCATGTGTGCTCATTGGTCTTGGGATCCTCTTGAAGCGGATTTTTGTTAGACTCCTGGGTCAAGGGTCAGGATACTATTACCATGCATGCAACTTGGACTTTTCAATGTGAAGTGAAAAAAGAGGAAATCAGCTGATCCGAGGAATAGTTGCATGCCTGTATTACCGGTATGGTCAGGGAGGGCATTGTCTTCTTTTATGCATTATTGCAGCAAAAAGGAAATCTTTTCCCTTTCTGGTTTTTACTCCTTGGTTCCCATATCCTAGGTTCCCAACAGTTCTCAATATGATTTTTGTCCATTTGTTTCCAATGTACAGGTTTGTGTCTTCTCCAAGGAGGCCCCCCTACCAGTTTCTTAGCGGCCAGCCTGGTTGAGGATATGTTTGGGGCTGTGACTACTGGTACTGCACTTGAACAGTTCGTTGAAGGAGTTTGCTCAACTGGCATAATGCAGGTGTGGATAACTTTTGACATTACTTGTACTCGATAAACTTAATTTTATGTTTAATATCAGCAATGTCGGATGTTAAAAAATCTTTCTAGTTTTGTTTTTAATATAATCATGAAATAACCACAAAGGGAAACTGACTGAAATTTAAAGTCATTGAAAAGTGAACAAAGAAAAATTTGCTGAAGTGGGATTCGAACTGGCGACCTCCTGAATACCGTAGAGGCGCTCTACCAACCCTACGTTTGTGGTACATGTCCAAAATAGTGAATTATCTTTGTTCGTATGGCAGTGCAGTCAGAATCCATGAAACCACGCACATACCGATACATCCCAAGGATCATGTTATTGATGAGGTATCAGGCATGGTTGCTAAACCTTTCCATACTTAATCACCTGTAAATCCTTGACTTGTACGGCTGAAGTGTTAGAGAAATTTAGGACTTGGAAAATAATTTGATATATTTTTTTGGCCGTGTTGTTTTATATCATGCAGTTAATGAGGGCATACCCGCAGTGCAAGTGTCTGCTGAAACATTGTGCACCAACGGAACTCAATGTGACATCATTCTTAAGACTGTTCCAGAAGGACTTCTCCGAAATAGGATCCAATGTAAGGCATCAGGAAGAAGCTACCATGAGTTCATTCATCCGATACCTAAGACAACTGTCAGGTAACTATAACTATACGTGCTTCACAAAGTCAATAAAATAATGTCATTTGTAAAAAAAATTAGTGTGTGTTTGTTTTTGCATATTCTTGTTTATAATCATAGTATCCAAGTAAATAACCTGAGAACATGATGCTGGACATCGGTGTTGGAGTCGAGTTCACAACCTCCGAGGCCAAGGCCAAGGCCGAGTCATGGGTCTCCGAGGCCGAGGCTGAGTCACGAGCATTCAAGATCGAATCCGAGGCAAATGCCGCAGTGTCCCAGGCCATCAAAAACCGGTCTCGAGGCCAAGACCTCCAACACTGCTGGACATTCATTTGAATGCAATTTCAATTTCTTTTTCCCTTATACATTCATAATGATGTTAATTTACTCATTTTTGTTCTTCATCCTGTACAGATGGTAAACGAATTGTGACGCTTTCAGAGGTTTTGGAGTTTATCACTGGACTAACTACACCCCCAGTGACTGGTTTTGCCCTGCAACCAAAAATAATGTTTGAGCCTTCTGCTGCATACCTTCCAAGAGGCCAGACATGCACAAATACCCTAATATTGCCAATCCCACTGAGAGGTCAAACAGCTCCTGACACAGAAATCATATATGAAAGGTTTGATTATGGGTTTAAAAACACTTATTTTGGTTTAGTTTAAAGGAATAATACCTTAGGTAAAGGTCACAGGTCAACAGCACTCACACATTGTTTGATCAAACATGTACATTAAATAACAGGGATAGATTTAAATCTGAATTCCGATTTTATGGTTTAGATTTTAAAGGTAATATCTATCATACTTTGGTTTTTGTCAAAGATATGCAGATTCATGAGCAAAAATATCAAGAAAGATACAGTAACAGTCATCTCTGAAATTCTCAGTCCAATACAGTACCGACTTTTTAAGAAATCAGTGAAAATTACCAACAGAATTTCTGTAATCTTTTCACAATTATTTTTTATCTTTTTAAGATCCAAAAAGTTTTCGGTTGTTGTTTTAATTTCTGGATAAATACACCATTTCACCATTTGCGGGAAAAACTTTAACGGTATGATTCTACAAGAACCATCTTCATACCTTGTAAGTTATAGGTATAAATCTGTGAACATTTCTGTTTTGGTATGCTACCAAAGTATGACATGTATGATACAACCTTTAACTCAAAACTTTCAGCTGTTTTGTACACTTGCTCTGTACAAAAGTATATGTCTGTAGTATTTTCAGATATTTTTTGGGGTGTATTGACGTCTGTTTTAAACATTTCTTGTTGAAATTTTATGTTTCAAACGTAGCTGCTATTTGCCCCATAAAATTCCAAGGAGTTTTTTTAAGCAGACTACGGTAATTTATATCCTGTCAGGCGAGGTTCACAGTTTTTAATCGGGAATTGAAAATGCAAAAATTGTCGTTCCTCTGCATCTTTTTTAGGACAGCACCACCTTGTGGTCCCGGTACTATTTTACTTGACAGCTTGACCTGGTGGAGTTCCAAGTTTAACATTTGTCGGCAACAGGCATACATTTTTAAACTTCATACTTTCAAGCATTCAATATAAAATGGTTATAGCAGATAGAAGGAATAGAAGAATATAAACCTCCCATGTACACATTTCATTTGGATTATTCTCATGGTTTCTTGTAAGGTCTTTCACACATACTGTTCTTTCTGATATTTGCGATATAGACCAGGCCTTACACTCGAACCTGTGTCACTATTTTGGATCAAATCTGTCAATATACTCATATGGCCTATTGAATCAAAATTTTACAGTTTGATTGATGCTGAGAACATGTTGACTTTTTATGTTTCCTCTTTTATTTGTATGACAAGAAAAAGTAAAATAAAAATGATTTAGAATTCCTAACTGTAGCCTATATATGCCAAACCTTAACTTGAATGAATAGCAACAACAATTGCTTGCCTTTTATGAAATCAGGTGCTTCTTGAGTTTCAAAATCGAAATGCAAGTTCCTCTGTGTATTCAACTTTGGAATTGGAATGATCACAACATCAATTCAAATCTGAGTAAAAGTTAGCAATGAGATTGATGCCTCGGCTTAGTTTTCATTTGAAGCACAGATCAAAATTATCAACAGACCGTAACTGCAGGCTATTTAAAAGTGATGACTGCCTCTAAAGATGTGATATATAGACAGATAGACTAGAGAGAGCTGATGGCAATGTTTATTTGTAAATGACGATTGTTTGGGGTGCAGTTCAGTTTTCCCAGATCAATTTGGAGAAAATATTTACAGCTCCTCCAAGATTGATAGTGATACAGAAACTGTCCCTATAAGTGTTTTTCACTTATCATACTTGCATCTCATGTTATAACGAGACCCAAACACAGGGCATAATGGACTCGTAGATGACGCCACTAAATAGTCAGATAGTTAAGACAAGCGTAATTGGCCAATATGATAAAACGCCCAGTCTGGTCACACAACAGCCTATGAGTATTTGGTTCAAAAACTTCAAGTCAAGTTCAATAAAAAAAACACACCAATGTTCGAGCTAGTAATCAATTTGACACGTTGACTATTACCACACAGCATTCCCATTACAGAGGAAGAGTGGTGTGATTATGGATTCATCCTGCAAAAGAAACGGCAAAAACAATCTTTCAAACATCAATCCCAATCTCTATTTCTGTGCACTAATGAGGCCTATCTCTCTTGTTGAAACTAAACCCACAAAACAAGAAGTCTTGCTTTTACATATTGTTTCCAATGGTGTATCCCTACTGAGTTAGTTGTCATAAAGCATGATAACATGCTCATTTTCGAAATTTTCAGATCATTACTTTCTCATTTATTTCAAGTTTCCAATTTGTCATGGTATGAAAAGAGCTTAAATAAAAGAGCTTAAATAAAAGAGCTTAAATAAAAGAGCTTAAATAAAGCCAATATGAAAGTTAAGCCCAAAAGGTTCCCTTCTTAACTTATTAATAGTCTAATGTGATTGTCACTAACCCGGGTCTACCCGCTTGTGTAACCTATAAAAAAACTAGTCCACAACACTTCAAGACAAAGAGGAAGCCAATTTTGAAATTTACAAATATGCCAGTTTTGGGATTTATTTACAACTACAGTGTACATGTACCCTACATGGACAGTATTTCAATCAACAAAATACTTCACACGTGTGTACACAAATTATGAATACAACCTTCCGTTACCCCCTGCCGGCTTTATTATCGGACCCATCCTCAGTTCCTATGAGAAGTTTGCCTTGCATCAGTAGTGTTCATGTACATTAGCACTAGTGGTGTGTGTCACCCGGCTCTAAGTTCAAGGTGGATGGTCTAGGCGCCTTGATTTGCTGAGGGAATGGGTGTACCAGTCCTTCGTGTTCACGGACTTTGGCCCCCACCAGGCGGCACTGCACTTACAGGTTTTCAGGGAGCCCTGAAATCCACATACATGTAATATCATTATGGCCAGACGCAGTTCTACCGGGGGGATGTTTTTTTGGAAAATACTGGATTTTTTTTGTTATTAAGCGCCGATTGCAAAAAAAACCGAGTTGTGTGGGCTAAAAAGCATAAGTTTTTCGACCCCCAAAAAACATAACGGCTCTCCTAGCCGCCCAAAAATTTGGGCTCTAGAACCGCGCCTGATTATGGCACTTATATATACGAGAAATTATCTCATGGTTGCGAAATCTTACAAAAGTGTAATCGTGTGAAAGGACACCAATGCTTGAGAGTGACCAACATCCCTGGTGAATCTTTGAGAGATTTTGACCTAGGTCCAGACCTACGACAAAATCATCCGCCACAGTACCTCTTCAGATCTATTGTGTGAATGGAGAACTGCAGTTTTTTTAACGACGTCCGTTGTAAAGTGCTTTGCAATGCGCATGCGTGGTACTGTTTTATGGCATTTGAAGACCGTGCGCTTTACACTAATCTCTCAGCGTCACACTGGTACTAGCAGTGTTTACATTCCTAATATGTATAGTCTGCTGATCATCCGCGAAACAAGAAGTAACATCTCAATAAGGGAGGCTTGCGAAATGTTACACTGTTCCGTGTGAAAAGCAACCAGCATTGTAAGACTTCGCAACCATGAGATAATTTCTCAATGGTTAGTGTCCTATTTAAAACAATAATGAATTCAGCTAATACAATTCAATTAACACCATTTTCAAGCCACTTTGTACAATTTGACATAATTTTGACATTTCAGGACATTGTACATGTTCATGCATTGATCAAGAAAAAGTATCATTGCTTCGCTTTAGAAATGCAATGGAAGTCAACATTTACATAAATGAATGACCTGAAAATTTCTTATTTTAAACTGAAAGTATATTTCCATTTTTAACCACCCCCCTAAAATAAATAACCAGAAAAAACAAACATTTTAACTGAATTAGTATTTTTGCACTTTACGTATTGTGAATATTCCCTGTTTACAGACAAAAAATGCAAAATATAAAGCCACAGTCATATGCCATAAACCGGGGAACGGTTGGACGGCGAGTCATACAGTATTACAGTACCTCACTGTGTAACCATAGCATGCACTATCTCGCAGCAGCGCACGTATGACTGATAATCCCACAGATTTTCATGAATCAACGGGAACTCTGCATTTAGGGTTGACACCAGCATCTCAGTTTCATCCGCATCCAACAACACTTGAATAGGAGGGACGGAGACAGAGACTTCGTCATCTCCATCAACAGGTAGCGGGGCTTCATCATCAATGCCATAGTGGTTTACCTATCAACAAACAAATAACGTTTTTTGGTTGACAAAAATAACTTGATTTAAATTTGTAAGCAATTTGGTAAAAATACAGAACCTTGGTTTCCATCTTTATACAATGGTCACAGGGATTATATGTATGCTGCTGACATTTTAATTTTATAATCAAGAGGAAACCCTTTGCAACAAAAGTGAGTCTTGTAAGATTGATGACATACATGTACACGCAAGTGACGCTCACTAAAGTTTGGTCATTCAATGCATGATTTCTGATTTGGTTGTGCAGAAGTTGTACCTCTTAATTTCTGTGTGTAATTGTAAGCGACCCGACTATGAAATAGATTGCAATCATAAACAAATTTAACTCTTACTTCGTCAATATCATCTGTGAAGTATTCGTTGGGAATAGCTGATGGGTGATTTGCCACAGCATGCATCCCTGATATCACCAGCTGTAGCGGGGTTTGGTTGTGCTCTGTTCGAATAGAGTGGTTGTTCCACATAATCACAAACTCCTGCAAGAGTCGATTCAGTCGAGGAAGAAAGACGTAATGCAAGGAGAATAAATGGACTTCACTGTACACATCCAGGATACCCAAGTCTTCCATGTGACTGAATAGTGCATAGAATGATGACAAAACTGCCTCATAGACATCTCTCCATAGTCTCTCTATACGGATGTTGTGCACGCTCCTTCCACCGATGAAACTTCCTCTATGAGGGCCTCGAAGGGGGTGGTCCACCATGTACTGTCTGACCAATACATTTTCGCCACCCATATCTGCTCTAACCCTGGAAGGTAGGCCCCATTCACTGACAGCCTCTTTGAAGCAACCAAGAACTGTCTCCGCCCAGTTGTTGCTGCTGGCATGCAAGAAAACAATTGCTCTGCTGAATCCATCTATCCCACCATGGACAACAAATCGCCACCTTAATCGAAAAAAAAAGAATGAGAAATTTTCCATCAATTTTCTCGTGTAAGAAAAATTAATACAACAGGCTCTATACACATGCCCCTATCCATCTCTTTCTTGTCTTCAGGTTGTCAACAGCAATCAGCAACTACTGAACGCAGCGTTTATTTTGCAACTGCATGCTTTCCTTCATAGAGTTTTTTGGAAGAAATCCTTAGTGATAGTTGAGACTTGCACACCGAAGATTAACATATTCAAGCATAACGTTAACATCTATTGGACCCATGGTGTGAATATATGCTCCACATGATTGGTTGACACCAGTCTTGTGGCCATTTCATAAGTAACCTTCCTTACAGAAACCTTTTTGAGGCGGTTAATTCAAGTGTCCCAAAAGGAGAGTTCTTCAGGTGGCCAGCATTCAAAAACACATATTATGTAGAAGTAATACATGTACCAGTACCTTGAATACCGGGATTTTCTATTCCTGGCCCAAAGGAAATGAACAAGTCCTGCAGATATTGTCTATGTTTTCGTTGGTTTCTAATTTGTTTAAACTAGAACAGCGAAGCTGTCATGGCTCGCTGCAGCCTTATGTGCAGTTACAAACATGATAGCAAACACCCATCCATCACACACACACATCCATCAAAACAAAAATTCAACATTTTGAAACAATAGAAAAAACTTCAACATTCTGAAACAATACAAAAACATCACCATTTTTCATTTACAATAATAACAACATTATTTTGGACAACACACCCATCCAAAAAAAAAAATTGGGGTTCAAGCACATACAAAAAAACTTTAACATTTCACACGGACGGCCGAATGGACGGACAGGACGAACGGTACTACTACATAGGCTTCGCTTTGCTCCGCAGCTCGCCAAAAAAGGGGGAGATGGGGCTGTTGTTATGCAACAAAACATATTAACTATGAAAAGGAAATGAAGAAACAAAACAAAGCAGAAAAAGTATCTGCCCTCGTATTCAGACCACACTCCTCAAATAAACATATTTCTTTTTTGGCCTTACCTGATCAATTTGTGATTGCCGTCAATGTGCCACAAGGCCAGGGGAGATGAAACACTATAGTGCCTTCGCCTTATAGCACAGACCTGTCTAAGGCCCTGTCTTGACGGATCACACCTATACAAACTCTCACGCAACCTTTGTCGTTGGACCCTTATACCTCTGGAACACAAGTAGCCATGGGCTGTTTTCACTCCTGCAAATTAAACAGGACAATACAGTGAGGACACATGGATTAGATTCATATGTTTGTGCACAGGATGTCAACTGTTGTCTGTACATAATGGTTATCGTTCCTCTATTTATTTCATCAAACCACAACCACTCTATTTATTTAGATATACAATGTACATGTAACTGCCTTTCCCTTACAATTGTACAAAACAAAGAGAATATCAGGGATCTGTGATCCCATGGCATTGCCTTAACATTTTGAAAACATTAACATGATTAAGATAGATTGCTATAAAACAACAGTAACATGTACTGCATCTTTTTTTACTTAATTATTGCCAATAAGGTACTACTACTTGCATTGTCATTTCACATCAGAAGCAATGCAAACAAAAACATGTTTACCAGCGTATCACAGCAAGTATGTGTGGTACACACATGAATAACCAAATAGAAAATAAAATTTCACCTCAAGGTATGATAATGATAAGTGGACATACATGTACCTGAATTAGGGAGGTTAGTTAAGATTTGACTAACTTGGGCATCCAGTTCTTCATCTGAAATCATACAGTATGATGCTTTTAGGGAGATGCCAAACTGTTGAAGGCGGTATTTAATGGTCCTCTTGCTAACACCTAAAAGGTGACTCATTTGCCCTGTAGTGAACCTGCATTCTGTTAACAAGGGGAAATGTGTGAACTGTTCAGTTTTGTACCAATATCAGTATTAACATTAACTAATTTTTGAATGTTTCTATGATTAGGTCCAAATTATTATTATAATATATTATTATAATTATCAAAATGAGTTCACTTCAGTACAATGAGTACATGTTCTATTTTAATAACAGGAGCAGCAATGCAGCATGTTATGCCCAATAAAATAGGCAATAATGTACAATGCATTGCAATTCATGAATTTTTCGTGTTGGGAATAGTTGAGCAACATTGCTATTGACAAATGGCAATTAAAAAAAAAACTGGCACCCTGAATTATTAAATAAATATAGTTTAAAAAAGATTTGAGGCTTTGAAGGTGTTGCATAGAGTCTGCTCTAGTCCTCATCAGGAGACTAGATCTCCTGATGAAGACTAGAGCAGACTAGTCGAAATGTTGAGACCTTTAATAAGAGAAGTGCGAACAAAATAGAACTGCAAAAGTAGAAACAATTCTTAAATAGTGCAGTTTCCGCAAACCGATCCACATTTAAATAGTTTAATTAGAATTAATTTTTCCCCAACATAAACAAATCAAGAAGGGATCAATAGGTTTTGTAAGAAGGTAAATCATGGCACCCTCAGCTTTATACCATTTACTCCTTCATACACAAACACTATGGACCCCATCACATTGTGTTGCAAATGTACAGATTTAGGTAATCCTGGGTTTTAGGTGCCTAAATTATATGTACATGAAAAGTAGTCTCTAACTTCAGCCAATGCATCCCCCCAGTGTAGTGCACTGTCATATGGAGTGCCAAAAATGTCAAAATCAATTTGATTGTCAGGCCGGAGTTTAAATAATAAAATACGTTCTCAAAGGTCAGAATAAGCTTAATCTCCTAATAATATTTCAATAACCAATGACCAGAATTTTACTAAACTTGCAGGGTGTGTCTATTATAGGGTCAGAAAGAAACGATCAAAATGAGGTTCATGAGATCAAAGGTCATAGAGATTTCATTGGGTAGAGCAGTGGTCATGGAGCCCCTTAAAGGTACAATACATGATTGGTAAAGGTCACATGATAGCACTCATACTTTGTCTGATCAATCATATACATGAAATAATAAATTTGAGCTCAATCAAATTTCAGCTCAATCGGACATCTGAGTCACGAGAAAATAGCAAAAACCCGACTCGATTTTTCTTATAAAAACATGAAGAATTGTTAACTTTTTGTTTGTTCCAAAAATGGTTCGGACGAACCATCTTTGGAGAAGAAGAATTAATCGTGATTTCCTTGCAAACCCCATCATCTAGTGAACCAAGATTTCCCATGGTGACCGTTTGCACTGTTTACGACCTGTTGAGTCCATTTTTTGTCTCAAACTCAATAAAAAAAATTTGGAGGCCTTGCAAATCCTATATTGTCCCTTTAATTTGAATCCAAGTAGGTGTGCTAATGAGGGCTTTAAGCCAGATCTGCACTGGTTGGTTGTTTTTACAGCATACATACATTTATAAATACTAATATCTGTTTTGAAGTTACTGACTATAAAAAAATATTTAAATTTTTAATCATGGCTGATTTTATTTTCACCTATATAGTGCTCTACTTGGGCAGTGAGAAGTTATGTCGTGTAATCCGATATTATAACGGTGTGATTAAATTACTGAAAATAGTTTATTCCCCTAAAACCCAGTAGGTACATGTTATTTATCTATTTATTCACCATATCCAACAGCCACACAATCACCAACTACACAAATGGTCACAAACAACATGTACAATGAACCTTGAATAATGATAAAAATATAGGCCTATTTAAACCCCTCCCCTCAAAGATGTAGGAGACAGACTTAGAAATCCCCTCCCCAAATAATAACTGTAGGTACAACTCAAAGTACTTTGGTATGGAATATTATTATTATGACCTTTGACAATATTTTAGCCTATTTAGGTCTAAACAAAACAAAAAATGATGAAAACCTGACAATCAAATGTTGACACTTTTGGCCATCCATATATATGTCAGTGCACTACACTATGGGGGATGCATTGGCTGAAGTTAGACTGAGACCAGTTTGGATGTAGGTTGTACATAATTTAGGCACCTAAATCCCAGGATTACCCAGATGTAAAACCATGCCAAAAAAAAACAAGGGAAATCAACACTATTTCAGTCAGTTCAAGGAAAACCAATTTTAGGTAGGCCTACTAACCGGCTAGAAACTCAAGCTGACTTTGGTGAATGATAAATGATGGGCGTCCCATCATTCCACTTCGAAATACCTCTGCCATGTAACTGCTTCTATCATCTCCTTGATCTTGAACGCACATTTGCACCCTCGACTCTTCTCTATTCGCATGAACAATACGAAAAGCATGGAGCAACAAATCTATAAAACCTTCTGGAAGAACAGCTTGGAACCTCATTGCATCCCGACAGATACTGTCAATGCGATATTCTGCAACAAACAAATCTGCTTCACTGCTATCCAACAATGATATTGTCTCTTCATTGCGATGCATGAAATTCCTCAGAATTTCATGTTGGGAATTCTGCCCGATAATTCCCTGTGCCATTCCCTGGGGGAGACCCCTATGGAATGGAGTCACTGGATCGATTCAGCGAGCTCAAGTCTCAAAACGAACGCCACTGTAGTGTTTGTACTAGGCCTAGCCTACATCATACATGTACATGTATGATACTGTCGAAAGCCGGCGCGGCATGCACGCAGCGTTTAGTGCCATGTGTCAAAGGTCGTCTGTTGAGGGCATAGAGCTATATTAAGCTCTATGGTTCAGGGTCAGATTCGATTGCGAGTAATCGATTCTGTTCGTTTATTTCTGAAATACATTCATTTTCTGCGTTGTTCGTTTAATTTCCGAGTTGTTCTGTTTTTTCCTTTATGTGTACGGCGCGCGTGGTATTCTTTAATTCTGCGTTGTTTTCATAATGCGTTTTTACATTTGGCTTTTTTCATGCTTTAACTCGCTGATACTTCTTTACCTCACTGATGTAAAAGTTGTATTAATTTTTTAATCTTAATTTCGTGTCTTGTGCTTTTTTTATTTAGTTTTGTTATTTTGGGGGGAATTTTTATTTCGAAATTTAGGGTTTTTCCTTAAGTTTTAAGTCCGTGTTTTTTGCGTTAAATTGGTTGTATTATGATTTTGTTCATGAAATTAAAAATAAATTGGTGCTAAATAATAATTTTTTTTAACCATTTATTATTTTTGGGACAATTTTTTTTTTTTTAATTTGTCTTTTTTGCCCAAATGCGTTAAATTTGTTGTATTATGATTTAGTTTATGAAATTAAAAAAAATTGGTGCTAAATAATTATTTTTTGTACACATTCATTATTTTTGGGACAATTCTTTTTTTTTTTTTAATTTGTCTTTTTTGCCCCAATGGCCGCCCATAGTTACCGCATGGGCGCTGGATCAGCGGGTTTGACAGCGCGGTTTGAAGTTGCGTTCGTCACGCGCACGTACCACACAATTTGAATTGCATGCGCATTAACACTGCCAAACCCGCTCTCCAGGCTGTCCACGCGTTCTCGAATCCGTGCAATGCATCTGCATGTGCGTGTCCTATCCAGTCTTTCTTATGGTGTACTATAAAGGACACCTATCTGTTATCGTCGTGCGTGTGGGGAGCTCCGTCGTGCGTGTGAGCAGAGCGTCGTGTTTGTGAGCAGAGCGTCGTGCGTGCGAGTAAAACCGTCGTGCCTGTGAGCAGCCGTCCGTCGTGCGTGTGGGGAGGTCCGTCGTGCCTGTGAGTAAAACCGTCGTGCCTGTGAGCAGCTCAGCCGTCGCGCGTGTGGGGAGGTCCGTCGTGCCTGTGAGTAAAACCGTCGTGCCTGTGAGTAAAACTTTACTCACAGGCACGACGGATTTACTCACAGGCACGACGGTTTTACTCACAGGCACGACGGTTTTACTCACAGGCACGACGGTTTTACTCACAAACACGACGGAGCTGCTCACAGGCACGACGGTTTTACTCACACGCACGACGCTCTGCTCACAAACACGACGGTTTTACTCATAAAAACGACGGTTTTACTCACAGGCACGACGGAGCTCCCCACACGCACGACGATAACAGATAGGTGTCCTTTATAGTACACCATACTTTCTAATGGAGATCAATGCACACCCATAGAGTTATATTAAGAAAACTAGAGTGCGCACTCACCGTGCCCTGCGTGTTGCGCTCTCGGCTACACATGGGGAATCAAAGATGGCGTCTCTAAGTGGGCAAAACCGTGTAAAGTGCCCGGATGTGCTTATTCTTTTACACAGTGCGCTCAGAAAACGCATTACTAAAAGTCGATTTTCTCCAATCTTTTTGGGAGTTTCGGCCTTATCGTCATGAATACTACTCATCAATAGTTTGTTTTTGGAATAAACTAGTGCAATTTGAAAAAAATAGCAATAATTGACAAAAAATCCTTTACATTAAAACTGCCCCTTTCCACTCGAATTCAGCTTTAGTTTAGGATATGCCACTTTTCAAGTCGAGGGCCGGTCATAACTCGATTGCGCGTCGATAATATCGTTTCTTTAATTGTCAGTCTTAATCTGAAACAAGGAGGGTATCGGGTTTTTATATAGTGGGTCACGTGCATGTATAGTTTAGAGAAATGTGGGATGGAACTGAGGCGTAACCGGTATTTGTTGTACTCGATTACAACTACGGATCCAAGTAATTAAATCAGCCACAAACTTGACACAATAGGGAAACTTGAGATTTTCGACTTTTCTGCAAGTTCTGAATCAATATATTAAAATACCGTGTGCATTTTTTCCACTGTTTTCTCCAAAAGTAGTCACCTTATGACACTGGAAATTTTCACAGATGACTGTTGCTGTTTCTTTCTTGATATTAACTCGCACTGCTTCGCAGCACTTCGCCAAAAAGCAAGTGCACCTTTATCTGAACTGCGAAACAGCTAATTATTTACAGTATTACTTGCTCTTCACAGTTAATTAATTTAACAAGTCTAAACAGTATATGAAAGTTCAACACACTGGGAAAGAACAAACTTTTTTGACAAGCTAAAAATGTACATAAGTTATCTCAGCAATGTTTACATGTACATAGCTCTATGTCCATGAATACAGACACTTTATAATTATGTACCGGTAATTGTTTTAGCTCACCAGTACAAGGATTCACTAGGCCTATGTGTTTACATTGATGAACTTTGTCAATTCCTGTTTTCGTACTCATACTCGCACTCATGGAAAAGTGCTCAGGTACTCACACTCATAATATTCGTGGTAAAGTTCGTTCTCATGCCTTCTCACTGCCAAATGAACAAAGATAATAGACTACAAGAGATGAACAAGAGATAATTAGAGACACCATCAACGTAGGGCTGGAAGGCTCAGTTGGTAGAGCGCCTGTATTGTATTCAGGAGGTCACCGGTTTGAATCCCGCTCCAGTCAATTTTTCTTTGTTCACTTTCAATGACAATACATTTTTTGTAAAATCTAGTTAGTAGTTATTTCTTTAAATCTTGCATCTGAGTGACATCTTGCAAAAAAAAAAAGAATCTTGAGTCATGTCGCCATTCCTGAAATCAGGACCTGTATTCTTGAAGGAGAGTGCTAAAAAATGAAATTGAAAAAAAGAAAATGGATTTCATCTTTTGGCAGTAATCAACAGACTTGAATATAAATCTCTTTTGGGATGATTTGGTGGTCCTGAAAAGGGCCATTTTGTTGGTGGTGGTAACCCTGAAGAATCTTCCATCTTGAAACGTCGATCTTGGATCTTGAATCTTGAAACTTGGATCTTGAAACTCGGAACTTGAAACTTGGAACTTGAAACTTGGATCTTGAAACTTGGATCTTGAAACTTGGATCTTGAAACTTGGATCTTGAAACTTGGATCTTGTATCTTATCTTTAATTTTGCATCTGGAATTAGTAAAAATAAATTTGTAAAAAGAAGTTAGTTTAAAAAAGAATTAGTTACAACGAATAAAATACGTAGTCCATGCGATGTTCCGCTTCATTGTGCCGGTAAATAAAGTGGCAACACTGAGGAAGGTGCTGGTGGCAACTTTTCAAGGATGATCTGACCGGTTTCTTTCATTATTTGATCATTTCCTGAAGTTACATGGATGATTTCAACCTCTGACATGATGCGGGAACCAGCTTTGCCGAAGTAAACATCCAGACCTGGATCCAGATCCAAATCCAGATCCAGAGTCGACTAAGTAATAACATACAAAATATAGCAGCACAAATTCCTATAGCCTTTTTATAGGCCTTACTTATTAAAGTAACGTTAACCCCTTCTTACCGTGAAAAATCGACTAAATTTAATGATATTTAGGTTAGACTAAGCAGTACTACTCACTTATAAAATGAAACGTTGTTGGTCTTATTACTCCGATTCCTGCAGTCAAAGGCTGCGCAATTTTTGGGCATATCAAGCCATAATGCAAACACACGTCACAGCCAAACGCGAAACGTAAACATAACCACATGAATGCCCATTTTTGCCCACTTAGAAAATGGCAGCCAATTCTTCAATTCGTGACGCGACAAATCAGAGGTGCGCCCTCTAGTTTTTTAATATAACTCTATGTGCACACCACACAGCAAGCAGGAGCCAGCCACAATAAACAAAAAATATTAAGCTTGAACAACTGGTATCCATGCACATAAGAGCCATTTCAATGCATGCATCAACCGGGGAACCAGTGAAGTCAAGTTAATTGCACCCCTTCAGAAAATGGTAGATCCTATAATGCGCATGCGGACTAGACAACTTCAAGCAGCAGGTAAAAATTCGACATTTCGGCAAGCGGAGTGACACAGAAAATCAATTTTTTTCTCGAAAAGTTGTGTGTCAATTGCAAAAATGAGACTGCACAAGCATAACGGATGTATGAGGATCAGGAAAAAAAATTATTCATGGGAATTTAAGATCTAGGAGTGGCGGTAGGTGCTGCAATGTTTCAACAAAATTTCATCTATCAATTGTTGTTTTCAAAACCCATAGCGTTACGGCACCCCGAAAAGTAAGAGTGCTAGAAGGCTCACGGAGTAGCCTTCTAAATCTAGAAGTAGGTACCTCCATGAGAAAACAGAGGGTCGTTTACAAATAAAGGTGTGGCTGAATGAGAATGGCAAACAAGTCAACAGCGGGACAACTCAACTTTGAGACAGCTCGATCTGATATAGTTGCGATGATCGTAATTAACCCTAGGTCTGACATGGGGACAGGGACCTTAGGGTTACGACACTTTGTTAATAAAAACCGATCGAAACACTTTTTGGCCAACTTGTGAAATACAATTGTCCTTAATTTTCCACTTTCAAAATCCCAACACAAAATCTGACTATATGGATGTGATTGGGACTTATCAATGAGTCATATAAAACCACTTTGAATATCGAAAGATCATTTTCTGCAGAAAAAATGACCCAAAACTTACCGAAGGTGTCGAGATTCCCTCCGTTCGCCGTCAATCGGCCATTTTGAATAGTGCGCAGAGTGCCATCTCGACCAAAATACGACACGCGAAATGTCGTTTTGGCTGTTCCACCTTTCAAACTCAAACTCACAGCCCTATGGAGGGGTCGTATCACGTGCGCTCGCATGATACAGTGTGTGAGTGTGTCCACTCCATATCAACCGTACGACCGCCGCGCAGCACACAGCATGCTCGGTGTATTGGGTTAAAAAAAAATTACAGGTTATAGAATTGACCAGACCCCTCAAAACACCCTATACGTGTGCCGAAACTGCCGAATTAAGTTTATTTTTCGCCGCTCATGACAGGTGAAGAAAAACGTATGGCGTGATTTTTTCCGACATCCAACACCGACATCCAACACATGCGAAAATACGGTTCATGGAGGAAGAAATGGAGTGTATTTTTTTTTTATACACGATATGTATGCGTTATATCGTTGGGAGATCTAAATACAAATATTCTGATCGACCGTCCTTCCAAAGTACCGCAAATTGCAGGCTCATCAGCTTATAAATCTTACTTGAATTTCACTCAGTTATTTTGTTCAATTAGCCAAGTAGAAACACTCTTTTCATAATTATACTTAATCTAAAAAAAATATCGCGAAATCCTTCCGAAACTGACCGACGACGATCGGATTAACACATTGCCCACACCGCAGAGACAGACAGCCTGGTATCCGCGCGCGTGAGTAATAGCTACAGTTTCAAAGCAAACGTTCATTGTGTACGTGCACCAGCGAAAGTCTCAATCAGTACATTACACGTGTACGTGCCGTGGGCTTGAAATGAAGTGCATGTTGCGCTCGGTCGGAGGGGCTACCTTTTTGGATCGCGGCGCGGCCGGTGTCATGCCAAAAGGTGTCCGTTGCCAAATAGTGTCCGCGGAGCATGCGCAGTGAAGCCTGGACACTATTTGGCATGTATATACATGCCAAATAGTGTCCGCTGCCAAATAGTGTCCGAGCACAACCCATGTGTACGAACGTATGGTGCATTTGAAGAAGGCCGCGTACGTACTGGTACGGTAAGTTGCAGGGTAGGATTCTCGATCCTTTGGCCTTTCTGATATTGTTTGTCTTTTTTTAAGGTAGTGATGGGAAACCAATACATGTAGAGAGGTGTAAAGAACAGATACATATTTTGCAGGAAGTTGAAACAGTACAATACGCATGCTATAAAAAAAAATACAAGGCACTTTCATGTACGATAAAAAAATCACGACATTGCGTGAATTCGTTCACCGTTTTTTCCTTATCTGTATATCTACCGCGATCTAACCCTTTCCTTTTTTTCTATTAAAAATAACGTCATTGGAAAATTCTATATAAACTATCTGTCGAGTTTGATGTCAGCCCGATCATTCTTAACTGCCCAAGTAGATTTCACATGATGATTTTCGTCGATACAAGCCACAACGTGGTCTTTTTTTTTACGGACTTTGAAAGAAAACTTCGCCCGTCTAAGAGTCGGCCTGACTCAATAGGACGCACGCTAAGCCTGGACACTATTAGTAGTATGAAAAGGGGGTTATCATTCCAAACCCCATTTTCACTCACTCCACTCCACATTTAACTGCCACATTCAAAATAGATTTCATCTCGCCAATTTTCACCCCCCATTTCACAAATCTCAAAATATCCAAAATCAAAATCAAAATGCCTCATTTTATCGCGAAAAAAAAAATGTTGTAAATTTAAAAAGTTGTAGATTGGAATGTGAAAAAAATGAGAAAATTAAATAATATTATTTTATATTATTATAAATAAGATGGAACAAAACAAAACAATAAAACATACATACTTTGTAACTGAAAAACATGATCTATATAAAAACGCAGATAAAAGTGAATATAATCATTATGGGTTGTTTAATGAGAAAAATTTAATAATAAATCCAGCGATTAAAACTTCACAAGAAGTAGTAGAATGTGCTAAATCAAAAATTACTTATAAACATGATGATAAAGAATGTAATTTAATTTTTATGTTACCAACAAATTTTTGTTTTGGAATAAATACAATTAATACTTTTGGTGAAGAAAAAAATCCAGACAACACAACTGGCTATCAAATTGTATATAATTTACAAAATGATTGTGATGAAATTGTTAAATACTTTGATAAAATGAGATGTACAGTAACTAAATATATTGATTCTGATAAAGATAAAAATATACCAAAAATAACCAGAACTATGTATATAAACATGGGAAAACAAAGTGTTAAACCAATTTATGATGATAAAAACAAAAAAATGTATATTAAACTTAAATCATATGGAAAAGGAAATCAATTAAAACAATATACAAAATTGTTTGATTCTAAAAAGAAAAAGATTGATAACATCGATGAATATATGAATAAATCATGTAAAGTTACACCTGTTCTCATCTGTAATGATATATTTTTTGGTTCTCATGGAAATAGTGGATTTGGTGCAAGTATCAGATTTAAATTAGAACAAGCTTTTATTAGGCAATATGAAACTATACAAATCCCCACTAATGTCATGTTTGATATTGAAGATATTGATGACTAAATCTAGAATATAAAAAAGAAAGCCAAAAAAAATAACAAAAAAATTATCATTTTTATTTACACACTAAATTAAGCCACATCCAAATTAGGATGTGGCTTTTTTTTTACGTCGTATGCATGTGCACTACTCATATGCACTTGACAATGCACTAAAGGTTATTTACCTTAAGTGTATACACAACACTCGCTTGAAAAAAACAGCCATTCAATGTCACGCGTGGTTGTCCCCAGCGTAAACAGGGTTTTTGTTATTCAAATTTCATTCATGACTGAACGTAGTGTAAAACGCTTAGTCATCCGCTGACACAAAGGTTTAAATTCCTAAAAGCACTCGGGTTTGTTATTGAAATATAACACATGACTGAACCTGTGTAAACCGTCACAATCACAGTCAAACACCCCTCAAAAAATAGACTCGTCCTTTGTGTCGTCATCGTTGTTATTGCACCATTTCGAATATAATATATATCAAATTAAAAAACCATTTTCAGTCGGGGCTGGGGGATAGCTCAGTGGATAAGCTCGGCGGTTTGCAACCACAGGGTACCGGGTTCGACACACGGTCTGT
Source organism: Astropecten irregularis (assembly GCA_963971285.1). Classification (NCBI taxonomy): domain Eukaryota; kingdom Metazoa; phylum Echinodermata; class Asteroidea; order Paxillosida; family Astropectinidae; genus Astropecten; species Astropecten irregularis. The sequence goes on from OZ020248.1 coordinate 11,139,873, forward strand.
AAAATTGAAATTAACATAACAAAAAATATGAATAAAAAATAGAAAAAGAAAAAATGTTTCTCGTTGAATATTTGATGTGGGTATTTAATAAGAAACATAAAAAACAATATCCTGACATAAAAAAACATGAAAAAAAATAGAAAAAGAAAAAATGTTTCTCGTTGAATATTTGGGGTGATATTTAATAAGAAACATAAAAAACAATATCCTGACATAAAAAAACATGAAAAAAAAAAAACCTTTAAACTTTGAACCCGGTACCCTAAAAAAGGGGGTCAATAGTGTTGTTGGCCCTCTTTGATGAGTTTAAGGCATAGACCCCGGCCCCTTTACACTCTTTATAAAAACGCCCACGCATTGTGAGTAAAGTATTAGGTGAAAAACAATGATTGAAAAAAAAAAAAAAAAAATTATTTTTTTATATAAAAAATATAAATGAATGAGATAGGTATGTGCACTCACAACATCATGATTGATGAAGACAAAGACGAGTATTATTGTGACAAGTGTGGATTAATTATAGGTTATAGTCTCATGGATTATTCTACGGAAAATATTAATGGAAAGTATAATCAGAGATTTTTCTATAAAAAAACAAAGGCTTCTATAGTAAAAAAAGTCTTTGATAAATTTAACATTCAATACCAAATGTGTGACCTTAAACTCGTCGAGTTTAAATTAAAACAAATATTAAAGGGAAAAATATCTAGGGGTCATCCACTCAGGTCGTTAATGGCTGTATGTTATCTAAAAAATGTTTCTAACGTAACCCAAGAAACAGTACAAAAGTTATTTCAAGTAGAATTAAAATATTTTAATCAAGCGTTAAAAAGATACAACGAAACTTTTAAAGAGGAGGAGCTGTAGGGGTAACTCTCACTTGACTTTCTTTATAACTCGGAGGTTTACTCTCGTCGTTTTTAAACGACTTTGTCAAACTTAAACTTAATTTCCAAGTTTTTTCATAAGTTCTTTTTTTTCTTTGGCGAGTAAATCACTCGCCATCGCTTTAGCCTTTTCTTCAACTTGTCGTTCAAATTCAACTTTATTTAAATGTTTAGCTTCTTCTAACTTTGTAGAAGTTTTTAATCTTATTTTTTCTTTCAAGTCGTTAAATTTTTTAAGTTCTGACGTAATTAATATAAATTCTTCGTGAGAAATATCACCATCTTCGATGGCCTTTGACACGTATTCATCTATCGTGTTTAACTTTGCATCTGCTAAAATTTTAATCTGATCGTGTTTTTTACTCTTTACCGCTAATTTTTTGCTTGCGTATTTAAGTACCGCGTAAAATCCAAAGGCACCTATGCTAGTACCCTCTAAGACTAAGCCAATTGGGGCACTAATAACACCCATTAATGCGGGGATCCCTATCGCGGCTGCAGTGACCCCCAGTACTTCAACCCCGTGCTCTACATATTGAATCGCAGAGATCCACCTTTTTAACTTTTTAAAAGAAACCTCGCGCGAGTTTCTTTCTTTACAGATTTGAGATTTAATATCTTCAATTTTTTGAAGTCGATAAATTTTAGTTTCGTCTTTAATATCATCACCGCTGTTTAAGTTTAGATCAGGATATAAAGGTTTTATTTCATTTACATTTACGGTTGCCATATTTTTAATATATAAGCGTTTTTAAATTATTTCACATTCGATTAAAATCCCCGCGCCTTTGTTATTGATGATTTTTCCTTCTTCGTTTTTAATTGAAAAGGCAAGTTTATTAATTTTACCGTTTTTTAATGTTTTCCCAACGTGAGTTTGGTTTGTTTGGCTTGTGTGATAAAATGATAACATATTTGAAGGAAACCCGTTGTAAAAATTATCACTCGTGTTTAACTGCTCGCAATGAATAAACGTAATGTTAAATGGGTTAATATCGTAATCACCCTTATAAATGACATTTGGGATTAACCTTCCTTTGGGTAAATTGAGCAAATTAGAAACTTCTCGATTTAAACGTAGATTAAGGTTTATATCAGTGACCCTTAAGGTCACCGTTTTACTTTCTCTATAGACTTTAAAGCTCACACCCGGTATCGCGTTTATCAATGACTCGAACCAATCGATACCATAAAATCCAGGTAAAATAATGATGCTTCCTGATTTGCCCTCGGGCAAAGCCGTAACCTCACTCACCGGATGTAGCGCATTTACGATTGGCTCTTTATGTCCTAAAACAACGAGGCTGTTTTTAATTTGTGGTAAACGCATATTTTCTGTTTTTTCTTGATTGTCATTGTTGTATCCATATCGAAGTAAATTTGTGGCTAATACTTGGCCTTCTATGATATAGTCTATTCTTTTATTTAATAAATGTATTACATAGTTAACTTCATTTTGTAATTCATCATCAAGTCTATCCCTGGCTAATTCTAGGGTTTGTTTTCGTTGTCTGAGGACCTGTATTTCTTCTTGTATTTTTATTTCCACTTCGTTAAGAATTTCAGTATCATATCCGTCAAACATCTGTGTAATAATGCGTGCTATGACTTCTTTTCTACTTTGTTGAATTTCTTCAGTTGTCATCGATAAACGAAATTGATTCATTATCTCAGGGGTCAGTTCTAATGGCTTTGTCTGTAGTTGTGAGCTTTTATCAGTTTGTCTATTGTCTCTAGACCTACCGTTAGTATAAGCGGGTTGCCCATCTATCTCCTTTTCCCAAGTAATCTCACTGGATTTAGTTATGTTAAAATAGCCTACCGTAAACACGAGATTTTTAACGCGAATTTGTTTTGAGCCATCTAAATTATCAATCACCTCTTGCAATTTAAACGTTTGTTCGTTTTTTGTCAAATAAAATGTGTGTTGTATTCCGCTCATTCTTACTCTACTTTTATTATAAAAAGACTTATATTATAAATGGGAAACTCTTTAGGCGCTTTAGCTATTATCGTCAATAAAAATCATACTTTTTTTGTACAATTTAAAGATATGTCAACCGCGTATAAATTACCACGCGTTAAAACGGACGAAGCGATCTCACGATGGCAAACTAACCCTTTATCCTTTTATCAAAACCAATTCAACTTTGCGATTTATTGTGCCACGACCGCGTGTGGAGTAGGTCTTGACCTCCTCCACAATAAAAACCAATATATTTCATCGCTGTTTCATTTTCACGTGTATTATACTATACGAAAAATATTTTATAATTTGGTAGCACCTATACCTGGTGATGATGTATTTAACGCGTTAAATAACCGTTATGATACGAGAGCTTTTACGGACACGTGCCGCGTATTTGGCATCGATCGAAGCAAGTCTTTTAAACAAACGAGAGATACAACCTCAAACGGCTTGGGTACTGCTTTTTACTACAATTCAGGGGAGGTTCCAGTGCCGGGAAAAAACTATGACCCCCACGACTTGGGTGTAAACTACGGTACGTATGCAGGCTCAACTTTTATGGGATTTGGTTTAATGGATCCACCAAAAGGATCGGGTCACGCGAGTACCTATACGGTCACTTATCTTGAACAATCTAATAATGTTTTAGGTGCTTGGACAGACTTTATTTCAAAGACGAGTTCTTTTACCGATGTTGGAATTACAAAAATTAACGAATCGATTAGGGCTTACGTGTACGCGCTTTTAGGTGCACAAGCACAAACAAAAACCAGTGCATTAACCCCGGGAACCGGTTTAGATGCACAGCATCAGTTTGTTACCATCGTAGAAAGTCTTATTAATAGCGAACCAGATTTAGAGCAGAGTATTAATCAATTTCAAGATTCACTGCAGTATGCTAAAACTCCACTCAACTTTGTCGTAAGACCCGGGCTATACCTCATTCCGTCAGATATGGATTTAAGGGTAGGCATACACGATGGTTACAATAATAACTTGCAAATTGCACCTTTAACCGCTAAACCGGGATTTCAACCAACCTTAAACGCTCCGATACAAGTTGATGACTTTGATCCTCAGCCAACCCTTGAACCCAAACCCACTCAAGAACCAACAGAAGAACCTACACCACATTTATCACCTATACCTAAAACCTCAGAGTCAAATCCTAAAGCATCTTTAGACATTCATCAAGATGAAAAATTATCTTTAACGATAGGAACAGTTGCAATCTTTGCGATAGGAGTTTTAGTTTACAAAATTTTGACTTAGAAAAATATAAATATTTAAACCAAAAAAAATACCCCCAAGCTCTTTTGAGCTTGGGGGATTATTTTTTTTTTATTATTTTGTTAAAAAACAAAACTACCAATTATTTTTAATATAAGCAATAATTAAAGCACCTGCACCTATAAATAAAGCCCACACATGTTCTGCTAGCCAGCCAACTGATTTACTTAAAACATTTAGTAACCAACTTATGACGCTTCCAATGACCCCCGGCAGCGCACCTAATGCGGCTAACCCTAATTTTTTCAAAGCGTTTGCTAAGTTTTCCAAGTGCTTGTGTACCCACTCTTTGATGCCACCTCCTGATGGTGGCTCAGGTTTAGGCGCGGGTGGTTCTGGGGTTGGGATACCTACACCTCTAACGGCTGCTACCACCGAGCTTACCAGTGTGCTGATGGCCATAGAAATTGCTGCTAAAATACTCGCGATCGTGACACCTTGCTCTTTAAATAAAAATTTAATTTTTTCTCTAAGCGTTACATCGCTGTCTAACATTATATTAATTGTTTCTTTGACGCGATTGATTTGAGATTTTATTTTATCTGATTCTCTAATGATATTATTAGACCTTTCTCGTATTTCAATGTTTATATTTTCTAACTCTTCTGTGAGTGATCCTATTTGTTCTTCATCTTCTGCTTTTTTTGCTTCGTCTAATTCTTTTTTAACTCTTTCTTTTCTCTCATTTAACTCAGTTAGCTTTGATTGTTCCAATAATAAATTTCCTTTAATCGATTGTAATGTTTTGTCTAAACCGCGTAGCTCTCTGATATTAAATTCGCTTTGTTCATCAATATTGGTTTCTTGTTCGAGTTCTTCTATAACATTACTCGTTTGATCAGCTGCTTGTGATAAATCTTGTAAGGATATGTTTTCACTTTGAATATGAGTTAAAGATGTACTTGCTTGTTGAAGCGCTGCGCTTGCTTCTTTGCTGCGTTTTGATGTTTTAAAATCAACAATTCCTAAATCGTTTCGCATAAAAAGAGATCTATATTCAATTCCTTTACCTTTTGTTCTAGAATATATTGTATTCACAGAAGCAATTTTTTTATGATCATTTTCCAACGTTAATTTTATTTTAATTCCATCTTTTTCGTAATATATTCCATCCTTTTCAAATCTAAAGTTTTCGCGTTGAATTAAATCAAAAGTTTTATAACCTTCACTTCTTATGCTAGCATAAAAATTATCAATGTACTGTTTTTGAAGTTGAAACGAGAGATAAACATTTTCACCATTACGAAGAGCTCTTGATTTCTCTTGTTGTTCTTGTGTATCACCACCTCGTAAATTATTTAATCGAGCTTGATTTTCTTCAGAATCGAGTTCGGTATTATCATAAGCGGGGTTGTTAAATTGTTGATCGTCTCTATCTTCTGTTTCATTTAACAGGGGATCATTTTCTTGATAATCAAAATCATCCATCTTTAATTATTTATTATATACACATTTTAAACTGTAGGTTTATTTATAATACTACCCGGTAAGATTCCCTGTGTGACCAGCCACTGTTGCGTTGCTAAAGAACCTCCGACTAATGCGGTTAGTTTAGCCGCATCTTCTACGCTAAGCCTATCTAAATCAGGCGATTTAATTTTGAGTAATTTTTTACTTACCATCGAGTATCCCATGGTTAAAAGGCTTAACACTGCACCATGATAAACTGTGTTTGCTATTCCGTTTATATCAATATTTGTATTTGCCATTCTTACTATATAAGTTTTTAAAATTTAAATTAGTTCCCCTTTTTTAAAGATTGATAAAAGGGAAAGCCAATGGTGACTGCTGCTATTAAAACACAAATATAAACTGCGGCGGCAATATCATTTACGGTTGTTTCATCCATTTTTAATATATAAACATTTAAAAAATCAATCCATTAAAAGTTCTTCGGGTTGACTCTGTGGTAGACTTGGTTTTGTTATTTGAATAGGTTTAGAGTTTTTTGGTGATTTGTTTGATGATTTATACAATAAAAAACCTATACCGCCTACTAAAATTAAACTGCCAACATAAAGTAATCTCGAATCAGGGGTATTTTGAATAATCTCCGACTCTGTCTCTTCTGTTTTCATTTTAGCTAATTGCTCTTTCATTTTTTTATTATGTTCTGCTAGACGTTTACCTTGTTCAACGCGTTTAGCGTTTTTAGGTTTTACGGTTTGTTTTTTAGTTACTTGGGTCACTGGGGTTGTTGGTATCGGTGTTGGTGCTGCTGGTGCTGTTGTTGGGGGTGCTGTTGGTAAAGCTTGCTCCTTCTCCTGATGCATAGTTGTCATTTGAATTATTTATTATATAAGTATTTTTATTTGTTGTGGATTTGTTAAAGTTTAAATGTTTTGTGGTAATAAGTGTTGCTATCAAAGGTGATAGATAGACACCATATTTGTAACAAACCTCACTAAGTGCATAAGCTAAGCTATTACTAATGATAGGATCGTTATTTAAATCATTGGTTAAATTTTCCTCAGAATTTAAGCTAATTCTAATTCCTAAAATATCAGCCGGAGTTGCTAAACCTATAGCTCGTGCATACAAACTCAAAATTGAGTTACCCACTGTAGCTACCACTTCTTTACCGAATTTAACTTGATACCGGTTAAATAATTTTTCTTGATCTGCAGGTGTTAGTGTTTCTATGTCTTTAATGGTGTATTCTTTGCCTAAATATTTTTTTAAATCACCTGCTGCAACTATTCCACAAAGTCGATCTTTATAACTACTGTCGTTTGTTGTTGAAGGTGTATTTACATCGCTATTTATAATTGTTGTCAAGTCGTTCATTTTACTATATAACAACTTATAAATTTTGTTAAAGCAAAATAAATTATAACATAAGTAGCTTAAGTTTAAAGTGATAACAAACTTAATAATAACATCAACGTATTGTAGCATTGGTGTTTTTTATTTATAACAAAATTAAAAATTGCTATAAATAACTTGATAGTTAGTTATTAGCAAATTTTTAACAAAATACAACAAATGATAACAAAAATTAGGTTGTTAATCAAAAACTTGATATGAAACTGGAGGTTCTGTGTTAATAACCAATTTACTATATTTTTTATCGCACAAATGTTTTTTAATTACGTCTCTTTTTTGATCACACACAACATCATTTTCATCTAATGCAATATCAAAACTCGTTTTATCTTTTGTATAAAACATCGCAACCCAACTTGTATTCTCACGATAGTCTTTTAAAACCGAATTATACTTTTGTGTTAATAACCAACAGCTATGGTTATAATGCCTCCCAGAAAAAGCGATTTTGCTCAACGCACATGTTTTTTTTCGATATTTTATTTCCTGCTGACTCGAACAATCATCTATGATAAATAATGTTTTTATTCCATCTAAAATATTTTGATACAAATCTAGGGCTTCATTTAAAGTTATTTTTTCAAAGTCTAAATCACACAAATATACATTTTCATCCATTGATATCCAAAGCCTCGATAAATAAGTTTTATTTTTAAATAAGGTCGGGCAAATGACCACGATCGATTCAAATTTATCACGATATTCGGTTTCCAATAAATCTAAAATCCATTTAGTCTTTCCCGAGTTTGTTTTTCCTACAATTAAAGCACAATGACAAGATTCCATTTATTTTAATAAGCTTTTAAAAAACTAAATTCTTAAAATTTCCATCCTCAATGGTTAATTGCGCATCCATGACTAAAAATACAAACATCGTTAAATCTCCCGCTGTTTCAGCCTCTCGAGTCATCTGAATCTGAATTCCTCCTCCGTCGTTTAAACGTCTTCCACTTCCGTGAGCACTATTATCATCAGTTGAGCGAAAATCTAACCACAGACCGTATTTATCTTTATAGTAGTCACCCATTTCTAAGCCCACTAAATTTAAATCTTTTACAATCGATTGACCATTTTCGGTATCGCTATCACCAAAAAATTTATTAACTTCTTGCCAGTGCTGATACTCAAACATACCTTGTGAAAAAAGTTGATTGGGTTTTCCTTCAACCGTAATGCTGGTTTTGCTAATGTGGGGGTTGTAAAATCTTTGAGGGTTTTTTACCGTTGGGTCTCTAAATAAGATTAAAACGCCTTTGAGACTTTTAATCGGTTGATTAATCATAACGTTCCATAAGGTATCTGATTTGTTGATCGATCTTGTTTCTAAATTATGTACGTGATCAAAAAGATAGTATTTCATTCGTTTGTTTTTTAGCTCTTGTGTCAAATCTCGGTTAGTGACGACTTCGTATTCAAGCGTTAAATCTGAAATTGAATATTGGGCACTTGTATCCGAGCTATTAACGACTTTATCGTGATCGTTAAATGTTAATTCATACGTCAGGGGCTGCTTTAGACTGCTAGGATAAAAAGGATGATGTGCCGTTAAAAGCTCAATATCTAAAGGAATACAATATCGATTACCAAACGCGTCTGCGATAGCTTTATCTTTTCCGCTATTAGTTTCAGCATTAGCATCTGCCGCGCCTAATCTTAATTTTGTGACGTTTTCTTTTTCAAGGCCTACATAGGCCATATTTCGTGTAATGTAGGGGTGCAGCCAGTTATCTTTAAAATTGTGAAAGACATCCGCATCGCGATAACTCACGATTGTGTTACCTTGAAGCCTAACATTGATTTCGCGTATTAAGTTACGACATAAGTTGTTAAACACCGTTTGATTATCATCAGACCCTTCTAACTCGAGTTTAAAAGCGAGTTTAGAAGTACCGGGTACGATAACATCGTCGGGTCCTAATTGCGGAAACTTAACGATGAGTTTTTGACCAGCCGCAATCGTGCTTGGATTATGAGTGATTGACACTTCTCTTCGTTCGCCTTTAATGGCTTTAGGGATTTTAAGACGCCTCATTGGGTTTAGTTTTTTACCGTAATGATTCATAGTTTAAAATAGTGTGTTTTTAATATATAAGGTTTTTAAATTAGTATAAATAAAAAGATGGCAGGAATAGCAATGATGGTTGGCGGGGCAGTAGTAAATGCGTTAGCGTTTACCGGTAGTAACTTTTTATTTAGCAGTTTATCAAAACAACAAATTGACAAAGAACGAAAAAGACACGACTTAGCATTAGAAAAATTAGCGCGAGCCAAAGAAGATTGGGAACAACAACGCGTTAAATATCTCGATTATTTGAATAAACGTATGGTACAACAAAAATTATCAGAAAGAACGTTTAGTAACGTAAACGAAGCGCTTAGAGTGTACAGCGAAATAACGGGTGAAAATTACGATTTAGAATTACCACCTAAACCAAAACTTAGTGACTTTTATACTCCGAGTGATGATCAACAAATTAGAGAACTCGTGTGGGTATTAGGTGGTACAGCCGCAGTGGGATTCTTCATTTATAGATATGTATAAAATAAAAATGAGTGAGTTAAATAAAAAACAAAGAGAACAGCTTTCAGGTTTGTTTTACAGTCCTAAAGGTTATTGGAAAGGTGAGGGTGCTGTCACGCATTTGCATAAAAAAACGGGGGTTGATAAACAAAAAGTTAGATCTTGGTTAAAAAAACAAGCCGTTTGGCAAATTTATTTACCACCTCCCTCATATGTACCCAGGCCGACGGCAATGTCGAGTGATTGGTTAGAACCAAATTACGTACATCAGTTAGATATATTATACTTACCCTGGGATCTAGTTAAACAAAAAACGTTTAAATACGCGTTGACGGTCATAGACGTGGCGAGTCGGTATAAAGAGGCTGAACCCATAACTTCTAAAGTTGCCGGTCAAGTGAAAGACGCGATTATTAAAATTTACAAGCGTTCGTCTTTAACGTGGCCTAAATTAGCACAAATCGATGCTGGAACAGAATTTAAAGGAGATTTTAAAAAGTTGTTTCAGTCTCATGGCGTAGAGATCAGTGTAGGTGTGCCGGGTGTGCATCGATCGCAAGGAGTGGTCGAAAGATTTAACCGAACCTTAGCCGAAAGATTATTCGGTCATCAATACGTGCAAGAAATGCTTGATCCGCAGGCGAGAAACGTCGAATGGGTGGTGAGGTTGCCCCAGGTTATAAAATCCCTCAATGAAGAAACAACACGATTGATTCGAGATTCAAAAGATAAAGAAATCACTCCTACGCAAGCGATCAAGTTAAAACGGGTTAAACAATTACCCTCATCACCACAAAAAACAAACGTTAGTGATCTTCCGACTAATGTTTTAGTTCGTTATTTATATCAACCAGGGGAACAAGAAGGAGGTACGGTGAGGAGGGCTACCGATCCCATATGGAGCGTTAACATGTATCAAATTGAAAAAAGAACGAGTCAATTTAAAATCATGAGTGGTAAAAAAGTTACTACAGGTCCTACGCTTTATTACTTAAAAGACGGACCCAAACGATCGTTTGTGAAAGAAGAACTTCAAATCGTTCCAGATGACACCGAATTGCCAGAATCTTGATATTTAATTTTTTTATTGCCAAATGCTAAAGTATTGATTCCATCGGATAAAATATATCTTTTCCCATCCCAAGGAGACAACGATTCTTTTTTGACTTTAGTTGAATAAATAACGTGTTTTTTGTTTTGAATTAAATTCATTTCATCTTGTCTAGATTTTTTAGTTATTAAACACTCGTAATAACATTTAGCCTTAATATTTTTTTCAGTTACAACGCGAGTTATTCCTTTAGCTTTTTTAGTCTCTTTATCATCTTCATCTATAATTGAATACATTTTTGATCTTAGACACGTGGCTGATTTGATAATTTTCCCGCCGTATTCATCTTTCATTTTTCCAATCACTTTTTTATTTATTGGGTCGTATAATGGATGATTGGTTTTATAATTTGATAAATCATAGAGACTCGTGTCTTTTTTAATATCATCATAAACATCATCAGTATTAATGATGCATAATAAACTGTCTGTGTCAGTATACATGAGTTTGATATTATTTTTATAAGTTTTCTTCAGGTGATTGTAATAAAAATCATACATTAAAGATTTGCTTAAATCTAAAATACTAACACCGCAATAGATGGGTTTATCTAAAACCGTTTTTGTTTTATACTTTTCAAAAAAAGTTATATTAAAATTTTTAAAAATATTTGCTGTTTTAAATGAAGGTTTACTAACAAGTTTAGCAACTTTTTTAGCCGACTTTTCGGTGTTATCATCGATAAGGATCTTACCATCTATTCTATTTCGAACATTTTCCATCGTTTTACCAAAAACAGAATTGTTCATTAGTTTATAAAAATTCTTTTCAAAATCCGTGGTTGCTAATGTTCTAAGTTGAGTATTTTTATCGATGTAAGATTTCATCCAAGTTTTTTGTTCAAATCGTAAAACGCGGTGTACTTTAGTTAGTTTCAATCCAAACGATAAATATTGTTTTAAGGATTTATAGTGAACGACATATTTTTTTCTAGGATATAATGTTGCAATGAGTTTATCTTCGCACGAGGCTTTTACTTTGTTCGAGAGTAATTCTTTTTGATACGGGCTAAACCATTCTTTAGAGACGGTTATGTTTTCTGGGGCTAAAGGCAAATCATTGTGTAAATCATGAAGTTTCTTGGGATATTCTAGATCAACTTCTAACATAAATCCATATTTAAAGTCATCTTCTAAACCTAAAATATGATCGGTTGAAAATTGTTTAACTTGGTTTTCTGATAACCATTCAAAACCGCCAACGGGTAACGGTTGACTCATCGCCCAACCGTATAAATTATTTGCGTCTAAATAAAGTAAATAACTCGATTCTTTCTTAGAGTCATAATCTTTTAAATATTTGTTGTTTGCTTCGTGATGTCTACATTGTCCTACGCTAGAATAACCACCTCTTTTTCCTTTTTCAAAAAATAAATATTTATCTATATCCGTTAAAAGTTCTAGTTTTATTTTACTATGTTTTAATAACGCGTCCCAGGCTAACCCTGGGGCGGTGATATAATTCGCGGGATCTAGACGATAGGTTTTTTTACAGGTGTGTCTAAAATTTTGAAACACATCGGCTAATAATAACGTATCGGTGGCCACGTATAAATCGTGATAATCACCCAAAGTTTTACAGTTAAAGGTTTTCCAAACATCCTGAGCCCTTTGATATTCTTCTTGCGTGATATCTTCGAGTTTTAAATGACTATAAAATAATTTTCTTGGTGGGAGTTGCTGTTCTTCAAAACGCTTAAAAGAATTCATATATTCATAAGGATAAATACCCTTTTGTAATAACAGCGTTATGTCATTATCATTGTTAAAATGTTGTTTTAATAACTTAAACTCATCTTTAGGACAATTTTTGACTAATTTATCGAGTGACTCTGCCATAAAATTAAAAGAATCTATAAAACGTAATCCACCTAACCCAATTAAAATATATTTTTCACTGTTTTGAGGAATACAAAATATATTATCAAATACACTTTTTTCTGCTTGATGATACATTATCTCATCTTCTTCTTTTAACCATAAATCTTTAATCATTGTTAATTTGTCTTTGTTTAGTTTTAGTTTTTTATTATTTAGTTTTATTTTTTCTACACATTCACGTTGAAAACCAATCATTATTTGATTGAGTTTCATATTTTTGCTTTTTGAAAATTTCATTCCATACTTTTCTTCAAATAATTTAATTTTTGAGTTATCTTTTCTTATTTCTCGACGTAACTCATTAAAACACTCACGTTCTTTTTTTTCTTTGTTAAGATTTTCTCGCAGTTCTTTTTTATGATTTTCAAGTTTTTCTTGTTTAGTTAACAATTTAGATAGAGTAGTTTCAATTTTTTTCTTTCGAGTTTCGTTTTTCTTAATCGTTTTATTTAATGTTTCAATACATGCTCCTACCCCCTGCATAATCAAATGCCCATCATAATTTTTTAAGTTGTGAAAAATGACCGGTATTTGTGTTCGATTTGTTATTTTAAGTTTTAGGTTACAATGTGCATGTGCAACTCCACGAAACTTTCCTGTGATGTGACAATGATCTTTAACTTTTCTAAAGTTATTAATTTTTTTATTGCACGTTAAACACAGGTATTCTGTATATCCTTTAGCATTTATAAATGTTTTTGCTGATATTTCTTCTTTGGTTTTAGGTTTTTTAGGATTCGTACATTGACACATTTGATCAGAATTTATTTTTATTTCTTTTTCACAAATCCAACAACGGTTACTATTTTTTATTATTTCTTCATCAACATATTCACATTCTTTGGGATTATCAAATATCTTTTTAATTTCATCTTGTTCTTTAAACAAAGAATAAATTATATCTTTAGAGGCATCAGCTCCTCTATACGTTTTTTGATTCATTAGTTTTCCATCATATCTTACCACAACGTAAGAATATCCGCTAGGTTTATGAATAGCTAATATTTGTGATTTTGCGGTTGGTTTTTTGTTTACTTTTTCTAAGATACATTCAAAATCAGCATAAATCACAAATGGTGCATCTTGTATATTTTTAAAATTTTTGAATTGTAAAATGTTTTCATCTTCTTCAGGAAGTACTACTTGTGATGGATGATTTACTATTCCCTTACACATTTCTTCGTGCAATTTTAATTTATCTTCTTTTTGAAAATGCGATAAGCATCTCCTACAGTAATATGATTTACATTTATGTTTAGTCGTGGCCATAAAAAATAAGGCTGAAAAATGTTTGATCCAACAAAAGTGGTTCTTCCCATCCCTATGAACTAACAATAAATCTATCGAAATATCGTTTTCCTGTTCAGAGATACGATGAGGAGTAGGTAAATCTCCTTCTTTATCATTATCGCAATCTAATAAAAACACATTAATATTAAAATTGTTTTGCCGTTCAATTTTAGATATTTGATTTATTTGGGTTGGAAAACCTATCCCATCAAAGTTTAAACCATCATCTAATTTATAAGTGCTTGGTCTTGCCTCCTTAATTTGATAAGCCGGATTTTTCCTCTTATTTTCTTTAACCTTGTCAGTATACAGTCCTAATGCTGATCTTATTGCCCATCTAATACATTGATCGTCTTTGTTTAACACATTAACAACAGCATTTTTGTTTTTAATAAATGGAGGTAATTCTAGATAAGAACCAACATTAGCAAAGATATATCTACCAAAATTCATATAAAACACTTCTATTTTATCTAAAACTAAATCCGAATCTTGTAAATTATTATTTTCGACTTTGTGTATTAATTCTCCAATATTTTTATTTACCTCATTTACTATTTCACTTTCACTTAAAATAAGTCCTTGACCACTTCTAACAGTAAAATCAATAAGACTTCCCGTTGTTGTTTTCCCATAGGTTATTTTTATAGCAAATTGAATCTTAAAGGCTCCATGTTCTCTAAACATTGATTTTACCTTTTTTACAATATCCCCACGATGCTGATTGAAAATATTGTTATATCTCGGTAATTTGATTGTGGCCTCATTTCTAAATTTATCAAATTGTTTCTAAAACGTCTAGTTCCTCTCCAGTTAATTGCTTCGTTAATTGTTGTCGGTGCAACATAATCTTTAATTGCTTTGACATAGTCTCGTCTTATTATTTGCCCCCTATAACCAGTTGGTGTAACATCAAGGTTAAATCTTCTTGTTAATTCTCTAAGATATTCAATTTTTTTTGTATTTAAGTTTAAAAATTGGTTTTGAAAACTTTTAATCGAACTAATATAATGTTGACGAGTATTTCTTACTCGTCGGTTTAATAAATTAAACAAATCATTTTGTATAATATAAATTTCTAACCTTGATTTACTCCAACTTTTATATCCTCTTGGTCTAACAGGCCCCGCACTTTCAATTACACGTATCAAATCATTTCGAGTAGATCCAAGGCTTTGTATAAATGGAATTCTTTCAGATTCAACAAATCTTTCTAGTTCTCTTTTTTTCCATTTGTTATATCCCTTCGCAATTACACGACGCGGCGTTTGATTATTCTCTCGATCCATCTTATTTATAATAATATAAATTAATATTTTATAAAAAAAATTTCTATTTTTTCTCATTTTTTTTCACATTCCAATCTACAACTTTTTAAATTTACAACATTTTTTTTTTCGCGATAAAATGAGGCATTTTGATTTTGATTTTGGATATTTTGAGATTTGTGAAATGGGGGGTGAAAATTGGCGAGATGAAATCTATTTTGAATGTGGCAGTTAAATGTGGAGTGGAGTGAGTGAAAATGGGGTTTGGAATGATAACCCCCTTTTCATACTACTCTATTTGGCATGTATATACATGCCAAATAGTGTCCGCTGCCAAATAGTGTCCGAGCACAACCCATGCGTACGAACGTATGGTGCATTTGAAGAAGGCCGCGTACGTACTGGTACGGTAAGTTGCAGGGTAGGATTCTCGATCCTTTGGCCTTTCTGATATTGTTTGTCTTTTTTTAAGGTAGTGATGGGAACCAATACATGTAGAGAGGTGTAAAGAACAGATACATATTTTGCAGGAAGTTGAAACAGTACAATACGCATGCTATAAAAAAAAAATACAAGGCACTTTCATGTACGATAAAAAAATCACGACATTGCGTGAATTCGTTCACCGTTTTTTCCTTATCTGTATATCTACCGCGATCTAACCCTTTCCTTTTTTTCTATTAAAAATAACGTCATTGGAAAATTCTATAATTATAAACTATCTGTCGAGTTTGATGTCAGCCCGATCATTCTTAACTGCCCAAGTAGATTTCACATGATGATTTTCGTCGATACAAGCCACAACGTGGTCTTTTTTTTTTACGGACTTTGAAAGAAAACTTCGCCCGTCTAAGAGTCAGCCTGACTCAATAGGACGCACGCTAAGCACGGACACTATTTAGCAAGCTTGCATAATTATGTGACGTCAACGGCGCATAGCCAATCAAATCCCAGTATGCTAATTAGCGGACACTATTTGGCAACGGACACCTTTTGGCATGACAATATACATGCCAAATAGTGTCCGCTGCCAAATAGGGTCCGTTCCACCGTTACGGACGGCGGCTCACGGCCGGCCGTCTCGGTACAGATTTGCAGTAAGAAATGGTGTTTTTTCCGATGGAATATTCCGGTGATATTTTTAGGAATATATCCTCACTGTCCTACCGGGTATGTCGGTATGATCATTTTGGGTGTAATTAAAGACCGGATATACCGACCACTGCGCGATCTGTGACAAGGTAGATGTCATTTTTATTTCTGTTTGATCATGGATTGGGTCGGCGCCGAATTTGTGACTTGCTTGTTTGTGGGACCATTCGTAAAGGAAATCATTTGAAAATCGTAGCAATTTCCTTCATTTCATGATGAAAGATTTGAATTGTCAGCGGCAGCTTGACATGGGCAAACAATGCGGACTTAAAAAAATCCTCCTCCATACTGTTGCGATATGCGTGTACACGGTATATCACATCACAGCGCACGTGTTATTCTGTGAACACCCTCCATAGGGCTGCGAGTTTAAGTTTGAAAGGTGGAACAGCCAAAACGACATTTCGCGTGACGTATTTTGGTCGAGATGGCACACTGCGCGCTATTCAAAATGGCCGATTGACGGCCGCGAACGGAGGGAATCTCGACATCTTCGGTAAGTTTTGGGTCATTTTTTCTGCAGAAAATGATCTTTCGATATTCAAAGTGGTTTTATATGACTCATTGATAAGTACCAATCACATCCATATACACTGTAGTCAGATTTTGTGTTGGGATTTTGGAAAGTGGAAAATTAAGGACAATTGTATTTCACAAGTTGGCCAAAAAGTGTTTCGATCGGTTTTTATTAACAAAGTGTCGTAACCCTAAGGTCCCTGTCCCCATGTCAGACCTAGGGTTACGATCATCGCAACTACGAAGTATATACAGTATTTAAGATAGGCCTAATTATTATTTTTTTTATCAATGAGGGTCCAAACGTGAAGCATTTGTGGAGGAGTACATGTATGATCCAGCAGGAAGTATACTCCCCTCGAATGGCGATTGCTTCATTGACATAATTATGTATGTCATCATCACTCACAAATGAGGCAAGTATGGGAGCAAGGGAACAACCTCTCGTGGCAGTATTGGGATGCCCTTATAGGTACACTCCCCTGGAGAGTGTACGTATAAGGGCAATGTGAACATCAGAATTCTGCACAGGATGCATGCGTATTTACTGTACGGTGTAAATTAATGACCCGAAATTTCCCGATATTTGAGTATACTTTGGCGTTATAAATCAACATTTTCTCTAAGCATGACAGGCTGCTGAATTTGGTACGAGATGAACACGTAGGGTAAATGTGCCATGATTCGGATACTTAAGCAATTTTGGATTATTTGACATTCTTAATGTTTGTTTCTCTCAAATATATTAAAAAACTAGAGTGCGCGCTTCGTATTCAATGTGCGTGCTCTTGGCACTCTGGCATGGACGCGCAGCCGCCATTTTAGTTGGGGTGACTGAGCAACCGCAGTAGAGTCCAAAAACGGTACCCGGATGTTACTTGAAGGAGTGCGCGCACTGTGCGTGACGCGACGTATATTTTATGCACAATGCTGCGCGCATGAACCGGGTTAAGAATATGTACGCACAATTTGAAACGGGACGCGCGCGTTTGCCCTTGTTTTCTTAGGCAATGGCGCTGGCCATGGTTCGAGCATCACGCTCAGAGTGCACACTCTAGTTTTTTATTTAACTCTATGGCAAACTGCATAGAGTTAAATAAAAAACTAGAGTGCGCGCTTCGTATTCAATGTGCGTGCTCTCGGCACTCTGGCATGGACGCGCAGCGGCCATTTTAGTTGGGGTGACTGAGCAACCGCAGTATAGTCCAAAAACGGTACCCGGATGTTACTCGATGAACTGCGCGCACTGTGCGTGACGCAACGTATATTTTATGCACAGTGCTGCGCGCACGAACCGGGGTAAGAATATGTACGCACAATTTGAAACGGGACGCGCGCGTTTTCCCTTGTTTCCGTAATGCAATGGCGCTGGCCATGGTTCGAGCAACACGCGCAGAGTGCACACTCTAGTTTTAAATTTAACTCTATGGCAAACTGCCATAGAGTTAAATAAACAACTAGAGTGCGCGCTTCATATTCAATGTGCGTGCTCTCGGCACTCTGGCACGGACGCGCAGCCGCCATTTTAGTTGGGGTGACTGAGCAACCGCAGTAGAGTCCAAAAATTGTACCCGGATGTTACTCGAAAAACTGCGCGCACTGTGCGTGACGCAACGTATATTTTATGCACAGTGCTGCGCGCACGAACCGGGGTAAGAATATGTACGCACAATTTGAAACGGGACGTGCGCGTTTTCCCTTGTTTCCTTAATGCAATGGCGCTGGCCATGGTTCGAGCAACACGCGCAGAGTGCACACTCTAGTTTTTTAATATAACTCTATGGCAAACTGGCTTTGTACAGTTTGTAGGTAAAAGAACCCTGTAAAACTCACTTTTCAGATATTCTACGCAAGTTTTCCACACCTGAGATTGAGGTTTATCATAATTTGTATCCAATAAGTTAACTCTTGGATATAATCCTTTTTTCCGTAATGGTAATCAGTGGAATTCTTTCCCATTTGCATTTGCACATTTCCGAGCATCCGAAGTTCCGAAAACGTTGCTTCCGAAGACCTGCCGAGGATGACGTTCGTTGTGACGTCACAGGTCATTTAAATAAAGTAATAAAATTCACTTTTTGGCTCAGATATATACTGTTTCGTATGTTTTTCAGCGTTTCCAAGTTTCCAACCCTCTTGAAACAATTCTAAGGCGTTCCATGCGATACAATGTCAAAATGTTCGCTACAAGATACATATCTGGGGCATTTTTGGTCATACCTGTTTTTTTTTCTACGAAAGGAATTAAGAGTGTTCCGATAAAGCCCTAGTTGTGTGCAGCGCCACCTACCGGTGGTTCCGGGAACATTGCGTCCAGCATTATATAACACATTAGTAGATCCTTGTCATTTGATTGGAGGATTGTATGTCACGTGATATTTGATAAATAGACCAATTAATGGCTAACGTGACAACCGTTGAAATTTGTTCCATCTACCGTGCATTTTTGGTGCCATCCGATTTGTACCATTGCACGCCAGGGACTCTAATACGTGATTGGTCAAGCGGCGTTCCATTTATTTGTCACTGCGTGCGCGCGTACGCGTTGGTGTGCAATGCGCGTTACTGTAATAAGAACAATAATTATAGTTTGCCAAGATTTTAAACTTTTTTTGTCTCGCTAACTCTTAAAATGTTATCCTCCAATCAAAATCAAATGACAAAGATCTACTTAGATGTTATATAAAACAAATAATGAATGTTTCACATTCGTAGAATGGAAAAAATAATTTCATTCGGTGACATATGGACTGTTCCATTCCACTCGGCTTCGCCTCGTGAAATGGAACAGTCCATCTGTCACCTCATGAAATTATTTTTACCATTCCACTCATAAACATTCATTATTTGTATATTATATAACACCTTAGTAGATCCTTGTCATTTCATTGGAGGATTGTATGTCACGTGATATTTGATAAATATACCAATTCATGGCTTACGTCACAACCGTTGAAATTTGTTCCATCCATCGTGCATTTTTGGTGCCATCCGATTTGTACCATTGCACGCCAGGGACTCTAATACGTGATTGGTCAAGCGGTGCTCCATTTATTTGTCACTGCGTGCGCGCGTACGCGTTGGTGTGCAACGCGCGTTACTGTAATAAGAGCATATAGTTTGCCAAGATTTTAAGCTTTTTATGTCTCGCTAACTCTTAAAATGTTATCCTCCAATCAAAATCAAATGACAAAGATCTACTTAGATGTTATATAAAACAAATAATGAATGTTTCACATTCGTAGAATGGAAAAAATAATTTCATTCGGTGACAGATGGACTGTTCCATTCCACTCGGCTCCGCCTCGTGAAATGGAACAGTCCATCTGTCACCTCATGAAATTATTTTTAACTACAGGTTTTTCTCCTTATCCCGTTGCATCCCAACAGGTCTCCAAGTGTCGTCCACCCCGTCTTTAGGTACCCTCTCCCCCACTCTACAGAAGAAGTGGAACCAAGTCCTCAACCAGACCTCCCTTAAACTCATTAATATTCTCTCCCAGCAGTGCCAGAATTCACTACAGCACCTTAATAATGAAATACTTTATCTTGACAGGGAACTTAGCACCCACTGCACCGACACCAGATACAGGGAACTCAGTAATGATATTGATACTGGACTGTCCAAACTTGAATCTGTTCTCATTGACAGGAGGAATAGGAAAATGGGCGACATGCTGCACCGACAACGCAGACACAGGCGGTTCAGGCGACCGCAGCATCAGTCCCAACCCACACCCCCACCCAATACTGTTGTTAATCTCTCTACCTCATCAATAACCAGCGCTGAGCACAAACTTCTCTCTAAAGGACTCAATTTTTGTCCCACTCCTCCCACAGTGAATCAGACTGAACTGAGCCAAGATCTCACAGAGTATTATCGCAGGATCCGGTTGCAAGAATTTTTTCTTGACTCTGCTCCCATGGAAAGAGAACCATTTCGGGTGAAAAGCTCCTGGATACCTCCGAAGAACAGAGTCCCAGCCCTTGAAACATATGTTCAAGTTGTCACTTCCAAAGCCACTAACACTGATCTCTCTCTCAAGAAAACTCAGGTTAACCTCCCCAGTGATGAGTGCCAGGCACTCAGGTCTCTACGCTCCCGCACTGACATTATCATTAAACCAGCAGATAAAGGCTCAGCAGTGGTCATCATGGATAGACAGCAGTACATTGACGAGGTCCTCCGCCAGGTTAATAATGACACCATATATATTCATGTATTGATTCTGACCCCACAGGTAGATTCTCTCAACAGATACAACAGGTTCTGGATGACATGAAATCACGTGACCAGCTGACCAAGAATTAAGCTCACAAATTTCTCTCTCCTATCAACTGTAGAGCAGCCAGGTTCTATATCTTGCCCAAGATACACAAACCTGGTAACCCTGGTAGACCCATCGTATCAGGCAATGGCTCACCCACAGAGCGCATCTCTATGTTCGTTGACAGTTTTCTCAAGCCTTTGGTTCCCCGCATCCCCTCGTATATTCATGACACCCCTGACTTCCTCCGCAAACTTGAACAGGTCAAGCACCAGGTCCCCAGTACAGCCATCATTGGGACATTTGATGTCACATCCCTCTATACTAATATCCCTCAAGAGGAAGGCATCGCAGCCTGTGCATCGGCTCTTTCCAGGAGTGGACATACCACACCTCCCATCCGTGATCTTGAATCTCTCATGAAACTTGTACTAACTAAAAATAACTTCTCCTTCATGGATTAACACTATCTACAGGTACATGGCACAGCAACATGGGAACCCGCATGGCCCCCTCCTTTGCATGCATCTTCATGTCAGAACTAGAAGAGCGCATGCTAGCCTCAGCACCTTGCCGCCCCTGGATCTGGTGGAGGTACATTGATGATGTATTCTTTATCTGGACCAGTGATGAGAATAGCTTAGGTTCTTTCATTAACCACATGAATTCTTTCCACAGGACTATCAAATTCACAGCAGAAGTCTCTCACCATGAGGCCCACTTCCTTGATGTCACCATCCGAAAGGAAGAGGACACCGTCACTGACCTGTATTCTAAGCCCACAGATACCCACCAGTACCTCCATGCCACCAGCTGCCACCCCAAGCACTGTAAGACTGGTATAGCATATAGTCAGGCCCTCAGACTCAGACGAATCTGTTCTAATGACTCTGATTTCTCCAAACACACACAGGAACTGAAGAAACACCTAGTTGCAAGAGGCCACAGCTCTCGCAGGGTGCGGAGTGCCATTGAGAGAACTCGTGCTCTTCCCAGAGCGGCAGTTCTCCAAGAGAAAGCCCCCAGCGATGATTCTTGTACTAATAACAAAGTTGCTCTTGTGACTACTTTCCATCCCTCTCTTCCCCCATTACGCAGAATCACTAATGATAACCATCACATTCTTCACACTTCAGACCGTCTCCTCAGGGCTATCCCAGAAAAGCCCATCTTGGCCTACAGACGTCCCCGCAACCTCCGTGACTTGATTGTCAGGGCTGAGGTCCCACCCACTAATAATGTATCTTCCCCAATCCAGCATGGCACATTCAAATGTAACTCTAGATGCGTAGTCTGCCAGCACCATATCCATGAGTCTGATTCTTTCACAGGCAATGGCTCCACCCATAAGACCAAAGGGAACATCACCTGCACTACATCTAATGTCATTTATCTCATTTCTTGCAGGGTATGTAACATACAGTACGTGGGTGAAACCAAAAACACCCTCAAGAAACGTTTCTATGGTCACCGGTCTACAGTCAAAACTCAGAAACTGGACACCCCAGTGGGTTTTCACTTCAATCTCCCTAACCATACAATTTCTGATATGATCTTGCAGGGCATTGAATCACTTGGCCACCGCAGGGACTTGGTCCGGCTGAGCAGGGAGAAAGTTTGGATTAAGAAATTACGCACTATTCAGCCGAACGGACTAAACCTCCAGGAAGGCAATGACTAATATTCTTGTTTACTTATCTCCTTTTCATTCATCCACAGGTACTCTCTAATCCCTCCTGATTTTTGTATTCCTCTCCTCCCTTAGCACACGCACACGCGCGCACGCATGTGAAATTGGCTCTGCTTCTGCACTCATTTTCGGTCTGTCAGGCTTCCAGTTTGTGTTGAATTTTTCTTTCACCACTATCATCTAATGGTGGAGACCTTCCTGGACAATTTCTAGTAAGTACTTTGTCAGGATTGTGGAGTTTGAAGCGGATTTCTGTCTTGGTCTTCAAGTTTTCTGCACAGGGAGTGAGGCCATTTTGCCTTCAAGAAGGGAGTTGTTCAGTGAACCGTGGTCACTCCATGCAGAGACACAATGGCTGTGCATTTAGCCAAGCTGCTGCTGCTTCTAGTGATGCTCTTAGTCATCAGCTCTGACCACCAGACAGCCTTTGTTATCAGCAAATCATCTAACAAAGGATCAACTGGACATGCAAAGTACACCCAGTGCAGATTTCTGTACTACAGCAACTCCATTTGTACTTTTCAGATACAACTACTTCAATCCGGCGATATTGAACTCAATCCAGGACCTTCAACTGAATCTTCTACCAACAAATCCAATCTGAAATGTGTTCTTCTAAATGCCCGCAGCATCGTCAACAAAACACTTGAGCTTCAAACCATGCTAAGCATTAATGATGTTGATCTCGCCTTCATAACTGAAACATGGTTATGTCCTGACATTCATGACGGAGAAGTTGTCAACCCATCACAATATCAAATCTTTCGGCAAGACAGAAATCGCAATGGAGGCGGTGTCTTATTTGCTTGCAAATCGAATCTCCAAGCATCCAGGAAACCTGAATTTGAACCATCTCCTACCATCCAAGCCAACTACAAACAGTGTGAGCTGATCTGGGTTCAAGTTGTTCTTCCTCAGAATAAAGGCAAACTTCTGTTTGGTACTTGCTACCGCCCACCCTCTTCAACAACAGGCTTCAATGAGGCACTTTCCTACTCCATCAACTGCATCCTCCCTTGTTCCCATCAATACAAGGCCATCTTTCTCCTGGGAGACTTCAACCTTAAGATACCATGTACTGCCACCTCTGATGAACATAGCCTACCCAATCTCACTGGTCACTCTGCAGCTGTTCTGAGCACCGTGGAATCCCTGGGCATGTCCCAACTGGTCTCCTTTCCAACGAGACGGAATCCCAATGGTGCCGATTCTATGATTGATCTAATCTTCTGCAATGATCCCACCTGGACACAAAACATCCACAGTGAAGGTAGTCTCGGCAACAGTGACCATGATATCATCTGCTTCGACATCACCACTTCCTTGAGCCATCCGAGTCTACAGAGGTCTTTTCACCAGTTTAGCAAAGCTGACAGTCTGGACTTCCAAACAACGCTCCAGTGTGTTCCCTGGGACTTATTCTATGATGAATCCGACATACATGAAACATGGAACAATTTCACATCCCTGGTTCACGCTGCAGTAAAAGATGTTGTGCCTATCGCCATCTCTAAAGGTCAACGGAGGTCCGCATGGATAACACATGAGATTGTCCACGCATCCAGGAAGAAAAACAGAGCATATCGTCAAGCCATAAAGAACAAGAACAATGTGAACTTATGGAACAAATACAAGACTTTAAGATCTCAAGTTAAATTGTTGGTTAGGAACTCTTATAATGATTATGTTCAAAGCCTTGCTATAGATTCTAAGTCAAATCCCAAACGTTTCTGGTCCTTTGTAAAATCACAACGAAAATCCCAACCTGTTAATTCTTTTCATTTGAATGACCAGGAGTTCATTTCCCCCAGTTCAATTGCTAATGCTTTTAACCATTTCTTCCAGGGTAACTTTACACAGTCTACCAGTACCCAATCCACATTCCAGATCCCCCGCAGTGACAACTGTGAAGCCCATCTTGGAGTCCATCCTCTTCATACCCTCCAAGTCACTGAAGGTGAAGTGCTGAAAGCGATTGATCATCTTAAGTCCTCCAAACCTCCAGGCACAGATGGAATTTCACCTAGAATGCTTAAACTTGCTGGTTTTTCGATTGTACCTGCTTTAACTAGAATTTTTAATTTGAGTCTCTCCAAAGGTGATGTGCCACAGTGCTGGAAAATGGCAAATGTTGTTCCTCTTTTTAAGCATGGTGACAAATCTGCTATTTCTAACCACAGACCCATCTCTTTAACATCTATTCCTGGTAAAATGTTGGAGCGTTTCATTGCCAAACATTTAATTAATCATTCTTCATTATATTGCCTTATCCCTGACTCACAGCACGGATTTTTACCCCGGCGCTCATGTACCACTCAACTGACAAGTCTTTTTGACACTTGGGCTCATGCACTGGATAAACCTAAACCTCCAAGAATTGATGCTGTCTTTCTTGATTGGTCCAAGGCATTTGACAAATGTGACCATTCTCTCCTCCTATCTAAACTTCATCTTTATGGTATTTGCGGTCATCTTCTTTCATGGTTGAGTAACTTTCTCACCAACAGACAACAACGTGTAATTTTTTCAGGAGCCAAGTCTGACTGGATACCAGTAACATCAGGTGTTCCGCAAGGATCGGTCCTTGGTCCAATTTTATTCAATCTTTTTACGGCTGACTTGCCAAACCTTGTACGTTCTACATTACCCCAATATGCAGATGACACAGTTCTTTACAGGGTCATCAACTCTAACGATGACAGTGTCATCCTGCAAGAAGACCTACGGAAGATTGGTGAATGGTGCAAAGAAAATAACATGCAACTGAATTCGTCTAAGTGTAAAGTAATGCATATAACGCGCTCTAAGAATCATTCTGTTACCCCTTACTTTCTTACAGGTTCCGATGAGCCCTTGCAAGTTTCTCGGTCATATAAATACCTTGGAGTTATGTTTTCTGATGACTTAACTTGGAACAAACATGTTGATATGGTTCGAGCCAAATGCTCTAAAATTTCGGGTTTCATTCGTCGCACTGTTAAATCCCGTAACAAAGATGTTCTTCTTAAATTATTCTCCTCTCTCTGTAGGCCTGTTTTGGAATATGCAGCACCGGTTTGGCTACCTCATCTCAAGAACCAAATTCAAAGCCTTGAGACAGTTCAACGCCGATTTACAAAATCATGCTTCACGTATGATATTGCCCACTCACTCTCCTATGAACAACGCTTACAAGAACTTAATCTCTCACCTATCTATAACAGGTTGATTTATTTGAGCGTAGCTTTTGTTGTGAAATGCCTTCACAAACACATGGATGTTCGCTCTACCCTCCTCCCTCAGCCAAATGCAAGGAAAACAGATGTCCTTCTCTTCAGTCACCAGTATAGCCGGACCAACTGTCTTAAATATTCTCTGTTTGTTTCTTTCCCCAGGTTGTTCAACGCTCTTCCTCTTAGCCTTCAGAATCTATGTCTTCTCCCCTCTCCAAATGAATTTTTCTGCTCTTTACGTGACCACTTGCTACACCTAGAACCCATCTCACAAGCTTTCTAATAATTTCTTCCCCTTATTTTGTCTTGCCCTACTTAACTCCTCAAAAGGGTTCTGTGGCTCAGGTTTGTGGAGGCACCATGTAGTGGTCGTCCGTGCTTTCGTGCTTCTATGTCGTTCGCGCTTCTCGCGGTTGGGTCTCGGCGTTTCGACTGGTCTGCTCTGGTCCTCATCATCTCCTGATGAGGACTAGGGCGGACTGGTCGAGGCGTTGGGGCCTAGTTGCCGCGGGGGGGTGCGGACGGTATGGATGTGCGAAGGTGCGGCCGATTATTGCATGGTGTTTCCGTGAACCGATCCACATACCTATTGTCACCATGCATAGCCTCAAATCTTTCCTGTATTTACTTAGATTTATTTTTACTCTTCTTTATATTTATTTTTATTGAATTAATTTCTGTCTGGAGATCCCCTTTGCTTTATCATAATGAATTCTGGTTATTTTTTTTGCCTTTATTATTATTTAAATTAAATTATTTATTATTTATGATTATTTATTTAAGTTATATTTATTTTAATTCAATTAGCCTGGAGAGCCCCTTTGACAGAATTAATTTCTTTTGGGCAATCCTTCGGGAGCTAATTGGGTTCTTATGTTGTTATGTATTTGTTTTGTCCTGTTCTACTGAAAGTGTTAATTGTTGCTTTTGTGCTTTGTAACTTGTTCTTCCCGAGAAATGAAATAAATACTAAATACTAAATACTCCCTCTTGCCCATCCTGATCTCCAATCCTCTAATTAACTCCTTTGTTAATACCCCACCCCCCAGCACCACACTTTCCAACCCCTTTTGTAGTCTGTTACCTTTGATCTTGCCTACCTGACCCCCACCCTTTGTCTGACCTATCTTACCCACCCTGACTCTCATACCACCCCTTCCCTTTGTCCATATCCTCTGATCCATTTTATGTATGCTTCCTTCACTTGCATGTTTGTGTTTTTTTGTCATTTAGCCTTTGAGAAAGATCCTGCTAGGATCGAAACGCGTCAGGCCCTCCTAACTTTAAGCATTTGATATATTTCAGGTCATTTTGGCTGATGAGCAGTTTGCAGCAGTTTATTACTTGTATTGAAATTATTTTTTGACACATGTCCTAACTTGTCCGTTGAGGGCGTCCTAATTGATTCACATTTATCGTGTACAATCTGCAAACGAGTTATCATGTTTATTTTGTCTGTTATGGGGGAGTAAATATCACCGATCATCAGTAGCCTACCTCGACTAATTAACCCCGTCCAGAATCCAGCGAAGAATGTCGCCTACAGAATTCATCTACCTGTGCATGCTGCTGATATCCCTCGGTCTGGGACAGCTAGCGCCCCGGGGGTTCGTCTGGGGCGTCTTGACGACGTTGGGGGTTGTCTTCGTAAGTATCCACTCATCCACTTGTATTTTTTATCCTTCCCCACTTTGGGTGTATTCGTTTAGCTCCCCCGGGTCGACACCAGTCTGGATAAAAACAGCATTTCAGGTGGACATATATTGACGGTATTGTTTCTACCAGCGCAGCACCATCTTCATACCTTGAGTGAAAGGGGATAAGTAAAACAACTCAAGATGAGGGTGTCCTTTATGTTTGTTCCAAAAATCGTTGGCACGAACGATCTTTGGAAAAGACACTAAATCTTGATTTCCTTGAAAAACCCAGCATCTGATGAACCAACATTTCCCATGTTGACCCTCACTAACTCACTAATTTCTTTTTGGAGGCCTTGCAAATCCTATATACATGTACTCCCTTTAACTCTAACCCCCCTGGGGGCATTTTACTGTGTACCATCCTGAATCCTCCACAATCCTCCAATGGTCACACTTTAAAAACTACGTTCATCCTGAATCCTCCACAGTCCTCCAGTGATCTCACTTATACTCAAAATAAGCGGTACCTGAATCCTTCAGAATCCTTCAGTGGCTCTACCTCAAAAAATGCGTTTATCCTGAATCTTTGCCACTCCCCCAGTGGTCCTCAATTGAAAATGACATTATATCCTGAATCCTCCGAAATCCTCCAAAACTACCAGAAGGATTTTGGAGGATTGAGGTGGGTTAGGGTCCCCTTGTATTGTATGTGTGATGTTGTCATACTGCGTAGGTGGTACAGTTGCTTCTGAACTGGGGCAGCAGTGATGGCACCATGCTGGTGTACAAGCCGCTTAGCACATGGCAGTCAGATGAGGTGTCGCAGTGGCTGCATGAACTGGGCAGCTGGGCCGGGAGCCAGTATGCCCAAAAGTTTCTGGAGCAGAGCATAAGTGAGTGTGAATACCGAGAAGAAAATATTCAGGAATTATCACTTCGGCCTTGGCCTCTTTGGGTCTGATTTACCTCACAAGGCCTTTTCACACTATCTCCTTTTCGATCCGTGTTGAAACCAACCCGGATCCACCCTGGTTCAGCCCGGCAAGTTTTTGAACTGGATCAAAGAGACGCAACATTCACACTACGTTTATGGTGAACCGGCTCATACAACACAGATCACGTGTCCCACGGCCCAAAATGCAGTTTGGAACCGGGTTGAGATTTTCAACCCTGCTCGCTACCAGGGTTGATTTCGATCCGGCTAGGCTGTCCTACCCGGGTTGGCTCGTGGTTGAAAATGGGAAAGTGTGAAAAGTTTTAAAAAAATCTTGGGGTTCGATCCGGTTCCATCCCCGAGATTTTGGATAATGTGAAAAGCCGTTAATCCTCTGGCATACCACAATTTACCACTCATGTTTTTTTTTTCCTGTGGTGAGTGTGGTGTCCTGAATATTTATTTATTTATTCAGCCAACAGTATCATTAAAAATACAGTGGAAATTCAACGATAGGAGCTCAAAATGAAAAACAAAATGCTAAAAATCAATATGCAAAACAAGTAATACTATAGTGGTATCCACAATAGATACACCACAGTGTACATGTCTTGGAGATCTGAATGGTTTGGAATCCCCAAACCCCAACCACCAACATAGAAAAAGAAAAAATCAAAAGTCCTTAAAGGTAGTATCATACTTTGGTTTTTGTCAAAGAAGTACCGATTCATGGGCAAAAATATCAAGGAAGATACAGTCACAGTCATCTGTGAAAATTTCAGTCCCATACGGTACCCACTTTTTGAGAAAACCGTGAAAAACAGTTTTTTCTCTTTTAATTTTGATCTTTTAAAAGATCAAAAAGATTTTCAGTCGTTGTTTGACTAATTTCTGGATAAATACACCATTTCAGGCGGAAAAATTTTAACGGTTGGTTTCTACCTGCACCATCTTCATACCCTGTAAGTTATACGCAAATCTGTGAACATTTCTGTTTTGGTTTCTTTAATACCAAAGTATGATTCTACCTTTAAACCTTGATCCGGCCTGATGACCCTGTTTCTTCTCAGATGGCAATCTACTGATGGGACTGACGGAAGAGTCGCAACTGGGTGAAGAACCCTTCAACATCCAGAACATCTTACACCGGCGAGCCATTCTAGCAGCCTTAGAACGGGTGAAGGAGCTAGGGGCCAAACCACCAAGAGACCTGTGGGAATACAAGGTGATTCAGTCAAGACAGAGAGAGAGAGAGGGATGGAGGGGTGGGGAGGTGGGGTGGGGGTCTGAGTTCGGATGTCCAGGGTTGGAATATAACACTGGTCCGGTGGCCAAATGCCAGTCTGAGTCAAAAAGCCCACGGACCAGTCAAACCCTTGTTGAAGTGGTCCGGTGGACCAGTCAAAATAAAAAAATTAGCCCCTTTACCCATCAT